>CM053792.1:959683275-960323275 GCA_028749045.1 Cupressus sempervirens | reverse complement strand
TTTACCACATTTCACATACATGTCTATTATCCTATTCCCAACTCTAGTTTGTGATGAAAATCTACATTCAATTATTCTTTCATGGATGTCCATACCATTTTTCAGAGCTCCCATTTTAGCACAAACTATGGGGATGCTAATGAGGTTTAACTAATTGAGTTAGATATTAGTTTATTGTACTTGTTCAAAAAGCTCCATAGATTTTTCAATAAGTCCATATTGTGCATATCTAGATATTATTGCATTCCATGAGACCACTTTTGGTTGAGGTCATTCTTTGAAAAGTCTAAATACCTCAGTGAGATCACCATTTTGTGCATGCCCTACAATCTTTGCATTCCTAGAGACCCTGTCACACCAAGGCATTTTGTCAAACAATGCACATGCCTTCCCTATACTTCCATATTTTGCATACATGTCAATCAGGGAATTCCCAACAATGATATTAGAAAAAATTCCATTTTTTATTGTGTTTAGATTGATATTTGTGCCCTTTTCAAATGTTCAATTTTATCACAAGTTGAGAGGACAATAGAAAAAGTGAACTGATTGGGTTTGTTACCAATTTGTTGCATTTGACTAAAAGCATCCAAGACTTTTTCCACAACCCCATTTTGAGGACATCAAACAATGATGTATATCTCTAAAAATAGGTAAAGCATCACCAAAACTACCATTTGTGCATATCCCATAATCATTACATTCCATGGAACCACTTCTCATTCAGGCTTTTTGTCAAATAGTTTGTGTACCCTCTGCAAACTTCTGCATTTTTCATACATATCTGCCAAGGTACTCTCAATTATAACATCTAGAAAAAGTTCCTTTTTAATTATGGTCTGATGGATATAGATGTCGTGTTTCAAATCTCCCATTCTAGAACATGCTAGAAGAATACAAGAAAATGTGATCCAATTAAATTGAACACCTGCAAATACAATTCTAAATCTCAAAAGAATTCCCAAAAAGACCATATTGTGTGTATCCACAATAATTGCATTCCATGAAACCACGTTTGGTTGAGGCATTTTGTTAAATAGCATTAGAGCCTCTTCCAAAAGACCATTTTGAGTACACCTAGCAATGATTACATTTCATGATATCAAATTTTGTTTAGGAATCTCTTTAAAAAGCCCTAAAATCTTATCAACAAAACCATTTTGTGCATATCGTGTGATCATGGTAGTGCATGAAACCACATCTTGGTTGGGTGATTTATAAAATAATTCATGTGCCTATTTTATACTTCCACACTTTACGTACATGTCCATCAGGACACTTGCAACTACAATATTAGATAGATCTCCCTTTTAGTTTATAATTTTGTCTAAATACATGCCACAATCCAAATCTGATGTTTTGGCACTAGCTAAGGGCACTGGCTAAACAACTGAAGATTTTCACCTCGACAAGTACCCCACATTTTCCCTGCCCTACCGATCTACTATGAAACACATATGTACTTCCTATGGGGTGTATATGTGAAGCCCAACAGTCTTTCATTTACTATGTATAATTTATTATTGTTTCCCTCCAATTTAATAGCTAAAGTAAATAGCTGGTTTGAATATAATAACACCGACACATCAAAGTTATGTAAATTGATTACAAAATCACCTTATTTGGATGCACATACATGCAACTTAAAAATTGCAAATGTGAACTTACCTAAAGTATTGTCATCCATCAAAGCCACCAAGAGCATACAAAGCTCCACCCAAAACTGCTCCTACTAAAGAAAATTGTTGCCAAAGTAGAGATCCAGACAAACAAAACACAAAACATTTATATTAGCAATAAGTACAAATAGATTTAGTAAAAAGAAAAAAGCTATAGTCAAGGGAAAACAAAATTGAAGTATACCATGATAGAATTAGAGGAACCCTACTCCTCTGTTTAACTAATAGGGGTTAAATGTTTTCTCAAAAAATAAAATTGAAGAAGGATAAAGGCGATATGCTTATTCAAAATATGGTCTAAAGAATATAATTAATTTGATTACAACTTTTGGTTTGTATAATGTAAATTTAAAATCAATAGTGTATAATGCTCTACTATTCTAACTTCATTCATCGACCATTTTCACCATCCTTATAAATGTAAAAAATCATCAAATTCACCATGATGGTGCCCCTTTCAGATTCTTGAAATTATCTTGTATTATCATGATTTCTTACTATACCTCATGCAATCTTGGATTTTTTCCCCCTCTTAATTTAGATAAGTTATATGCATGAAAGAGCCTACCATGTTTTAGAAACCATGTATTCACAAATGCCAAAAGGACTTGACATTTTAAACAATTTTAATTACATCTCTTTCTCATAGGGAAATTTACTAAACAATTGGTTTTGACCATCTAGAAATAATTAAATAAGGGACACTTGAAATTTCTAACATTACCAGTTGACAATGTTACATTTAGATTGACAATAGGAGTTGTCACATGCAAAATACCATCCATATCATGTCACTCTATGTTGTATAGGTATAGGTGACTCTGAATCAATCCTAAATCTATTTCAAAATTCTTGAAATGTATTGACATATTTTTGAGACAAATTGTATTGGAAATTTTTTATCTTTTATTCTATTAAAGATTTGTATATGAACTTAATGATTGCATATTGTATGAAAGGAAGTGTCAAATCATATTGAATACAAAATTTCAATATAGTATAGGTTACAACACAAGTTTTCAACGAGATATAAAACAAAACAAAACTCTATTATAATAAATAAATTAGACATCAAATTTTACTAAGCCCATTAGGATAAAAATGATATATGTTTTCAGAAATCTATAAGAAAAACAAAACCCTAAATGTTTATATCCTCAATGCAACCAAAATGTTCCACCAAATATACTTTGAGTTGGAGTCTTCAAATCTTGATTATATCTAGGACAACTCATGTGCATGTGAAATTTGGGCATATTCATCTTTGTGTAGGTTACATTATACATATCCTAATTTTAGTTTGTGCAGGTTATATTATGCATATCCTAATTTTAGTTTCTGCAAGTTATATTATGCATATCCTAATTTGAGTGTAGGTATAGAAGATTTTGAATAGGTTTCTCTTATTTCAAAGCTTCCAGAATTTGTTCATCAGTACATCAATAAATTTTAGTGAAAGTTATTTTCAAAGCTCACCAGTACCCATTACTTATAGCTAAATCAAAATAATCACAATCAAATATTTTAAAGTCCTGTGTAATTTATCTAATTGAAAAACAAAACCCCTATCCGCATAACCCTAACCTGCTAAACCCTCCTAAGAAAGCCTTCAATAGGGTAAAATATTAGTACAACCATATTATTTGACTTATAAATGCAAACCTCTCATATACTGGAACTTTACACTGCAATTTAATCATTAAAAAAATATAGGAGTTCGACCATCATTATCATTATCATTTCTCTCAATACAAATATTGGGTCACACATGCATGTGTGTTCTACAAATATTGTATCTAGAATAGATGCTTCTTTACTTATAACATAAATTCAAATAAGATCAATTATTCATAAACCTAAGATTTTAAGAATAGATTTTATATTTCTTTTATGCCCAAATATATACATTCTGACTTATGGATGAATTGAAGATTTTAAAATGACATGCACAAAACTAAACCAGCTATGAGAAGAGGGTTTATAACACAAACCTAATGTGTCGCTGCTACTTTTTGAAGTTATGAAATACCACCAAGTGGTCCGATAGGAAAATGTTTATCAATAATGCTATCGTGGACTAGTATATACGCAACCCCACCAATGGTGATTCCTATGCCTTGGAAAAAGTTTTCAGACCCATTAAAACCCTTCAGATGTAAACATAAGAATTAAGTAAATTTTCAACAATGTCTTGTTAATCATTTATCTAGATGATGGAATATACAATGACCCAAACCATTATTGCACCATTTTCCAATATTGAATTCATAAAAATATAGAAGAAAAGGTAAGGGAGAGTCCATACAACACCAAAAAAAAGACTTGGCACAAGGCCTTTTCAATAGAGTCCGTATGTTAGTAAGACATTGCCAGGGATGGAATTGATGATGATAAATATATCACTCATTTCAAAAGGTCCATCTCTAGGGCTATGATGAGACTATAAAACCAAGTGAATGTTTGATTAGAATAAAGAAAACCTTTTTTTTGCTACAATGGAATTTTAGGGTTGAAGATCATTTTTTCATCCACTTTAGCTCAAACTACAATAGCATTAATTTCATACCTCATGGATATTCCAGAGAGCACCATGCCAAAATTTTCGATGAACCTAGCGAGCCCAATGCTCCATTCCAACTTGTATACACAAAAATGAACTTAGCAGAAATCATATCAAAGCCAACCACTCTTGTGGGAAGAGATTCTAGGATTCATATTAGATAATTTTGTTGGAAAATGGGGTCATATTTGAATCAAAGGTTAACTGGTGGAATTCTTGTATTTGTATTCAATAAAAACTAAGGTATATAGGGCTAGGAATGAAAAAACCGGTCTTTGTTTGAAGCCTTGAAAGCATTTTGCCTAATTTTCCATATTTGGCCTAGTGTCGCTAAAGCCTTATTTTAACCCAAGTTTGCTAAGAGCCCTAGAGAGGGAGTAAGACCTTAGAGAAGTGGAGTCCACTTGGAGGGATAGAGGTCAGCATTAGGTAAAGGCTGGTAACCTTGCTTGGCATCTTGCAATGGGTTGGGTGCTACTAAGAACTTAAGAAGATGTTGGTGGATTAAGACTATAGACTTTGCATCAATTGAGGTGAGATATGAGCACATAGTTTGGGAACCTTACAAGTTACACTACCTCAACTTGGTGATGCAAGAAATTATCATCCAAATAAAGTGGGTGAAAGAAATAGTGTGCATTATTCAAGCACATCATTATTTTCTTTGGAGTGTTATGATTTTAGGATATGCAGATGATTAATTGATGAAGCTTTAGAACCTTCCAAATAAAAGTGGTAGAAAAGATGACTTATTGGGATGAGAAGATGAGAGGTAGATGGATTTGGGTTTTGTGATTCCTTGGTATGTTAGTTTGAACTTCACTTGGTTTCAAGAATACTATAATATTCTCTCCCTAACATCTACTAATCATTCATGGGATTCCTTGGGATGAGAAGATGAGAGGTAGATGACATAGCATTCATTAATATGATATAAAATTCATTAATACACAATACTAATCAAGACTTCATTAGCACATAACAATATTCATTAACATAAAATAAAAATCAATATTACTATGCATCATTCATAGATAATTACTTAAAACAAAGTTCTTTCATTATCCAACAAGGTTTATCAAAGAGCATTTTTAAAACATCATTTCTTCTTTTTGTTTTTCTTAGCTCTCTTAGGAAAAAACTCATAGGAGCATTGATATATTCCTCATTCTCCTCCTCTTCTAGCACATGTAATGTCAAAATACAATGGCTCCTTCTCTTTGGAGGAGCAAAAGGCTATTGCACTAAAGGGGGCTCTATTGCAAGAACAAGTAAATGAGATAAATTGGCATACTCTTTTTCTTTTTTTAGTTGTTACAAGTCTGTAATTAAGTACTAGTATAACATAACATGCATTTTTCTTACTTGATGATGCCACATCATGTACATTAACATTTTGATCCGCCACCATGTCAACATGTTGAAAACTTGGAACATGCTCCACTCCTTCACCATTATGTTCAACATGCTTTGAAATATTCAAAAAAAGGATATATGTCAAATTGCAATTAAAGATGTTAAATTATATTCATAATTGCATAATTAATTTCTAATAGAAAATTAATAACTCCACCACTATAATGCACATCGTGGCCTTTTTCATGAGCAAGTTCTATGATAGGATATGAAGGCTATAGTAAAATGTTATGCACATTGTTAGGCAGTCAATTTACATTCAAAACTAACACCAAAAACGAATCATCTCAACTATTCAATTTCATTTACTTTTCATTCAACCAATTTACCTAAGAGATATCATTTGGTGCACTGGATTCTTGGGCAAGGCTTTTAGATTCTTTGCGTAGGCATGCAACCACAACTTTATAGCCTTCCTTCAAGGTAATTTTTCTATCTTCATATATGAGCTCCATATTGAATTCTATGCCCTATATTTTTGGCTTAATATTGTCAGTTTTCCATGTATGGTTTCATTAAAAAAAAATTGTTTGCAACATTATATTAAAAAATAAATAGGAAATTTCAATGCTTCTACTTACAAGTTGACACTAGAGATTCATATAGCCACCAAAGCCAAGTTTGTGTTGGCCAACCTTTTGTAGTCTCACTTTTGTAGCCACTAATGTGTCTTGTAGTCTATGAAAAATTTCAAATATCTTAGATTATGCATTTACAAATATCACTAATTAGTGCATGATTACAATGTACTTAATACTATCATGACATACCTTTTTTTTCCTTGTGCTCTTCATTTACTCTATTTTCACATAGCATTTTCTCCTTTGCATCTTCTATTATTTTATTCCACTCCATCGATGGAATCATAGGAGGATGGTCATACTTTGGGTTCTCCTTAAGACACCTTCTATATTGATCCCTCATAGTCTTTATATGCTTTGATGCCCTTTTCAAAAGTAGGCCAATGTCAAAAATCTTTTTTCCAAATTTCTTCTCAAAAGATGTAATAAACTCATTTTTTAATTCCATAGCTTGTAAATTCCACCTTTTAAAAAAAATTAGATTTTTGGATCAATAACTTCAATATAGTACAATAAATGGAAGAAAAGAAAAATTATGTAGCAATGATATGAAACTACGTACATTTTATGTATGGTGGGTCCAAATAGTCTCAATGCCATATCAAAAAGATGATCAAAGAAAACATTATTACCTACAAAATAATAAAGGGATTATCAATCCAAAATGAGTAATGTAAAAGTAAACTAAATTCACACTTTAAATAATAACAATTTTTAAAAACCTAATAGCTTTTTTTCTTTTAATAGAAACATATTTTTCTTGTTTAGAAACAATGTCCCTGCATATGAACTAGTACTAATCACATGGCCTACTCCAGGAAATGAATCAACTTTAGTAGTACTACTCTCTATTGCTCTACCAATTGAAGGTCTATCTATTAGTGCACAAAATAGGACTACAGTAAGATCTATTTGGCATAACTTTTATCACTAGTTACATCCGCTGATGAATTAGGGAAAACATTTATAGACCATACTATTCTTTTACTACCATTCCTCATGACGAGTTTGAAGATTTAAAATATTTTACTTCATTGACATCGAATGACTGTTAAAGTGGAATTGAATGCCCTAGAAGTTATATTACCATTTTATATTCAACAAAGTCTGATTGCTACAAACAAATACCTTTGTAAGTAGAAATGAAGCAGTCAAAAAAAAAATTCTTTATTGACATTGAATGAGCCTTGAAATGGAACTAGATCCCTAGTAGTTGTCTAAAACATTTCATATACAAGAAAGTTTGATTGCTACAAAAAAAATACCTTTGTAAACAGAAAAAGATACTTAGAAGTAAATATTTTATTTTATTGACATTGAATTAGCTTTAAAGTGGAATTAAGTGCCCTAGAAGTTGTATACACATCATATACAACAAATTTTGATTGTTACAAACAAAATGCCTTCATAAATAGAAATGAAGCACTGAGAAGTAAAACTGGTACATATACCATTTAAAATTTGTAATGTTTTTGATACATGCTTTGTTGATGGAATACAAATTGAAGGAAATGTTGAAGTCATATCTATGTACATTATTGGAAAGTTGTGTCAGGACTACTCTTTGAACAATATTTGATTTATACTTATGATGCAATCCTAGTCTAAAGATCTTAAAATGATTATTTTGAAGTTGGTAATTTGTTGCTAGTAAAAAATATTGAATGACATGGTCTTTACAATAGTGGAATAATTTAGTCTATGAGGAGATCAGAGAAACTTGATGAATTAGCTTAAGTCTATGTTTTATTAGCAGTCTAGGTGAGTGTAAGTTACGTGACCAGCTAAATATGGATGTAGGCTAAACATGCACTATCCAATGAGTATGTTGTTTGCAAATTCATTTTTATGGTGGCAATGATTCAAAAATCACTACTTTGTGGTTTTTACAAATTAAATTTTTTCATATTAATACATAATTATGATTATTTATGATGTAATATGTGGCTTCTCTAAGTTTTATTGTTCTATTAGAGTGGTCAGCATTGAGCTGAACATTGTGGTAGCATAGCATGTAATTTCCTCTGGATAGCCCTTGGTCAAGAACTTTTATGTTAGTTGGAAATTGAACTTCAAAGCAATCAATTAAGTTGTGTTTTGATTTGCAACATTACAGTAGAATTGAATATTTTAGCATGAGTGATCAGAGTAGTAATATAGGCAAAGCTAGAGTTGATAAAGATTGTGATTGATCACAGATTGGCATTGTTGGATGCATGCAATATACCAATTCTAGATTTGATATTGAGATAGTTTAGTTTGCACATACAGTAACATTTAATAATTTCATTTTTAACTTCTATTTTATGTGTGTGATAATAGTTTTTTCCATAAGCAAAGGGCAATTGATTCTATGATGGTTTTGTTAGTAGAGGTTTGTGACAGATCATTGGACATGAGCCACTTACTATGGGGTTAAATACTTGTAATGTTAATTGACCTCATCAGGCATACACTTTAACATTTACACAAAGGAATGAAGTTCCAATGATAGAGTGTGTGCATTGACAAGCCATTGTCAATTTCTCTAACTGAGGCATCTGTTACTAAAGTATTAATCACACGGACTGCTCCAGGAAATGGATCAATCACACAAACTAGAGTACTAATCACTAGATTTTGTACTTTGGTACGTATGATAGGTACATGAGTACAAAATCCACACAAAAAAAAAAATGCATGATTGGCACATTACAAAATATAGCAAAACAAGGTTTTACTAGTTGTAGTGGGTATAGAAGAGGATGTTTGCATGGTCCTTGTTGCTAACAATGCACAAGGCAATACTGGACTGCCAATCGAAGGAGGTGTTTGCACTTCATCATGAGTTGAAGAATACCATATTTTTAGCAAAGACATTTTCAATGGATAAAGATCAAATGGGATACAAGATAGAAGCATCCACACACAAAATGTAAGTGTTATAATGTTTATGAAAACAAACAAACAAAGTGTTACTTACATGAAGGTTGTGCACTACAACCCTCACCATGTTCACCATGTGATGTCACAACTGTCACATATTTCTATACAAGAACACATAAAATTAGAGATCATGAGCCATAAGATACTATAAAATATTAACATCTATTGAACTTCTATTATTGCTTTAGTTGAATTACTGCTTACCTTCAAAGATTGGACCCTATGGTCCAATTCTTTTGTCAGTGCCTCTTTCTCCTTGCTTGTGTCACCCTCAATGATAATGTTGACAATTTCATCAGTGTATCTTTTTTTGAGTTGTTGGGCCATGAACATAGGGTCAGCACTAAGGGTGATGCAATGTAGAAATGACACCTATATTTCAAATCACATTTGATCAACTGTCATTCTAGCTTTTTCCTATCATTTGTAACATCAAATATCAGTAAAATTTCACCAAAATAACTCAAAAACCATAAAGAAAAGAGAATAATAATATGACATTTATTTCTATATTAACATTAAAAATTTCAATAATTAATGTTTACATCCACTGAAGGTGTATGAGATGGTTCATCCATGTCACCTTGTGAAAAAGATTAGTAAGTCTTAGAAATCAACAACGAAATTAAAGTAATAGAGTTACCCTAAAAAATATATTAATAATAAAGTAGATTGTATATGTAAATAATTTGTCTTAAGTTAGCCAAAAATTTGGTGTAACTAATGTGTATATCTAAAAATATATTTGACATGTTCTACTTAATGTTTATATTTGCACATATGGTTTGGAAAGAAAAATTTGGTTGTACATGACCCCATAATAGTTGACATTGATCCTACCTAGATGTTTCATTGATAATAATGATCTTCATCCATTTCATCATCATAATCATCATCACCATCATCATACTTGTCACTTTGATCATCGTTGTCACCACCACCATCTTCATCGCCATCATCATCATCTTCATCACCATCACTGTCATGACCATCACCATCTTCATCGCCATGATCATGATTGTCATCAACATCATTATCGTCATTATCACCATTATCATCATCATGACCATAATCATCACTATCTTCTTCTTCTTCATCACTAGGTAACTATCATTCTTGATAATCATTTACTTCATCTTGTGCTTCATTCAATAGGGGCATCATATTTTCATCAATTTATTAAGATATTTGTATAGTTTGAGACTGGAGTAAGTGACAGTTATCATTGTTGCTGAAGATTATTATCCTAAGGATTGTAGACTAAGTGTAATCAGACATTTCATTGTCTATGGTTTTACCAATCCCAAAAGGCTAGCTAATATTAGGAATTGTTGTAGGAACATTTTGTGGACATGCTTTTGGAACAAGAAAATTCAATATGCTTGGCATTTACATACAACAATCTATTGTGATACTTTCAACAACTACAATTCTCTTGTTTATACCAAACATTTTTTCAAAGCCTATATTCAATTTTTTGGGACAATCCACCATCATTGATGCTACGTCTAGAGTTCTCTTCAAGTGGATGCTTCCTCAACCGTCTGCATTTGCCACAAATTTATCAATGCAATTTTTTTTACATGAATAGGATTTAATTTTACTAATAGTCTAAATTTTTGGAAAAGTGCTATTCTTTCATTTTGTGGTCTATCGAATAACTTCTTTCACATATATATTAAGTCTCCCCAGTACTATTATTGCAAAGAATATAACATGCTAATTTGGTGCTATCAGATCTTATTATTTGGTGTGACTGTCGCTAGGCATACTTATTTGTTTGACTAGAAAATTATGCCTGAAACCTCACCAAGTTTTTTGCAAAGACTTAGCATGTTTGTGGCAAAAGCTTGTCTACATCAATAAAAAAGGCTAGTTACTCTGCTATCAGGTTTTTCACCATTCATTCAACATGTACTGACATCTTCCAACATAAAACAAACCCCTTATTAAGGCCAGTTAGCTTCAAATTCATTAACTTTACTTGTCAATTCTCTTGGTATACACTAGTCAAACCACACTTCCTACATATATTAGGTTATTAATATCTCATT
This sequence comes from Cupressus sempervirens, assembly GCA_028749045.1. Classification (NCBI taxonomy): domain Eukaryota; kingdom Viridiplantae; phylum Streptophyta; class Pinopsida; order Cupressales; family Cupressaceae; genus Cupressus; species Cupressus sempervirens. The sequence goes on along the minus strand of CM053792.1, from coordinate 960,312,060 downwards.
TATGTTACAAATGGCTCATTCTAGCTGAAACAGAGACAACATTCATAGAATGGTCCTAGTTACCATCAAAACTTTTCTGAATTAGAAAAAGTAGTAGCATGAAATGAATATCTTGTTAGGATAAACCACAGATAGAAATAAAAAACTACATGCAAATATAACCAATAACAAAAAATAATAGATCACATAGAAATGAACACAAGGCACCAAGATTTAATGTGGTTCACCCAATCCCTGGGCTATGTCCACCAAACAACAAGTCTGATCTTATTACAATCTAGTGATTACAACCTGATTACAATCTATAATCCCTTACAGCTCAATATCGCTGTAAGAACCAATTTCACATCACAACATAATGAAAAATACCCAACCCTAAACCCTTTTATACAAGTATTAAACCACTTTAGGGTTATAACATGTTGGCCATAATTAGCCATAACTTTAGTGGTGAATCTATGAATGGAGAATAGTACAAAAATGATTGGTGAATAGTACCAAAAAAATTATGAAGTATGTACAATACTTTCCTGATCAGTCACCAAAATCTAACAATCTCCCACTTGGGGACTGATTAGGCTCCACACTAAACAACAATCTCCCACTTGGAGACTGATCCTGTAGCAATACCACTACCACATGGGGCTCCCACTAGATCAAACCACCCTGGACTCTACTATTCTTTTATTCATGTGTAGTCTAAAAGACCAACCAAAGCTGAAGAGGAGTTTAGCTTCTCCCTTGTTACAACCTTTGTCAACATACCTACTAGATTTTCATTGGTATGTATCTTTTCCAGCTTTAACTATCCATCCTACAAAACTGATCGAATGAAATGGTACCACAAGATTATGGGTTTGGTCTTAGAATGTAAAGTTGAATTCTTAGCATGATGAATGGCACTCTGACTATCTGTGAACAAATAATTATCCTTCTAAGGATGTCCCAATTCTTTGAAGAAGAACTAAATCCATATCATCTCCTTGGCTACCTCTATAGCAGCAACATACTCTGCCTCTATAGTGGATAGAGCATTAATCTTTTGTAACCTAGAAACCCAGCTCACAACTGCCCCACCAATAGTAAAGACATAACCTGTAGTACTCTACCTAGTATCAATATCCCCTACCAAATGTGAGTCAACGTAGCCCTGTAAATCAGTAGTAGAGCCCCCAAAGTGTAAATACTTATTGGATGTTCCTCTCAAATATCAAAGAATCCACTTGAAAACATTCCAATGCTCAAATCCTGGATGACTCATATACCTGCTAATGACTCCCACTAGATGTACAATATCTGGCCTAGTGCATACCATAGCATACATCAAGCTTCATACAACTAAAGCATAGGGTACCTTGGACATCTTATCCTCCTCTTCCTGTGTCTTGGGACACATCTCCTTAGTCAATTTCAAATGACTAGGTAAAGGTGTGCTAACAACTTTAGCATTCTCCATACAGAAATGTTGCAACACCTTCTCAACATAATCAGCTTGAGATAGTGTCAATGTTCTGTTCTTCCTATCTCTGCAAATCTTCATACCAAGGATTTTTTTTTCTGCCCCCAAATCCTTCATAGCAAATGCATGTGCTAACAAGTGTTTCAGCCTCTTAATATGATCCATGTTAGACCCAGCTACAAGCATATCATCAACATATAGACATAAAATAATGTAGCTATCATCATTCAAACTCTTAAAATAAATACAATAATCTGAATGACACATGTTATAGCCATGCTCATGCATAAACCTATCAAATTTTAGATACCATTTCTGAGGTGCTTGCTTCAAGCCATATAAACTTTTCTTTAATTTGCACACTAAGTTCTCCTTACCTTTGACCTCAAAATCCCCGTGGCTGGGCCATATATATTTCTTCATCCAAATCACCATGAAGAAATGTTGTTTTAGCATCCAACTACTCTAAATTCAAATCTTCAATAGCCATAAGACTTAAAATAGTACGGATAGAAGTCATTTTAACAATAGGAGAAAATATCTCATCAAAATCAATTCGCTTTTTCTATGCAAATCCTTTTACAACTAACCTAGCCTTAAATCTTTTCTTACCTCCTTCCTCTTCTTTCAACCTGTAAACCCACTTATTCTGTAAAGCCTTTTTACCTGTAGGCAACTTGCATAGATCCCATGTCTTATTCTATAGCTAAGAGTCCATTTCATCTTTCATTGCAGACTCCACTGAATCTTAGTATCCACCTCCATAGCTTCATCATGACTTTTAGGTTCACCAGCATCAGTAAGTAAAATAAAATAAAAAGAGGGAGAAAATCTTTGTGGAGGTCTAATTTTCCTTGTTGACCATCTAACATTCACTAGTGTGTGTGGTATTTGTTGTTGTAGTTGTTGCACATCATGAGGAATGGCTGGAACATCAGCTTTTGGAGTATCATCTAGCACTACATAATCATCTTCTTTCTTCTCATGTTGCTGCAATAGATCTTTCTACAACACTTTCTCATTGAATATAACATCCCGAGTTCTTACAATTTTAAGATTTTCAAAATCCCAAAGCCTATAACCAAATTCATTAATGCCATATCCAAAAAAGACACATTTCTTTGATTTAGCTTCTAGCTTGGTTCTATTTTCAGAGTCTATATGAGCAAAAGCTTCACAACCAAAGGTCTTGAGAAAAGAATAACTCACCTTACCAGTCCATCCTTCCTCTAGAATATCACAGCCCAAAGGAGTAGAGGGACCTCTATTAATCAAATATACTATAGTATTGATAGCCTCCACCCACATGTCTAAGGGCAACCCAGCATGCAACCTCATGCTCCTCGCATGCTCCATTATAGTCTTGTTCATGCATTCAACCACTCCATTTTCCTGTAGAGTCCTTGGAAAAGTTTTATGTCTACAAATACCATTAGTGGAGAAATAATCTTTAAATTCATGACTACAATACTAACCACCATTATCAGATTTGAAACATTTTAATTTCTTACTAGTCTCATTTTCAACCAAGCATTTCCATTTCTTAAAAGTTTGAAATACATCAGATTTTTGTCTAAGGAAATAAACCCATACTTTTCTAGTTGTGTCATCAATAAATGTAACATAATAATGAGAGCCACCAAGGGAAGATACCTGAGCTTGTACCCATACATCTATATGCACAAGCTCTAATTTCTCCTTTTTGTTTTCCTTCCCAATCTTTACAAAACTCACTCTCTTTGTGTTCCATACACACAAATTTTATAGAAATCCATGTATTAACACATTTCAAACCTGGTAAAACTTTCTTTGAATGAAGTACTTTCATACCTTTCTCACTCATGTTCCCAAGTCTGTTGTGCCACAATGCTGTATCAGAATCTACAATAGTTATTTGTTCTCCCTTCTCAACTGTAGCAATTGTTCTTGAACGTTCATTTTTTCTCCAAAACAATCAAAGTAGTAAGAACAATATGACTTGTACAAAGATATAAGGTGCCTACTTTCACACCTTTTGCTACTACAAGGGAACCTTTTGAAACCTTCCAATTTTTATCATTAAAAGTAACTACACAACCCTCATCACCGAGTTGCCCGGCTGAAATTAAATTTCTACTCAACCTTGGAACATGTCTTAACTCATGTAGTAGCCAATGATTTCCATTTTGCAATTTAATCTTTATTTTTCCCTTTCCAACAATCTGACAGTGTTCATTATCCCCCAAATAAACAAGCCCAAAATCCCCTTGGACATAATCAATGAAATAACCTCTATGAGGTGTAGCATGAAATGAAGCACCAGAATCTAAAACCCATGAATCATCAACACTCTCTAAAGATAGAAGCAAAGTATCCTCTTTGGATTTGTTACTTACCACATTTGCCTCCTTGTCTCCATTTGATTTATCTCCTTCATTTTTCTTTCGATTCCAACAATCTTTCTTTTTGTGCCCTGGTTTCCCACAGTACCAACAATCATTTGGTCCTCTCGATTGAGACCTCCTACGCTTTGACTTTCCTCTTGATTTTCCACAATTTCTAGAGTTACTTCCTCTTTCAGTCGTTCTGCCCCTGCTTTGTGCATTCAAAGCACTTCTTGATGTAGATCCACCTGAGGATTTCCTACGACTTTCCACACTCAAAACAACACAGATCACATCATCATATTTTAGGGTACTAGATCCAGGAACAGAATTACTCATCGCCATTACCAAGCCATTCGAGCTTTCAGGCAAAGAACACAAAATCAAGGGAGCCCTAATTTCTTCATCAAAATTGATACCCACAAAAGATAACTAACTAGTTATAGTATTAAATTCATTTAAATGATCTACAACAGATCCACCTTCTTCCATTTTCATATTAAATAAATTCTTCATGAGAAATACCTTGTTTGAAGCGAAGGGCTTTTCATACACTATCACTAGGGTTTTCATCAAATCTTCTGTCGTCTTTGCTTTTGTAATATTAAATTCCACCATTGGTGCCAAGCATAACCGAATGCTTTCGAGTGCCTTTCTGTCCAAAAGATCCCATTCAGCCTCTGACATAGTTCCCTGATTCTTGGCTTTGCCTTCCAACGGCTTCCATAAATCCTTCTGATATAGATAGTCTTCCATTTGCATCTTCCATAACTGGAAGTTCTACCCATTAAACCTATCAACCCTCAGGTTACACTCATCTGCCATCACTCCCACTCAACCGTGAGACTTTCCTGTAGAGGATAACTAAAAGACAACCTCGCTTTGATACCACTTGTTAGGATAAACCACAGACAGAAATAAAAAACTACATGAAAATATAACCAATAATAGAAAATAATAGATCACACAGAAATGAACACAAGGCACCAAGATTTAACGTGGTTCACCCAATCTCTGGGCTATGTCCACCAAACAACAAGTTTGATCTTATTACAATCCAGTGATTACAACCTGATTACAATCCGTAATCCCTTACGGCTCAATACCGTCACAAGAACCAATTTCGCATCACAACATAATGAAAAATACCCAACCCTAAACCCTTTTATACAAGTATTAAACCACTTTAGGGTTATAACATGTAGGCCATAATTAGCCATAACTTTAGTGGTGAATCTATGAATGGCGAATAGTACCAAAAAAATTATGATGTATGTACAATACTTTCCTGATCAATCACCACAATCTAACATATGTCAGTAGCACAAAATAGAAATTCTGATGGAACTTTGTTAGTAGAACATTCAAGCCAGTATTAAAATCTTAGATTAATTCACAACTACATCCAAATGTTTGAGTACTCAAATGAATCAATAAATTATATGACAAACTTAAATTTTCAAGAAAACTATTTATTATTGACTTCACTTTGTATCTCCTGTACAAGTCTTTAGATCTCTATCTCTCTCTTACATCAAACACATTTTAGAGGATTTATAGACCCTATTCCAACCTTCCTTAGCTAATTCTAGTTGGTTCTGATCATTACAATTTGAAAAACAACATATTTGTTTATGCCCTCCAATACCTAACTATTAGGAATTTGAATTTCAAATTCCTAAACTTCTGAAATGTAAATCCCTAGACTCCTACCACTTTACCTATGATCAAAATTGACCTTATTCCATTATTTAGAACTTGTTACATCCATTTTATCCCATTTTACATCTTAGGTTCCACTTGACAAATTTTGGTCCTATGGTCCTTACTAGGACCATTAGGATATTTGATTGCATTCATGAATTCATTACAATTCATAACCACTATAGGCCTTAGTATTTCATAGTTAGGTCCTCCAAACCCAATATCACTCCTTCTATTCCTTGATGTGTTCAAATCCTTCATGGCATCTCTTGATGCTTCTACACCAAGTACCCAAGTAGCCCTGTCTGCGTGCAACCTTGGTTTGAAGTGTTAGGTGTGTGATCTTGATGATGGATTAGTTTGGGAATAATATTGTAATAATAAAAAACCTAGATTTTCTTTTTGAGAATAATAACACATTGTCACCAATCCAATTTTTTGTTCCCCTCCTTTTGATTTCCATTCAATATACCTTGGGCCTCATTTATTCAATCCACACATTATTTCATCTCTTCTAGTAATACTTGTAATGTTCCTTCCTTCACAATAATTTCTGATTTGAAAATTTTAATTGAATTGGTGTAGGTGACAGAGAAGTCTATGCATGCTACCACCTACATAGTCAAGAGTGTGGCTTCAATACACTATCGAGGGTCAAATTTGAATTTCTGAATGTATTAGATTGGTTGATAGGTAAGAGATATTTGCAATAAGAAGTTGGCAGCTAAAGTATTAAACGAAAATCTTTAATGGTCCAAAGCTAGACTAAAAAATCTTGAAATTGTGGAATATTTCTTGAATTAGGAATGGGGATGAATTGAAAGTGGTGAAATTGCTTACACTGTCAAAATCAAGAAATCTTAAACTTACAAAACTAAGAGATCTATAATATTTCCTTTTAAAACTACAAACTAAAAATCTTAATCATCCAAATTTAGAGGGAAAATTAAAAAAAAACTTGCAATATTTAGATAGAAAACTATTTTTTTCCACAATTATTTCTTGTTTAGGTAAATCAAGTAATACATGAATAGTGCATAGTGTATTCAACACTTGTAGTGCTCTTGTTTTATTTAATTCTTCAAATGCAAAAACCAATAGGTATTAAACTTTTCACTTGAAGTAGCTATCTCCTTATTGGTTTTTACAAATATGAATGGCTTTTTGAATAGGTCCTCATTTTCAATATGAAACATCTAGTTTTTCACTTAACTAAGACAGAGCTTGGGTTGTTGTATTAACCAACCAGACTGAATCCCTATATTCTTCACATGATTGTTTTCACAATTTACACTATATTTATGATTGTCTTGCCGATATTCTTATATCATTGTAGTTTTAGTTTTATTGTTAACTTTGATATAACATTGATAGTATATAAGTTGTATTTTTAATTGTATTTAATTCATTGATATACTAGTTTCTCTTCTTTTTCTATCAGATTCAAACCAGAATGGAGGACCTACATCATTTTTGAACCAACAATAGCAATAATATCTATCTCACCCTAATTATCAAAATATTGAGACATATCTATCCCTTCCTTACCATGGGAACAACAATCTAAAGATATGATCATCTCTTCATAACAATTCTTGGAATAGCCATTCACAAATAAGAGAGCCCACTTTTCCAACTACTCCAAGAGGAAATCAAGATCCTATTGTGAATAGATATGCATATGAGTAACAAAAATCCTCTTTTCTAACATCACAAGGAACTTTTCCAACTACTCAAATAGGAAATCAAGATCTTGTTGTGAACGGGTATGCATATGAGTAACAACAATCCTCTTTTCTAATAACAAAAGGAAATTTTCCAACTCCTCAAGGAGGAAATCAAGATCATGTTGTGAATTGATATGCATATGAGCAAAAAAAATCCTCTTTTCCAACAACACAAGGAGGAAATCTAAATCTTCATATGAATGAGTATGCAGCAGTATTAGCATTTGAGAAAAATAAACTTTCTTTTCCAACTTCACAAGGAAGAAATCTAGATGTTCATGTGAATGGATTTGCAATAGTACCAGCATCTAAGCAACAACAACCCTATTTTTCAACTTTAGAAGGAGGAAATCCTCATTTTTGTGTCAATGGATATGCAACAATATCAACATCTAAGGAACAATGGCCCTCTTTTCCAACTTCTCAAGGAAGAAATCTAGATCTTGGTGTGAATGATTATGTAGCAGCATTAGCATCTGGGCAACAAGAGTTTTTAAGTGTGGATCATTCCCATCAACCATGGTATAGGAACAACCAATAAAGAGGCTCATTGTGACTCTAGAGTATATGATTCATTTGGCCTTTATGGCATTATCCTACAAGCTAAAAACCATGTACACTATATGGTGAAGATATCATTTCATTTCTTTTTGGTTACTATGGTTATGATTTCATTCATATAATTTATTAGCTTGATTTGTGACTATGGTTTGATCTATCCTTTAAGGGATTGCTATGGCAATTGATTGGCCTATAAATGTGAAGATACTAGTTATGCATCCTAGCATCTTGGGTCATATTATGTAAAAGGACTGATGGTAGTTAGGGACTTCTACTTTGGGTTCATGTTACTATTGAAAAATAAACATATATTAGGAACAATTTATTCTTTCCATTATTAAACCATTGAGGTTGAAATGATTCTTATTTTTTGTTATATGTTTGTTTCTAATATTCTTGTATACTTAGCTTACTATTTTATCACATGTGCCTATATATCAGGTTGTGTCTTCACTTTTTATGAATTTTTAATTAAAAGTATGTTAATTTAATCATAATTATTTATTTCTACTATCTCTTTGCACTCTTATTAAGAATTGAGACATTTAGGACATATTCACAGGCTTAGGGATGTACCGAAGGTATACCATGGCCATGCCTACACTAAGATCAGTATCTAGCATGAAGGTGGTCTAGATAAGAAATATCAAAGCCAAGATAGAAATGGCTATGGATCATCCAAAAATATTTACCATAGTATATTCTATAAGTGATTTCAACATTTTAATTTTGTTTATGTCAATGATAATTGATTGGCAAATTTAATTTCATTATAAGATAATTACTACAATCCCTAAACTTATAATATTTGAGTTCACAATTAAACTATGTAATGGATGCTATGAATATAATTGTGTAGAAAATAACAATGAACAATTTTACTTGCTATCTCTAATATATACAATTATATATATGCTAAAAAGAATTGATACTTCTTGCACTTAGTGGAATGATCCTTGCTATGTCAATTATGTCAATATAAACTATATGCAATGGATATGTAATGGTATTGCTTCTACCAATGCAAATTGCTATCACTAGTATGACTTTGAGAACATGCAATATCTAATCCTTATTTATTGCTAATGGTGATACAATTGTATTAATGTTGTTTCTAATATAATCCTTCAATGCTTGCAATCAAATCTAATTAATGCTTAAAGTGAGAGTTGATGTTTCTAATTTTTTGATAGGCTTATGAAATTCTAGAAATGCTGCTACATCTTATATGATTGAATAATTCTTGCAACAAGGATGCTATGTCTGATCTTTCGTTAAATGTGTACAACCAATAATGCCAAAGGTAGTCGTTCAACATAACATGTTTATTTCAAATTGATGTTGAAATAAATGATAATGAATGTCCTTTTATACCATGCACTTGGTGTGAGAAGTCACATAGGATAAAGAGTGCTCTCTGTCTCTTTGTAATGTCACTCTTCATAATAGCTAATTGTAACATAGCCTTGTAATTTCCTCCTTCCACTATTAATTACTTATTAGAACATATCATAATTCATTGTCTTAATCCAGATCTGGCTTGATTACCATTGTCAAGGTACCTATTTATTCATGATTAGTAATTGATGAGAATGGATTAACATTTTATCTTTGCATAATGACATCAGTTTGTTAAAAACTCAATGCTAACATTAACATAAACTATCATATTATGGATAATGTAGTCTTTGTTATCTTTATCATTCACTATTTATGATATTGATTATGGATGTTATTCAATCATTAATGTTCAAAAACATTAGGCTCTAATGTGATTTTTTCATGCCTTAGCCAATACTAGTTTCCAATGGTCATCATTGATTCTTGAAAATGTTCTCCATTAATTTTGTTCTTTGATGGCAAACATGGATCCTCCTCTTTGTCAATCTATTAATCTTTCTCTTTCTCTATGATTGTTTAGTTATTACAGAATTAAATAGATATATTGATATTTGAATTCACTCTTCAAACCTTGATATTCTTTTTTGTTCCTTATCAACCATTGATGCTTCTATTAACCCCCTTAATCTTGTTTGTGATTTCTGACACTTGTCTCGACTGAGGTTCTAATCTTCCTCACTACTCTGCAATGCATTTATTTTGAATAGGTATCTGATCAATATCTTCAATTCATATTGATCAATGTAATTTTATCAGTATCTTCTTTGTGATGCTTAGTGACCTTCTCTGTCAGTTAGCTTCCTCATAGTATTAACTATATGATCAGTCTTAGTAGGATTCAGATAAATCATCAATATGCATTGATTCTAACTATCCTTTGAAATTGTTTATCAATTGATCTAAATAATCATAATCTATAAAATTCATGATGATGTCTTGAACATGTCAATGACAATGAAGATACATGGTATGATTGACATGTTGCCCACTTTCTTGGCAAAGTCATCAAAATCTTGGACTAATCCTTATTCCTCATATGCAACTATGGACTAATCCTTATTCCTCTAATGCAACTAGAAAAACCATCTTATTCATAAGACTTCATGATTTTTCAAACATCTTATTCTTCTACTAATACATATGTACATCTAATTTTAACTATCAATGTGCTATTGGCATCAAGGACTACCACTCCTTGTCCACAAAAGTACTTTATTGTCTGGATGTTACTAGTCTAATAATGGGTACACCACAGTAGAGTAGGTATGTCAATGTCTCTAGTTCCTTTGGTATATGGCTAGGCACAGAATCTGGTAGTTTTTAGTTTTATTATGCATAACTGAATATTGTTATATATTATAAACTATAGGTCTTATTTTGTCACAAATAAACTTTAGAAATGTTGATTGTATTTTTCAAAAGCAGAATTTGAGTAAATAAAATAAAATATGCTATGACCAAGGTTTGAGAGGCAAATTTTAGTTTATTTTTGGCTATCATAGTCAAGGAGTGTGTCTTTTTATACATGGATTATATCTATGAATTAATGGATAGGATACTTCAATAAAGAGACCTAGTCCATATTGAAATATCTAAAAATTAATCTTTACAGACTCCATTCAATAACCTAGATTACATACTACAGTTCTTATTTTCATGAGCCCTAAAAAATATGGCCCTTAAAAAGTTAATTGAATTAAAATTTGGTGGCTATAAACTGAATAGATTGTCACATACTGTAGACTCTGGACGACTTATTTAATATAATGAGAGCATAATAATTGAATCACTTCTAATTTCTAACTATTTGGGATTGAAACATGAGAGACAAACTTGAGTAAGAAACAACATGATATACTTCATACCTTAATAATTGTCTTTTGTGGCACACTATGTGATGCTTTGAAACCATCTTTGGAACTCTAGTGCATAAAGTTGAAGTTTGTAATTGGATCTCTTAATGACTATGGCATAGCCCATAATATAACTATTCCTATATAAGGTCATGTGTAGCCTAGGCATGCCATCTTAGCATCCTTATTTCATAGTTGACTCCATTACTAGTTTCTATGTAGAATTGTTGTTTTGTAGGGTTTCATCTACCACTATAGTCAGTTCAATTCTAATTATATTGGCAAATTGTCAAATACTATTAGCCAAACTATGTCAACTACTATTAGCCAAACTATCAATCATATTTCACTATTATATCATAGTCATATCTCAATATTATATAAGAATGGGAGGCCAAAAAAATGCCTTATGATGAAGTGATCCTAGAGAATATATTTGTCAATGACAAAAATCAAATACAATGCTTAATTCAAGTCCTATTAAAAATGATAAACTTTAATATTACAATTAGTCAAAATACACTGTCATATTTTGGATCACATAGTGTCATCTAAAACATTACCATTGTACAATCAAGCCTAGAAAAAATAATTCATTGATATGAATTGTGGAAATCTGATATCACTAAATGAGAAATCTATTTAAAAATAGAATACCAATGTGAAAGCAATCCTAGAGAATATGTATTTGTCAATGCTAACAATCAGCTGTAAGCATGAGGTTTCTAATTCAAAGTAAACTATAAGCATGATACTCCAAACAATATGTGCAATTATAATTGAAGTGTCATCTAGTGATTCTCTCTTGCAATTGTAAACATGATTCACCAAAATATTTTGGGTGTGAGAGCCTCAAACACAAATTCTATCATGGAAATGGTTCTATCTTGCAATGATAAACATAACAAGAGTGTCACCTAATAGCTCTATCTCACAACCAGACACATGATACTCCAAAATCTTTTGGGAGTTCAAATGCATACATTATATCTTATTGATATCTTAACTGGCATGACAAGGGTCATGATCTAACTAATCTAGGTGAGCCCTTTAGTAGTTCCATTTTCAAATAGCCATGAGCCTTAATGGAATGCATCTTCATAGCACATGAATCCTATAGTTCTCTACCAGTTAGAACATTTATTTCAATGGTTTTCATCAAATGATTTGGTTGCAAAGAAGTCATACAATCTTGTAATTCATATAATCAAGAATGGCCATGGCATGCATTAACTCTTACTATATGTATTGTAATACTTTTTTTAAGGACCTTTAGCTTAGGAACCACACTTATTTTTGATGGATTTGCTAAGATAGATAAAAAAAACCTTACACAATATTTTTTGAAGAAATGTACCATCAAATAGCAAGACACATGTACTTTCAGAAACAATTTTTTTTATCAAATAGCTAGTAGAAATCTAAAATTTATATCAATACCATGCTATTTTGAGAAAGAAAGGTAGAAGATGCTATGTATATGCAATTTTCTACCACAGTAAATGTAGAGAGGAGGTGACAAAGGAATTCCTAGACCTAGAATTTGTGATGCTTGATATTGTTGCAGTAAACATTCTCACATTCCCAAAATTCCAAAACTGGTAGGAAAATGTCAAAATCTGCTCTGATGTTAGAATATATTGAACTTGAAGCATTATGTTCTATTTAGTATAGATTTTTCTATTTGTACCTCATATTATAGACTAAAGTGGCAGTACAATGCACTATTGGTACTTAAATTGATGATCCCATGCACATTTCCAAGAAATTAAAAGAAGAAATGGATGACCAAAGTATTTGGTTCCAAGCATAGTTTGCATAGAAAACCTAGGTCACAGAATTGGAAAAGGCTAAGATAAAATTCTTGTTATGGATTAAATGGAGTTGTTTGAGAATGGAATCTCATTTCTACTAAGAAGAAGTTGAACAAAGACTCTGGATAGTAATGAAAAACCTCTTAGACTCTAGATTAAAACAAAATCAAATTCTTGTTCAGCTCCTGTGCACACTCCATGAAACATAACAATGAAATAGGAAACATAACTTAGTGTTGGTCAATATTTTGACCAACACAGGCATGGATTTTTATAAAAAAAAAAAAAATTCTTCCATATTCTGACCAATCTAAAATATTTTAATAGATGGTCAAAAATTTTGGTCAAAAAATGAGGTCAAATGTACTAGTGTGGTATGCCAAGATCAATTCCTTTTTACTCTCAGCAAGATTCACCAGGTGTCATTTTGATTTGAATGTCTACATTCTTTAGAAGGATGACTCATACTTGATACTCATGCTTTATGTAGATGACTTGATCATTATAGGAAGCACTTCATCTATCATTGCCAATATTAAGACCTCTCTATAAGACAAATTTTCTATGATAGACATGGGTTTGCTACTTTATTTCCTTGGTATTAAGATCACACAGTCTTTAGCTAGGATCACACTTTCTCAACCCAAGTATGCTTTTGACTTGCTTTCTAGATTTCACATGAGTGACTGCAAGCCTACTCCCACTCCCTTTCTATCAAGTGTCAACTTAGAGACTAAGTGTACCACTCCACTTTTTGATGCTACATTGTATAGACAATTAGTTGGGAGTCTTATCTACTTGAAAAATACACACCTTGATATAGCTTTTGTAGTTGGCATGGTTTCTCACTTCATGAAAGAACCACATGAGCTTCATTGGAAGGCCACCAAGCACATCTTGCACTACATAAAGGGTACACATACACGTGGGATACATTATGTAGCAGGTACATGACTTTAGTTGGTTGGATATATAGACTTAGACTATGCAAGGGACCTTGATTCTCTCAAGTCTAATTTAGGTTACATATTTCACCTTGGTTCTAACCTTATTTGTTGGCAGAGTAAGAAGCAAAATAATGTTTCTCTTTCTTCCATAGAGGCTAAGTATTGAGGCACTAGCAATGCAGCTATAGAGGCTATTTGGTTATAGCGTATCCTGAAGGATTTTGGATTTGATCTACCTAAACCTACAGTCATACATTGTGACAATTAAAGTGCTATTGAGATCTCAAAGCATCTAGTTTAGCATCAGTGGACAAAGCACATCAAGGTTCATATGCATTACATCAAAGAGCTGATACATTAGTAGATCATTTCACTACAGTATTGTCCTACAGTCGAGCAGGTCATTGATATCTTCACCAAACCCTTCACTGAGGTCAAGCGTATTCATTTCTGAGATCTCTTGGGGGTGTAGGATGTTACAGAAAGGGTAGTCCCTTGAATTCTCTCTTCTTTCTTCTGGGAGGGATCTTTTCCTCATCTGAGGTCTTCTTCTCCCTCATCTTCTTAATTGTACTTATCTATCTTTTTGGAGGAGGGTTTTTCCCATGAGGTTTTTCTTCTTTCTCCACTTTATGATAGATTTCATTGCATCATTATATGTAGAAGAATGCTTTTGTACATGGGTAACTAACATGGCCTCATAGCTAGGACCCATCATGCATTTATGAGCTTAAGTTCATTCCCCTAAGTTGCACTTAAGGGGGGGGATTGGTGTAAATAGGTATTTACTATTTACACTTTACTTAAGTTACTTAGGTTGACACTTAGGAGTTTGTGTATCTTTATGAGTTTTCATGTTGACAACACATAATTACACAGCTCTAATTTAGCACATGGTGTCTACAACATTAGAGTTTGCATAATTAACTAAGTTTTCATGTAGACAATACAATTATTTGCACTCCTAATTAAGCACATGTTGTCTACAACATAATTTTTTGTGCTACACCTCTGTAGGCTTATGTTCTCATCATTGCAATTACTCATGTGCTAAATGAAGGATAACCCATGCCTAGTGGACATGTGCCTAGTTGTATGACTTATCATGTTGCTAACTCCTAGGCATTCTAGATGCATCTTAGAGGCTTTTATATAATGGTACTCCTAGTGTAATTGTACATGAAATTGAATACTATATTGTTATTCTGATCATAATCTAGTCTATTTTTTTCTTTTGTTTGAGTTCCTTGGTCTTGGGTGAATTTTTCCCTAAGGCAAATTCTCAAATGTGTAGTGGGATTTCCTTTTGCCATCATGTTTTTAAGCTATTGATCTTTGGAAGATCAATGGTGGGTGTATTACCACTCCATGGATATGAAAGGATTTTAATGAAAGTAGGGAAGTTCCTTGGTAACACCTATCCTTGATAATGTCATGAAGGATATTTCACACACTTCAAAGGACGCATGTTGTACACCATTGATCCTTAGAAGATCAACAAATTTTGCATACCTAAAATATGAAATTAAAAGATTTTTATATGATGTGGATGTTAGATTGTGGTGAGTGATCAGGAAAGTGCTGTACATACTTCATAAATAGTGGGGTTCGGGGCAGTGGCTGACATGGTAGCCGACATATTATGGCCGACATATGGCTGACATGGTAGCCGACATATTATGGCCGACATATGGCCGACATGGTAGCTGACATATTATGGCCGACATGTTATAACCCTAAAGCGGTTTAATACTTGTATAAAAGGGCTTAGGGTTGGGTATTTTTCATAATGTTGTGATGCGAAATTGGTTCTTGTGGCGGTATTGAGCTGTAAGGGATTACGAATTGTAATCAGGTTGTAATCACTAGATTGTAATAAGATCAAACTTGCTGTTTGGTGGATGTAGCCTAGGGATTGGGTGAACCACGTTAAATCTTGGTGCCTTGTGTTCATTTCTGTGTGTTCTATTATTTTTTGTTATTGGTTATATTTGCATGTACTTTTAAAAAAAAAAAATTCCATAGTTTATCCTAACAAGTGGTATCAGAGCAAGGTTGTCTTTTAGTTATCCTCTGCAAGAAAGTCTCACGGTTAAGTGGGAGTCTCATAGTTGAGTGGGAGCGATGGCAGATGAGGGTAAGCTGAGGGTTGACAGGTTTAATGGGTAGAACTTCCAATTATGGAAGATGCAAATGGAAGACTATCTATATCAGAAGGATTTATGGAAGCCGTTGGAAGGCAAAGCCAAGAATCAAGGAACTATTTTAGAGGCTGAATGGGATCTCTTGGACAGAAAGGCACTCGGAAGCATTTGGTTATGCTTGGCACCATCGGTGGCATTTAATATTACAAAAGCAAAGACGACAGAAGATTTGATGAAAACCCTAGCGACACTATATGAAAAGCCCTCCGCTTCAAATAAGGTATTTCTCATGAAGCATTTATTTAATATGAAAATAGTAGAAGGTGGATCTGTTACAGATCATTTAAATGAGTTTAATACTATTACTAGTCAATTATCTTCTGTGGGTATCAATTTTGATGAAGAAATTAGGGCTCTCTTGATTTTGTGTTCTTTGCCTGAAGGCTGGAATGGCTTGGTAATGGTGGTGAGTAATTTTGTTCCTAGATCTAGTACCCTAAAATATGATGGTGTGATCGGTGTTATTTTAAGTGAGGAAACTCGTAGGAAATCCCCAGGTGGATCTACATTAGGAAGTGCTTTAAATACACAAAGCAGGGGTAGAACGACTGAAAGAGGAAGTAACTCTGGAAATCGTGGGAAATCAAGAGGAAAGTCAAAGGGGAGGAGATCTCAATTGAGAGGACCAAATGATTGCTGGTACTGTGGGAAACCAGGGCACAAAAAGAAAGATTGTTGGAATTGAAAGAAAAATGAAGGAGATAAATCAGATGGAGACAAGGAGGCAAATGTGGTAAGTAACAAATCCGAAGAGAATGCTTTGCTTCTATCTTTAGAGAGTGTTGATGATTCATGGGTTTTAGATTATGGTGCTTCATTTCATGCTACACCTCATAGAGGTTATTTCATTGATTATGTCCAAGGGGATTTTGGGCTTGTTTATTTGGGGATTAATGAACCTTGTCAGATTGTTGAAAAGGGAAAAATTAAGATTAAGTTGCAGAATGGGAATCATTGGCTACTACATGAGGTAAGACATGTTCCACAACTAAGTAGGAATTTAATTTCAGCAGGGCAACTCAGTGATGAGGGTTGTGTAGTTACTTTTAATGATAAAAATTGGAAGGTTTTAAAAGGTTCCCTTGTAGTAGCAAAAGGTGTGAAAGTAGGCACTTTATATCTTTGTACAGGTCATATTGTTCCTTCTACTTTGATTGTTTCAGAGAAAAATGAATATTCAGGAACAATTACTGCAGTTGAGCAGGGAGAACAAATAGTTGTTGTAGATTCTGATATAGCATTGTGGCACAATAGACTTGGGCACATGAGTAAGAAAGGTATACTTCATTCAAGGAAAGTTTTACGAAGTCTAAAATGTGTGAATATGGATTTCTGTGAAATTTGTGTGTATGGAAAACAAAAGAGAGTGAGTTTTGTAAAGATTGGGAAGGAAAACAAAAAGGAGAAATTAGAGCTTGTGCATACAGATGTATGGGGACCAGCTCAGGTATCTTCCCTTGGTGGCTCTCATTATTATGTTACATTTATTGATGATGCAACTAGAAAAGTATGGGTTTATTTCCTTAGACAAAAATTAGATGAATTTCAAACTTTTAAGAAATGGAAATGCTTGGTTGAAAATGAGACTGGTAAGAAATTAAAATGTCTCAGATCTAATAATGGTGGTGAGTATTGCAGTCATGAATTTGAATATTATTGCTCCATTAATGGTATTCGTAGACAAAAAACTATTCCAAGGACTCCACAAGAAAATGGAGTGGCTGAACGCATGAACAGGACTATAATGCAGCGCGCAAGGAGCATGAGGTTGCATGTTGGGTTGCCCTTACACATGTGGGAGGAGGCTATCAATACTGTAGTATATTTGATTAATAGAGGTCCCTCTAATCCTTTGGGTTATGGTATTCCAAAGGAAGAATGGACTGGGAAGAAGGTGAGTTATTCTTTTCTCAAGACCTTTGGTTGTGAAGCTTTTTCTCATATAGACTCTGAAAATAGAACCAAGCTCGAAGCTAAATCAAAGAAATGTGTTTTTGTTGGATATGGCATTAATGAATTTGGTTATAGGCTTTGGGATTTACAAAACCATAAAATTATAAGAAGCCGAGATGTCATATTCAATGAAAAAGTGTTGAACAAAGATCTGTTGCAGCAACATGAGAAGAAAGAAGATGATTATGTAGTGTTGGATGATACTCCAAAAGCTGATGTTCCAGCCATTCCTCATGATGTGCAACTACCGCAACAACAAATACCACACACACCAATGAATGTTAGACAGTCAACAAGGCAAATTAGACCTCCACAAAGGTTTTCTCCCTCTTTGTATTCTATTTTACTTACTGATGCTGGTGAACCTGAAAGTTATGATGAAGCTGTGCAGGTGGATACTAAGATTCAGTGGGAGTCTACAATGAAAGATGAAATGGACTCTTTGCTAAAAAATAAGACATGGGATTTGTGCAAGTTGCCTGTAGGTAAAAAGACTTTACAAAATAAGTGGGTTTACAGGTTGAAAGAAGAGGAAGGAGATAAGAAAAGATTTAAAGCCAGGTTAGTTGTAAAAGGATTTGCACAGAAAAAGGGAATTGATTTTGATGAGATATTTTTTCCTGTTGTTAAAATGACTTCTATTCATACTGTTTTAAGTCTTGTGGCTATTGAAGATTTGCATTTAGAGTAGATGGATGTTAAAATAGCCTTTCTTCATGGTGATTTGGATGAAGAAATATATATGGCTCAGCCACAGGGTTTTGAGGTCAAAGGTAAGGAGAACTTAGTGTGCAAATTGAAGAAAATTTTATATGGCTTGAAGCAAGCACCTCGGAAATGGTATCTGAAATTTGACAGTTTTATGCATGAGCATGAATATAATAGGTGTCATTCAGATTACTGCGTTTATTTTAAGAGGTTGGATGATGATAGCTACATTATTTTATGTCTATATGTTGATGATATTCTTATACCTGGGTCTAACATGCATCATATTAAGGGGCTAAAACACCAGTTAGCACATGCATTTGCTATGAAGGATTTGGGGGCAGCAAAACAAATCCTTGGTATGAAGATTTGCAGAGATAGGAAGAACAAAACCTTGACGCTATCTCAGGCTGATTTTGTTGAGAAGGTGTTGCAACATTTCTGTATGGAGAATGCTAAATCTATCAGCACACCTTTACCTGGTCATTTGAAATTGACTAAGGAGATGTGTCCCAAGACATAGGAAGAGGAGGATAAGATGTCCAAGGTACCCTATGCTTCAGCTGTAGGAAGTTTGATGTATGCTATGGTATGCACTAGGCCAGATATTGCACATGCAGTGGGAGTCATTAGCAGGTATATGAGTCATTCTGGATTTGAGCATTGGAATACTGTCAAGTGGATTCTCAGATATTTGAGAGGGACATCCAATAAGTGTTTACACTTTGGGGGCTCTACTACTTATTTATAGGGCTATGTTGACTCGGATTTGGTAGGGGATATTGATACCAAGCAGAGTACTACAGGTTATGTCTTTACTGTTGGTGGGGCAGCCGTGGTCTGGGTTTCTAGGTTATAGAATATTAATGCTTTATCCACTATAGAGGCAGAGTATGTTGCTGCTACAGAGGCAGCCAAGGAGATGATATGGCTTTAGTTCTTCTTGGAAGAATTGGGACATCCTCAGAAGGATAATTATTTGTTTACAGATAGTCAGAGTGCCATTCATCTTGCTAATAATTCAGCTCTGCATTCTAAGACCAAACATATACAGTTGCAGTACCATTTCATTTGGTCAGTTTTGGAGGATGGACAGTTAAACCTGGAGAAGATACATACCAATGACAATCTAGCAGATATGTTGACAAAGGTTGTAACAAGGGAGAAGATGAACTCCTCTTCAGCTTCGGTTGGTCTTTTAGACTGAACATGAATAAAAGAACAGTAGAGTCCAGGATGGTTTGATCCAGTGGGAGCCCCATGTGGTAGTGGTATTTCTTCAGGATCAGTCTCCAAGTGGGAGATTTTTGTTTAGTGTTGAGCCTGATCAGTCCCCAAGTGGGAGATTGTTAGATTGTGGTGACATATTATGGCCGACATATGGCCGACATGTTATAACCCTAAAGCGGTTTAATACTTGTATAAAAGGGCTTAGGGTTGGGTATTTTTCATAATGTTGTGATGCAAAATTGGTTCTTGTGGCAGTATTGAGCTGTAAGGGATTACGGATTGTAATCAGGTTGTAATCACTAGATTGTAATAAGTTCAGACTTGCTATTTTGTGGACGTAGCCTAGGGATTGGGTGAACCACGTTAAATCTTGGTGCCTTGTGTTCATTTCTGTGTTTTTATTATTTTCTGTTATTGGTTACATTTGCATGTACTTTTTTTTTTATTTCATTCCGTAGTTTATCCTAATAGTGTAAAAGTGCCTCTTTGACATGTGGCATATGATGATGTCATGGGCCACAGCTTTGAAAGGTAATAATACAATCTTTCCTGTTGGCAATTATCAATCATGTTGGCACAAATGCAATGCATTTATTGGTTGGTTTGACTGACTAGATTTTAAAAGGGCATGATTTTGTAAAATCATTGATCTTTAGAAGATCAATGAATAGCACTTACCTACAATATCAAAATGAAAGAACTTTAAGCAAAGTATGCAAGCACCTATTTGACATGTGGCAAAGTGGGCCATCTCAAAAAGGAAACTGTCGAGTCACACCAAGGTCAAAAGATGTAATCAAATAGAATACAGTAATTAACATGATGACACATGCATTTACTAGGCTAGAAATGAATGTACTTGTGGGGCCACTTTTTGTAGGCTTTATTTGCAAATTTTTAATGATCTTTCATAATCGTCAATCTTTGGAAGATTGATGATCAACACTACGTTACATTAGGAAAATGCTCAAAGTTTAAGTAATGCAAGAATGCACCTATTCGAGGTGTGGCAAATTTTGTAAAGTTTTGAAAAAACTTTTTTTAAATTTAAAAGAAGGTTGTCTAATGCTTGAGGATCAACGATTATAATTCAAATTTTATAACATGGCACAAATTTGTGACTTTGTAGTATTAATTTTAATTAAATCCTACTTTGTGTGAGCTTAATGCTATAATATAATTTGAAATTCACCATTATTAAGCCACAAAATTGCAAAATTATCAGAGCACAAGTGTTTCCATAGCTAGGGCATGAAATTCTCTAGGGTTTCCAACAATTTACAGAGTGATTCATAGTCAAGCAGGAATAGATAGCTAAGTGGTCTGAAACTCTTGAAAATTGAGAAATTATAATTGTGCTAGGTTAAATTGAGAAGATGCCTCCTTGTAAGGATTTTTCTAGTAAGGTGGATTACCTAAAAAGATCCATTCATGATGAATTTCTTGAACAAGTGCCTCCACCTATTAATGAATTGAAAAAAGGTAGAGAATTCATTTTTTAAAACCCTAGGTTGGTAGTCAGTGAGGGTTTTTATGACAAGGCTAATTATTTGAGAGATGTAGAAGTCTTAGTGGGAGATTTAAAACTATTTTAAAAATGGTTTTCAGAAAAAAATTTGGATACCACAATGAGAAAATGTGTGGGAGTTTGATATAGGCAAATTGGTTGTTCCTAGAGTCTTTTTTGATAGTGACCTATTAGCAGATATGGCAAGAAAATATGATCCAATTACTAGAATTATGGAAAATCATGTAGGAGATAATCTATTTAGGGCTTCTTCTAAATTAATCAAAGAAGTCTTCAAGGTAAACCCTAACCATTCTATGCATGAGAAAATTGATATGGAATAATTTCAAGCTAGGTATGATGCACAGAGGGTATACTTAAGGGGAGGACCATTACAACTACATTTTGTGAAAATTGGGTCACTGCCCTTGGTCACACTGAATACCCTAGAGCCCTTGCTGAAGAAATATTTTAATCCTAGGGCACAGGCCTTATAATTTTCTCTCTACAAAATATTTGGAATGGATGAGAAAGATTATATTCAAGGGTCTATGGTTCTCATCATAGCTCAGACTCTATGGTTTGAAATGAGGTCAATTATTGAATTTGCCACCTACTTGGCTGAGTAAATTCACAATGGTTTAATTGGAATAGTTCAACCTAAGGTTAATAAGCCTTTTTTCTAGTATTCTTTATTGATGTATATATGTCTATATAAAGGAGTTACTTTCATTTCCAAAGAAATGAATTTTGAACTAGAGAGAGATGGAGAGAAACTTCCATTTTAGTTATGGAGCGCTAACATGACATGGGAGGTCATAGATGCTAGCTTTGTTAGATTTGACAAATATTTTGCATGAAGGCTTTGATTGCTACAAAGAGGGGACAACCCTAGAATACCCCAACCCTTATTAGAATTGATAAGACCTAAGGATCATTCCAAGGGGCTTTTGGTCTGTCATAGTCGGGGGGATATCATCCCATATATCCTATGTCCACTATTTTTAATGTTTATGGTTTAATGGGAAAACTCCATGTATTACCATATTAGATGCCTTTAAAGATAGGAATGGTAGAATTGTTATTGTAGATTGGTACAATTAATAAAAAATATTTACTGGGTAAATCTAAAGGTACATTCTTCCCAGTTGTTACTATTGTGCATGAATTTGTGTTTGTCAAGAAGGGATGGATGAGTTTGGGAAAATTTCTAGATAGATTTCAAATGGCCTAGTCCCACGCCCTTTATATTAATCTAGAGGGATTTTAAGACCTCCTTAGGGAATGAATTAAGGCTAAGGCTCACATACAAATTGTATACTTCCCTAAGGATATAATCAAAAATATGTTTCCATTGCAAGAGTAGGAGGTCAAGAAAGAAAAGGGTATAGTTTATAGCAAGGTTTTGGATTTCATAAATTCTTTTCAGCCTAAGTATGACCCTTTGGTACATAAGAAATATTGGGTGGCCAAAATTGATATGTTAATGAACAACTTTCATGGAATAATGCCAACTTTAAATGAGATGAAGGACATCTTTGCAAGAGCACATCCAAATAGAGTTGTTGAAGTGGAAATGAGATTAAGTAGAAGAATGGTTGTGACTCTAGGTTAGTATACATTACAAAGGAAGGCTAGATATATTATGACTCAAAATGTGTAGTATGTCCCTCCTTACAAGAGGCCCAGATCAGAGAGCTCATCTGATGCAAGTGCCCCCAAGAAACAAAGCTTAGAAAAAGGATCATCCTCTCAAGAGAGAGTACTCACCATCCTAGACTTCACTTAGAATAGATGATGTAGCATCTATAAGAGAATAGCTAAGGAAAATTAGAGGGGAAGTAGACATAATTGTTACAACTATTGATATTGAAGGAGTGCCTAAGGAGCCTCCCATGCCATCATTTGACCTTATCATTGCTGATTATAGAGGTAGGGAGATAGATCCAATAATTGCACAAGCATCTCAAAAGTTTATTGATGATGAAAATTTTGTAAAGTCTAGGGATTTTGCATAATTCTTATGGAGAAGAAACATTGGAAATTTTGAGGCAAAATGCATATCAATAAAGGTAGAGCAACCAAGTAAATTGGACTCTGAGATTGAGGAAGAGGTTAAGGAAAACTTCATGGAAGATTTTGTACAATTTAGACCTAAGTGGGAAGAAAATTATTAAAAGAGTTAGGTGTTTTGATTTTACATGAATAGGACATGGCTAATGCTATGATTTTTGAATCTATTAGAAAAGAGAAGGATGTCCAATACAAAACTAAAGAGGAAATTTTGTTGGCTCATAGAGGAGTGAAGTATAGCAATGACCAATAAGCATTGGTAATTTGATCCACTGAAGAAAGAGATAAAATTGGGATACAAGAAATCTCTAATACAGTGCATATTGGTACTCTTATAGTATACAGAGCTCATTAAGTGGACAATGAAGAAGTGACCAAGATGACTAAAGAAGTGGCAAATTTTAGCTTAGTGGTTGTTACAAAAGAAAAGTGTAAGTTCCTAGAACTCAATGCAAAATTTAAAGAATTATTAAAAGCATATGAGGAAAGAGGAAATAGGATACAACTACTAGAGAATCAAGTATCCTAGATGGGTAAGTGGCTAGGAAGGAGGAAAGTGGGAGAATGAAGCAGGCCTCAAGTTACATATCCTTGCCCCATAGTTGAACCATTCATGTCTACTCCAATTGTAGAGCTTCCTAACACTCCACAATGGCATGAATTTTATATTGCAGAGGAGTTTGAAGAAGAAAAGAATAAGCTATGGGAATTGTAGATTGAGATGAATAATCAATATGAAGAAAAAATTACCAAAATAATCTTATACTTAGTAGATAAGATTTATTGGCCAACATTCGATGAAAAATTAGTGGGGATCCTCGATATGTGGAATGAGATAAGAAGAGATGAGGACACCCTCAAGCCCATTGCAGAAAAATGATGTGAGAGAGATAAAGATATTACTCTTATCTGTATCTCAGTTGGCAATTTATCTTGTGAACAAATAGAGAATACTTTGATATAACCAACAATCCGACTAAATTTGATGAGAAAAGGGTTGTATGATATCTTTCCCATCTAGCTAGAAACCCTATCAATTCATAGAAGAATTTACTTAATCAATTGAATGAAATTCCACAATGAAATGATACACAAGCTATCATAGCTATACTAAATTGATAGAAATGTATTCATTCAATCTTAAAATAACAACCATATGAAAGTAGAGACAAAATTTAGAGACACAAATATTCAAAACTTTCCTTTTTGTATTAATCTTCCTTGAAAATAATACAATACTCATATAAGAGTCAGAATAGAACTCAAAATATGACTAATTCTATCATTCAATATTTATTGCAATCTTAGAGTAAAACTTTGAAATGACATATAATTGACACAAAAACTTGGATCGATTGCAATAGCATAAACACTAAAAATTATATAGGACTCAAACCATCCACCACATCTTGGAAATCCTTTTATACAGATTGTAACAAGATTTAGATGGGAATATACATGTCAAAAACTATTTTGAAATCAAATACAAAAATATTTTTATATTGACACTTCAGAAAACATTCTTTCTATCTAGACAAAATTGGGGAAATAGATGAAAAACTAGTAGGTGGAACTTTCCTGAAGTGTTTTCAACATAAAATTGTTTGTACTTTAATAGCCTATTACTTTTCTTTCCTTTTCTTCACTTATCTTTTCTACCTTTAATTGTGTCTTTAATTGATTAGTCATTGTCCCTAGATGGTAGGGCCTTTATTCTAGCTATAAATTCCTAGATGGCTATAGAAATGTCAACATCTGGCCAAGTGACATTTATGATTCTATTTAGTTCCTTAAGGCACTTGTTCCACTTAGGATTTGTTATAGCTTTAACCTCTATAGTTATCTTACCCATCTTTGATTCTAGTTTATATAACATATCAATTAAATCATAAACTGCTACAATATCAACTTCACCATTGAAGTATGCCATAAAAAGAGGATTACCATTCTCGCCATTCCTTGACTCCTCCATTATTATAAAAAATGATGGGTACAAAATTTGATATTCATATGGAATTTATTATTATTATTTTTGAATTAATTGCAACTTACACACAAAGAAACCATTTAACTCTTTTATCTTATGGATTAACTTTCTGACAAAAATAATTTTCCTTTTTGGTAAGTCCTTCTAGGTAAGTATGGGCACAAGGTTCTCAAAGAATTGGGTGTAGGGGCCCCACATGGTGAATAAGGGACATAAAAAGGAAATTTCCTTAGAACATCTATATTCTGCCCCTTGCAAAATAAGATAATTGCTATGCACATTCTACGAAACAAGTTTCAAGGAGCTTATCTTCTAGATCAACAAGTTCTTGATGGTTTTGATATCTATCTCCTTGTTTGAATTTAATTTATCTTCATCAATAGCCATTTCTTGTCCTATCACATCCTCTATCTCAGGTGTACAACCCTCTCTTTGTATGCCCTTGTTTTTAATCTTAGTAGTGGATTTGGCAGTGTTCTTTAAGACCACTGTCTCATTCTCTAATTTAAGATTTTTCCTTCTCTAGAACATAGATCTTCTTCATTTCTTCCTCATAATGCCTCCTAGTTTTCTTGTACCTCTTATAGGCTCCATATAGTTTCTCCTCAAGTATATCTATCATGTTCTTTCATAATAGTGATGTTATATTTAACAATCCATAAATTTGATATCTAGAAGTAGAATGAACATTCTAGAACTTCACATTCTCATCAGGGGTTTCCTTGATATCCATGAGGGTTGGATTCTAGTTTTCTAGCACTAAAATCCATATTTCCATAGTGTTGGAATAAATGTTATACCTAGACCCTCTCAACTACCCCCAATTAATTTTCATCTTCAAATGAGATAGTTTTATCTTGCCTTCTCATTTGATCTAGCAAGAATGAGGAATTGATATCCCATCCTAGGAATATAATCATTCCACTACTTTTTATCAGCTCTTTGGCCTCTTCTAGAGTGATGGTTTCACTACCAGGGTCATACTCTAGTAGTTTTTAGATCATCTCAGCTACTACCTCATCTAAGTCACCTAACTTCATCGACAATCACAACTCATTCTGCTTCAATTTGAACAAAAAATCTTAAATTTTTCTATTTTGATGAAATTATCATCTCTCATGAATTCATTGGCCTCAATGATTCTATCATCAAGCATTTTAGCTTTAAGCTCTAGTCTTTTGCCCCTTTTTTCATCTTTAGTGGCCTAATAAATCAAGTAACTTCTTCTTGCAATGTCAAAATATTGATTGTTCCTTGGTAGAATGTACAAGGCTTTTGCTTTTTCCTTTTGTAGAATTTCAACAATTTTTTTCTTCTTGCTCCTCTGATGAACCCATTCATAACTTTATGCTTGTTCCTCATCCTCACTTACCTCAACAATAATATCCTACTCATAAGACTCAGGATGTACTCTCTTTCTGATCTCTTCTAGCCTTCGAGATTGAATCTCATTAAAATTCTAAATGCATTTACCAAACCTAGACTGATAGATTACTTTAGGATAAAATCCCTTAAAGAATGGATTTAGCTTTTTAATCTCCTATTAAAAAATTAGTACATCCTTGAATTTTAACATCCTTTCCTAGTAGATATTCTCATCCAAAAAATCTACAATTACATCCTCCTACCATAAACCCTTTGTTGGAGGAAAATTATATCCCCTCACCTATGTCAAAGCATTTCTAACTACAATGTCAAGGTCACAGGTTTTGGCAGGAGTAACTGGCAATTTCTAATTCCTTAGGAAAGCATCATTTTCATCAATTACATTTTTCTCTATATCAAAATCCCAAACTGTGGTCCATCTACATAAGAATGTGTTGTTCTTGACAGTTTGGGCTAAATTTTCTCTATTCAATGAAATTAATTGCCAAAAAACCTCTACAAATCTTAGTCTCTCTAGAACATATTTTGGAAGAAGGTAGGGTGGCTAAGGGCATCCATAAACCCTAATTATTGTGTAATCTTTAAAAAGAAATACACTTCCTAGGTATACCATGCACAATTTGGGCTTAACTACTGTTGGAATGTCCAAATTGGGAAGAGTACTTCTGAGAGGGGGGCTGAATCAGAAGTACAACACTTTTAACTCTTTTCAATAATTTAAACATATAACTGAAAAGAAAATTGCATGTAAGTAAACATATAAATGAACATGAAGTAAATCACATGCAATAACACATAACACCATATTTGTAACCCAGAAACCCTCTAGGAATAAGAAGGTAAAACTAGGGTGGGGATGATACCCACAAAAAATTATTGCAGCAATAAATGTTCAATCACTTTTGATGGTCTTCCCTGTGAAAGGCTTGCCCTGTTAAAGGCTTTACACTATGTCAATAGTGACCTAGTTAGAGGATTTACAAAAAACTTTACATGAAGTGTCACCCTATTAAAGGATTTATAATAGGCTGTTAAACCCACCTAATATATAGGATTTTCAATCACCTTCTCCAAAGGTTCTCCTAGCTGTTAAGCTAACCTATCAATATAGGATTTACAACTTCTGATAAAATGGTAAGAAAGTATTAGAACAATGAACCTAATTGTATGCAATCTCTAATTGTTGGATTTAAGGCACTTGATCTGCTCTCTCAGATCTTGATCCTCTAAGATCTGATAGCTAATCATGTTCCTTGTCCCTTGTGCTATTCTGATCAATTGGATATGAAATTGTTGCTCTATTCCTCTAAGTCTTTCCTTCTTCACACTGAATTTTTCTATAGTCTCCCCATACACTATTCTCTTCTACATTCCTAAAGGATTTTTCAACATCCTTTTAAAGGTTGTGAAGGATTAGGGTTAGGTATCAATCTACGATCCATATTGAATCTCAAATTCCTACTCATACCTTGTATTTTCCTCATTGGTTGCATGCTTTCTCCATTTTTCTGATTTTTTGCATGCAAATCACATAGGGAATGTAAATGATTCGTCCTTATCCTTTTTCATTTTTGAAATCTCTCTATGTTGGTTCAAAAAATGTTTTACATTTGAGTTTGTGAGGGCACAAACTCATATGTTGATTCAGTGTTACTCGACACATACTGGACTACTAGTGCTCAACACATATACTATCTTGGATTGCTTGGTACCTATTACACTCTATCTCACTTGGAACATATATAATTCTAGCTCACTAAACATATGAAGCATTCTAGCTTGCTCAACATCAACTATGACTTCGCACCTATATGTCACTCGACACCTATATGCTGCTTGACACCTGAAGTCACTCAGCACCTATTGAAAATCTGACTTGACACAAACTATGGCTCAGCATACATAGTGTACTTAGCTTCAATACAAAAAGTGTGTGTTGACACTCAAATGTCAAAACTATCTAAGGACTAATGATCTCCCCCTTTGACATGAGTGTCAAAAACACTTAACCAGACATTACAAGCTTGTCCTTATGAGTACCTTATGTACAAAATTTCAAAATTTGTTTGACGTTTGTTCAAAAATACCTTAACTCCCCTGAGTTGATTGTGCCTTGTCATTCTTGCAACCAAAATTTTGTGCTAAATGTTCCTGATGCTCTTTGTCTTCTATCATATACTTATATTCTGTACCTATATGTTGTATTTGTATTTTGTAACTGATCATCATATGCCTGTCAGAAAATTTTGTATCTCCCCTTCTTTGCTATCAAAAATTTATGTTATTCTCCCCCTTAGTTATATCTTCATAAAAATACTATATCTTTCTTATATCTCCCTAATACATATAACTCCCCCTTCTCTATTTCTCCCCCTTTTTGACACTAATGTCAAAGGGTTCTAAGGAGTAATACAATACTTAGCCAAAAAATTACTATTCACCTCCATTATTGTGTTTAGAGCTACATCCCAATTTTCTAAAGCTATGTCAAGTGACTTGTGCTAGATGGTAGTCTCTATAGTAAGGTGTACAATTCCATCAAGGGTAGAAAGATTTGGATCTTTCTTTAAAATTTTTTTAGCATAAACTTGTTCCTTATGGAGGACTTCTAAATGAGGGGTTATGCAGGACTGGATTTGCATCAATTTACCCTTAATGTTTGCTTCCTCTACTATTAGTACAACTAACTCCCTTTGTGTGTGAAATGATTGTGCAAAATACTTCTCACTCTAAGCTGGATCTCTAGGTAATTGCATGCTAGAGATTTTAAATTTTCTTTCCAAGCTCATTATTCTTTGATTAGTTTCTTGTGTGAAATTGGAAAAATCACACAACTTCCTATACAGTGAAAAAATGTTTGCAAGGACAATTTTGACCTTATAAATTCTCTTGGCCAACTCTACCTATTCAAGTTCAATGCCACTTGATATCTTTTCATTCACCTTTCCTTGAAATTTTTTTCTGACCATTCCATGAGTTTAACATTGGTGTCCCAGTCTTTATTTGTCACCTAGTCAACTATATTTGATAGTTGCTCAATTATTGGCTTTCCTTTATCTAGTGACTACAAGTTGAAGGCATCCAAAAAGATGTCCTTTATATCATGAAGTGATTTCTTGTGTTTGAACTCATTCCTCAGTATCTCATGTCTCATCCTTCTATCCAATGCATTTTGCATTTTAGTCATTTGTGCTATTGTGATAGTCTTGGATTCATATGAGGGTATCACAATCTCTTCATCTAATTTAGGGTCTCTATAGTGAATAGTACAATGGCCACTCTTGTTGAACTCAAGCCTGGTGTTGAAAATTGCAAGGGGATAGCTTCAGTGCTCAACTTCTAAATGGTCTTAGTAGGAGTTCCAGTCTTTGGTAATTCTACCAATGTCTGAATTGCGGCCTACTCCTTTTCTTTTGCTATGTCTTCCTTCTCATCTAACTTCTTTTCCTCTACACTCGACATCCATTCAGTATCATTTGTTGCACTTGGTGGAGGTGGTGGTGGAAGCATCAAAACCTTAGTTCCTAGTAGCAGTGTATGTGAAAGGTGGATCCTTTGGCTTCACCTTTTCCTTTTGTGGTGCTGCTACTACTCTTTGTAGTTCATCTACGCTCACCAATATAGGGCTTGTACACAATTGTGCCTATAGAGTAGATTGGTGAAGGATCTTTGAGAGATCCTCTGTAGCAAGTGGATTGATGTTCTGAGCTAACTTGTCAGTAACATCCTTTATGGTTATTGTCTCTGTAGGTATAGTGAATACATGAGGTGGACTGGGAGGTGTAAATTGTGCGTCTTACACACTCTATTCTTCTTCTTGCTGCTGGTTAGTTGTTGCCATATTTTCTTCTCCCTTAGTTGATTCATCTTCTTCTTTCTCCTTATTATCTTCCTCTCCTCTTTCTTCCTCATCTTTCTTTTCTTCTTCTATTTCCTTTTCCTCTCCTTTATGATCTTCTACCTTCTTTTCCTCTATCTTCTATTTGGCACTAGTTTCTACCTTATTTACTTCCTCTACCTTCTCATCAGTTATCTTGTATATTATTTTCCATATCTGTGTATATTTATTTACAACACCCTCAATTTTGTTCTGAAGGATGCAAAAGGCTTTGTACTCAAGTGCAAATTTCCCACTATGTTTCTTGTTTTCCTTGGTTATTTGAGCCTTTGTCATATTAGGCTTTACTTGTGCTAGGGTAGATTCTCTGATCTCCCTCTCCATCTTGAGAAAATAATGTGACTTATTCTCAACTATCTCATATAGTTCCTTGGGCATAGTATTGTCAAGTTCTAGAGATGTGTTTTTGAATTCTGCCATCATGGCATACACATATTCCTCTATTTTATTTTTCTCTTCCCTAATGAGCTTATTGAAATTAAGAGTATTTAAATCATTTAAATCTACATTTTTAATCTTGTCACAAAGTTTGTCAATTGCAGATTTAGGAGGATGGCTTACCACTTTAAATTGACTTATGTCCTCCAACTCTGTTCTCTCTTCACCATCTATATCTAGCTTAGCCACATACCTTCTTCTTTTCTTGGGATCTTCAATAGCTTGTACAGTGGCTTTCTTCTTTTCCTTTGATGCCTCTTTGGCCTTTTCAGTAGATTCTCTTGTTGTGGTCCTTTTTGTTGCATGCTTAGCTGGAGATGGCTTGGTTTGACCTTGTTTGGTGACCTTCTTAGGCTTGGGCTGAGCTGTAGGCTGAGTTTTAGCCTTTCTCTTCTTCTACTTGGTAGGTGTAGGTGCTTCCTTGGCTTCTTCTCCCTCAAAAACTTCCTCTTTATCTTCCCCTAAACCTTGAGTCAACTCATCTGGCTCTTGCCCTTTCTCTTCTTCTTGCACATTATCTCCTTGTACTTCTTCTACTTCTTCTTCTCTTGCTTCTCCTTCAATGTTGGCTCCAAATGTCTTCTTTATTTTCCTTACCATTTTATCCTTCTTCTTGATGATATAGGTTGTTTTCAATTCAGTCTCAACTTTGGACTTGACAATATCATATGTCCCAAAGTGAGGAGGTACCTTATCTATTTCTTTTGCTAACAATGATTTGATTGTTGCTAAGGCTTTATTTATATCAAGCTCATATCCCAATGGCCTTAGCCATCTTACTCTTGGTATTGCTGCTTGAATATAGGTATAATTAATGTTGACCAAGAAACATATGTCATTGACATGTTTCTCTACCAATGAAACTAGTATTCTCATTCTTTCCTTCATAGACTTCTTAAAGTCTTGAAAGTGGCTAGTCATCTAGGCTTTAAAGTTGTCACCCATCTGATCAATGAACTCATTGATCTATGTTATTGTAGACTTGTTAGAATTCTAGTTCACCTTCCCAACTGAAAATAATTCTTCCATCACATAGAAGAATATGCACATAAGAACTAAGCCAAATTTTCATTGAGCACCTTTTGATCTCCTTATAGCTCCTAGGTTCTCATTAATTTTTTGCAACATGAGTTCTACCAGATCATAGGTTTGATCTTTCTTTACCAACTTATAAGCCATAACAACAACTATGTAGTGTATGATGTTCAGTCTATTGGATTGATAGAATTTATGTGAAATTTTCCTCACTACAAAGTAAATTATGGGTTCAATCACAATGTCAATAGTTATTCCCCTATTCTTCTCAATAACCTCCTTTCAGTCACTTCTCAAGGTCTTTGGCCGATGTAGGGTTGGGAGTCTAGTAACCCTATGAACTATCCTCTTTGTAATCTTGATAGGTCCTATCTCTAGCCAAAGATATCCATCATGAATTTGACTCAAGACAATGTAAATCCATTTTGTCTTAAACACCATAGGGAAAACTAGCGTTTTTTTTAGACCCTTCTTCTCAACAATCTAGAACTTGTCCTCCAATATCCCATTGTCACACAACTTATCATAGGAATTGAAGATTTCTAGGTCACTTATGGCACCAATTTTGCAATTGTAGCACTTTCTTATGCCTTGAACCATGACAACCTTAGATGGGATAATACATAATGCACTAGCCAGGTCATTTTTATAGGAAACTTTAGGGATTGGCCTAAATTTAGGATGTTTGACTTCATTGCTAACTAGTTGGATCTCATTATCTTCCTTTTCTTTGGGGTTCCTTGAGCTAGAGGCCATTTTACTAAACTAGGGCTTCAAACATATTAAAATTTTAACTTCTGCGTAGCTTGGCACTTTATAAATACCTTTGAATCGATGAGTTTGTGTTGAATTATTGTTGTGATCCTTGCAAATGGCTATAAGGTTGCTACTTGATCACCTCTTCACTCTTCTCATCTTTGCTCTATGTTCAAATGGTGTGAAAATGAACATAATTTGACCTTATACCTATCAAAGACATAGCATTAAATGCTTCATAAATATAGTTGTAAACTTGGCACTTGAAGGATTCAACATTAGTTGGCTCCCATTGTAATTCATTTACTCAGCCTCCACTAGAGTTCTACTTCACTCGACTTTAACTATTAGCTCGACAGCTATTAGAAACTCGGCATCCATTGGAGCTTTACTTGGCATCTAAGAGTAACTTGGCAACTTCTTCGAAAATTTTACTTGGTAACTTTTCTTATGCAGATTTCTTCTTTGCAGTACTTCTTTGTTCTTTGGAAATGATGTGTGATATGACTTTTTTATCAGTCCCATATGCCTTTCTTTTACTTAGTTGGATGAAGTGTGATCACTTGACCTTTTGGGTGAAGTGATCCCTCCATTAGTTGTGTTGCACTCACCTTTCTTCTTCCAAGTCTTATTCATTTGTCCTCTTATTTGTTCAACATCAATCTTCTCTTTTCCTTTGTTTACTTCTGTCTTTGGTGCTTTTGACTTTGTTGGGAAATTCCTACTAATATGACTGTTCTTCAAGTAATTGAAAAATGCAGCTTGGGTTAGCCATCTATTGTAACTCCCCTTAAAATGCATTCTTATGCAATTCTTAGGGATGTGTCCATACTCCTAACAATAGTGACAGCTATACCTAGTCTTGTAATCCCAGTTGTAGTAATGTGCATGGTCGGTTCCTCTTGCAGGATGATTAGGTGTCCACATGGGCTTTGATCTATATTCAAGTGCTCTATGTCCATATTTTTTGCAATTGTAGAAGTGACCTTCAAATCTTGGTGTCTTCATAGTCTTGGTTCTACATTCATGTGCTTGATGTCCTTTCTTTTTGCACTTGTGACAAAAGCTTGCATTGGTGGGATTATCATATTGATGATTGTTCTTGCTCCTACACACATTAGAGGTATGTGCCTTTTTACCATAACAATGACAAGTAGGTTTAGTTTTCTTACCTTTTTTGGTCCTTTCTTCTACAATCTTGGATGATTCTCCTTGTTTAGTGCTTGTGTAACCAAGTCTTGAAGTGTCATTACTAGCCCTTGGTGATTTTAGTAGTTGCTCAAAATACTTGATGGCCTCATTAAGTTTGTTGTGGCTTTATTCTATCTCTTTTTCTCTCTTCAATTCATTTAGAAATTGTTCATTTTGCATCTTCAAGGTGGAGATCTCAATGTCCTTTATGTTTAGCTCATGATGAGCATTCATCATCTGGCTTAAGGTGTCTAGTTGCATGTCTGAGATCTTTACAAACTCAATTATATTATCCTCTAGTATATTGATGATATTTCTCTTGTTATCTTCTATCATG
This sequence comes from Cupressus sempervirens, assembly GCA_028749045.1. Lineage (NCBI taxonomy): Eukaryota > Viridiplantae > Streptophyta > Pinopsida > Cupressales > Cupressaceae > Cupressus > Cupressus sempervirens. Next base: position 960,277,528 of record CM053792.1, on the reverse strand, counting down.
GCCTTTTATTCAATAGCTCTCTTCTTTTGTTCAGTCACTTCACAAAGCATTATGGCTTGTGATTCTTGTTCAAGCTTGAGTAATCTGATTTCTTCATCTTGTGCTCTATTTTCCTCCATTAATTTTATTATTGTTGCATCAAATTCTTTAGAATCTCCATTGGAAAACACTTATGTGGTATCAATTTCTTTGTAGTGTATGTCATTTTCAGCTATGGCTATCTCCTTCCTTCTTTTTAAGGATTTTCTCAACTCTTCTCTAACTTCTTCCACTTTGTGTAGAGCTAGGTGCACATCAATCACCTGATTATCTATGATCTTCCCAAGTTTGAAGACTTCCATCATCAGAACTTTTCTCTAAGCTGTTAGGCTTCTCCTTGTGAGAACTAGTAGCTTTGATATGAATTATTCGAATGTCCAAATTGGGAAGAGTACTTTTGAGAGGGGGGGTGAATCAAAAGTACAACACTTTTAACTCTTTTCAACAATTTAAACATATAACTAAAAAGGAAATTGTATGCAAGTTAACATATAAATGAACATTATGTAAATCACATGCAATAATACATAACACTAGATTTGGTAACCCAGAAACCCTCCTAGAATAAGAAGGTAAACATGGGGTGGGGATGATACCCATAAAAAATTACTGCAACAATAAATTTTCAACCACTTCTGATGGTCTACCCTATGAAAGGCATGCCTTGTTAAAGGTTTTACATTGTGTTAATAGTGACTTGGTTAGAGGATTTACAAAACACTTTACATGAAGTCTCACCTTGTTAAAGGATTTACAATAGGCTATTAAACCCACCTAATACATGTAGGATTTTCAATCACCTTCTCCAAAGGTTCTCCTAGCTATTAAGCTAACCTATCAATATAGGATTTACAACTTCTAATACAATGGAAAGAAAGCATTAGAACAATGAACCTGACTATATGCAATCTCTAATTGCTGAATTTTAGGCACTTGATTTTCTCTCTCAAATCTTGATCCTCTAAGATCTGATATATGATCATGTTCCTTGTCCCTTGTGTTGTTCTGATCAACTAGATATGAAATTGTTGCTCTGTTCCTCTAAGTCTTTCCTTCTTCACACTGAGTTTTGCTATAGTCTCCCCATACATTGTTCTCTTCTACATTTCTAATGGATTTTTCAACCTCCTTTTAATGATTTTGAAGACTTAGGGTTAGGTATGGATCTACGGTCCATATTGAATCTCAAATTCCCACTCATACCTTGTATTTTCCTCATTGGTTGCATGCTTTCTCCATTTTTCTGATTGGCTACATGCAAATCACATAGGGAATGTAAATGATTTGTCCTTGTCCTTATCCATTTTCCTTTTTGAAATCTCTCTATGTCAGCTCAAAAAATGGTTTATATTTGAGTTTGTGAGGGCACAAACTCATTTATTGATTCTATGTTACTCAGCACATATTGGACTACTGGTGCTTGGCACATATACTATCCTAGATTACTCGACACATATTACACTCTATCTCACTCGACACATATGTAATTCTGGCTCACTCAACATGTGAAGCATTATGGCTTGCTCGACATCAACTGTGACTCAGCACCTATATGTGACTTGGCACCTATATGCTGCTCGACACCTGAAGTCACTCAACACCTATTAAAAATCTAACTCGGCACACACTATGGCTCAACATACATAGTATACTTGGGTTCAATACAAAAAGTGATTCAGTGTGTTGAAACTGAAATGTCAAAACTATCTAAGGACTAACAACTACCTTTCTAACACTTCTAGGTATCCTTTCAATTACAACTACTAGCATATTCAGAATAGGGTGTACAAAATCATTATAAAAAAAACAAAAGAATAGCATTTGAATATTGGTAAAATATTTTTCATACCAGTAGTCTCTCTCCCCATTCCTCTATACTTTCAAAGAAACTCTAATGGAAGAATTGGACATTTCTATGTAGGATTAGATGCATGATCAAGGAATAATGATGGAACTTAAAATTTTCTAGCCTTCCCTCCTGTACTGCAACAATCTCATAATTTTTTTGGTGATTATGTATGTAAATAATCATACCCAACATTTCGGTTTGGGTCTTGAGTATTCAATTCCATAATGTAATGCCCACCAAGAGCATTCATGGTTCCATCTGAACCTACAACTTTGTTTAGACCAAAAAAAGTGTTCTACATATATCTCTGAAAGAATTCAAGAGGCATAAAGTCTTCTACCTCCTTCATTAGTATCTCTCATTTCTCTTTCCTTAACATTGGGATATATCTTGTCATAGCTCTACCCATGTATAATCTCTTCTTATTTTTTAATTTTCATTCAATTTGTCCACTTCAATTGGTAACCACATTGGACCTCCCAAGTCAAAGGCTTCTATGAATGTCTCTTTGTCTAGTGCCAAGAATATACTTATGTCTTTTCCTTTGAAGGACTTGCTGACTGGATTGTATGATTTTATTAGTGCCTTGACTAGGTCAATATCCAAAAAGACCTAAAACATGATTAATTTTCCCAAGTTTCTAGTTCAAGGGTTTGAAATTGGAATCTCCTTTGTCCTTTTCTTGTAGAAAAACCAAAACAATTCACTCCTATTTTTGTCAGGAACCTCTTCATCTTTGCAAAAATAGTAAGGATCTCTGAATGCATGATTATTAGATGATTGGATATTGGATGGTCCTAGAAAAACATGTAACCACTTATCTATGAAAGGACTAGGGCCTTTTACTTTTGATGTAGACTCTTTAATTTGTGCTTGTGTAGTCAATTCTCCTTCCTTTAATGTCATAATTCTAGAGTATCACAACAATATTGAATGTTTTATGCTCAAAATTCATTCTACAACTTTAAAATCACTCTAGCAGTTCAAATTCTATGCAAATGGTAATAAAAATGCTCTTTCTTCTTAGAATTTATCTATTTATGTAAATGGGAGCGTGGAATTAATGTCATTAAAACTCACATGTTTAAAATCCTTGCAATCCTTGAAAAGCTAGTGATCTCTTCAATTTTTTACTGTTTGTACTACTAACTCATATTTCTTTTTGTAGCTTAGATATGGGCATTTTAAATCTATTTTATGCTTTCAAAAATCAAGGTTCTAAAGTAGTGATCTTCTTCTATCTCTAATTCACCATGCTTCAAACTATTTGCCACTTCACAACTTTATTTCCTTATTGACCATGTAGACCTGCAAAAGAGCAAACTCTTGATCGCAACTATTTTCTTTTACATTTTACTAACTCCGGAAAAGTAGCAATGACTACATTATTAACCATGTTCACATCTTCATAGCATCAAAATAAATTATTTGCAATCATCTCACGAAGTGGCAAAAAGCATTGTTTAAACCATTCCACAACTTCTCAATAGTTTAATGCTTCATTTTACTAATTGTGGCAATCAAGGGAAACTATCACTTTAACATCCCTTCACAACATCACTACATTGAAATGAAATTGTGACTTAACCCTTGGGAACTAGAAATATCCTTTAGACTCATCTGTGTGCAACTTCTCTATAGTTTAGAACTTAGCATCTCTTTCACTTGTGATTTTGTGATGACCCAAACTTTGATGTTATCACCTCTTCACAACTATCGAACATATAGCTGCTTTAGACCATGTTATGTTGCAAATACTTTCCTCATTGATTGCCACTTTTTTTCTAACTTCACAATCAAAGAATTTAACTACAAGCTAAACCGTACAAAGCTGTTATAATGAGTTTTCACTACTTTTCTACCTTAACCACAAGTCAAGTTTAAATATTGTCACAAAAGTTTGCACCCTTGTCCAAATTGTTTACCTAAGGAAAACCTTGTAAAACATGGAAACAAACTCCAAGCTATGGGACTTGAACTATGAGGTTGAGTCTCTAGAGAAGGTTAGCTTCCTTTACTATCAGGGTGCACCTAATTACACTTGTAGAGGAAAAGGGAGAAGGAAATGTAAGAAAGAAAATCTACTTATTCTAACCTAAGGGGTGATGCACCAAAATAGAGTGTTCAAACCAATCTTTTCCCATACATGCACTTTGGAACCATCATGACACCAAAAGATATACACATCCTAACTTGTTTTAATCTAACAATCACATTCAAACAAGAAAACCAAAATAAATGACATAAGGAAGATGAGATTCACTTATATATCATTCATAGGTCACAGAGATACAGTCATGCAAATTGTAGATAGCCAAAAAAAATTAAAGAAAGGAAAATAGATCTTTCATAGTCATCAATGGCTAAAGGAGATAAGGTAGGATATCATTAGGTCTAGAGGAAAATAGAATTTATAGTAAACTTGTAGAGAAATATCAAAGAAATGTAGAAGGGTCAACCATAAGAAAGAATTATAACTTTACTTTTATAGCTCAAGCATAACTACAATATTTCTCACTAAATTTACTCCACAACTACTACCATTATGTTCTCAAAGAACAACCAAGATGATCCAAACAATAGATTTGATTTGGTACACTTGCAGATGCCCCTTTTGCATTTACTAAGCATTGGGATGCTGAAAGAAATTTGTAGATGATCAAAAACTCTAGTCCACCATTAAAGATTTGTTTATCCTTTTTTTCTATTAGCATGCCAAGTTAGATATATTAGTAGGTCAATAATATTTAACATTGATCTTGTACTTTTCCTAAATTTCTATTGGTTGTAGACCCTTTTCTTTTCCAAATGGAATGAGTGAAACATCTTTATCCTAGTCAATCCTAGGTTCTACAATCTTACAATTGTCAAATTGTCTTAACATCGGATTTTCCTTGAAATTTCTTTAATATCTTATTATCCCCATGATGCTACTACAAACCCTCATCTTCATGTCTTGAAAAGGCCTCTATAGTTGCACCTACGATCTTATGACAACCACATAACATAAGATCATAATTATTCTTGCCATTTCTTGCGACCATACAATTTTATGGTATTATGATAGCTGCATATTGTAAAATTAGTAACTTTGACAATTGACTGTGCAACCTTATACTAGATCATAAGTTCGTAGGATAGGAACATGGTCAAATTATCATAGCCCCCGTTTATGACCTGAAGAAATGGAACCCACTGGGGACATGCGTTAAGACCTTGCTAGGTCACTATAACTACAGATTGATTAGTTTTCCATAGAAACATAATGGGAGACATTCATCTAATGGCCCAAAAACAAGTAACCAATTTACTGACCATGCCAAGATTTGAACTAATTAGAACCTATCTGTATGCCAGCTTGTCTAATAAGTCTATTGTTTTGTGGCTTGCCAAGGGAAAAAGGACCCATAATCCACATGAAAAGTTCTCACTATGTCACTATAACTAAAATACTTGCAACTTTCCATAACAACATAGTGAGGACTATTGATATGTCATCATTTGATAGAGAAACCAAAAACTAAGAACATGCAACCCACCAAACTAACTATGTTAGAGACTCGACCAATGAAATGCCCACCATATGCTAGCTCAGTTTGACTCATAACCTTGTCACATTGTGGCCCACCAAACATGGATCCATGAATCCACATGTGACAATGTCACTTTGTTGCATGAAATAAAGAATGAGCACTTCTACAAAGCGACAAAGCAATGACCATAGATCATGAATAGATTTGACAGTGGGAAAAATACGGGCCCACAAAGATATTAAATCATGTAAACACTTAGGAAAAATGATGATAACCTAAGTTTAACCTAAATTATTGTTGTGCCCCATATTTGAATATTTTAATATATGAATGTTAGGATATGCTTAGGCCTCAAATTCAATTTTTTGACAGGAATGCATTTTGGTTAACAATTCTAGTGACTCAAAGGGGATACAGGCTTGCTATTCATAGGACCAGTGACCTAAAGCATCCATTGGGTTATAGAGTCTAAAAAATGAAAATTCACACTACTAGGAACCATGATACTAAAAATTGTGACCCTCTGTGATCTCAAAATTTAGGAAAACTACCTTTGCAACAACAAAACATGAATTTTGCAACTAAAATCAAGAATCAAAACCTTCTGGAAAACCTTCTATAATTCTTGCAAAACTTCAAAACTGTCATCCCCAAAAGATAGCTTATGCTTGACACTTCTTGGAAAATAGTAAAAAATTGAAAGAGACAATACTCTACTATGTACAAAAATTCACATATATGCAAGTTTAAAGAAACCCATTAACTAGTTCATTGAAGTAGCTTCCTTTCCTCTCTAGTTGACTTCTTGTTCCATGAATAAGGGTAGCTAAAAATAATAACAAGTGTGACAAACACATTTTTGTATGAATTACCTTCCTCCCAATGCTAAAAATAATAAAGCTTTCCAATTTGCAGCATTACCTTGTGGAGCAAAACATACTTGCTCCTCTTTGTGATTTTTATCCTCATGATCAAGAGTAAGCATGACTAGGGCCAACTTGTTGATTTTTTGCAAAGCTAGATGCCTTATGGGGCATCCCCTGGATCCCATTAGGTCTAAGAAATCAACCTTGACCACATCATTATGCTCTGCAACCTAGGTATCCTGCTAGTTTGGAAGTGGCTCCTCCTCTTCTTGTGAAGAAATAATCATCACATTTTGTTCATGATGCTCATGAGCCACCTCCTCTAGAGCTATTGGTATGGTGTGACTTTCTACTTCTTGCTATAGTGGAACATGATCTTAATATATAGGAGATGATTAATCAACATCCATGGAAGAGTAGATAGCATCCAACTCATCCAAAAGATCATCCTCATCATTGATCTTCTCCATTATAGTTACAAAGACATGCATAGGTTGAGGGGAAACCTCATGCAAGTTAGCATATTCCTTATTTTGGATAGAGCTATCCTCAAGGCTCTCTTTTCCATCCTCCACATCATGGAGAACTATCTGCTATAGTGAATGATCTTCTCCATTTTCCAATAGTAGATCTCCATCCTCTGGTAAGGGCTCAAAATGCATAATCTCTTCCTCAAGGGTAGGAACAACCTTTTCAACTTCCTCTTCAACAAAGGAAGGAAGCTCTTTAGATAAGGGGACTGGATCCTCTTCCTTTGGCTTGGAAAATGTCTTCTTTTCCTCCTCAGTAGACTACAACTCCTCTCATGGAAGCCTTGTGCATTTTTTTTCACTCCTCTCAAACTCCATATTTAGACCATCTAGAGTCCATATGACTGGTCCATCCTTAAAAAGTGAAATGGTGACCAATGTGGAAGGCTCATGAAAAAGCTAGGTTTCTCATACATGGAGTGTGGGGACTACAATATAAGGTTCTTATGAGGGAGGGGGCCTCTTGAAGCTTGGAATGACATATTTTGGAGAAGGGTCCGCGTCTACTTCCTTAGTCTAAAATGAGCTAACTAGAGCCTCATTTCCTCCTTTCTTGCTATAGCAACTTGCCTTGTAAGATTCTCCTCAAAATATCTCTATCTCTCCCTCTTTCCTTCTTCTTGATGGAGATAGCTCTGGTATGCCATCTCTTCCAATTGTCTCTCTATTTCTTGTTGCCTTGCAACCTCATCAAGTAACTTAGCAAGGCTCAAAATTTTCACATGGCTTTCATCTACTTTCCTATCCCATGCATCCCTCTTCTTGTGGGATTCAAACAGCATAACTTTAAGCTCTTCAAATAGGTATGTTGGGACTAATGGAGTAGGGGTAGGGGAAGGGTAATAATTTTGAGTAGAAGGACTATAAATAGTTTGGGGTTGAGATTAAAACTTATAATATGATGGATGAGGAGCAAGATTTTCATGATATAGGGGGAAATAGTAATTGTTTCTATGAAAGGGATTCATGATTAGAGCTTCATAAAAAACCAAAATTTCATTGAAAAACTTTAAAAAATCACAAATATCAAAGATTATCCTTACATACGAGCATTGTGTCAGTATGAAATAAGAAGTGAAGTTGTGTTACCATGGCACTTGATTAAATTCCTCCAAAATCTGATTTCACTAAGAATAACACCCAAATTCTTAGTGTACCAAGATCTACTAGATAACTAGTAGACTTATGTAGCTGAAATTGATTTGTCCCACTGGGTTGTGCCAAAAAATATTGTCACAAAAAATTTCACCCTTGTCCAATGTTTTAACCTAAGGACAACCTTGTGAAACATTGAAACAACCTCCAAGTAGTGCGACTTGAACTATGAGGTAGAGTCTTTGAGAATGATGGATTCCTTTATTACTAGGGTGCACCTAACTACACTTGGAGAGGAAAAGAAGAAGGAGATATGAGAAAGAAAATCTACCTATTCTAACCTAAGGTGTGATTTACAGAATAGAGTGTTCAAACTAATATCTGCCCATACATGTACTTTTGAACCATTATGACATCAAATTATATACACATCTAGACTTGGTTTAATCTAACAATCCCATGCAGATCAGAAGTCCCAAATAAATGACATAAGTAAGATGAGATTCACTTATTTATCATTCATAGGTCAAAGAGATACATTCATGCAAATTTTAGATAGCCAAAAAATCTTGAGGAATGGCAAATAGATCTTTCATAGTCATTAATGGCTAAAGGATATAAGGTAGGATTTCATTAGTTCTAGATGAAAAAGGAATATGACAAACTCATAGAGAAATATCAAAGAAACAAAGAAGGGTTGACCATAAGAAAGAATTACCACTTTTTTTTTATAGTTCAAGCATAACTCATATATTTCTCATTGAATTTGCTCCACAAATTGTACCATTAAGTGCTTAAGGAAAAATAAAAATGATCCAAAAAAAAGATTTGATTTGGTACACTTGCAGAGGAATGAAAATAAAAAAAACCATAATTAAAGTAAACCCTAAACTGATGGAAATGGTGCCAGTCAATGCATAGCTGGGTAGCCAGATAACCGGGTGATGAGTGCATGCTCCTTTTGCATTTACTAGGTATGGGGATACTTAACATTGGGTCTTCCTTAAAGTTTCTTTACAATCTTATGATAGCCATGATGCTATGAAAAATGTTAGTCTCAGAATGGTTTTGACATTTGAGTGTCAACACACTTAACCACTTTCTACATTTGAGCCGAGCACACTATCCATGCTGAGTTAGAAAGTCACAACATGAGCCGAGTCAGAAAATCCAATAGGTACCGAGTAGCCTTCAAGTGCTGAGTGAAGATCAAGTGCCAAGTGACTTTAGGTGGAAGCATGATACAAGTTCTAAGTAATATTTAGGTGCTGAGTCATAGATGATGTTGAGCAGGATAGAATCACTACAGCAATCGAGTGAGCTAGTTTCTTATATATGCTTAGCATTAGGAATCAGTAAGTGTCGAGTAACACAGAATGCATGTATGAGTTTGAAAAGGCACAAACTCAGATGTAAAAAAAATTTATGGCCGACATATGATGACTCTTGAATGATCTAAGTGATAAGATCAAATATTTTGTATTTCCTATGCAATCTACATGCAGCCAATAAGAAAAATGAAGAAGGCATGCAACCAATAATAAAAGTGCTAGGAATGAGTGGAAAACAGAGATTCAATATGGATCGTAGATCTACATCTAACCCTAAGTCTTCGAATGTATTTATAAGGAAGATGAAATCTCATTATATAAAAGATGGATGAAGGAGTGTATAAAAAAAAAATATAGTGGAGTTCAGAGTGAAGAGTAAAAAGACTTAGAGGAAAAGAGAAACAATTAAATATTCAATTGATTAGAACTAAGCAAGTAATATGAACTGATATCAAATTTTAGAGAATCAAGAGCAAAGAACGAAGATCAAGTGCCTGAATTCAGAAATCAAGGATTGTAAGCTATCAGGTTTATTATACCTAATACTCTCTAGCAATTGTATTAGAAAGAAAATCCTATGTTGATAGGTTAGCTTAATAGCTAGGTAGTAGATCCTTTGAAGAGTTGATTAAATCCTTTAACAGGGTAACACTTCATGTAAAGTGTTTGTAAATCCTCTAACCAGGTCACTATTGACACAGTGTAAAGCCTTTAATAGGGCAGGCCTTTAATAGGTTAGACCATCAAAAGTGGTCAAACATTATTGTTGTAGTAATTTTGTGGTTATCATCCCCACCCTAGTTTTACCTTCTTATTCTTGGAGGGTTTCTGGGTTACCAAAATCTCAAGCATTATGTGGTGATGCATATTTATTTCTCATGATTTCTTAATGTTTATATGCATGCATGTTCATTTCAATCATATGTTATTAAGGGTTTTAAAAAAAAAAAAAAAGGCTAAAAGCTAGTACTTCTGATTCACCCCCACCCTCTCAGAAGCATTCTTTCCATTAATACATTCCAAAAAAAAACCCTCATCTTTGTGTCCTTGGAAGACCTCTACAACTACACCTACAAGCTTAGAAAAACCACATATCATAAGATTATAACTATTCTTACCATTTACTGTGACCATACACTTTTACGATGTTATGATAGCTTCATATCATAACATCGATAGCTTAGAAAATTAACTATGTGATCTTATGATGGATTGTAAGATTGTAGCATAGGAACATGGCCCTATTATCATATCCCCAACCTTCACCTTTTGTGACCTGAAGAAATAGGGCCCACTGGGGACATAGGTCAAGACCTTGCTATGTCACTATGACTAAAGATTGCTATGTCAATTTGTCTTAACATCGGGTCTCCCTTAAAGTTTTTTTACAATCTTATGACCACCATGATGCTACAAAAAACACTCATATTCTTTTCTTTTGAAGACCTCTATAGTTGCACATATGATCTTATGAAAACCACATATCATAAGATCATAATTCTTCTTACCATTTCTTCTGACCATACACTTTTATGATGTTACAATAGCTACATATCATAACATTGGTAGGTTATACACTACAATCTTATGATGGATTGTAAGATTATAGAAAGGGATCATGGTCCTATTATCATAGCCATGGCCTTCACCTTTTGTGGCTTGAAGAAATAGGGCCCGCTAGGGATTCACACCTCAAGACCTTGCTATGTCACTATGACTAAAAATTGATCAGTTTTCCATTGAGAAATAATGAGAAACATTGATCTGCATTCATTTGATAGCCTAGAAATATGCAAATAATTTACTGACCATGTCAGGATCTAAACCAATTAGAACCTATCTGTATGCCAACTTGTCTAGCAACTCTATGCTTTTGTGGCTAGCCAAGGTAAAAAGGACCCACAATCTACATGGAAAGTACTCGCTATGTCATTATAACTAAAATACTTGCAGCTTTCCATAATGACATAGCGAGGACCATTGATCTGTCATCATCTGATGAAGAAAGCATAAACTATGAACATGAGATCCTCCAAACTGACTATGTTAGAGACTTAGCCAATGAAATACACACCGTATGCCATCTTGGTCTGACTCATCACCTTGTCACATTGTAGCCCACAAAACTTGGACCTACGAGTCCACATATGATAATGTCACTTTTTTTCTTGAAATAAAGAATGAACACTTCTATAAAGTGACAAAGAAATGGCCATAGATCTTGAAAAGATCTAACAATGGTTGAAATATGGGCTTGCAAAGATACTAAATCATGCAAACACTTATGAAAAAGGGTGATAACCAAAGTTTAACCTAAAGTATTGTCATGCCCCATATTTGAATATCTAAATATATGAATGTTAGGGTATGCTTAGGCCTTGAATTCAATTTTTTGGTGGGAAGGCATTTTGGTTAACAATTCTAGTGACTTAGAGGGCATGCAAGCTTGCTATGGATAAGACTAGTGACCTAAAGCATCCATTGGATTATAGAATAAAAAAAATTAAAATCCACCCTATTAGAAACCATGATACTAAAAATTGTGACCCTTTGTGATCTCTGAATTGAGGAAAACTACCTTTACAAAAATAAAAAAAGAATTCTTGAACATAAATCAAGAATCAAAACCTTTTGAAAAACCTTATTTAATCTTGCAAAAATCTAAAATTTCATCCCCAAAAGACAACCTATGCTCAACACTTCTTTGAAAATAGGAAACAACTGAAATAAATAGTACTCTACTATATACAAAAATTCACATATATGCAAGTTTAAACAAACCCATTAACAGGTATATTTCCTAGTTTAAACTAGGAAACAAACTAGAAATTCACTCTACTATTTACAAAAATTCACATATATGCAAGTTTAAACAAACCCATTAGCAAGTTTGTTTCCTAATTGCAAAGACCAACATATTCCTTATTTAGGATAGATCTATCCTCGAGGCTCTCTTTTCCATCCTTCACATCATGGAGGATTGTCTACTATAGTGTATGATCTTCTTCCTTTTCCAACAAAAAATCTCCATCCTTTGGTAAGGGCTCAAAATCCATGATGTATTCCTCAAGAGAAGGAACAACCTTTTCTTCTTTCTCTTCAACAAAGGAAGGAAGCTCTTTAGATAAGGGGACTAGATCCTCTTCCTTTGTCTTAACAGCTACCTTCTTTGCCTCCTTAGTAGACTACAACTCCTCCCATGGAAACCATGTGGGCTTGTTTCCACTCCTCTAGAACTCCATATTTTGACCATTTAGACTCCATACAACTGGTTCATCCTTAAATAGGGAAATGGTGACCAATGTGGAAGGCTTATGAACAAGCTGGTTTTTTCACAAAAGGAGTGGGTGGGCTACAACATAAGGTTTTTGTGAGGGATGAGGCCTCTTGAAGCTTGGAATGACATATTTTGGAGAAGGGGTGACATCTACTTACTCAGTTTGAAAATGAGCTAACTAGAGCCTTATTTCCTCCTCTCTTTCTACAGAAACTTTCCTTGTGAGATTCTCCTCAAAATATCCCTATCTCTCCCTCTTTTCTTCTTCTTGATGGAGATAGCCCTAGTATGCCATCTCTTCCAGTTGTCTCTCTATTTCTTGTTTCCTTGCAATCTCATCAAGTCACTTATCAAGGTTCAATATTTTCTCATGGCTTTCATCTACTTTCTTATCCCGTGCATCCATCTTCCTTTGGGATTCCAACAACATACTTTAAGCTCTTCAAATAGGGATGTTGGGACTAAAAAATTCAAGGTAGGACAATGGTAATAATTTTTGGTTGAAGGACTATAAATAGTTTGGGGTTGAGATTGAAACTAATAATATAATGGCTAAGGAGAAAGATTTTCATGATATGGGGGGAAATAGTAATTGTTTCTATGAAAGGGATTTATGATTAGAGATTCATAAAATACCACAATTGCATAGAATTTTTCTTTTAAATCACAAAGATCAAAGATGATCCTTACATACCAACATTGTGTTGGTATGAAACTAGAAGAAGTGCACTAGAGTCACCATGGTCTTTGATTAAAAGCTTCCAAAGACTAATTTAACTAAGAATAACACCCAATTTCTTAGTGTAGCAAGATCAACTATCTAACTAGAAAACTTATCTAATTGAAATTGATGTCCCACTAGGTGTGCCAAATACTATTGTCACAAAAGTTTTCACCCTTGTCCAAAGTTTTAACCTAAGGACAACCTTGTGAAACATTGAAACAACTTCCAAGCTATCAAACTTGAACTATTAGGCTAAGTCTTTGGAGAAGGTTGTCTTCCTTTACTATCAAGGTGCACCTAACTACACATGGAGAGGAAAAGGAAGAAGGAGATGTGAAAATATAAATCTACCTATTCTAACCTAAGGGGTGATGCACCAAAATATAGTGTTCAAATCAATGTCTGATCATACATGTACTTTTGAATCATCATGACGCCAAAAGATAAACACATCTAGATTTGTTTTAGTCTAATAATTGCATGTAGATTAGAAAACCTAAATAAATGACATAACAAAGATGAGGTTCACTTATATATCATTCATAGGTCAAAGAAATGCATTCATGTGAATTGTAGATAGTCAAAAAGTGTTGAAGAAAGGTAAATAGATCTTGTAAAATCATCAATGGCTAAAGGAGATAAGGTAGGATGTCATTAGATCCAGAGGGAAAGGGAATTTATAGTAAAATCATAGAGAAATATCAGAGAAATAAAGAAGGGTTGACCATAAGAAATAAATACAACTTTTCTTTTATAGTTTAAGCATAATTTAGATATTTCTCACTGAAGGTATGCCACAACTATTGTCATTAAGTGCTCAAAGAAAAACCACGATGATCCAAACAATAGATTTGATTTGGTACACTAGCAGAGGCATGAAAATCATGGAAACCCTGATTAGAGTAAACCCTAATTATTAGAAAACGTCAATTTCTATACCAAAAATCTCAATTTTCATGCTAGAAAACCTAGCATTCCATGTCAAAAAATCTCAAATTTTGAGCCAAAAGGCTCGATTTTTGTGCTAAAATGTCATTAAATCACCACCTCAGGAAATGTACTTAATTTGGGAGCAATGTTTTTTGCCTTAGATTCCAATTGTTCCAAAATTTGAAGAAAAAAAAAATGAAATAAAGGTTCTTAGGTGCTCTAAGCTCAATAGTGAGGTTTTTTTGGGCTCAAAGTCCACCAAAAATGGTGACCCCCAAATCCAATACAAAAAAAAAAAAAAAAACTCATAAAAATGAAACCTCTAAAAGAAAAAAACACAAATCTAACAGTCAGACCAAACCCCAAATATATAGAACAGGGTCATGAAGATCTAGAGCTCTGATACCATGTTGAAGTTGATGAAAGTTTAATCCTACAGATCCCAAGAATTACCTACATGCAAGAACCTATCATAAAAAGAGAGGAGAAAAAGTAATGGAGACTAGAATTCCCAAATCTACAAATGAGACATTCTTGATTACCAAATAGAGAAATTGTTATAATCAAAAGTGAATGAGCAATGTGTTAATTACAAAGAGAGATCATCCTTATAAAGGAGATCAAAACCCTAATATGTAAAACATATGTTTCATGATAATAATTAATAAAAGAATTAATCATTATATGCTTAAAGTTTAACTTAAGTAAACTAGAGATAATAAGTGATTTAATAGTTAAATCAATATGATTTAATTTATAAGAATTTAATTTATAAGAATTTAATTTATAAGAAAATAATTTATTACTCTAATAGTAATTTTCATAATTCCTTTAGAGTAGGCCACTATTTAGAAATGTTAAGGAGTGATAAGGTATAAACATTCTTTGGAAAAATCCTTACAACAAGGTAACATTAAAAATATGTATACATGTTACTTGAACAAGGTTGGTTCCTAATAGAGCTTAGTTCAGAAGAATGAAAAAATTTGATTTCTAGTTCCCAGGAAGTTTTTACCTTTACAAGGTTTCCACATTAAATATGTGTCAATTGCATGAATTCTTATTATTTTGAAAGTGTATTTCATGTTAATTGTTTATTTCTACAACTTGGTATAAGCTAATAGATCGCTCTGATACTAGATATACTAAGGAATAGTAAGCTAATAGTTTGATGTAAAGATTTTATAATTTTGAGTTATTATATCTTAGACCTAGTTACTTATTTATTGATCTAAGAGTTTAAAAAGATTGAATTAGTATAAATGTATTTTTAAGGCCAATAGGATAACTAGTCATAACTGATTCAATCCTCCCGCTAGTTATCTAATTGTTGGTATGAGAGTTGAGTGTTTAAATGAAGAATTTTGAAGGGAATATAGATAAAGATCTAAAAATATATAAGAGAGAGGTACCAAATCTAAACAAGGAAATTTTATCTTCATAGTAAAGTAGGATGAGGTTACATCTATTTTGGATTCAAGACAATGTCACAAATAGATAATACTAATGGGGGGGTGTTGAATTAGTATATTACAAACTTTTTCCCACAACTAAATATTTTTAATTACTTTACAACTTGTAAATGAAAGTAAACCAACAATTCTAAATAATAAATATAACCATGCACATAGAGAATTCATAACACCATTATCTGTTAACTTGGGAAACCCTGGTGGGGATGATACCCACTAGATGATTCACTAAATAATAGGATCCTATTAAGGATATTGACCCTATTAGGTGTCTATGAATTAAATATAGCATCTCGAGTCTTTATTAGAGGAATAGACCTTGTTAGAAGTTGCAACCCTATTAGGAGTTGGTAGAACAATTACAATGTATGCAAGAAGATCCCACTACCCTAGCATGCAATTATACAATTCAATTTGTTCACATGATAGGTATACATATAATGCATTATTTGTTGGTGTAACTCACACTTGCTATAATCCTACATAAAATTTTAAATCACATAAGGCTTGCTGATAGTTCTTACAATAGTTCACATGTCACATATAATTATGCTTCTTCCACATGATCTATACAAGATAAGATCTTATACATTGCACAATCATAAAACTCTATACTTTCAGCATTCATGTCTTCACACACTTGACATAATATAAAATAACTTATGGAATAATATCCACATATTTTGGATCAACATAACTTAGTAGTTATTTTGTAACCAAAATAATTCCTAGAGCCATACAACTCCATTTGCTACCATGCTTTGTTCAGCACTGTTAAATGCCCACACTATTAATCTTAGTATAACTTGAATCATACTATACATACACACATGTGCAAAAGTACACATCATCATGAATATTTCGCAAACATTTCCTCAACTACACATAAGCTAACTCTCTATGCATCATCCACACTATTAAGATTTGTACTCTATGCTATTGTAAACTATCTAATACTGAGACAATTTTCTATCTCTAAATACATAAATAAAATGCTAAATGTATGTTTCCATAGATAAAAACCATCAAGATATATAAATAACCATATTTCTATTAATCTCCCCCTTTGAAATTGATGGTAACATTTGGGAAAATTGGCCAAGTCACAAAATGATGTCAATAAAAAAGGTAACTATACAAATATTGTCTTCAAAACATAATAATTTAATTCATGTTTTGATGGATAATTACATTCCTTATCACTCCTTTAAATTAATACATTAATAAGATCCTCCTAACACATATATTTACATCTATACAAATTTTCCTTTACATAATACTTTTCCTTTGACATCAATGGCAAAGATGCAAAAACTGTATCACAAAAACTTGTTGTGTGTTAAAGATCAGCTCATCATTTATAGATGTAGTACAAGGTAGGAGAATCAACAATGGTGATGTAATACCCCCAAAAAATAACCACATAGTAGAATATAAACAATAACACAAGAGCTAATACCAATTCACAACTCTTTATTCATAAACACAACTAATTACATGCAATGTGTTAGGCTATAAGCCTTCCTGGTTATAGCCAAATATAATAAAATTAAAATAGTTATTCAAGATCCCTTAAGATGTAACTTAAATCCTAACTATCCCAGATCTCTAATAGAACAACAACCTGGTAGAAACCCCCAAGATCTGAACTTGTGCTCGCAAGGCACCAAGCAGCCTCCTTGATTCTAAACCGTAGCCACTAGCTCTTCTCACATTCTAGATTCCAACTCAAATATTTTCTCTCCATCTCCTACACTAAACTAAATTTCCTTCTCCCTCTCATTTCTTAAGAAACTATCCAATCCCTCCTTAAATAGCTAGTTAAGCCACAAGTTAGCTAGTCAAGCATTTAATTACAATATAGGTCCACCTTGGAAGAGCAAACTCAAATTCAAAAAAACATGAAAAATGCTAAACAAAAAGTTATATTTAGGTCTCCACATGACCCTATAATATTTTTCTCTCTCAAAAAGATACCATTTCATCATATGAAATTGTGCAAGATGAAAACTCCACACATTTCCACAAAAACTACCTGAAAATTGGTGTTTGAGGAAAAGAGTGATATCTCCTAGCTTTGATTGAATCATGACTTTTTCTTTGAACTAAAGGTATTAATTTAGGTCCTCTACAACCCCTTACATTCTCAAATTTTTAATCCTTAAGGAGAACTATGCATCCATCCTAAATGTTATGCATAGAAACCCATCATGAAATTGGTAGAAAATTGATGCATTAGGAAAATGGAAATAGATCCCAAATGATGATGACCTAAGACTTGTGATCTTACCTAGATATATTAACATAGGCCCTCTTCAATCCTTGAAATTTAAATTCTTTAGTAAATTGTGAAAAAATAGTTACATAGCCCACAACAGGTACCCAGAACCCGAAAATATAGTGCCAGCAGTAAAGTAAAAATGACTCTAACTTCAACATGATGACTCAAATCTCTATGTGCACATAGGAAAAGGTTACCCAATGTGTCTCAAACACATAAAAAACTATGAAAACCTCAACTCCATCAAAATCTAAGCTCAATGCTTCTTCATGTGACTCACAAGGTAAATAGAAAAGTATGTCCCATACTTTGATGCCCAAAGAGAGATTTGCAACCAACTTCATCTTTACCAAAGGCTTCCACTCCATCAAAGTCAATAGAAAAAATCTAAGAATCAACCATCTATTCTTCATCCACTAAAATATCAAAATCAAGACAATATTAGCAACCCAATCATCATGCTCACTCCCAAGAATAAACTGAACATAATGCTTCACCAAGAATCTCTGCAACTGATCACAACCAACAACAAAAATATCCTTAAACATGTACTCCATGTTAGAAACATCATGTTACACCATAATCAAGTCAAAAGAAATAATTTCAAATCCATAATAAGAACAACATGTAAATCCTCTAACATGTCAACCACATGCAAATCAAGAACATACAAATTTGAAGTGTCATCTAGATCCAGAACCAAATCAGCAACTAGTCAATCCACACCAAAGAGATCAAAATTCACATCAGTAGGAACATCCATATCCTCTATTGACTCAGAAAAAAAATATAAATTCAGATCCATATCAACAACTATATGCATATCCTCATAATCAAAAAGCTCAATTCTCACAATAAGATTCTCTGCAACATGTAACTCATCCCCAATAGCAACCTGATTATTCATGACCAAGTGCTTTGAAATTTCCATTTCAGACTAAACCAACTAATCATGAAAAAAATGTCCATCCATGCATCAACAAGGTTAGGAATATCCTCAACAATAGCATCAAGTTGCTCTACCATTTTCACATTAGACTCCACAAACTGATCAATAAAACCAGCCTACACCTCAACCTCATTATGCCATCTTCTCTCTCAAACAAGTCTTCTAACCAATCAGAAAACTCTCTTCAAGATCATTAGACTCCAACTCTAGTTCCACATACATCTATGGAATGCATTCCTCATCCCATCCTTATCTTGATCAGCCATACTAGCTTCAAACTGAGTAGAAACCTCCTTATCTTGATCTGCCAAACCAACTTCAAACCAAGAAAACAAATTTAAAAGTCTCCTCTCCACCACATCATGGATATTCAAAATCATCTTAGGGTCCAATCTTCTTGGAGCCATCTTCCAAGATTTTTGCAAACCCTCTACTACAAATGTTTCCTACACTCCTTGTGAAAACTTGAACTATCTCTGAGTAAGATCACAACCTACCACCCCACATGAATAATCATGAACCAAATCACAAGTCTAAGAACATAGATCTACAATACAAAAACTCTCTATGATCATGCCTCAACAAGATAGACCTTTCATCTTCACATCAATCAATCTATCAACAAGTCTTTTGCAAGTGTAGGTCAGATCAAAATCTACCACCCTGCACCAATAATTACAAACTAGGACTCTGGAGCAATCAAGCCTTAACAAAAATCACCACTAGATCAAGACCTTCTCAAATCAACTTCTCGCAACCCAAGGCCTTGGTGCAAACTACTTAAAATAAGGTGATCTATCCACACATTTAGGAACAACCTTTTCTCTGATAAGATCAACCAACCAACAAGATCTAACATTCACTCTGATAATCTTCAACAAACTAGATCACACCTTCACTATGATACCACCTGATGCATTACAAGGCAGGATAGTCCCCAATGGAGATGTCCTAACCCCCAACAAATAACCACATAGTAGAATATAAATAATAACACAATATCTAATACTAATTCACATCTCTTTATTCATAAATACAACTAATTACATACAATGTGTTGGGCTATAAGGCCTTCCTAGTTATGGCCAAATATAAAGAAGTTACAATAGTTATTCGAGATCCCCCAAGATCCAACCTAAATCCTAGCTAGGCTAGATTTGCAACAAAATAGCAATCTAGTAGAAACCCCCAGGATCTAAACATGTGCTCACAAGCCACCAAGAAACTTTCTTATTTCTAAACCATAGCCATTAGCTCTTCTCATATTCCAAATTCTAACTCAAACCTTTTATCTCCATCTCGCACACTAAACTAAAATTCCTTCTCCTTTTCTTAAGACACTACACAAGCCCTCCTTAAATAGCCAGCTAAGCCACAAGTTGGCTAGTCAAGCATTTAATTACAATATGGATCCATCTTGGAAAAGTAAAATAAAACTCAAAAAAATATGAACAAAACTGAATGGGTAAAAGCACAATTCTGTGTCACGCTTTTATAAAGGAAAAGGCTAACAAAAGTATAATTGTTTGCCTTCAATGACCTAAAACCGATATTATTATTTAGAATTTTAAAATGAAGTAAACTAATGAAATGTGTAGAAATGGATGAAGTTTAGGATTATAAATTTTAATAATTATTTAGAGTAAGAAATGACATATTTTCCTATTTTTTATTGATAACTTTATAGTTGCTGAAAAACACTAGAAATCAAGGGTCTAGTTCCGAACAAAAAACTACTTGGAAATACTTATTTCCCCTTGATCTCATATTGTGTTATAGATAACATATGTAGCTAGAACAATAAAAAATAAAAATTGGTTTTAGACATATATATTCTGTTTTATAATGATTCAAACTTCAACTTATTCAAATCAATGGTTTTCATCTCCCACCAAATTTTTAAAAATAGTTCTATTCCAACCAAAAGAAAACTTATACATTCTGAAAGAGAAATCTCTCCTCTAGAACATCATATAATTTTTAATTTTTATTGATTTGATTTAATATTTTTTCTTTCTCAAAATCGACATCTTTTTGAGTGTTAAAATATGTACTTGTAGAAGTTTTTAATTACAAAATACTATATCTAATTAAAACACTATGAACTCTATATGTGAGTATTCTTAACTTTGAGCTCTATAAAATGGTGTTTATATGTTATTAAAAAAGTGTCATAAAAAATAGTAAGAGTTATTGAAACGTCAGTTTTCTAAAATAATTATATTTCTTTAGTAATTAGATACTAACTAGTATAAACCATGCATTTAATAGACATTTCCAATTGCAAAAGTGTGAGACCATATATAACTTAGCTAGAATAAATTTATCAATTTCATATGTTTGAACAAAATTGAATTTTAGATAGAAATACTCAAATTTAGTCATTTTGATAAGTCAGACTAAAAGGTGACATAGCTTTGTACTTTTACCTAAATACAAAGTTATATTTAGGTCCACACATGACCTAGTAACATGTACCTCTCTTAAAAAGATCACATTTCCTCATACAAAACTGTGCAAGATGAAAACCCCACAAGTTTATGCGAAAACTACCTAAAAATTGATGTTTGAGGAAAACAGTGATATCTCCTAGCTATGTTTGGATCAAGACTTTTTCTTTAAACTAAAGGTATTAATTTATGTCCTCTACATTCCATTAAGTGCAAAAAGGTTGATTCCTCGAGGAGAACTACGTATCCATCCCAAAATTCATGCACTAAAACCTGTCATGAAACTATCATAAAATTGATGCGTAAGAAAAATGGCCATATCTCCCAAACCATGATGAATCAAGACTTGAAATCTTAACTAGAGATATTAATACATGCTATATTCAATCTATGAATTTTTTAGGCTCTAACACATTGTGAAAAATTAGTTATGTGGCCCACACAAGGAACCCAAAAACCAAAAAAACACAGCTCCAACAACAAGGTAAAAATGACTCTGACTTTAACATGATGAATCCAATCTCTACGTCCACATAGGATAAGGTTCCCTAATGTGTCTCCAACTCATCCCTAACCAATCAAGCCTCAACTCCACCAAAATCCAAGCTTGACACTCCTGTATCAATTCTTGATGTGCAATCTACAAAATCAATCTTTAGTCTATCAAAGTCTTTCTTCCAATTTCCTTTGACTATATCTGATATACTAATGAGTGCACAAAGTGCATAATATGCCATTTGAACTACACTCGGGTGAGTATAGGAAAAATTTTCATAGGAATTCTTTGTTTAAAGACATTCCTCCAATTTCCTCTACAAAATTACAAATTTAGGTGCCAGATATTCTCTAAAGAACAAAGAATCTTCTTATTACCTTCTCCTTGTCACATTCAATGCCTCTAACAGCATTGTGGATCTTCTCAATGTCACTATCAAAATCTTCAATTCTAATCTCAAGTTTTTGCAATCTTGTAGTGAGTGTATGAAGCTCACTCATATGGCCTTTGACCTTTGCATCAAAATCTGATAGGTAAGTGTAAGACAATGCACACTTTCCATAAAAATTATTACCTTCAAGAATACATTTTCTCAATTCCTTTATTTTTCCATCAACTACCTTCAAATCATTGCACACATCGGTGCACACTATGATAAATAGAGTTGCTTAGTGATTTGTTTGCACTTGTGGCACTACTAGTTCAACCAAAGTTGTGAATTCCCCATCAAAGGTCTTCACCAACTCTTTTGCCT
Source organism: Cupressus sempervirens (assembly GCA_028749045.1). Taxonomy (NCBI): domain Eukaryota; kingdom Viridiplantae; phylum Streptophyta; class Pinopsida; order Cupressales; family Cupressaceae; genus Cupressus; species Cupressus sempervirens. Next base: position 960,254,952 of record CM053792.1, on the reverse strand, counting down.
TGGCTTACAAGTTTAGATTTTCTACAGTTGTGGAAAATATCTTCTATATACGCTCCAAGACTTCAGAAAGAGTCTTCTCCAAAGACTTAATAGATTTATTCTTCTTGAATAACTTGCTCAAGGTGCCCATTAATTCTTTCTTATCTTCATCATTATATGGAATAGATGCTACTATAGATGTTCTAGCTACTAACACTACTAAAAGTACAATAGAATTTACCTTTTGTTCCTCTGTTCTCTTCTTTTCTTCAACCTCTTTCTTTGCATCCTCTTCTTTCTTCTTCCCTTCTCTTTTTCTTTCTTCCTCTTTTACTCTTCTTCTTTTATCTTCTTTACCACTTATTCTGTCTCTTTTCTTTTCCTCTTCTTCTTTTCTTTTCTTTTCTTCTACTTCCCATTCCCTCTTTTCTTGTTCTTCCTTCTTCTTTTTCTCTTCTTCCTCATCATTAGAACTAGAATAAACAATGATATTTATGATATTGCCAACAATATTTTCTCCATACCTAGAAAATGGGTTATCTTTAGTGTCCATAGTTATGTGTGTACTACCCACTTGCATACATTTAGTACCCATAACAATTTGAGGTGATGATAGAGCTTGTTGTGTTTCCTCTGCTTCTTCCTCTTCCCTAGAAGGTGTATGGACTTCCACATGCACTGGACTATCATCTTTAACTTGCACACTCTCCTTAGGCACTAAGAAAATTTACTTTACTATTGCCTCTTATTTTTCTCACCTAAACTTTTCATAATTGCCTCCCATTAGAAGAATTTTTCTTCTTTTGTTCCTCAACAAGAGCTTAAAACCCTTCAAAAAGAATTCAAATTCTTGTTTTGATCCAACATCACGTAACTTGTTTATGAATGTGATCTTCATGTTCAAATCTTCTTCTACTACTCTTCTCTTCCTATTAATCCACCTATTGTATAGGTCTTTAGGAGCTTTATTCTAAATGCTATCAAATCTCTCATTCCTCATAATCATGCTTCTTATTATGGAATTCTCTAGTTGCCTCCTATCCATACTGCTATACACGCTATAAAAAAAAATTAACTATACAAAATTGTTATCATTTATAATTTGCATGTTTAGATTCTCTACCTTTAGTTTTCATGCATTTTTGCCTATAGTTTTCTTATCTTCCTATGCATCTTGTTTAATAGATCTATCTTCAATGTCATCTTTTGAGCTTTTATAACTACTCACTTGCATGGTTTCTCTTCTCTTTCCTAGTTTGTTGGTGGTATGTTTGACCCTTCTATTTGCTAGTTCTTGTTTAACCTTTACCAGTCTTCCTAACTTCCTCTATTTAGTAGGTGCTTCCACCATTGGATGACTCCTTGATTGTTCATAGCTAGCTCTAACTGGTTCCATTTGCACAATTTCTACATATGGTACAATAGGAGCTTGCACACATGGTTGTGCCATCATCCAACTAGAATGTATCATCATGTATTCTACTCAAAATAATTTGGGTCCACTCATGATTATCAAATTCTTTGTAGAACATATAGTTCACAAAATTCAAATCTCCAATATGTCCATACCCATGCTTTAGGGATAAGTCATTGTTGTACATCTTTCCTACATCTTTGTGAATCTCCTCATCTCCTATGCTATCAATTTTGCAATGTATATAGCTGCTTATATCCTCTACATGTAACACATTTTTTGGAACTTGTGAAAATGTTCCTATAGGATCATCTAATAAAGAAAAAAATGGGTATTTCTTGAACTCATACCTTTCTCTATCAGTAACATCATGCACTCTTTGAATAGCCATTTCTCAATAGTTGTAAATACTGTAATAAACTAGATTCAATATTCTGTAAAATACCTCAAATTTATGATTTTAGGGCTTTCACAACTTTTGACTTCATAGACTTTACTATGCACTTCAATTGGTGTCAAATTGCTATTAAATTCACTCAAGATACTTCACCTAAGAAAATGGTACACTAAGTCTCACTTGTGATCCTTAAATCATTTCAAATCACATTGTGTATTAAATGTGTATCTACTAAAAAGTAATTAGAATATTGTCTCTATCTACCAGTGACCTTGTTCTTACAATTTTTACTTACTGCAATCCCAATCAAGACTTGCACACTAAACCATAGCTTTCTTTCTATGTCTTCTACCTTTTGTTAACTAGGCAATCTCTAATTTACACTCTACCATTAGTTTTGGCAACCGATGCTTTGTTGCTTCTCTAATAGCTTAACTTAGATAGGTTGAGCCACAAATGATCTGTGACTTCAACTTTCCATCATGTGCATCAAATAATTGCTATTCCAATACTATATGTGAACATTCTGAATTACAAGCCTTCAAAAATGCTTCATTGAATTCCTCAACATGTTCATTAACTACTTCTTTCTTATTATTGTTATTTCCATTTTCATTCCTTCTATCATTCATGTTGTTTTTCCTTCTATGATTAGGGTTCCTATTAAATTTACCTCTATCCATCCTACAAAATCTTGTTGTGTGTTCAAGTTTATTGCATAACTAACATATAAGTGCATTTCTCATTTGATTGTTTCCATTCTAATTTTTAGGTGCTCTAATATTTCTTGCAATGTGTCTAGGATTATCACATTTGTAGCAAACAAATTCTTTCTTCTCAACATTAGATTTCTCCCCATCATCAGATCTTCTCTAAGATCTACTTCTTCCATTACCTATAGTTTTAGTATTCCTAAATATTCTACTATTCTTATCATCCTCAATAAACTTAGGTTTCTTACAATTTGTTGCCCTAGGTCCATAACCATGATAAATATAACAATATAAGTTAGTAAAAGGTTTAAAAGACTTACCCATGAAATATTTCTTCATATGTCCAACTTCATCACATATGTAGCACCTACCTCTAAATTCATGTCTTACCTCTTTAAATAAATCATCTTTCTTAGGTTCTTCAAATTGATCTATTTTTCTAATTTCATCAAACTTCTCTATCAATTTAATTCTCTCAACTTCATCAAACCACTTGAACTTTTCTTTAGGGATTTCTATTATAGAATCTAGTTCTATCCTAACCTCATCTTTCTTTTTAGACTTCTCTGCAAGAAGATAGCCAATGGATGCCTTATTATAAGAAGGTCTTTGATGAAATAGATGTTCATCAATTTTCTCAAAACTTGTGTAAAGTTTCTCTAACTAATGTTTTGCTTGTGTCAAATCTGCTTTCGCAATAATGTTGTATCTCTCCAAATCTGCATGCTCTATCTTAATAGAATCTAATTTAGATGTCACTTGAATCAATTGGGATCTAAGGTTTGCATTCTCAGATTTTAGATCAGGCTCACTCTTATTGCCATTAATCTTAAGACAAAAATTTAGTTCAATAAACATAAACTTATGTTTGAAGATCTTTTTCTCTTTGTTGAGATTTTTTTTATCATCATTAACACTAATCTGCATAAAAGGTTCTTTGCTAGATTTAAGATCATCAATTTCATCTTTAAATTTTCCAATGTAAACTTTTTCATCTTTGTATCAATCCTTCAAGTTATCTCTTTCTTTTGTAAGAAGGTCAATCTGTTCAAGGGCTAGTTCATCTATTCTATATTCACTGGGATCTTACTTAAGTTTTTAAGCCTCTTGAAAGTAACTAGGCTCTAATACCAATTGTTAGAAACAGATAATACTAAGAGGGGGGTGAATCAGTTTATTAAAAACTTTTTCCCACAATTGAATACTGTTAATTACTTTATAACTTGCATATGAAAGTAAACAAACAATTCTAAACAATAAATATAACCATGCATATAGAGAACTCATAACACCATTATTTGTTAACTAGGGAAACCCTGGCCAAGGGAAAACCTTGGTGGGGATGATTACCACTAGATGATTAACTAAACAATAGGATCCTATTAAGGATATTGATCCTTTTAGGAGTCTATGAAGTACATATTGTGTCTTGCATCCTTGTTAGAGGAATAGGCCTTGTTAGAAGCCTCGATCCTATTAGGAGTTGGTAGAACAATTACAATGTATGCAAGAAGAGCCCACTGTCCCAACATGCAATTATACATACAATACTTGCTTTGCTACTATAACTCACACTTGCTCTGATCTTACATCATATTTCACATCACATAAGGATTGCAAATAGTTCTCACAATAGTTCACATCTCTTATCTAATCATGCTTCTTCTACATTATCTATGCAAGATAAGATATTTACTTATACCTTGCACAATCATAAAACTCTGCACTACTGGCCTTCATATCTTCACACATTTGACATAATATAAAATAACTTATGGAATAATATCCACATAGTTGTCTCAACATAACTTTGTAATTATTTTTTAACCACAATAATTCCTAAAGTTTTACAACTCTATTTGCTAACATGCTCTATTCTACACTGTTAAATGCCCACACTATTAATCTTAGTATAACTTGCACCGTACTCTCTATACACACATGTACACTAGTACACATCATTATCATCATGTCACAAACCTTTTCTCAAGTGTGCATTAGCTAACTCCATGTGCATCATTCGTACTCTCTACTATTGTAAGTTGTCTAATACTTAGACAATTTTCTATCTCTAAATGCATAAATGAAAAGCTAAATGTATGTTTCCATAAATGACAACCATCAAGACATCTAATTGATCATATTTCCAAGAAAAAATACCCTATACTACTTGGATTAATAGTACAATACTCCAAACTCTCCTATTGTGGTAGAGGAGATGAACCAGAAGGAAGAAAACAAAACCATCTAATGATTGAAATTGCTTCTACATTGAATTATGTTGAGTTTGAAGATGTCAATAAATTTATAGGTACTAAAGAAATATGGACAGGTTGATACTTATGAATGGTGGAGATCAAAATGTATTAAGAGCTAAAGCTAAAATTCTAAGAGGAAAATGTGATGACATGAGAATGAAAGAAGGTGAAAATGTAGTTTAGTATGTAACTTGAATAATAGAAGTGGTGAGTGTTATCAAAGCTACTAAAGGAGTCATTAGTAATGAATAATTTGTAAGTAAATTTCTCAAAACTCTATTGCCTATTCATTCTATAAGAGTATGTGCAATTTAGGAATTCATAGCTATGCTTGGTAGTGATCTTACTCTTGATGGTTTTGTTGGTCATTTGATAGCATTTGATTTAAGTAACTTTGACAATAGTATGCCTATAATTGTGAATGCATTCAAGAATTTATTAAACATTGATATCTCAAAGAAGGAAAAGATTAGTAAGGCTGAAACTTATTCAGTTTCATAGGATGATATGTATGAGATAGAATCACTCCTCTTAAGGAGGTTACTAAGTGGTAAAGGTAAATTCAATAAAGTATGTCATATTTCTACTAGACAAAATAACAAGAATAGGAGTCAAAAAAATGAAAAGGAGAACAAATATACAAAGACAAATGACTACAAGGGCAAAGGGAAGAAATCATGCTACATTACTGAGGAGGAGCATATCGAGTCAAACACTAACAGAGATAAATGAGTAGAAGTGGTATATCTTGTTGTTAAAAGACCCTCATGAAGAAAGTGTTAGCATGAATGTTGATTATATTCCTATGGGTGAGTATCCAAATAGTTTTGGAGACATGATTCAAAGGTTGTGTGTTGCATACATGATAGACTTTTTCATTAATGACAACACATTGGTTATTCTATGAATACTGAAAGAGAAACATATAGAGATTGGATTATTATATCTCAAGGATTAAATATCAGCCTATGTGCACTTGGGATAATGTTATACAATATTTCTAGATAATATAGTTAAGAGCGTGTACAAAAATATGAAGACTTGACAAAGTTATGATGAATTTAGTGAAGGCAACATTCAAACAGAGTTTCTAAAAAGTGGGTACTATTGTTTGGATTGTTTCTACTAACAAAGATAGAATATGGTCAAGAGGAATTCAAAAGAGATTTAAGACATGTTGAGGATGATATGGTTAATCTCACACATTTAAATGATAAACAAGTGAAGAGTTATAAAGACTATAATTTGAGTGTTTTCTTTTAATTGTGAAGTTGATGTAATATTATAATGTAATGTGTAATGTAATATCTTAAGTTGGTCCTATACTATTATTGTAAATTCGAAAAGCCACGAGACCAACTCAATAACTTGTTTTAGGAATTTTTATAAAGGAAAGATGTTTTCCATAGGTGTAATCATCTAGTGTAGATATTGTGTAATAAATGAGATATTGTATTTTGTGAACTTATGTGCAAATATCTTTTGGTTTAGAGATCTGGTTAGTGCAGTTGAGGCATGAAAACGTTATAAGGAATTGTATTTTCCAAAGAAGTAATTGTTGGATAGTGTTGATGTACACTTTCATTATTCAATGAGGATAGTAATTGATCTATTTGGATAGTGAATCCTTCTATCTTCCACTAAACTCCTAACATGGACTCATTGTTGACAATTTGATAATAGTGATATATAATTTTTGTCATTTATGGAAACATATGATGTAATTTTTGACTAGAAAACTCAAAAATAAAGATACTTAGTGTTTGGTAATCAAAAAATTATCTAAGTATAGAATTTGGTTTACAATTGTGTATTGTTTTGTTTATAACATGTTGCAGGCATCATATTATGACAAGAAAAGTTACTTGGAGATAGTATACATGTTGGTGATGATGTGTATAACCTCAAAAATTTGTATGGACTATATGAAATAGAGATAATCATGTTTTGATGATGCAGGAATGAAATTGAAGGAAAGAATTGTTTTGTTTACAAAACAATTACTTGTCCAATTAGGGCTGACATCCTAAATGCTTAATCTAACTTGGAAAAGTGAATTGTGGTCTTATCTAACCCAGTAGTAATTTATGTAAAGGCATGGTATTTATGCAAAGGATTTCTTGGCATAAGAAGTGTGATTGTGAAGTGAGAAATTTTTTGTGAAAATGATATATGCGAAGTTTTATATGAGCTATATAATGATCTAAGATTCAGTTGAAGATTAGAGATCAAACAAGGAAGGACAATAATAGTAAATTACTTTGTTAAGAAGTGAGCTCTTCTTGTAGTTGAAATTTCATGTTTAGGTAGTGGGTTGTTCTTGCATACATTATACTACAACTCCTAACAGGGTTGGCACAACTCTTAATAGGGTTGGAATCTCCTAATAGCAATTCAAAGTCTCCTAATAGGGACTCCTTATACTAAATTTTATTATTGACTCCTAACAGGGTCCATCCTCTAACAAAGAACATATATATCGGTATATTATCTAGTGGGTATCATCCTCACCAGGGTTTTCCCTTGGTCAGAGTTTTCCTAGGTAACAAAATATGATGTTCTAAGTTATCTTTGTGCATTGTTTTTGTTACTATTTAGAATTACTTTATTGCTTTGTTATGTATGGTTTAAAGTAAGTAATAATATCTAGTTGGTGACTAAAGTTTGTAGATTACTGATAAGATCCCTATGGATATGGAATAGTTTATGAAGAACCCTGAAGAAGCTATTGAACAAATTGATCTCCTCACTAAAGAAAGAGATAAGTTCAAGGACAGATATGAAGACTCCAAAGTATACATTGGTCAATTGAAAGAAAAGATTGAACATCTCAAATCCAAGCCTAAATCTACTAAATCTAGAACTAGTGATGATGACTATTCAAAGATGAAGACAGAGTACAAGATCTTGAGGCATGAGTTGAAGATTAAAAATTTTAAGTTGGCTTTGAGAAATAATCCTAGCAAAGTTGAATTTGATTTGAAGACTAAAAATGTAAATCTAAAGGCAAGTCTGGCAAAGAAAACATCTCAATTGAAAACATTGAAAGAAGATCATGAAGAAATCCATAAGTACAATACTATTGTGAAAGGTGAATTGACACACTATGAACAATAGCTTGAGAAGCTTTATTCTAGTAGAGAAAAGCTTGATGATTCAATGTCAATATAGGGACCTACTTATGATAAGACTAGTCTTGGTTATCTAATTAACATGTCTACAAAGAATCCTAAGATTAGATTAGATCCAAAAGAAAATGACAAACTAATGATAAGATGGAATCTAGTCAATATTCTAAGAAACCTAAAAAAGATGAGCAAAACAAGGAAGTTGAAATCTTGGATGAACCAAAGCAATTGGAAACTCCTAAGGTGACCATGTATGAATTTAGAGGTATGTGCTTTTTATGTAATGAAATAGGTCATACAAAAAGAGATTTTACTAATAAGTCATTTAATCATGTTAAGCACTTTTATTGTCATAATTATCATGGTATGGGTCATAATGTAATTGATTGTAGGAAAGCTAAGTATGATAATGATAGGAGAAATAGTAGAATGTCTAGAAATACTAACCCTATAAATAGAAGATCTAATGAAAGGACATTGAGATCTTATGAAGACAAAAGATAGATCATGTGTTATAAGTGTAACAACTTAGGACACATTGATTGGAATTCTCATGCACCTGATGATCAAAAAATCCTAGAAGCACAACACCTATATGTCATTTATGCAATAACTTTAGACACATAGCGAAGTACTATAGAATGGATAGAAACTTCAAAGATAGAAGAAACAATGGAAGAAACTTCAAAAATAGAAGGAATGATGGAAGAAAGATCAAAAATGATAGAAGGAACCATGAAAGGAACTATGGAACTAGCAAAGACAATGAAGAACAAAGAAAACTTGTGAGTGAACTTTGAGAAGAAATTAATGAAGCATTTGTGAAAGGAATAGACATCTCAAAATAAAAGTCAGATGATGATGAGTCAAACAGATTGAAGTTAGTTGTCGAATATTATTCAATTAAGTTGAATTAAGCTTATTTACAGCATCAAAATTTTAGAACTTTAGTTAGAGACTAAATTAGAGGTAGCAAAGTTGGGAAAAGGTGTATCCAGTTATGTTTAGATGGTACCTAAGCTTTCTTTTAATTTGGAACTCATCTAAACAAGTTATGAAGAAATTCAGAGTTAGTGGTACTACAGTAAAGGTTAATTCTACAGCAGAAGATCAAAAGCATGTTTTTGCAGAGAATTTTGTGATGCAAAGACTTGAGGATGTTTTTCATAATGGAAGGAGGCTATAGTAAACCTCAAGTGACATCTAATGATCAAATAGATAATATTGAGCATTTATCTAATTAAAGAATGCAAGTGAAAAAAAAAAAAACATATTTGCAAAGTACGTAATTAATGCGAGTTCAAGTTGATGGATAAATGGAGTATAGAATTGAATTTTACTTCATTATGGACACATTCAAAGCAAAGAGCATTCAGAAGAAACTTGTCAGAGATATTTTGAAGCAAGCCCTATTTTTGGGAAGAGGTATTTTATCAATTTTTAATAAATTTATTTGGTAAAAGATATTATTGGTAAGAATCATGGATATGTTAGTAGTACACAGTGTTGAGAATGAGGATAAACCTAAGTTTAAGATTGTTTCTGTAAAACCTAATGAAGGAAACCCTAACTCTATGTTGTCTATCACTCTAAATAATGCAGTTTACCTTGAAGATGTAGAAAGTTATTTGGATTGCAAGTTTGAGTCAATTGGTAGTGAATATATGAATAAGGATATGGAACTAGTCTTTAACCATGACATGACTATGTAGCCTAGATTTGAACATATAAAGGAATTAGACTTGTTTAAGTATCATTTCTACTATGAGTTAGACATTAATGAATTTACTCAAATCATATTAAGTAGGATAGATGATAGAAAACTATAGATGCAAGATAATGTAGTTGACATCTTTGGCAACCTTATTCATGAGGTAACTAGTCTTAGTAAAAAGGGCAGTGTACCCATAGGTGAGAAGATGATCAAGAAGAAAGTGGGAAGTAACACTAAAGTAGTATACAATGGAAAGGCTATGGTAATCAGCTCCATCAAGAAAAATGATGTTTGATTTCTAAGTAGAATTATTGCTTATTCAATCTATGCAAATTCAAAGTTTGATGAACTCTCAGTAGGATTTATATATACAACATATAAAATGTGTGTAGAGAAAGAGAAAGTGCATCTAAGTTAAATAGTTAGGATGCAACTCTTAGAAAACCTTGAAAAGATTAAGAGAACCAAGAATGATGTGTTTAGATTCTAGTCATTGATAAATCACATATTCTTTCATGTACTAAGGAGATTTCCCTGCTTATTAGTCATAGACATAATGAGTAGTGGAAGATGCAATATGGAGAAGATTTCAGATGTATACAGAAGGCACCCTGTAGAGAAGATACTGGACAATGGAAACTTAATAATGAAAACATTTCAGAATGAGATGAAACAAAGATTTAGAATTGAACCTAGAATTGTGGATAGATTCAAGGAAGACATTTTTATTCTAGTTGATACAAATCATACATACATTCAAGTAGTGGAACCTCGGGAGACATTTTTAGATCCATTGAGCTATGAATTGAATGATGATGTTGCAATTGGTTACATTGATTTGTTGTTGAATTTAGATAAAGATAAAGTAGAATAAAAATTTGGTATGTATGATGAGATCACTTAGCATGCTCATCAAGAAATTTTGGAGAAGGCATCACATAAGAAAGTTGAGTCAATAATGAAGAAGGCACTATCAGAGGCTGGAATGATAGAGAGAGAATATGAGGTTGTTAGATAGATAATGAAGCAAGGTATATTCAGTATAAAACCTTTGTCAGTATTAGTTACTAAGACATCTTCAAAACAAAGCATTCCATATTTGGCAATGTCTGATGTTTAGCCTAGTGAGCATAAGAGAAATTCCAAAAGATTAGTGGAAGCAGTGTCTACAAAGATAAAAAGAGTCAAACAGCTGGCTACTAGACTAGGAAAGAGATAGAAAACATTGTCAACAATTGAGTCAAGTGATGAAGAGGATGAGGAAAAAGAAACCAAGCAAGTAGAAAAGGTGAGTCCACCTAAGAAAGTAGTAGGAAAAGCTTGGCAACCCTAGAAGCCGAAGATTGAGAAGCTAAACACAACAATTATAAATGGAGGTAACTTTGTTCAGATGAACAAGTTTTATGATTTATAATTTTATTTTGAAAAGGATTAGATAGATATATCTACCATTAGATATATTCTATCAAATAATCTAAAATTGAAGGACCATGAGAGCATTATAAAACAAAGGTCTATGAGAGGCTCATTGAGAAAAAGGCTACTATAAGGGAAGAAGCCCTTGAACTTCATAAGTCTATCCTAAGGATAATTTGCAAGGTTGGTGATGAAGATGAAATTAAGAGATTGTTGAATAACTTTGCACCATATTTGAGGAACAAATTGAAGCCATTATTATTTATGATTGGTGAGAAGGATAAGTTAAGAAGTGAGACTATAGCAACAATCAGTCAAATGTTGTCAGAAACAACATCTCCTCCAACTCCTAGAACCTCGAAAGTGTCTGTAAGTGCTGACACTATGTAGATTGATCAAACCAATGTTAAAATTATTATTAATGATACCAATCCATTTGGTGGTTTTGAACCAAATGTACCTAACACATGAGATATTGAAGATAAGTTGAGGCAAATTAAGGAAGAAAAGAGGCTACTAGAAGAAAAAAGAAGATGATAGTGGAACCAAGAAGAAATTTCTTAAGGAAGACAAGAAAAGAAAGGAAAATGAAGAAAATAAAATAATTACAAAAGAAGAAAGGAAAAAGAAAACTAAGGAAGAAGAGAAGAAAATATTAGAAGAGAAGAGAGAGAGAGGAAAAGGAAGAGAAATAAGAACAAAAGAAGTAGAAAAGAAATAGAAGGAAGATGAAACTGCATCATCTAGTTCATCTACTCCACTCTCTCTTGCTAGTTTATCTACTGATGATGATGATCAAACAAATCTAGTCTCATCCCTGACCAAGCTAATTGAGAAGAATAGGAAAGTGAAGAGTTTACAAAGAACATTGATGGGAGTGATATACAGACTGCATAGTACATTGGCAATTTAGCACATAGAACCAGATCCTAAATAGAGAGTACAAGAAGTGCTAAAATCATTCAATGAAGAGTTTAAAAACTTATTGAATGTTGCAGAGGTGAAGGCTCAAATTTCCACTAATGCTAACTTGTTTAGCACCATCTGCCACAATATCAAGAATGACTTAGTTAATCTTGATACATACATAAAAGAACTTTGAAAATGCTAGTAGGAAGGGAAAGCTTTGTATGTTAAGTGCACCTTATCATAAAAATTGGCTAAAGATATTCATAGTCAGATAGAGACAAATATGAGTGAGCTAGAGGCTTTATCCAGCCAGATCCAACATCCATCTTGTAAGTTAGATGATTTTGAAAGTCAAGTTGCCAGTGTTCAAAGTGACATTAGGAAACTTGAACTTTGAAAAGAAAAATTTTTGAAGAGGACATTTGATTTTAGAGAACCCATTCCTCTAAAGTTATCTTTTGTTGAGAAATAGTTAGAGGAATGTGTCAAGGCCTTTTTGTATTCAAATATCAATGCAGTTGAGATTGTATCATATGCATTATATGCAATTCTCGCATCAGCTAAGTCTACCAAAGAGACATGGATTGAAGGTCAATCTAAAGACTATTTTTGATGATTGTATGAAGATTATTTCAGCATAAGGAAGGACAACAATTTTGGGCAATTTTTGGATAGGATCTTGACATTTTGACATTTGTCATTGATGTCAAAGGGGTAGAGATTCATGTGAAAATTGTACACATGAGATTTTTGGGAGAGATGCATGTGGAAATTATAAAAGTATAAAATATATTGTAAGAGGGAGCAAATATGTAGAGTTGAACAAGTTGTATAGATGTAATGTTTATTTTGATAGTTGAGTTTTTTTTCACTTACCTGATTTTCCCTATTTTGTTGCCATCAATTCCAAAGGGAGAAATTGTTGACAATTGGATAACAATGATATGTAATTGTTGTCATTTATGGAAACACATTATGTACTTGTTGACAGGACAACTCAAAAATAAAGATATTTATTGTTTGGTAATCAGAAAATTGTCTAAGTATAGAATTTGGTTTATAGCATTGTATTATTTTGTTTATAACATGTTGCAAATGTCATATTATGACAAGTGAAGTTACATGGAGATAGTATAAATGTTGGTGATGATTTGTATAAGCTCAAAAGTTTGTATAGACTATATGGAATAGAGATAATCATGTTTCGATGATGTAGGATAGTGGAATTGAAGGAAAGAATTGTTTTTTTAACAAAAAAAATTACTTGTCCAATTAGGGCTGACATCCTAGATGTTCACTCTAAATTGGAAAGTGAATTGTGGTCTTTTCCAACCCAACATTAATTTATGTAAAGCCATGGTATTTATGAAAAGGACTTCTTCTAATAAGAAGTGTGATTGTGAAGTTGTGAAGTGTTATCTTGTAAGATTGTGAAGTGAGCAAACTTTTGTGAAAGTGATACATGTGAAGTTTTATATGAGATATCTAATGATCTAAGATCAAGTTAAAGATGAGAGATTAGACAAGGAAGGAAAATAACAGTAAATTACTTGGTTGAGCAGTGAGCTCTTCTTGTAGTTGATATTGCATGTTTGGGCAGTGGGCTCTTCTTGCATACATTATACTACAACTCCTAATAGGGTTGGAATCTCCTAATACAGATTCAAAGTCTCTTAATAGGGAATCCTTGTACTAAATTTTCTCATTGACTCCTAATAGGGTCCATCCTCTAACAAGGAACATATATATCAATATATTATCTAGTGGGTATCATCACCACTAGGGTTTCCCTAGTTAACAAAACGTGATGTTATGAGTTATCTTTGTGCATTTCTACTATTACTATTAAGCATTACTTTATTGTTTTTTTATGCATGGTTTAAAGTAAAAAATAATATCCAGCTGGCATCTAAAGTTTGTAGTTTACTGATTTACCCTTGACCCCCTTATTAATCCCTATTTCTAACACTTGTATATACTAATTGTATTTCATTGACTCCTAATAGGGTCCATGATTTCAAGAGGAAATTTTATATTAGTACATCATCTTGTGGGTACCATCCCTACCAGGGTTTTCTCTCTAATCAAGGGTTTCCCTAGTTATCAGATTTGGTGTTATTGTGTATTCTTATGTTTCTATGGGTTTTGCATCTACTCTTTACATGTTTCAAAATTAAGACAGATATTGAGAGTTATTATATTTAGATAATTTATCCACCCCCTCCCCCTCTCAATTATCTTAGTGGGATTTACTTTCTAAAAGAAAGGTATGAGGAAGGGAAAACTCTTTTTTCTCGTGTTCATAAAAATAACACATGCTTTACTGATAATGGATGTTCACATCACATGACTATTGATATTAATATTTTTTATGAGATTAAGGAACTATTAAACTTGGAAATGATGTTCCCTGTCCTATTAAAGGTAGAGCTTCATTGATGCTAAATGATAAAATCAAAGGTGATGATACATATAAGGCTCAATGACTAAAGTATAATCTATTGAGTTTTGCTCAATTGAACAATATAGTTCACAAGCTAGAATTTTAGAATCAAAAAGTAAAGTTCTATGATGATGGAAATCTGAGTAGTACTAGAGTGAAAACAAGAGGTAATCTATTTTAGCTAGATCCTATAATTGATACATGTCTATTTGCAAAAGTTGAAGATGTATGGTTGTGGCATAAGAGACTATGTCATGTTAACTTTGAGAATATAGGCAAACTATGTTGGTAATTTGGATAAGCAAGATAATTTGTAAAAGGTTTAGAGTTTCCATTTATGGAAACATATACCTTATATGAAGAAGGCATTATGTATAGGAAAAGATTCTATAGTTAGACTTGAAAAATGTCTAAGTACAAGATAGTTTACCTAGTAGAACATAGACAATTTTGATATGTATGGATGAAAAAACATTTTGGGCATGTCTGGAGTTAGCTATAGATAGTACAAATTGTCAGGATGATATGTGTAAGTGTGTAAGTTAGTACGGTTAGTATGGAAGAACATATGACAATTTTACTAGTTGCAACAGTATACAAATAGGAAAGCATAATAGAAAATGGGTAATTATGAGTTAAGGAATTTTTTTTTATGAAATAATTACTTGAACAATTATGGATGACATTCTAGATGTTAACTCTAAGAGAGAAAGAATTGGTTTTGTAATTTCCAAGCATGTGAAAGCTTGAAGGCCAATTGGACAATGTTTTGTGAATTGCAAAGGTATAAAGGCATATTACAGTTTATGAAGTAAAGTGCACTTCTCATGAATACTATGAAAACTTTATGTGATATAGATTCTAATGTATGATCAGAGGATTGTGAACTTTGTTATGAGAAGAAGTAACATATTGGATATTGAAGATATCAACAACAATCAAGAGGATATTTTATCTATACTTTTGTAAGAAGGAATTAGATTATAAGTTACATGTTTTGGTAATGGGCTTAGCTTGTACATAATTTTTTATATGTATTTGTACCAACTCCTAACATGGTTGAAGCAACTCCTAATAGGGTCAATGTCTTTAGCTAGATACTTTTGATTAGTGGATCATTTTGTAAGTGTCATCCCCACTAGGGTATTCCCTTGGCTAGGGTTTCCATAGTTAACAAAATATGTTGTTATGAGTTCTCTATTTTCATGGTTATGTTTATTTTTCAACATTGTTACTTTACTTCTATATGTAAGTTATAAGGAAATTAATAATATATAGTTTTGGGCTAAAGTTTGTAGAATACCAATTCACACTCCCCCCTTCAACCTAGTATTCCCTATTTGTAACAAAGTATGTGTTGAGAATAGATTGAAAATAGTACAATGAGGGAGATTGTTGAGATCAAATTGAAGAAGAATTGTTGAGGAAAAAGTATGATCAATATGTTTCAATCATTTTTTTGTCACTGATGTCAAACTTGTTATTTGCTAGAAAGATAACTGGTTATATGATTTAAGTACTATCACTTACTTGATTGATGAAGAGGATTTGATCAAACTATGTAACAATAGAACCTAGAGGAAAGGTTGAGTTATGATTATGCAAAGAAGTACAAGAATCATTTAAGATAGTGATAACATGATGCATTAATAATCTACTTAAGGTTACAAAGGCTAGTTACACTAAGAAAGGTTAGAAGAAAAAGTTATACAAAGTTTGATTACAAAGATTGACTGAGTGGATAGTAGGTGTCGAGTAAAGTCAATGCAAGTCAAGAAAAAAATTAGTTGGAGCTAAGTAAATGCTTATTCTAGTGTATGTTGAGTAAATTTTAGTTGACTTAGAGCACCAGTAATCTTTAGTTCATGCCAAGTGACTTTACAGAAGATGTCGAGCAATATAGTATGTGTCGAGCATCAGAAGCAAGATAATACTGAGTGCTTGCATTATTTAAAAGATCATGAATTCAATGGATCTGAACCGATAAGTTTTTTTTCTTGGATTATGTCAACCAAGTGGAAGATAAGATTGATGAGTTGGAGGCACAAAATTTAAGGTAAGCCATTTTTAGGAGAATTCAAAGAGGATTCAAGGAGAAGTTTCTAGAAGAGATAGGTAATGTGGGATAGATTCATTGTATCCTACCTAATCTATCCTAACCCTAAATTGGATGATGGAGAATGAGTGGAAAAAGATCTTAATTTCCTATTTATAGGAATGGTTGGTCAAAAGCAAAGGTTTTCATGTGTGATAACCTAAGGAAGACAAGGAGACAAGGGTTTTGCTTCATCAAGTGACCTAGGTTAGAGTTTGCAATGGAATGTTAAGAAAGAAGGCTTAAGGGTATGAGTTCTTAAAGGGTGAACAAGCTATCATAGCTACAATGAGTGAAGGCCAAGCATAATGGAGGACTAAAATAGAGATCTATAATCTACAAATTGAGTTGTAAGTTGTTATTAGATCAAGCCTTACTGTTACTCTCTAATAATTGTATTAGTCTAGGATAAATCCTTTGGATTAAGGTTGACCTAATAGTCATTTGTAAATCCTTTAACTGGGTGACA
Source organism: Cupressus sempervirens (assembly GCA_028749045.1). Classification (NCBI taxonomy): domain Eukaryota; kingdom Viridiplantae; phylum Streptophyta; class Pinopsida; order Cupressales; family Cupressaceae; genus Cupressus; species Cupressus sempervirens. The sequence goes on along the minus strand of CM053792.1, from coordinate 960,238,017 downwards.
TTCCAAGTGAATGGTCTAAAGTCTTCTAACAAGGTTCACTCCTAATAGGGTGATTAAAATCCTTTGATAGGGTCACATTTAATAGTGTGTCTTGTAACCTTTAATAGGGTTGGCCTCTCATAGGGCATCACTTTAGAAGAGTGAAAAAGAGTAGCATGTTACTAGTGGTTTTTTCCAAATTGGATTTGTTGGGACTCAAAATTGAAGCCTCAATTTTGAGTACCATTGAGAAGATTAGGCCCTATAAACACTTTTAATGCATATGTACCCGACTGTACTTGAGAAGCTTATGAGTTGTTTAATATTTCTAACACCATGCATTCAGTATGTTTATACATCCCATGAAGATAAATTTCTAGTTTGAGCCATTTTGTGAAGTCTCGTTTTGAGAAATTGTCAAATATGCATTTTTACCTAAGTGTCAAATAGCGACAAGAGGCCTTGTTTGTATGTGAATATCTCGCACCCATTAATGTTTCATGACTGACCACTTTGGGAGTCTTTAGTGTCCATACTAGATAGCCTATGTTTTAGATTTTGAGTCCATTTGACTAGGTTTTAAATTCCTCAAAGTTGGTCATTTGTTAATGTCATGCTGATATGAAGTATTCTAGATTCTAGAAGGCCTTGTTTGACTTGACATAACTTTGACCCAGTTGATCAAAATGATGAAATTCCTTTTGTGTTGCATTGTAGAGATTAGAGACTTTCTATGTTCCAATTTTGGGCTTGTGAAAAATCCATTTGATCAACTTTCAAATGTGATTCCAAATGCAACTTGTAACTTTTAACTAGTGTCGAGAAGTGCATATTTGTCAGAACCCCTATTCATTATGTCATATCTTGAGATCCGTGATAGGTGAGATCAAATGGATTATACCACTATGTTATTCTCTAAAAATACTTTAAGTTTACCAATTTTCAAATCTTGACGAATCCATTTGCATACTTTCCCAGGTCTATTCCATTTGCAAAAATTGTCCCTAATTTCCATTATCCTCATGATAGAGAACCATTGCCCCAGTTTTCATTTTCCCAAGTGCCCATTTACCCAATTTTCAAAGCCAAATCCAAACGCAATTTGTTGTTTTCTGACATGTTTACTTGTAGGTGATTCTGAAAGGGTAACTTCAACAATCAAGATCTTTTGACTGAGAATTCATCATGAGATGAGATTCAACAGGGTAAGATATTGTGGAACAAAGAATCGGTGTGTCAGTTCCCAAAGTTGGGTTATCTGTTTGGAGTAGTGTTTAAGGCTAGTCAAAGGACCTTCTAGCACTAAAATGACAGTTGGCAACAAAGGGAAAAAATGAGCTTTTAAGGATAATTCAATGCTTGATTTTGATTTCATTTAGTCTGAAGATCTCATAGGATCAATTCCAAGAATTCAATTGTTTGGAAACAAAAAAAAAATTAGTTGGACCTGCTCTGGGGCATGACTAAATTCATTAGATTGCCAAGACTATGTCTAAGATTGATATGTTGCAAGTTTTGGGTTGGGAGGTTTCTGAATTCCTCAAGAAATACATAAAGGGAAATGGACATCTTATAGACTATTTACCATAATGATTACTATCAAGATCCTTATGCAAAGGAATTTGATATAAAAATTAGTGACAAGCTTGCCTTTGTAGAAGCTAGAATCCTCCTTGCTCCATGGTTGAAATATCATGATACCGGTAAGGAAAAATTTTGCCTGCCTCAAGTTGGTCAGTGGAACATGATGAATAAGAAAATGATGAATGGAGGCATAGTTAACCATTGGGCTTGCATCAACTTTTCATGAAGTGTTTAGGAGAGTGTTACCCATGGGTTTTGTCATGAGCTGGCTCAAATGTGCCAAATCTCTAGCATGGTGTTCAACCTTGAACCTTTAATTCCAATCTTCAATGCACATCTTGATAGGTGGATAGTGTATATGAGCAATGTTAGTATGCTAATAGAAAAAAAATTTAAATAAAGCTTCTACAAACTAAACAAAATTCATAAACTTCAAGATAGACTAAGATGAACTCTCAATTGAGAATATGAGCCATTAATGGGCTCTCTCAATGAGAAGCTCTCTTGTTGAGTAGCTTTGTCTAAATATATAGGATGTATGCTCAAGCTTATGCTTCAAAAAGGGCTTCAAATGGATTTGGAATTTGGGTGTGAGTGTATGGTTTTGATGTAAAATGGCTTCTCAAAATGGCATTATGACTTTACTTCATGGATTGTGTTATTTTGCAAAGGGGAAGGATCCAATTTATAGGCAAGAGGCTTGAGGGATTGAGGGCTAAGATGCAAGGATGGGAAAAAGCTCATGGAGGGCTCAGATTGCATGAGAAGAGAGCACATGGATTGTGCTTTCTTATAGCCAATCAAGGAGTGACACATTGCACATGGTGAGAGGATGGAGAAAAGGGGAAGGATGAGTCAACAAAGGAGGCTCAAGGGATAAAATCTTCATAAAGACCCTCATAATGGCTTGTAAGAGCAATAAAAGGGCTTGGAAGAGTCATTTATGACCTTGTGGGCTTCATAAAGTTTTATGGTTGAGATATTTTGAGGGTAATGAGAGCAATTTCGACTTGGACTTGATTAGGAGGGTTTCAAGCTTGCTTAGGCTTGTGAAAATGATTAGAGGATGGATTAGGATGGTTTAGGATTAGCTTAGGGATAGGCAAGTGGATGGCATTTAATGAGGGTGGGTGAAGGAGGAGATATTTGTTAACTTTGGCTTAGGTTAGTAATTCTAAACCCATGTTTAGGGAATGTGACAAGGTTAGGAGGGGATTAGGATTAGGTTTAAAGACATCTTCTAGAAGAGTCTAGACTTTAGATGAGGATAAAGACTTTCTAGAATAGTCTAGAATTTCCTAGGATGAGGATGAAGACTTTCTAGAAGAGTCTAGAACTTCTTAGGATGAGGATAAATTAGATTTTTAGGAAATAAATAAAGTTTTATTTATTTCAAGGGTTTGGGTTGAAGAGATATTTATTAAAACTTTTTTAATAAACATGAGGATTAATATTTAATCTTAATTAAATATTTTGAGTTGGGATTAGGGGTAGGAAATGATGGGATTAGCCTTTAATCAAAATTAAAGAAGGATTAGAAGATTTTGGAAGAGGTTAGTGGTCTTAAGGAAATTGGCCATGTTTTGGGAAAAAAATAATTTTTTTATTTATTTTGGGTTTTTTGGTCAATTTATTAATTAAATAATTAATAAATAAGGAAATAATGTTTAAATAAGATTTAAACATTTTTGGGAGGGATTCCTTAATTAAATATTTTTAATTAAGATAAAGGGATTTAATGGCATAAAAATTAATTAATTAATTAATTAATTAATTAATTAATAAATGATGATGTCATCAGGACTTTTTCAGAAAATAAAAATACTTTATTTTCTAAAAGTTTTTAGGTGTCTACATTTTGCCCCTCTTTGATGTGATGCCGCAAGTGGCATGGCATCAAAGATAAGAAAATAAGATGCCCAAGGCTAGAGTAGAAGAGGAGAGAATGGACTGTGAGATGCCCCCTCAAGAAGGTAGCGGGGAGAGAAAGCGAGGTTCGATGGCTTCTTGAAAAGTACAAGAATCTCGGATGAGCAAGGAAACTCAAATTGGCAAAGAGAAGGGGCTGAATTAGCTCAAACTCTCACTATGGGAGAATGATAAAGGAGAATCAGATGCAGAAGAGGAAGCAAGCTTAAGACTTTAGGGAAGGTGGAGGATGAAGGAGCAGAGCGCTATAAAAAGGAATCCAGGATAGGGAGATGGATGAGGGGATTAAAAAAGCTGATGCAACAGGATTTCAAAGAGTCAGATTGGCGGAAGATGAGTTTCGCAGATCCCTAGGACTAGGATTGTGGATCTCAAAAGATGAGGCTTGGTGGATTGATTTGGATTGGTGGATCCCTAAGACTAGGATTGTGGATCCCTAAAGCTAAAGGTGAGGAGTGATTCAAAGAGATACTGATGCATAAGCTGGGGTAGGAGAGATGGATGCTGGATATGGATGGGGGATAATGGAGATGAAGGAAAACCATTGAAGCTTTTTGAGTGGGGGGGATACTTCAAAGAGAAGTACCACCATGTAGTTGAGCACTAGATTTGCTATAGGACTATTGGTTAATTGCCAAGGTTACCAAGAACATCAAGGCCTTTTCACCAACTATCCAGAGGACTGACAGACTAAACTCAAAATAAACATCCAAGGATTGCCCCAGCATCACACATGAGTCCAAGAGGAAGCAGTGTGGAACCGACACTGGGTAACCCACAAGTAGAAAAGAAAAAAAAACAAAAGACTTGATCAAGACCTTACGCTCAGATTGCCCCATTCGTAGCATACCATGATATGGAAGATCGTGGCAACCTTGAGGAGGAAACAAAAAGATTGCTTGGAAAAGATATTTCAAGACCCAAAAGCGAAGAGTCCAAATCAAAAGAAAGTGAAAATCCAAAAGAGAACCATTTGCCAACGAGATGGGTAGGACGAGGTACTAACGAACCAAGATCAGACATGAGGAAAGCTATATCCTGCAAGGACCTATCAGAGAGCACCTAAGCTAGTGGATTTGGATGAGTGATGCGTCTGGCAAGCTGAACTAAGAAGGATAACACTTTGGTGATAGGAAATCTAGCTAAAGGATGCATTGGAATAGCTAACCAAGATGTGTGATGGGTGCAAGATGCTGATCAAGGAGGAAGTGACATGAACGCTGGATAGATACAATCATACTAAGCTAAAGAGGATGTACAAGCTAATGGACCAAGATATTTACAAGCTGAAGCTAACCAAGATAGTTACAAGCAGGCAAAAGCTCAGGATGATAGGATAGCGGGATGGTTCGATGTTGTGCAAGATGCGAAAGCTAAGGGTGGGGTGATAGCTAAAGATATGGATTTGGCAGGATGCATCCAATGATGATGAGAGATTTTGTAACCAAGGATAGCTAGAGGAGCAGGATGAGATGGCTGGATAGGATGGTAGATAGCTAGGATTATGATGGATATAAAGAGATGACATTGGGTTTGCATGAGGATAGCCTAGAGCTAGATACCAATGACAAGGGAGGATGGACAAGACAAGATCTCCAAGGAATATAGTGCCCCCAATCAAAAGATAACATGCGGAAGGAGGTCTTATGATGGATGTGATAGGATTGAAGCTAGGATGGAAAAAGCTGAAGGGGCTAGGGAGATGGATGATAGCTGAGATGATTGGCTGAAGCTGCATAATATTAGTGGATGGTGTGAGATGGAAGCTAGAGGATGGAGGATAGGTGGATAGATTGGAAGATGGAGGTGGATGTCAAGAGATGACCAAAAGCATGAGGGTGATAGACTAAGCTGGGGATGGCGGGATTACGCATGACGCTTGTTTGCCAAGTTTTCATCATGGTACTTGTCAAAGGCGCTTGAATTGCCAAGTTTTCACCAGTGGACGATTTATTTTTCTTTTCTTTTTTGACTTTTTGACTTTGGACTTAGCTGGAATGATTTTGGCTTTCTTCAGCTATTTTGGCTTTTTTGGGATTTTTCACTGGCTGTTGGAATGCTCAATTTTGTTGCTAGCTGTTGGTACACCAGATGTGTGATTTATGCAATATATCAGATTAGATGGGATTGATGGTAGGAGATGGAGGGATGAAAATGCTAGAAAGGAGCATGAGATGGGGATGCTTGCAAGAGCAACATTGGCACATGTTGGGATGGGTGTGAAAAGAGCATATGGGGGATAGATGGTAGATGCGGGCGTGATGGAGGATTTTTGGAAGCGTGCTTGGGGATATAGGCACCCAAGATGGAGTTAGGAGATGGGGGACATGAGTCACTAGATGGGGGATTAGCAATGGTGGATGCCATTATGCATTGGGTTTCAACTTTTTTCTTGGGGATCCACATGGTTTTGGATTTTCTTTTCATAGGCTTTTACATTGTTTTGCATTCTTTGATTGGATTTTCCCTTTTTGGAGTATGTCTTTTAGAATAGACATATGATTGCCTAGGATGTGGATTTTTAGCTTTATGCATTTTGAAGTTGGCATTTACATTGTTGTGCTAAGCTTTGGGAAGATGGTTAGGAGAAGCTTTGTGAGATGGAGAGGATATGAAAGAGCATGTAGGGGGATGATGATGGATGATGTGCCTTGATATGTGCCTTTGTTGATCTTGCATAGAAATGGATGGAATAGGATTTTTATGATGGCTGATAGGAGGATGGAGGATGGTAGATTTTGGGACATAGGGACCCAAAATGGATTTAGCGGATGAAGAGGGGATATGGTAGGTTGTTTTGGGTTGCAAAGATGGTGGAGGGGGGATGACATTAGATTTCTTGAAGGAGTGATGGGAGGCTGGCATGGTGGGCTTGGAGATAGGCTTGGTTTGGGGGTGTGGTGTACCGACACCTTTAGATGGTGAGCCTTTGGATACATATCCAAGACCATGAAATCCTAGATTTTTTTGTTCAATAATAGGCTCTCTGATTCCTTGCTCTTGTGGTCCTAAACCTTGACCTTGATAATGCCATCGATTGAGCATTTGAACAAGATGAGGAAACTTTTTGCTTGCAGAAAATGGTAGAAGTGATTTATTAGGTGTATTGCAATGGGGAGATAATGTTCTTAATTCTTTTGCTGAGAGAGGGCCACTGTGGATGAATGTAAGTGAACCAAGAGGGTAGATTATAGATGGTGGAATAGCTTGGATAGGTGGTAAGATGGAAGCATGGAGCGGGGGAGATGGAAGGATAGGATCTTGATGTAGCTGGTGGGATGACAAGATATCTTGTAGTGGAGGAGATATGGCTCGAGGTTTTGGAGATGGAGGAGATGGTGACTGCACTATGGATGGAAGACATGGTATGATGATATCTTCATTTATGCTTTGGGGGATGTCAACATGCTTTTGGGCAGGATCTTGATAGGATTGGTTTGGAGTGGATGGTGCGATAGGAGGTGAAGGGATGGATTCTTTAAAGGCAGTAGATGGATAGATGGGAGATTCGATAGTGGAGATGGGTGAGTAGAAGATGGATGCATAAGGGTCATTACGAGAGATTTGGGAAATGCTTGGAGGTGATGTGGATAGGATTTGGAGGGATTTGACAGGTGGTGGGATTTTGATGCTTGCAGGAAGGGGAAGGATTTTAAGCAATTTGATGGATGGTATGGGGATGATAGCTATGGGAGATGGAGGTGATATTATAGATGGGGAAGCTTCATCACTGACTACTTCACATGGTTGGATTAGATGACATGGCTTATCGACTATTGGAGGCAACTTTTCTTGTATTTCCTCTAGGAGATTCCTTGGAGACTCGTGTATCGAAGGTGGAGGTGGATTGACAAGAATAGCTAGTGTGATGGTGGTGGAAGATTGGAAGCTTGGTTGATGGGGTGATGGAGGGGAAGCTGGAATATCAGATGGCATGACTAGATAGTTTGGAATAACTCTTGGATTTTGGGGGATGCTTGGGGGAATGTTTTAAGGCTTTCAATATACCCATCATAGTCAACAAGATTTTCATCATCATTGGAATAGGAGGTGGTAGGAGCAAGGACAATGCGACCAAACACATCATGATAGGATTGGTACTTCATGCTTTGATGATGAGTTTGATGGGGATGGGGTCTTATGTATGGATGAACACAGAAGCTCATGGTTGGATTTGGGTTAAGCATAGATTTTGGATTGGCTGATGAAAGATTTCCTAGGGAGAGTCAAAGTTGCATGACATACTTAAGGAGGATTGGCTAGAGATTTTTGGCTTTCTTGTGGGTGGAAGACTTCAAGGGTATGCTGTCAAAAAGTGAGAGTTTTACTTTCCTATGCGCTAGATTTGGTGGTGGCTATGTCAACTTGAGGATAGAATAATGATCCTATGGGCATGACACAAGATTGACCACTTGTGGATCCCAACCTTTAGCTCAAGGTGATGAGGGATACAAGTGACAAAGCTGGATTACCCTAGACAATGCTCTGTCAGAGGGATAACCTTGGTGAGATTGGTTGATTGGTAGGATTGATTGGATAGCAAACTCTGGCAGAGTAACAACAACTCTTTAAAGGCTTGGGTGATTTTGGATTGGGTTGCTAGCTGGCTGGGGGGATGATTTGGATGGACTTTGGATTTGGGATTGTTCTACGGCAAAGAACTAGATAGATTTGGTTGCAGCGGGGGAGCTTGGATGATTTTCTGATAAGGCAGTGACTACGCTAAGTATGCCTTGAGCTGGGAGATTTTTGCTTTTCTGGGATTTCGACCAAAATTGGCAAACATTCATTCAAAAGTTATGAAAAAACAAGCAAACAAAAGTTTTGAGCAAGCACGTCAAACACACCAACATCTTAGGAAGCTTTCTACAAGGATGAAATTTGGTTTAGCTAGGGAGTCCTTGATATTCACAAGGTATGTGAGACCCAAATCTGTAGATGAAACCAAAAAGATGTCACATAGCCAAGAGGAGCGGTAACCCACTTCTCCTCTTTCACTTCTCAAGGGTATAAAGTTCCTTGAGGCTTAGCCCGAGTGACAAAATTTTGATCCCAAGAGAGGTGTCTTTGGATTCACCTCCCGATCTTTATACTCCACCAGAAAGCTGGAGTTGAGGTCGTCCCAAGGGGTGATGAAATCCCCAAGCAGGCCTCCTAAAAAGCTAAGACAAGATTTTGGATCCTAATCTTATGTACCCAAGATGGCCTCGAAAGACGACAAGGGGAGAGAAGACTTGGATGATCTTGGGCTGAAAAAAACGCTTGTTCTTTTACCAACTGACGCTTAAGTTTTCTGATCTAGACTTTGCAAGCACTCATGTTTAAGATACAATTTTTATTCCAACTTTGAAGTGTCGACAAAAATAAAATTGATCGAAGAATGCAAACAAGAAGAAGAGTTAGGGTCAACAAGAAGGTAAACCCGTGCGCTCGGAGGCCCTCCACGTCAAGTATCAATTGATTTTTCTTTAAGGCATTCAAGATTGAGTGTGAGTTTATTTTAAGCCCAAAACAAAGGTGTGTGAGATTCGATTTCAAGCGCGTGCTTGGAGGCCCTCCATGTCAAGATTTGTCCAATTTTTATGCCCAAATGAAGTGTGAGCGAGATTAATGCGCATTCAAGAAATTTTCTAACTTAGAAAAACCACTAAAAACCCAAGTGAGTGGAGTTTGATTTGCGTGGAGCACTTAACACCCTCTTAGGTGGACCCATCCCCAGAGATGGCACTAAGATTGCAACCAATGGTTAAATTGATGGGTGATTAAAGAGGGTGAGTCCAACAAAAAACTTACTCAAAGCATTTTTATTTGTTTTTATAACTTAAAACATTACAAAAATGTAGATTCTTTTTATGCTCCAAAAGATGATTATTTGATCTATGGCATTCAAGATTGGATTTGTTGTTTTAATCATGCATTCATAAAAAAACAAACTTTGATTTTAATCCATGGCAGTCAAGAGTGATTTTAGCAACATGCATTCAAAGACAAGTGAATAAGCATTCAAGTTTTTTCCTTTGAGCATTCAAGATTGAGATTTTGTGTGTTGTTTTAAGAACTTTGAAGTGCTTTGTTTTAACCTTAGATCATTCAAGATTGTTTTTGGACTCAAAAGTGAAAATGACTCTTTGGACTTTGCTTTTCATTCAAGATTTTGTGTTCTAGTTTGCATGTTTTAAGCCCAAAAATGATATTCCTAGATTGTTTTGATGCATGAAAAACCTAAGAAACATTCAAGATTTTGCAATAAGACATTTGTTTGGAACAAATAACAAAGCTTTTAGGAAAATTTTTGGCAACCATTTAGGACTCTTAGTTTTCATGAGATTTTTTAAAAGAACTTTAGTGTGCACTTAGTGTTGATTTTGAACCTTTTGAAATGGAAACTTGAAGTTCTTTTTAAATTCCCAAAAATGAAGTGTTCCTAATTTTGCATGAATGCATCTAAAACCTTGATGTTGCAAGGATGCAAATGATTAGATTGGTTTAGTTTCACTTGTTAAAAGATTTTTTCTTTTTTGCAAATTTTTAATTTTTCAATGGATTTAAGTATGATTTGGGGGTTCATTTTAAGCACTAAAAAGAAGTGTGTATGATTTTGCTTCCTTAAAAAAAATGGCCAAGATCTCCCACAAGAAGAAGAAGAAGAAGTAGATGGAATAAGAAGAATATAGACAAGAAGAGGAAGAAGAATTCCAAGTTCTTTGTCCACCTATAAGCTTGAAAAATCTGCAAACACTATGAGATATACTATGAGTTCCTTTGTCTTCTTCATGCTCATTTGGACCTACAAAACCAATTTATACAATCCTACCAATCACAAAAACAAGAAAAATTAGCCAAAATCAGAAAATGACATAAAAAACTTGACTAAAAAAGCTAATGAAGATGACCCATGCAGGGTCCCACCGGACGTGCCAAAATGTATATGAGCAATGTTAGTATGCTAATAGAAACCAAATTTAAATAAAGCTTCTACAAACTAAACAAAATTCATAAACTTCAAGATAGACTAAGATGAACTCTCAATTGAGAATATGAGCCATTAATGGGCTCTCTAAATGAGAAGCTCTCTTGTTGAGTAGCTTTGTCTAAATAGATAGGATGTATGCTCAAACTTATGCTTCAAAAAGGGCTTCAAATGGATTTGGAATTTGGGTGTGAGTGTATGGTTTTGATGTAAAATGGCTTCTCAAAATGGCATTATGACTTTACTTCATGGATTGTGTTATTTTGCAAAGGGGAAGGATCCAATTTATAGGCAAGAGGCTTGAGGGATTGAGGGCTAAGATGCAAGGATGGAAAAAAGCTCATGGAGGGCTCAGATTGCATGAGAAGAGAGCACATGGATTGTGCTTTCTTATAGCCAATCAAGGAGTGACACATGTCATATGGTGAGAGGATGGAGAAAAGGGGAAGGATGAGTCAACAAAGGAGGCTCAAGGGATAAAATCTTCATAAAGACCCTCATAATGGCTTGTAAGAGCAATAAAAGGGCTTGGAAGAGTCATTTATGACCTTGTGGGCTTCATAAAGTTTTATGGTTGAGATATTTTGAGGGTAATGAGAGCAATTTCGACTTGGACTTGATTAGGAGGGTTTTAAGCTTGCTTAGGCTTGTGCAAATGATTAGAGGATGGATTAGGATGGTTTAGGATTAGCTTAGGGATAGGCAAGTGGATGGCATTTAATGAGGGTGGGTGAAGGAGGAGATATTTGTTAACTTTGGCTTGGGTTAGTAATTCTTAACCCATGTTTAGGGAATGTGACAAGGTTAGGAGGGGATTAGGATTAGGTTTAAAGACATCTTCTAGAAGAGTCTAGACTTTAGATGAGGATAAAGACTTTCTAGAATAGTCTAGAATTTCCTAGGATGAGGATGAAGACTTTCTAGAAGAGTCTAGAACTTCTTAGGATGAGGATAAATTAGATTTTTAGGAAATAAATAAAGTTTTATTTATTTCAAGGGTTTGGGTTGAAGAGATATTTATTAAAACTTTTTTAATAAACATGAGGATTAATATTTAATCTTAATTAAATATTTTGAGTTGGGATTAGGGGTAGGAAATGATGGGATTAGCCTTTAATCAAAATTAAAGAAGGATTAGAAGATTTTGGAAGAGGTTAGTGGTCTTAAGGAAATTGGCCATGTTTTGGGTAAAAAATAAATTTTTTATTTATTTTGGGTTTTTTGGTCAATTTATTAATTAAATAATTAATAAATAAGGAAATAATGTTTAAATAAGATTTAAACATTTTTGGGAGGGATTCCTTAATTAAATATTTTTAATTAAGATAAAGGGATTTAATGGCATAAAATTAATTAATTAATTAATTAAATAATTAATTAAATAATGATGATGTCATCAGGACTTTTTCAAAAAATAAACATACTTTATTTTCTAAAGCTTTTTAGGTGTCTACAGATAGGGCTTTAAAAAATGTTTACAAGGAGGAAATGAATAGGCTTAGAGGCAAGAAATTGGAGCTACTCATAGTCATTTTGCCTGATAACAATGGGTCATTGTATGGAGATTTGAAAAGAATGTGTGAAATTGATCTTGGCATAATATCTCAGTGTTGTTTAATAAATCACATTTTTAAATAAGTAGACAGTACCTGGCTAATGTCTCTCTAACGATTAATGTAAAGATGGGTGGAAAAAACACCATGCTTTTGGATACTCTCAAATGGAGGATACATTTAGTAAGTGATATACCAACCATAATTTTTGGGGTAGATGTTATGCATCCAGATAATGAAGAGGAATCTAGTTCTTCCATAATAGTTGTTGTTGCTTCACAAGATTGGCCTAAAGTCACAAAGTGTATAGGTTTAGTCTATGCTCAAGCACATTGGAACGAGTTGATTCAATATTTTTTTAAGACCTAGCAGGATCTAGTGAGAGGCACTATAACTAGGGGCATGATAAAGGAGCTCTTAATTTACTTTCAAAAGGAAAATGGGTAGAAGCCCACTAGAATCATATGTTACAGAGATGGTGTTAGTGATTGTCAGTTTTATTAAGTACTTCTTTATGAGTTGGATGCAACCCACAAGGCCTATGCATCACTTGAACCAAATTATCAAACCCTGGTAACATTTGTGGTGGTATAAAAACATCATCATACAAGGTCATTTGCTAAAAACCATAGGAACAAGAACACCACTGATAGAAGTCGAAACATCTTACCAGGCACCATGGTGGATTCCAAAAATTTTCATCTGACTAAATTTGATTTTTACCTATGCAGTCATGCTAGTATTTAGAGGAATGTGTGGCTACACTCCTTTCAGCTTCACATCCAAAATGAGCTCCAGTGTTGGAAGGAGCCACCCATAGCTAAGAAAAATAGAATAGCCCACATTTTGGAAGGAAGGCATGCATCTTAGATAGTAGAGAGGTGGAGCCAGAGGCTTTCTATGCCAAGCAAAAGTCACTACATACAAACAAAGCCAGAGCATTAGCATGCAATGAAAACCACATTGAAGAAGGGTAAAGTTGTTGCACTATGAGGAAAACATCAGCCCATAGAGCATAGGAATCCATGCAAAAAAAGGGAAGAAAAGGGTAGACCCATGTTTGAAAGAAAACCTGTGTGAAAAATAGAGTAGACGTCCAAGATTATGAAAGGGGCCATGACATGAAAGCAGGAGAGCTCCCACGTTGGGTGTGGGGGGGCAATATGGAGCATATGTCAGCAACAAAGGGCATGTTGACCACTCAAGACATCCCATGCCTACTACCAAAATAGCTCCATGTTCTCAAGAAGAAGTCACAGTGCTAATATGGAGATCCACAGAAAAAGACGACTTGCAAGGGGTAGTCCACGTGCAAAGTAAGAACAACCCACACACAGGAAGTAGGGGATGCCAAGGGATGAGATTTATGTGGCTGGTAGCTCCAACTATATGTGGAGGACTACATTTTAAGAAGGGAGTGTAGCAGAGATATCCCACATTGATAATATGGAGAGATATCAACTACATTTATACCATTCCACTCAAATGATAAGTGTCTTGAAAGGCACACGTTACTTATGAAGCCATTGCATGCTTGGAGGGGTCCGCAGCTAGCTCAGTGAGGACAAAGAAAAATTTTAATCAAATGGAATGCCCACACCTAGAGTGACATGTGGCAACTTTAGGATCCAGTTAGGAGAATGAAAGAGGAAAATTTGGAGACCTCGATGTTATGATATAGAGCCTTGGCGTATGATTGGGAAATTCAAAATTTCCAATGGAAATGTTATTCAAATGCTGTGAAAGCATAAGGAAATTTTAAAGGAGCCTCAGTGTTATGCTTAGGTCATAAGATTGTAAAGGAAATTTAGGATGTAAGAGCATAAAGAAAATAGCAAGGGGATCCCGATGCTATAGGAGGTTAATATTAATATGTTCATTGTTTTGGGTGTATGATCGTAAAGCAAAATTCAGGGGCTCACAGTGCTATGAGAAGCCAAATTTGGAGGAATTAATTAATGTATTAATTAATAAATTAAAATATTTCAAATGTATAATGAGTTGTGGGGCCTATTAGTTTGATTTCAATGAATGACATTCTGCCACATGGCATCAATGGACTAGGAGCTGGGAGATTTAAATATAAAGTAAAATTCAAAAAGAAATTTCAAATGCATGATTTTTTTCAAATGAAGGTTTTGAATAAATTTAAATGATTTATATACTTTATACTATATAATTTTTTGAATTTTAACTCTATTCATGGCTTGGAAACCAGAGTTTCAAAAGGCCACCAAGAGGGCAATTTTTATCCGAAATATAAAATGTAGTATACAATTGGAACCAAGAGGAAATGAATTTTACAGATATGGGGTCTATTTTTTAGTAGGTCTTCACCAATTTTCTCTATAAACAGATTTGTGTTTTCTAGGGCATTCTCAGTGGAAGGGGCAGAATTCATTATGGAGCATCACAATCAATTTGGAGGCCAACATTAAAGTTTGTTGAAGCATAAAATGAATTCTAAAAGGGTTTTAATGTCTTTAGAGGTTATTTCAACTAATTTTTGTTGTATCCTTGAATTCAAATCAGGCATCAAATTAGTTATGATTCTCATCAAATATTTGAGATATTTTGTGCTTTTGAGAGCCAAAATGATTAAAGATGTGAAATACAGTTATAGAGAGAGGTTAGAGAAAGGTTTTTCAGCTTCTTCAGAAAGAATTCTAAGGGGACACTTGTCATTTTTTGATCAAATATGGGAATTCACTTCCTCCTATATCTTTATTTTTCTCTCTCATTCAAGGGTTCCATTTTTTGGAGAAAAACTACTCACTGCTATGATACCATTTTTGGTTCCATGATGTATTCCCATCACCGAGACACCACATTTTCTTCAGCAATTTCTCTTGTATGAATAGTAGTAGGAAAGATAATATAGAAAGTTCAGATCTATTAAGTGTTTCTATGTTTTGATTTCATGCATATGAATGTATTATTTCAAGGAAATCAATACAAAGAATAGCAGGTGTTGAGTTTCATTTTAAATCTTGTCTCATTTATTAGTAATTTTTAATGTTTTATAATATTTGAACAAAGAGCCTAGGTCATAGTTCCAGTCCCTTAAGGTTGTATATTGTTTCATTGTTGCCTATAATTCAAGGAGTTATGTAAATGCTTTAGGGAAATCAATAAGGTTGCAAGTTTATTGAGGAGGATATCAGGTAAGAATGAGATTTAGATTGAACATAGATTTCTATTGACAAGGTGAATGGATAGATCAAATATCTAAAGATACAAATATGTCTCAGGTATCTATATTTATGTGATTGATTCATGGAATTGCCCAATAAATAAGGCACTGATTAGCTATAAGATCATTAGTTCTTAATGTTGCATATTTGGAGCTTTGTTGAACTCAACATTATTAATCAAATGCTTTTCCTCCCTTTCATGTTGAAGAGCTAAAAATTCTAACCCCCACTCAGCTTATGAATTGCATTGTTTTGCATTTAGCTACTACAAATCTATGTTATTGCAATGAGTTAATAGGAGAAATAGGGGATAAATATGCTTAATAGATTCATGAATATGTTTTTGTATTGGTAGTATATGAATTGAATCTAAGGTACCATATGAATTGAATCTGAGATCCACCTGCTTAGGTTTTGCAGAGCCTAAAGTAGAAGAAGGGTCAAGCCTTATAGTCGGCCCAGTGTTTGAAATGATATGTTAAGGATGGGAGTTAGCTACCCCTAGATGTGTCATATTCTCATCAGGGTAATTTGAAGTCTATAACATTTCAAAACACCAAAAAAGTTTCCACATAAATCATTGTGTCAAGTGTGTTGATGAATCTATTATGTTTCATGTTTATACTTCTGCAAGCTGATTTGACAGTAACATACAAGTTTTAAGTGATTACATAATCTTATGGGTGCATGCATGAAGATAAATGTTTTATGGGTTCACTAAGTTGTGAAAATTTTTATTTATACATATAAACCTTGAGTAACTAATTCAGCCCCCACCCCACCAATCCCTTCCCCCCCCAAGTTATTCTAAAATATTGCAATAATTTGTATTAGATCCATCTACTTAAGAGGACTAGTTTGAAGGTCCTAGAAGCACAAAGATCAAGATGTCAAAAAGAGAAGTATCCAAGCTCAATAGAGATAGCTTTACTACATAGTAAAGTTTGATGAAGCTACACCTTGGAGGACTTGGAGATCATGCACAATCTACCATTACAACCAAGCATGTTGACCCTGCTAGAACCCCAACTGGTGAGGATATGAAAAAGAAGAAAGAACATAACCAAGCAATGCTAGAAATTGCCTCTACCCTAAGCTATGTCAAATTTGATGATATCAAAGTTCTTAACTATGCAAAGAAAATATGGGATGCCTTGGGCACCATCTATGGAGGAGATGCAAATGTTTAAAGAGATAAAGCTAAAAGTCTCATAGATAAGTTTGATGACATGAGAATGGAAGAAGGTGAAAATATTGCTCAATATGTTGATAAGATAAAAGAAGTTTTTGATGCAATAAGATCAGCTACTAGAAAAATAGACAATGATACTATGTTAAGAAAAGTTTTAAGGATACTATTGCCTGTATATCCTATTAGAGTTTTTGCAATTCAATAACTGAGATATATACTAGGGAATAATATATCACTTGAAGGATTGGTAGGTAGACTCACTACTTTTGAGCTATCTAATTTTTTATAATTAAAAACTTGAAAATATTGAATCTACTTTCAAAACTAAGGTGTCATTGAAGGAAATTGATGAGAAGAAGAAAAAGAAAAAGAAGAAGTATGTATCTAGTGATAGTGATATAGATGAGGAAGATTTATAATAGCTTGAAGCACTACGAGCAAGAATATTACACATGCAAGTTCAAAGGTAAATTACTTATCATTCGTTTCATTGCAATGAGGTTGTTCATATTGCTGCTAGATGTCCAAAGAAGAAGAATTAGAGAGGTGGTGACAAGTACAAAAGTAGGAGAGATGAAGATAGCAAGGACTACATAAACAAAGGCAAAAATTCATGCTACATTGTTGAAGAGGAAAGAAAAAGATGAATCTGATGAACATGATGATGAAGTGGTGTATGTTACAATGAAGGATGAATCTTACAAAGATGAGGCAACTGCACTTGTGACTTGTGTGAACAAGAATGACAGATGGATCATTGACAATGGGTTCACATCATATGACTAAAGACAAAAGTAAGTTCATTACCTTGAATTGTTATGATGGAAATAGTGTAAGATTTGGTAATGACGCACCATGTTTGATAAAAGGAAAAGGTTCTATTAAGCTCACAGATAAGATTTTATGTGACAATGCTTACCATGTTGAAGGATTTAACTATAATTTGTTGAGTGTCACAACTAAATAATTTGGGATGTAAGGTTCAGTTTGATAACAAAGTTGCTAAGATATATGACACAAATCAAAAACTAATTGGAAAGGATGATCAAACTAGGAGTAATCTGTTCAATCTTGATATAGAGGATGCTACTTGTCTAGTTGAAAAAATTGATGATCTGTGGCTATGGCACAAAAGGTTATGTCATGTCAATTTTGATAACCTGGTTAGTATCAATAATATGAGAAAAGTTAGAGGTTTGCCTAAGTTGAAGAAGCCTGATAATATAATGTACAAACAATGTTAGTTAGGTAAAATGAAAAAGTCAAGTTTTAAGAGTAAAACTTATACCTCTAAAGGGATACTAGAGATTGTTCATACTAACTTGTGTGGACCAATTGAGGTGGGAAGCTATAAAGGAGATAAGTACATTATGTTATTTTTTTATGACTATTCTAGAATGATGATAATTGTACTTTTAAAATAGAAATCTGATGCTTTCCAAATGTTTAAGTGGTACTTAGCAAGATTTGAGAAGGAAACACCTGTAAAAATTTGAAGTGTTTGAGATTTGATAAAGGAGGAGAATTTACATCACATGAGTTTGAGATGTTTTGTAATAATAGAGGAATCAAAAGACAGACATCTACACCTATAACCCCTCCACAAAATGGAATAGCTAAAAGAAGGAACATATCTATAATGGAATATACTAGAACACTCACAATGGAGAAAAATGTTGCTTTGAAATACTGGAGAAAAGTTGTAAGTACAATTGTCTATACCTTGAACTATGTACAAGTCAAGAAAGATACTCATTCAACACCTTTTGAACTATGGTATGGATACTCACCTAATGTAAAATACTTTAAGGTATTTAGAAGCAAGTGTTACATTCTTAAAGACTTTAGAAATGGTAAACTAGATGGAAAAAGTGAAGAAGGTATATTCCAAGGATATTCCACAAGAAGTAAAGCTTATAATTGTTTACATACTAACAATAACAAAGTTGTGAAAAGTGCAAATGTGAATTTTGATGAATATATAGAAGTACATGAGGTTGAACCCATGAAATAAGTAGAAGAATAAAAATCATTTTTATGCTTTTATGAATGTATGCCTATCAAAGAAGATGTTGTAAATCAAGCTACAAACCAACAACAAGTTTCAATGACTACCAAGTCACATACTATAAATGTTGAGTTGCATTCAGGAACCAAGCTACATTCAAATGCTAGGTTATAGAATGAAGTTGATGCACTTTCTCGTTCTAAGATTAGTGCACATGAAAGATATGTTGAACTGCCTAAAAAAGATGTACACAATGACTTTGAAGTTGAAAGACAAATTGAAGAAACTAGAGTTGAACCAAGATTATCCAAATATTTCAAAAGACATCATCCTGCTAAATAAATTATTGGTGATAAATATGCTAGACCAATGAAAAGAAATATATTGAGAAATGATACATGTTTTCTAAGAATGAAGGAACCCAAATTAGTGAGGTATTCTTTAGAAGATGTAGACTCAAGAAAAGCCATGGAAGAATAGATTGAATAAATTGAGATAAACAAAACATAGACTCTAATTCCTAGACTAGAAGACAAAAATGTGGTTTGCACCAAATGGGTATTCAAAAATAAGCTAGATGAAAATGGTGAATTCACAAGGAATAAAGAAAGATTAGTTTGTAAAGGATTTGCACAAGAAGAAGGAATTGACTATGGAGAGACATTTGCTCCTATTGCTAGATTGGAAGGAGTAAGAACTTTACTTTCTTATTCTACATACAAACATTTCAATGTTTATCAAATGGATGTTAAATCTATTAAATCTATAGTTTTGAATGTTATAATAGAGGAAGAAGTTTACATAGAACAACTAGAAGTATTTTTTAATGCTAACAATAAGAACATGGTACGTAGATTATAGAAAGCTCATATGCTTTAAAACAAGCACCAAGAATATGGTATGAGAGACTTCATAATTATCTTTTGAAGATTTTATTTGAAAGGATTAACGATAACAATAATCTATACATAAAGATAGAGAAAGGAAAAGGTATTTTGTTATCTATAATTTTTGTTGATAATATCATATTTGGAGGTCAAGATGCTTTATGTAAGGCTTTTGGAAATTAAATGAAGCAAGAATTTGAAATGTCTATGTTTGGAGAGATCAAGTTCTTTTTAGGTTTGCAAGTGTATCAAATGAAATATGGTATATACATCACTTAGTTAAAATATGTGAAGGAAATAGTGAAAACTTTTGGATTGGAGTATTCCAAACTTGTAAGTACACTTATGGTGATAGGACACAAGTTGTCAAAGAATGATGATTTAGCTAAGGTAAATCAAACATTATATAGGTCTATGATTAGAAAATTACAATAGACTTTGTAGGGAAGAAGACGCCCTGTAAAAGATAGGATTGTGAGTAGGGGTAAAATAGTGAGAAGCTTTTAGTCTCACATTGGGGATATGGTGACTCTTTAAATAGTATAAATACCATAAGGCACAAATAGAGAGATGTCTTGAAGACACTGCCTTTTGAAAGGCAGAGCTTGTTTGGTGGGTCCAACCATCTCAAGGTGACTATGAAAATTTTTTGAATGGCCATACTATTTTCATTAGGTGATGTAGAGTCTAGACAAATTGAAAATTGACACATGGTGCAAGAATAATGAATTGGGAGATGACAAGTGGAAGAGAACCATATAGCTTGGTGTGAGAAATGAGATGTTGACATAGCACTGGGGACATGTATCTCAAAGGTTCATCCTACATGTACAATCAATAGTCTACTGATTGTAATGCAGTAATGTGCCTAGCTAACATGTGGCAGTGGGCCCTAGTCAGTGATGACATGGTAGTATAGTCAGTAGGTAATGTGGTAGTGATAGGGTGGTATGGAAAGCCAATAAGAAGTTAACACATAGTGATGACATGTTATCCAGTCAGAGGGTGCCATGTGGTGCCAAGGTGGATGATGATATTGCAGACATTGACCAATGGCATGTTGCTAAATGGAAAAAAAGTTAGACCCCAATTGACCCAAAATGCAGGGATAGAGAAAAATAAAAAATGATTTAGAAGTTGATTTTTAAAAAATATTTTTCAAAAAAATCCCATACAAAGTTTTTAAATTCAAAAAGGGTAAAATCTAAAGTTTCAACTTTAGGAATTTTTAAATTTTTGAGAAAATATTTTTAGACCACAGACCCTAGCAGCGGCATATTTTTCAAAATGGGATTTTGGGTATTTCTATGAGTAAATATAGTAATGTTATATATCGTCAGAACTGGGAGAGAATGAACATTCTATTTCTAGAGTTATTTTGCACAAGAAGCCATCTACTTAGATTATATGAGTTTTTGTCCCAGATTCTTAGTTTGCAGCCGCAATCAGATATTGAAGTTCAAATGTGATTTCTAGCAAGGTAATGAACTGAATGTGTATAAAAGATAGTAAAAATATAGTTAGGGTCAAGTTTGGTCACCTTCAATTTAGTTGAATCTAGATATCAACATTTCATGATGCATTTCAAATATTTTGGTGACACAAGGATTTTCATCTTTAATAAGAGATATTTCCAAGTTTGTTACAAGATAATGATGAAAACCATAATAGATTTTATGGGTAGAAAGAGAAGAGATGTTTTACAAAAGAAAACAATGGAGATTGAAATGGACACTTCTAGATCAAATATGGGATTCCATTCTTCTTCTATATCTTCCTATTTCTCATCCATGGTAAGGGTTGGTAGTTTTCAATGTGAACCACATTGTTGATTCTAGTTTGTCTATGAGATCATATTGTTGGATCTAGAGCTATGATTCTACCACATTTTTTAGTATATTTCTCTTGTATGAGTAGTAGTAGTGAACATAATATAGCCAGTTCTGATCTATTTAGTGGTTTTATGAATTGTTTTACATGCATTTGAATTGTATAGTTTCAAAGAAATGAATACAAATGAGTAGAAATTTATGAGTTTCACTCTGATTATTGTCTCCTATCTTTGTAATCTATAACCTTATGTGGTTTAGGGACAAAGAACAGAGACCCATTTGCATCCCCTCTAGGTTGTATGTCTAATATATTTTGTTGTTGGAACAAAGAACCAAGTAAATGCATGATGTGTTTGATAGGGTTGGTAGTTATTTGAGAAGGATACTTTAAGTGAGAATGAGGTATTTATGAATACCAATATCTAATTCATAAAGTGATAAGATAGATCTAATAACTTGGTGTATGTGTGTGATTTGTAGAATTGCCTAATAGATAAGGCACTAATCAAATATAGGATCAACTTATTCTTATTGTTGCATATTTGGGGGTTTTGCTGAAATCAACATCATTAATAAAATATCTTTCCCTTTAATGTTGAAGAACTAAAATGGATGCCTTCACTTAGCTTAGCAATTTCTTTGGTCATGTTATTAGTTATTCCATGGTTGAGATCTTTGCATAAGTGTTAGAAGATTAAGGGTTTTATCTACTTTGTTAGAATCAATAATATGTTTTAGCATTGGTACCATATAAATGAATCTGAGGTACACCCACCTAGGTTTTGTAAAACCTGAAGTAGAAGAAGGGTCTAGCCTTATAGTTGGCCCAGTGTTTGAAAAGGGTATGTTGAAGATGAGTAGTTACCCCTAGATGTATCTTGTTCTCATCGGGGTAATTTGAAACTATGTTGTTTCTAAACACCAACAAGCCTATCTCTTGGGCTTGTTGTACTAGATCAAACTAATAAGTAGTGGCTCATTCATCCAAAAGATAATTGGGCACCTCTACTAAGGAATTAGTGTGATCATGTATTGTGTATTTCCCATCCTCCTCACTAATTTTAAAATTCATGTTTATAGGGCTTGGAGTATAAGTCTATATATGATTAAGGGCTAGAGATTCTACTCTTATGGAAGATTTTGTGCCATACCTTGTTCTAAAGAACATATAGGACCAATATGTTGCAATATCACTTGCTATTTTTGTAGTGAAATCCCTAGAAAGATTGATAGAAAAATCTAGTTCAACCTCAACTACTAATATATCTTGAATTATAGTACAACCAAGGCATGCATACAAGGCCATTTTCCACATTTATTTAGGATCCCTATAGTCTTTATAGAGCTACCATATAGCTAAATAACATTCCTCACCATTGGTTCATACCTAATACCAAGAAGGTCAGCTATAGATTCAGGAATTACTGAACTACTAGCTCTAGAATCTATCATGTAGTTATGAACTAGCCTATCCCCTATGATCAAAGAGACATAAAAAGGGAGAGGTTTTCTTGTCCTACTTGTTTCTCCTTCTTATGTTGGTTACATTACACTTGTTGCATCATCTTCTCTATGTGGTTGATCTTTCAGCTCCACATTCTCTAACTCTTGTTGCAATAGCCTATTTTGTGATGGTGTAGTAGCAACAACATCCCATTTAGAGGTATTGAAATTAGTATTTTTCATTTGATCTACCACATTGAAAGGAGTATTAGATTCTTTGATTGAAGCCTTGGGAGCTCCATGGATAGGTGGCTGAATTTGAGAAGTCTAAGATTTAGTAGACTTCTTGTTGCTCATATCTTGCCTCTATTGAGGAGCAACATTGGATTATGCATTCATCACTAACACATGAGGAGAAACATTTGAATTTGAAGCTTGAATTTGTGATGGAATAACATCTCCAATAACTCTTCTTTTACTTCTAGTATTGTGAGCTATGGAATCATTATTAGCATGGTAATGTTCCCCTAGATGATGGTTCTTGAAAGAGATATCATTTTGTTTTTGTAGATGAGAAGCACGAGTAGATTGACTAACATTATATTGTTGCCCTATTACTTGCTCCTATGTAGTTAGTGTTAGAAATGATTCTTCCTTATGATACATACAATATCCATAGGAATAGTTACAAGAAGGGAAAAAGTCTTGATCTTGAGCAAGATTATTCTGAGGGACTAAAGGCCTACTTAGCTTTATATTTGCAGTAGGGGTATTACCTATAGGTCTATTCTAATTAAATTGAACATGACCTTGATTTTGATTTGGAAGCCTATTATGTATGACACCTTGATACTAAAGTGGGGGAGACTTATATTTTTGAGCTTTATTCCTTTCTAGGGTCACCACCTTGTTACTCATCTTCTATATCAATGAGAAGCTATCCTCTAGCTTCTTCTCATGATCCTCCAACTTCTTGTCTATATTTTGCATCACAGACTACATCATATCTTCAATTTCATCTATTCCATTTGAAGATAGGGAGGTTTGAGGGACAATAGCAAGAGGCCAACTTGTAGATGTGTTAGGGATAGAGCTATAGTAGGCCAATGATTAGGCATGCCAAGAAAGAAAGGCATTAGAGGATTTGAAGCTAGCTTCCATTCTTATATCACGATATTTTCTTCCCTTATAGAAATTGTATAGGCATTAGGTAAGGTGTTTCCTCTCATGGATTGTAAGGTGGTAGCAATATCACTATTAAAGTCTCTAAGGTAATACAAGAAAGCATTACTAGGGGTGGGCTTTACTGTAGCAGGTATTATATCCCATGTCTTTTGAAATCTATAATCAAAATCAATCATATATTCATTGGGTACTCTTTTGATATTTTTTAGCTTCTCCAAAAGTGAAATGATCACTTTTATCTTCAAAGTATTTGCAAAATCCTACTCCTAACCCATCCCAATCAGTGATAGAATTGTGTGGTAAACCCCTATACCATTGTAAGGATTTTCCTTTTAGTGAAGAAGCTAGCAACCTAATAGCAACATGATCCTCTGTAATATCATGTATATTATAGACATATGAAATTTCTTGAATATGTTCTACAGGGGAGATAGAAATCTCACTAGTAAAAATAGGTATGCTTTTAAGACAAGAAATTGGGACATCATGTCTTTGAGCTAGAAGGAGGCAATTTCCACCATTGAAGGTGGAAAAAGCATGGGCTCTAGGAAGGTCCGTATGAAATAGTGATCTATTCAAATGGAAAGATGGAACCGTAGGTCATGGTCTACCTATAGAATGAGTAGAGAGGGATCTTGTAGGTGTATGTGTCCCTGTTGTACTCCTAACTAGTGATAGAGATGATCTATTTCTCCTTCTCCTAGGGTTTGGAAATGAAATCTCACTATATTGAAAGTTACCTCTTGAAGATTCCTATGTATGAGATCTGGGCATGAATCATAGAAACTTTGGTCTAGAAACTAGGATGCATAGAATATAATAGAGTTGCCAAGTACTTGCAAAACTCGGCCTCTTGAAGGCCTAGAATACTGAGAGCAACACTATCTTCTCAACATGTAGTTGAAGTTCTTTCCTTGACACCAGTGAACTTAGAATGTTTCAATATGAGAGTCCCATTGGGCATGGCAAAAAAAAATTTTCCCAAAAGCTCACACCCTTTCCTAATTTTTTTACCTAAAGACAACCTTGTGCAACATGGAAACAATCTCCAAGTTGTGGGAATTAAACTATGAGATTGAGTCTTCAAAGAAAGGTTGGATTCCTTACTATCTGGGTGCATCCAACTACTCTTTGAGAGGAAAAAGGGAGAAGGAATGCATGAAGATAAAGCTACCTAATCTAGTATAAAGGGGATGATACACCAAAATAGTTTGTTCAACCTTGTTTCTTCCTAGCAATGCACTATTCACCAACACAAGCTCAAAATACATTAATTTAGTCCTTTTCTTAATCCACCAATTACATATAGATCAAAAGTCAACTAAAATGCCACTAGGAAGGAACTTCTCTCTATAACATTCAAGGCCGAGTGGATACTATTATGCAAATTGAAGAATAGAAAAAAAAACATCAACAAAGGCAAGGAAGTTTTGCACTTATATTATTGGGAGAATGAGGTAAGAAAGAGGGTTACATTCATTCATAGACAAAAGAAAAATTATAGTAGTAGAGCATGAAATGCAATACCAATTAATCATAAAAAGGTCGACACTAAAAAGGGTTACAAAATTTTCTTTTATAGTTCAAAAATAATCAAGATAGCTTCTACCCTAAGGAAAAGCTCAACCACTACCATTAAGGTTATAGAGAATAATCACTGCAATATGGGGAGGATCTGATCTTGGTACACATCCAGATGTAGGAAACATATATCATTTATAAAATTGATCCTTGAGAAGATAGAAATAGTGGCTATTAATGCATAACCAAATAAATTGATAACTATAGAACAATGATTGAATGTCTTTTACATTAAAGAGGCATGGAAAATGATGAAAGTGGTTGCTAATAATCAAAACGTCAATTTTCCATTAAATATTTTCTTTTCTCCATGTTTTTGATGTGCCAAATTAGATATATCAGTAAGCCAAAAAAAATCCACCTTTCCCTTTACATCATGGCCTAATGATATCAAAACATTATGCCACTTTGCTAGTGCATTGTCATAAAAATATTGTACCCTTGCCTAAATATCTTATCTAAATACAACCTTGTGAAATGTGAAAACAATATCCAAGCTATGGAGCTTTAAAAATGAGATTGAATCTCCAAAGAAAGGTCATTTTCCTTACTATATAGGTGCATCTAACTACTCTTTGAGAGGAAAAAGGGAGAAGCAATGCATGAAGACAAAATTACCTAATCTAGTCTAAAGGAGGTGATACACCAAAATAGTTTGTTCAACCTTGTTTCTACCTAACAATGCAATATTCACCAACATAACATCAAAATGCATTGATTCATACCTTGTCTTAATCCAATAATTACTTACAAATCAAAATCCAATTGAGATTCTAAAAGGAAGGAACTTCTCTCCATAACATTCAAGGCCAAGTGGATATTATTATGCAAATTGAAGAATAGAAGAAAAAACATCAACAAAGGCAAGGAAGTTCTGGACTTATATTAATGGGAGAATGAGATAAGATAGAGGGTTATACTTGTTGGAATTACAATAGGAAAGGTAAACTTCTGAGAGAGGAGGGTGAATTAGTAGTTTAAATTTTGACCCATAGATACATTCACCACACATCCATCTCATACATTCACTAAGTAAACTTAAATAACATGTAAAGTATGTACATCAAAATCATGTAAACATATAAGAATTCACACATGTATGACACCAAATATGATTATCCAAAAACCCTCCAATGAGAAGGTAAAATTAGGGAGGGGATGAGACCCATAAATCTTCACTATTGTAGTAATAAAGTGTATCCAATGAAGGTTACAATATTTTGATCATGAGACATGATCTACCCTATGAAAGGTTTGTCATGTTAAAGGCTTACAAATATTGTTAGGTATCATCCTATTAAAGGATTTCAACACCCTATTAGAAGTGTGCCTTGCTAAAGGACTTTAAATCACAATTAAGTAAACATCCTATTAAAGGATTTCAATACACCTTGTTAGGACTACTTTGTTAAGAGATTTAACTAATTCACCTACTAGATTGACTTAACATTGATCTTGTGGTTAGCACTTGGTTGCTTGATGATAGATCACCTCTAAACTAATGTATTCTTGATCCTTCTTGATCCAATTTCTCTTAGCAATATCACTTCATAACTCAGCCACCATGAATGCTCTATTTGCTGATGAAAACTTCTCCTCTCTTCACTCCTTTATGCACCT
Organism: Cupressus sempervirens; assembly: GCA_028749045.1. Classification (NCBI taxonomy): domain Eukaryota; kingdom Viridiplantae; phylum Streptophyta; class Pinopsida; order Cupressales; family Cupressaceae; genus Cupressus; species Cupressus sempervirens. The sequence goes on along the minus strand of CM053792.1, from coordinate 960,211,060 downwards.
TAGAAAGTTTAGTTTTTGTCCTCCTTGAGAAAACTTAGGTGACTTAGGGTTATGAATCAATGGCTGTGATTCATCCATTTTGTTTCTTAAACCTTCCCTTTTTCTAATTGGTTTCATGTAATGCATTGAGAATCCAACTTAAAATTCATTCTTATCTCCAAAATATCATAATTCAATCTTTTAGTCAGCTTAAAAATAGTTTACATAATTGTTTGTACCATTACAAACAACTATGAGAAAACTATCTCACTCAACATCTAAAGTCTCTAATGCTCTACATATATTGTCTTCTATACTGTGACTCAACATCTATATCACTCGACATGCCCTGTCATATACATGTTGTGCTCAACATGTATTACTTTTTCGGCATGAACTCAATAAATGACATAATTGTGTAGAAACTTACTTATCAAAACTAGATCAACAACATTCACTCATAGACAAAAGAAAAATTACAATAGCAGAACATGAAATGCAATACCAATGTATCAGAAAAAGGTTTACCCTAAGAAGGGTTACAAAATTTTCTTTTATAGTTCAAGAATAAAGAAGATAGCTTATGCCCTAAGGCAAAGCTCAACCACTACCATTCAGGTTGTAAAGAACAATCACTAAAATTGAGGGAGGAGATTATCTTGATATACATCTAGATGTAGGAAAAATATATCATTTATCAAATAGAGCCTTGAGAAGACAAAAATGGTAGCCATTAATGCATAACCAGATAAATGGATAACCATAGAGGAGTGATTGAATTTCCTTTATATTAAAAAGGGATGGAGAATGATGAAAGTGGTTGCAAACAATCAAAAGGTCAATTCACCATTAAGGAGCTTCGTTTCTCCATGTTTCTGATATTCAAATTAGATATATCAACAAGTCAAACAAATTCCACATTTTCCTTTACCATGTGGCCCAATGATATCAAAACATTCTACCACCTTGCTAGTCCTCCTATTTTTATATTGACCAGTTGACTACCCATTATTTGCGACTTATCCACCTTTTCCTTTGAGTTAAGCTTAACTTTCTTACCATTTCCTATTGACTTTTCAACCTTTCTAGAGCATTCCATATGGCAACATTTTATTTTCTTTCCTTTGTTCTAGCTTCACCACCTTGGCCTACAAGGACACATGTCAACCTATCATTATGTCACTATGACTAAATATCTAGCAATTTTTTATAATGAAATAATGACAACCCTTTATCTATCTTCAAACTGATGGTGGAGAAAATACAACACCTTATGAAGTATGATGGGCCCCTTGGGATGCATGTTGCATCATTGCTATCTCACTATTTATATTCATCATGCAAGTTTCAATATTGACAAAGTGATGATCGTTGATCTTGGAAGATCAAACAACCATGAAAAAAAATCATTTCTCTCTGTGCTTATATCTACAATAAATAGTAACTTGACACCTAGAGCTTGATTTATGGTAGAAAACCCTCAAAAACTTCTTGTATGGGCTAGTCTTACCACCTCCACATGTCAAGCTATCCTTATGTCTCTATGACATAAAATCTTGCATCTTTCCATAGCGACAAAATGATAGCCATGGATCTATCCAGAGATCTACAGTGGAGATTAAAAATTTCAAGAACCTGGTTCAGTTGTAGAATGACTAATTAAACACAAAACACCTATCATCTACTCTAACATCCTTAAAAGTCACTAAAGAAACTGGCCCACTAGGATGCATGACATGTTTTTGTTATGTCTCTATGACTAAAGATCTTGCATTTTTCTATAGTGACAATATGACAGTCATAGATCTATCTTCAATCTATGGTTTTCAATGCTTCACTAACTACTATGCATGACTCAAAAAAAGAGGCCCCACATAGATGCATGTCACATTTTTTTTATATCTCTATGAATATTCATCATGCAACTTTTCATAATGACAAAGTGATTTTTATTAATCTCTTTAAATAAGATGGCTGAGAAGATGGGAGCCCATTGAGGTTTTTATAACATGAAACAACTTGAAGACTTAGGATATAATGCATATATATATATATATATATATATATATATATATATACACACACACATATATATATGTATATATATATGTATATGTATATATATATTTATGTATATATGTATGTATATATATATATAAAATACATATATATATATATATATATGTATATATATGTATGTATTTATATATGCATGCATATATATGTATATATATGTATGTATGTATATATATATATATATATACATACACACACACACATATACATCCATATATATATATATGTATGTATGTATGTATGTATGTATGTGTATATATATTTATGTATATATATATATATATGTATATATGTATGTATATATGTATGTGTATACATACATATATACATATATATATACAAACATATATATATATATACATACATATATACATATATATATATATACATACATATATATACACATACATACATACATACATACAAACATATATATATATATCTTTCATGTGTCCAATATTTCAAATTTCAAATATTTGACTATTGGAGATGGTTTCCACCCAAAAAATTCAAATTTTAGCTCAAGGGGCAAACTGGCTAATAGTTTCCTCAGATCACTTAACACATATTATGTGATTGAATGGGCCAAAAGGGGTCATATGGTCCCCTATAACCCAATCAAACCATTTTATGTTTGTTAAGAGGTTGATAGACTCCTTCAAAAACCATTATGTAATAAAGTGTGTCAAAAGGGCTCATAGGGTTTTCTATGACTTCTTTTGACCCACTCTATCCATTATATGAGTGCCAAGGGGCTTGAGGACCCCTTAAGACATACATTGTCTAATCAAATGTGTAAAAGATGGTCATAGGGTACTTTATGGCCCCCTTCAACCCATTCAAACCATTATATATGTGCTAGTGGTTTTGTAGACCACTTAGGACACATATAATGTGATCAAATGTGTTAAAGGGGGTCATAGGGTACCATTTGATCATATTATGTGTGCTAAGGTTTCCTCTAAGGTACACATTTGTTAGAAATTTGTTCAACACTCCCCTCAAGGTTCATGATAAGGGCCTAAATACCTCTTGTGTAATATAAGTTGAGTGGTTTTATTGGGTACTAACAGGTCAATCTTTTGGTGTGATGAAAACCCCACTCTGACAAGTGGTATCAGATCTTAGTCATAGGTTTGATTCCTCAGACCCTTGGGTAATGTTGAGGGGGAGATTTTTAGAAAAAAATTTAGTATACTCTAATGGATTTGTGATAAGGGCTTAACTACCTCCTATTTATTATAAGTTGAGTGGTTGTATCAGGCATTAATAGATCGGCCTTTTGGTACAATGACAACCCCACTCTAACAATAGTTGTGATCAAATGGGTCAAAGGGGATCATAGGATATCATATAACCCATTTTGACCCATTAAAACCATTATACATATGTCCAAATGACTCTTTACACCCCTTAAAATATTATTTAGGATCTTGATCAAATGGCTCAACAGAGGTTATAGGGTACTCTATTTCACTTTTTACCCATTGGATCCATTATATGTGTGCTAAGGTGTCTAAGGACCCCTTAAGACACAAATTATATAATCAAATGGGTCAAAAGGGATTGTCAGATACTTTATAGCCTCTTTTGACCCATTCAAACCATTATATGTGTGCTAAGGGGTCCTTAGAACCCTTAAAATACACATTACTTGAAAATTTAGAATATTGTTTTAACATAGAAATATATTATTTTGGAAATTTAAAAAGTGCGCTCATGCTAAAGTTCACTAGCACTCTTTTGAAAATTTTCCAAGTCTCTTGTTCAAGCTATCTGAACCATAATGTGATCACACAATATTGTGACTGCGCTATTGCATGATTACACTATGTTTTAGACTGGGAAAAAAAAAAGTTGTATCTTTTCTGTCCACAACTTTGTGCACTTACCCATCATCACATTTGATCATATCATTCAACATTAATGATCATTTACCTTTCATTGGGCATAAAATGTCATTACCTAGCTCTGTTGTTCCACCATCATCAATTTCTTCAATTTTATCAAACTTTCTTAAATCACTAGTCATGTGATGTGAACATCCACTTTTAATAATCCAAGATTCATTCTTACTAACATATTAAATAAGGGTAGTTTCACTTTTACAATTTGGATCTTCTTTGTTTCCAACATATGCCATCTCGGCTACTTCCTTGTCATGATCAAAACTTGACTCAATATGCTCTTATTTAGCAATGTGGCATGACTTCTTTCCTTTTTCTTTATTATCTCTATTTATTTTGTTCTTGAAATCTTTCTTTTATTTTCTATCATTCTTACTTCTATTAGGACATTTAGCAGCAAGGTGACCAACTTCCTTACACTTAAAAAAAATCAAGAGCAATTTACCTTTGTATTTACCTTTACTTCTTGACAAAATTCTTGTAAGAAATACTTCAAGTTCATCAAGATCATCCTTAGTTTTAGATTCACTTTCTTCATTACTTTTATTCTCTTTTTTTCAACAGTTGATGTTTAGTCAATATTTAAATACATTTTCCACTATAACCATACTATTATCACACTTTCTCAATTCAAATGTAGATAACCAACCAACTAGACCATCTACAGTCAAATCCATATTCATAAAAGATCTAACTCCTTGAATAGAAAAGACTTGTATAACATAAATGGGCAGAAGAGTTTTAAGAACTTCAATTATGATTTCTCAATCATTGATTATTCCTCCTATAAATATAATTGCACTAAAAACCTCTTTAATTTGGTTCACATAGTGTGCAACATTCTCACCTTCTTTCACTCTCATGTCATCAAACTTGCCTCTCATACTTTCTACTTTATTAGTGCAATTTTTTATATCATAAAATTCAACATCATTGAGTGCAGATTCAATCTCAATCATTAGGCTATTATAATTTGTCTTCTCATTCATTTTTTCCATAGTTAGGGGACTAGTAGGTGTACCATATTAATGTTCCAATGAATGTATGACATTATCTCCAATGATATATAGATGCAAATTAATTTTTTCTCTCCATGTTGAGAAATTCTCCATTGTTAGCCTTGGTACCTCTCTCTTACACATCTTTGATCTTTTGCTTAAGTTCCTTTAAACTTTTTTCTCCAAGCACTATTCTCTAATACCAATTATTAGATAACTAATCTTGTCAATATTTTTAGTACTAATGTAACTTCATAAACATCAATAGAAAACACTTTGTGTGCACATTCAATTTGTCAAACAACTCTTACTTCAAACTATTAACTTACTATTCTTTCCATAACTGACTAATGATCAAAATAATTTACTTATAGCCTTGCAAATACTTAGTTATCTCTAAGTTTCAATAAACTATAAATCATGTAAAACAACTTGCATGAACACAAATAACATTCACACATTTGACACCATGATTTTAACATGGAAATCCTACAAAGGGAGAAACCACCAGGGATTGGCAACCCAAAAATATTCACTCTTCTAAAGTAAGATCTGCTAGAATACAACCTTGTTAAAAGTTTATATATACTTTGTTAGTGTGACCTTGTCAAAGGATTTTACCAAAATCTCATCTAGATCTTATCACTTCTTGATCCTATCTAAAGAATGACATTCTCTAAAGGACATGCAAACATCACTAATCAATGTTACCATACAATATTTCAGTGACATCTTAGGTTCACTTGGTTTTTTAATATTTTTTGATACAATAATTATAAATTAATATTAGAAATGATCTGTTAAGTATAAAATATATTTTTTCTTGTTCAAATCTCTATTCTTTTCTTTTTCACCTCCTAATCTATCACTTGACTAATTTAGACTTTTAGTTTTACCAACTCTTCTCCTTGCTTTCCTTTTCTCTTCTCTACTCACCTTGCTTTGTTCTTCTTCTCAATACTTTGCATTTATAGTAATACTAGCATCAACAACATAAGAATCATGATCAGCAACAAAAATTGTCTTGATCTCCTCCTTTAATAGTATTCTCAAAGCTTCTAAATTCTTCCATCTATTGTCATTTAATTACAAAAATAGAAGTTTGCATAAAACTTTGTGTGCATCCTTATCCTTCTTCAATCTCCATAATTATATCCTTATTAAATTTTATCAATCATAGATCTTGTAACAAACTTTTACTATAACCTTTGAACATCTCAGACTTTCCATATTTCCGTCAAAATTAAGTCTTCGATTCAAATTCTCCAAACTTTTTCTTTCATCTATTACTTGCTGAACATAACATTTTTCTTGGGAAATATATCACTCAATCAATACTAGAATTTTTTGGGCAACACTAAATGATGGGAACACAACCCAAGAACAGAATGGACACAACAAAAAAGGGAAATTGTATTAACTGAGAAAATAAGCTAGTACAAATAGTACAGAGAAAATAAACTTCAAAACATGCCCTAAGGGCTTACAATAGCATAAATCTAGAGATAATTTCTCCTTTCAGTACCTCCTCTCAAACTCCACTCCGAACTGCCTTTTACAATGCCAAAAATCTCCTTAAATAGACCTCGGAGGGTTAAGGACTAGGAGTACATTCTAGAAAGTGCTAGTAGGAATCCACTGACCAAATAGAAGGTTCCAAAAGCTGCATTAGAAGTCGGTGCAAATCTAGAAGAATCCAGAAACGATAACCAAACTTTCGGGAGGCATAACTTTTGAACCGTAGCTCCAATTGACGAACTATTTCCATTTTTGGAAAGCTCTCGAAGCGCTCTATAGCCCTATGGACAAGCTTCAGTCATCCCCCATTTTTTGGCCCTTTTTGAGGTCATTTAATGCCCCTAACCTGACTTTGAAGCATTCTTAGGAGGTCTCCAAAACCCGAAAAATCGCAATAACTTTCAAACCGTGGGGCCTTTTGACCTTATTCTTTTTCTAGAATTCTTTAAATCACAATTACATTCATCTAGCCAATTCACACCTTCTAGGTCACCAAAATGATGGCCAAATTGCATGCTCCTATTTTTTTGAGATTTTCTAGCACACTGATAGTTGAACTGTGAGAGTTGAAACCTTTATTTGACCCAAATGGGTGTCCAAAAATGAAAACACATGAAACAGAAACTAAGTCTAAGTACATTTTTTTGGGTGACACAGGATTGCCCTTATACCTCTGGATGCTCCTGCATCAGACACCCAGGGTAGATTGAAAAGTGACCCTGTCACTTTATGAATGGTAGAGGAAATCCCAAATGGGAAACCTCAGTTGCTGAAATCCAAGTTGAGTCCTCGATCGTTCGTCCTTTCCATTTGACCAAATACTCTTCATACTGCCTGTTTTTGGTACTCCTACCCACACGATGATCTAGAATGTCTTCTATCTCCTCCTTCTTAGAAGCAGGAATTGGACATGGCTCTAACACAAGCTCCTCATCTGCACCATCATCATGATACTCTGTTAAATCTGCAATGTTGAAAATGGGAGAAATGTGAATACCATTTGGCAGCTCCACTTCATATGCATTTCCTAAGTCATGTTTCTTCAAAATTTTGCAGGGGCCAAATTTCTTCATTTTCAGCTTGTTGTAAGTACCGGCTGGAAATCTTTATTTTCATAAGTGCACCATGACTAAATCCCCTACTTGGAATTCCTTATGTCTTCTCCTTTGATTAGCCCTAGCCTTATACTCTTGATTCATCTTGGTAATGTGTGCTTGAACCTCCTCATGTAGACGCTTGATATGTTCAGCAAATTCCTCAGCTTTAGCACTTGTCCTCTCCCTGTGTTCTATCTTCCTCAGCTCTGGCGCAATCCTTGGGCTACTCCCATATACAATTTGAAATGGTGATTTTCTAGTACTCCTATTTATAGAGTTATTATAAGAAAACTCTACCTGTGGTAGAATCAAATCCCATCCCTTGGGCTTATCCCCAACTAAACATCTCAGCAAATTGCCCAGACTTCTATTTACCACTTCTATTTGGCTGTCAGTTTGTGGGTGATGCGTGGAACTAAATTTCAAGTATGTTCTCAACTTTTTCCACAATGTCCTCCAGAAATACCCCACAAATTTAGTATCTCTGTCAGAAACTATACTCCTTGGAAGACCATGTAGTCTTACCACCTCTTTGAAAAACAATTCTGCAATATGAACAGCATCATGAGTTTTGTGGCATGGAATGAAATGTGCCATTTTGGAGAACCTATCAACCATCATGAATACTGAGCCATTACCCCTTTGTGTCCTTGGCAATCCAAGAACAAAATCCATACTTATGTCCTCCCATGGCCTTGATGGAACAGGCAATGACTGATATAGGCCAGTATTATGACCAAGCCCCTTGGCAACTTGACAAACTTGACAACTCTGTACAAACTTCTTCACATCCTATGAAATTTGAGGCCAAAAATAATGTTCTCTAAGAATGGCAATGGTCTTATCTCGACCAAAATGTCCTACCATCCCTCCACTGTGTTTCTCCTTAATTAGATTTTCCCTCATGGAACTCCTTGGAATGCACAATTGACTACCCTTGAACAACATGCCATCCTGAATCAAATAGTCTAACAACTTGGTTCTATCTACAGCAACAAGTTCTTTACAAGCTTTCCATGCTTCAGCAAAATCAGGATCCTTGGGGTACAAATTCTTGAGTTCATCAAACCCAACTACTTCAACCTGCATTACTTCTTGGCTTAATACAGCCCCAATAGCACTACCACTAGCATCACAATCCACTTGGAACACTTTTCTAAAATCTGGAAGTGCCAACATAGGTTTTTCTATCACCTTCTTCTTTAGCAATTCAAAACTTCTCGTAGCTATTGCAATCCATTTGAACTCTTTTCTATCCCCTCTTATTGTATCAGTCAGGGGTGAACATATGCCACTAAAATTATTAATAAACTTCCTGTAAAAACTAACTAGACCATGAAATGATCTTACCTCTATAGTAAACCTTGGATTAGGCCATTCCAAGATGGCTTTTACCTTCTCTGGATCCATTTTGAGACCTTCAGGTGATATAACAAACCCCAAATAGACTAACTCCCTTTTTGCAAAGATACACTTCTTCAGATTAATTAATAGTTTCTCTTCCCTTATCCTTTCAAGGACACTATGAATATGCAGTAAATGTTCTTCCAAAATCTTGCTGAAAATTAAAATATCATCCAAATAGACAATAACAAATTTTCCCAAGAACTTCTTAAGTACCTCATTCATGAGCCGCATGAAGGTGCTTGGGGCGTTCGTAAATCCAAAGGGCATGACTAACCACTCATAAAGACCCTCCTTGGCCTTGAAGGCTGTTTTCCACTCATCTCCTTCTCAAATCCGTATCTAGTGATAACCACTCTTCAGATCTATCTTTGTGAAGTACTGAGCTCCACTCAAGCAGTCCATAAGATCATCCATCCTTGGCAAAGGAAACCAGTACTTGATGGTTATCCTATTTATAGCTCAAGAATCTGTACACATCCTCCACTCTCCATCCTTCTTTGGTGCAAGTACTATAGGTACTACACATGGAATCAGGATCTCTCAAATCAAGCCCTTCCTCAATAGCTCCTGAACCTGTCTATTTAGCTCCTCTGTTTTAGTAGGAATAATCTTGTGAGCAGCATTGTTAGGCAAACTAGCTCCTAGAATCAGATCTATTTGATGACTGATTTGCCTCACTGGTGGCAATCCATCTGGAACATTATCAGAGATAATATCTCCAAATTCCCCTAGTAAATCTGAAACTTCAAGTGGTATTTCACTACTACCTTCTTTATCTTTCCTAGGAATCGAAGCATAGCACATATGTTGATGTGTCATGCCATCTAAAAACTTCCTTCCATCAACAAGACAAATCCTAGCACTGCTACATACCTTTCCACCTTCCTTTTTCATGGGCTTCAATTTGTGGCAAACTCCATCCTTTCTCAGAGAGTATGTGTTTGCATGTCCATCATGCATTGCATGTCTATCAAACTACCATGGTCTACCCAACAATAGATGGCAAACATCGATCGAAATAATATCACAGAGAACTTCATCATGGTAACTCCCAATTTTGAATTTCATTAAACATTGTTCACTTACTAGGACCTTATGATCATCTTTTACCTAAGCAATCCGATAGGGCTGGGGATGTTTCTCCCTCTTGAGCTTTAGTTTAGAGACCATCTCTTCTAATACCAAGTTATCAGTGCTACCACCATCAATGATCACATCACAACATTTATCCTCACACTTGCATCTAGTACAGAACAAACTCCTCTGTTGTCTTGGTTCAATCTCACCACTTAGTAGGACTCTTTCATTTACCAAGGTCTCTCATCTTTTTGCATCCTCTAAATGTGATGATTGTGCATCCTCATCCACATGAGCAACCCTAGCTTGGCCCTCAGCTCTCTTATCTGTCCTTCCTTGTCATTGAGGGCATTCAAAGGCATGATGACCTTCTTCATTGCAATGGAAATAGGTACCACGAAAGCCTCCTCTTCCTTTTCCACGTCCTCTACCTCTTCTTCTCTGATTTCCAAAGTCTTGATCATGGGAGCAGTTGAAACCCTCATTCCTCTGGTTCCTGCTAGTACCCACATCTTCATTTTTCTTTTGGGTTTCATTACGGCCTCCAGATGATCTACTGCTTCCCCTTCCTCCTTGACCACACCCTCTTTGTCTTCCTTCAAACCTTTTATTCAGCTTCTCTTCAACTTGTAGGGTAAACTAGTATGCCTCTTCAACGCTGGTCATTCTTACCAGACTTAATTCCTCCTGGATGCTAGGTCACAACCCACTGATATAATGAGAAACCTTCTCCTTATTTGCTTTTGCATGTCCTGCTCTAATCAAGAGTCGGTAAAATTCTTCTATATATTCTTGGACTGATCTTCCGACTTGCTTTAACCCATGCATCTTCTTAAACAAATCAAGCTCATAGTCCATAGGAATGAACTACTTCAATTTGTCCACCATGTGATCCCATCTTGTGATCTTCTCCTTTCCTCTTCTATTTCTTTCCAATTGGACCTGTTACCACCAGATTTTGGCATGGCCTTTCAGTTTGGCCTTTGCAAACTTAACCCTATTTGGGTCCCTGATATCCTCATACTCAAAGTATTCTTCCAATTCATTGATCCAATCGATCAACTCATCTGGTTTCATATTTCCTGAAAAATACACCCACTTCAATTGTAGGTCTTTTCCCAAACTTAGTAATGGCCCTAAAAATCCTTTCCTCTGCATGATTCAGAACTTCCTCATCAAATTCCCCTTCTGGTTCCATTACTTCTTCTTCATTGTCATCCTCACTGTCGTCACCTGTGGCAACATTTTCTCCTCTATGGAGCTCCTCTTGCAATGCATGTACCTGCCTTTGAAGGGCTCTAACCTCCTCAAGATTAATAGATCTAGCCCTTCCACCATGCTCTCTTCATGGAGGCATCTTCTTAACTCAAACCCACAACCACACAGTCCTAGTGCAAACTGCCTCACAGTCGGCATTCTGTCTACACACTCAGGAAAACCTGCTCTGATACCACTTGATGGGAACACAACCCAAGAACATAATGGACACAACGGAAAAGGGAAATTGTATTAATTGAGAAAATAAGCTAGTACAAATAGTATAGAAAAAATAAACTTCAAAACATGCCCTAAGGGCTTACAATAGCATAAATCTGGAGATAATTTCTCCTTTCAGTACCTCCTCTCAAACTCCACTCCAAACTACCTTTTACAATGCCAGAAATCTCCTTAAATAGACCTCAGAGGGTTAAGGACTAGGAGTACATTCTAGAAAGTTCTAGTAGGCATCCACCGACCAAATAGAAGGTTCCAAAAGCTGCGTTAGAAGTCGGTGCAAATCTAGAAGAATCCAAAAATGGTAACTGAACTTCCGGGAGGCATAACTTTTGAACCGTAGCTCCGATTGACGAATTGTTTACATTTTTGGAAAGCTCTTGAAGTTCTCTATAGCCCTATGGAAAATCTTTTCTCATACCCCATTTTTTGGCCCTTTTTGAGGTCATTTAATGCCCCTAACCTGACTTTGAAGCATTCTTAGGAGGTCTCCAAAACCCAAAAAACTACAATAACTTTCAAACCATGGGGCCTTTTGACCTGATTCTTTTTTTGGAATGCTCTAAATCACAATTACATTCATCTAGCCAATTCAAACCTTCTAGGTCACCAAAATGATGGCCAAATTGCATGCTCCTATTTTTTCAGGATTTTCTAGCACACTGATAGTTGAACTGTGAGAGTTGGAACCTTTATTTGACCCAAATGGGTGTCCAAAAATGAAAACACATGAAATAGAAACTAAGTCTAAGTACATTTTTTTGGGTGACATAGGATTTCCCTTATACCTCTAGATGCTCCTGCATCACTAAATTTCCTCCTAATTTCCTAAAGTGCTTGGTCAATATTGTAGTCAATCAGTGAGTACAATCTTTCTTTATCAACCTTGTTACTCAGTTAAGCTTGTCTTCCTCAATACATTGTAATAATATATGATTGCAAAATAATCAAACCAAAATTATATTATCATTATCCATCTCATTTGAGTACCCATTGAATACCATACTTATCAATACTATCTTCATCATACTTGGTTCAAATCCTCTACATCAATCAAATGATATGGCACTCTAATGAAGTAAAAAAATGTTTAATTAACTTAGGACTTGACATCATTGCAAACATAACAATTGATATAACTCACTTAAAAACATTCATAGAATTATCAATTACATTATTAGTAGGGACTAACAGGGTGCTCTCCTTAATAAAATAAACCAAAAAAAAGAACAAGAAAAGAGAGATAACAACAATTTGTGAGAAAAAAAATGGGATTCTTATTATTGCCATAAATGTGAAATTATAGAATTTCAAAATACAATATGCAAACCAACATGGGCACCTTCCTTACAATAATTTTTAAGCTAGATCTATGAAGTATCATCTAGAGTTGTCCTAGACAATCTATGAATCTTCCTTTTATATAAAATTTCACCCCACCCAAGAACTTTCTAGACATCAAACCATAACCCTTGAGGGTGACCAACTTTAAAATTACATATAGAGTTGGCTCAAATAAATTATAACATTTATTTTTGAAATTTTGGTTGGCCCAACTTTGAAACACCATAACTTCCAAATAATTGATCTAATTGGCTATGATAATCTCATTCTAGAATCCTCATCTTTTGATCTATAAGACTTGAAACATGTAAGCTCTAGTTAGCCTCATTTCAAAGCCCATCTATAGCCTCTAAGGCCTTCAAAATGGATCCTAAAAACCTTTTACCAAAATGCACAACCAAAATCCAAAATAACTTTAAAAATACTCGTTATATGGAACTAAGCCTCAACTATTAGGATGATATATCCAAGATGAACCTCCACCTATACATTAGGAAATTCTAAGCTCATTTGACCAAGTTACCAAATATAAACCTTCCACAAACAAAAACTTTTTAATAAGACAACCCTTATTCAAGAAACATAAGGTTGATGCAATATTTCTCTTGCAACCAAGATTCTCCTAAACCAGTACCCTTGGAAAAATATTCATCAAATTTCTCATTCCTTGCATCTTTAGGAATATAACACCTACTTCCAAATATTTTGAAATAACTTACGTTCATTGTATGACAATACCAGAGTTCATATGGTGTCTTGTTTTTTCCTTTTTTCAACTAAACTCAAGTGAGAGAATATAGTTTATGTAGATTTGGTAAGCTTCTCACTATTTTCTTTCTACATACTATTGGAATACTTTAGAATAACTAATAAGGGACAAGGCGGGGGTGGGGGGTTGGGGGCAAGGTTGGGTGAATCAGTTATCTAAGGTCTAGATGTATAAATAAAACTTTTCAAAACTTAGTGAACCCTAAAACATTGATCTTCATGCATGCATCCATAAGATTATGCAATCACTTAAAACTTGTAGGTTACTAATTAGCTTGTAGAAATATAAACATGAAACATAACAGATTCATCAACACACTTAACACAATGATTTACATGGAAATCCAATTTGGGAAAAACCACTAATATGCTACTCTTTTTCACTCTTCTAAAGTGATGCCCTATGAAAGGCCAACCCTATTAAAGGTTACAATACACGTTGTTAAATGTGACCCTATTAGGAGTGAGCCTTATTAGAGGACTTTAAAGCATTCACTTGGAATGTCACCCGGTTAAAGGATTTACAAATGATTGTTAGGTCAACCTTAATCCAAAGGATTTACCCTAGACTAATACAATTATTAGAGAGTAACAATAAGGTTTGATCTAATAACAACTTACTATAGACACCTAAATTTGATTACATTTCTTTGGTAATCCTATTTAGCCATCTCTAAAGGCATCATTAATTAAATTCTTATTTAATTAATCCTTTACCATCCCCTAGCTGATTAATTTAATTAATCATCTATATTCCTAATTGATAAATCAAATAACCTATTATTTATCAATTAAATCCTATTCTTCTATCTAAAATCCAAAATCCCCATTTATTAAATAAACCTATTTGATAAATAAAACCCTCAAATCTAATAACCCCTAACCTATCCTAAATCCCCCTTTTAGCCTAATCCACCCCATCCACCCATACTAAGCAAGCTTAGCCACTAACTCGCCCACCCTCATGAAGTCCATCCACTTGAAAATCTCTAACATCCCTAATCTAATCCTAAACCCAAGCCTAATCCACCCCCTAATGTTGTCACATTCCCTAAGCAAGCTTAAGACTTTCCTAAACCAAGGAAAGTCAACAAGCTCAACTCCCTCCAAAATATCCCAACCACCCAACAATGAATGCTCTTACAAAAGCCATAAAGACTCTTACAAGCTCTTACAAGCCATAATGAAGGGTCTTTATCAAGATATTATCCTTTGAGCCTCCTTTTTTGACTCATCCTTCCCCTTTCCTCCATCCGCTCGCCTTGTGACATGTGTCACTCCCTGATTGGTGCTAAACAGGCACAATCCATGTGCTCCCTTTTGAGTGCATCCTAGCCCTCCTTAAGCTTTCATCTCCCCTCCCATCTTAGCCCTCCATCCCTCAAGCCCTTAGCCTATAAATTGAATCCCCTCCCAAGCCATTTCAACACAATCCATGAAGTAAAGTCATAATGCCATTTTAAGAAGCCATTTTACATCAAAACCATACACTCACACCCAAATTCCAACTCCATTTGAAGCTCTTTTTGAAGCATAAGCTTGAGCATACATCCTATCTATTTAGACAAAGCCACTCAACAAGAGAGCTTCTCATTGAGAGAGCCCATTAATGGCTCATATTCTCAATTGAGAGCTCATATTAATCTATCTTGAAGTTTATGAATTGTGTTGACTCATCCTTCCCCTTTCCTCCATCCACTCACCTTGTGACATGTGTTACTCCCTGATTGGTGCTAAACAAGCACAATCCA
This sequence comes from Cupressus sempervirens, assembly GCA_028749045.1. NCBI lineage: Eukaryota > Viridiplantae > Streptophyta > Pinopsida > Cupressales > Cupressaceae > Cupressus > Cupressus sempervirens. The sequence goes on along the minus strand of CM053792.1, from coordinate 960,195,644 downwards.
TGTGCTCCCTTTTGAGTGCATCCTAGCCCTCCTTAAGCTTTCATCTTCCCTTCCATCTTAGGCTCATATTCTTAATTGAGAGCTCATATTAGTCTATCTTGAAGTTTATGAATTTTGTTTAGTTTATAGAAGCTTTATTTAAATTTGGTTTCTATTAGCATACTAACATTTCTCATATACACTTACAACTCCATTTGTAGATTATAGATCTCTATTTTAGTCTTGCATTTTTCTTGGCCTTCACTCATTATAGCTTTGATAGCTTGTTCACCCTTCAAGAATTCATACCCTTAAGCCTTCTTTCTTAACATGCCATTGCAAACTCTTCTCTTAGTTCACTTGATGAAGCAAAACACTTGTCTCCTTGTCTTCCTTAGGTTCTCACACATGGAAACCTTTGCTCCTGAGTAGCCATTCCTATAAATAGGAAATTAAGATCTTTTTCTACTCATTCTCCATTATAAAATTTAGGGTAAGGATAGATTAAGTAGGATACAATGAATCTATCCCACATTATATATCTCTTCTAGAAACTTCTCCTTGAATCCTCTTTAAATTCTCCTAAAAAAGGTTTACCTTGAATTCTATGCCTCCAGCTCATCAATCTTATCTTCCACCTGGTTCACATAATCTAAGGAAACAAACTTGTCAACTTAGATCAATCAAATTCATGATCTTTTAAATAATGTAGTCACTCAGCATTATCTTTCTTCTGATGCTCGACACATACTATATTGCTCAACATCCTCTGTAAAATCACTTGACACAAACTAAAGTTTACCAGTGCTCAAGATCAACTAAACTTTACTTAGCATCCATTGTTCTGCTTGGCATGCACTAGAATAAGCATTAACATGGCTCCAACTAATTTTCTACTTGGCTTGCATTGACTTTGCTCGGCACCTACTATTCACTTGATCAACCTTTGCAGACAAACTTTTTGTAACTTGTTCTTCTAAACTTTCTTAGTGTAACCAAACTTTATAACCTTAAGTAGATTATCAATACATCATGTTATCACTATTTTAACTAATTCTTGTACTTCTTTGCATAATCATAACTCAACCTTTCCTCTAGGTGCTATTGTTTAATCTTTTGATCAAATCCTCTTCATCAATCAAGTAAGTGATAGTACATAAATCATATAAGCATTTGTGTTACCAACAAATAGAAGGTTTGACATCAATGAAAAAACAAAGATTGCAACATATTGATCATACTTTGTCCTCAACAATTCATCTTCAATCTGATCTCAACAACCTCCCTCTTTGTACCATTTTCAATCTATTCTCAACAATCTCCCTCTTTAGCATTGATGGAAAACCAACCTAATCAACCAAACTGAATAGGTTAAAATAGTAAGACAATACCAAAAAGAAAATAATTCCTTGTATTGAAATCTCTCCCTCTATTAGAAACTTCCATCTTCTGAATAGGTTAAAAAATTCTTCCTTATAACTCCCTTAGAATTTCTTCTTGTATCTCCCTCTTACTAGGCAAATGTTAGGATGTTTCTCTTTGTTCTCCTAATCAGCAACTATCTCCCTCTAAGATCATTTTTAATTCATTCTTGTATTTCTCCCTCTGATCAATATATCTCTCCCTCTTTGACAACAATGTCAAAGACTTGTCATCTTAACATGTAGATATGAACTTCTTCGGTTTCTCCCTCTGTCACCTTACTTGTAATTGATTTTTAATTTTAGCTCTTTGATTACTTTAGGCAATTCCTAAAGTAAGATCATCTACATCAATGTGTAACATATGAACATCTGATTTTTTATGTAGGGCACTTGTCTTGTTACTTAGATAGCCTTTGATAGGGGTTTCACACCTAGTTTACCTCTTAGATACTCATGAGCATCCTTAGGTAATTTTTTTGTGAACATATCAGCAATTCACTCTTTAGTGTTAACATATTCCATCTTCACCTCTTTAGCTTGAATTAATTCTATCTTAACATATTCCATCATCACCTCTTTATCTTAAACTAATTCTCTCAAGTAATGATACTTGATTGCAATGTACTTAGTCTTTGTGTGCATCACAGGATTCTTTGATATGTTTATGGTACTTGTATTATCACAATATAATATCATAGGTTCTATGATCTCTTCCTTCATACCTTTGAGTAACTATTGTATCCATATAATGTTTGTACAACTTATAGCAGTAGCAACATATTCAACTTTAGTAGTAGATTGTCCAGTGTAGTTTTGTTTCTTTCTAGTCCATGTAACCAGCCTCTCACCTAATAAAAATGCTCCTCCATTGGTGCTCTTTCTATCATCAGGTTTCTAGCCCAATCAGCATAAGTCTAGGCTCTTAATTCAAATTTCTCAATTTTCTTATAGTATAGACCATGTTGGCTCCTAGTTTAATAGATTTGAAAATAATCAAGAAACTAGAACAATACATCTAAGGCTAGCAATTTCCTATGATGGATGCACTTGATTGTAGTCTTGGGCCAACTATAAGGATAATTCCTTCTTCTTCTTGAGGCTCTACAAGACCTAGTTGGGTGGACCTTAGATTCTTTATATGGTACCAATGTAAAGGCATATAACTATATCTCAATAATGGATAAAATCCCTTAATCTTATTCTATGTTTATGCAAGCATTCATGGGTGAAATAGCCAATAACAAAGTACATGAACTTGATAAATGAAGTGAGGGAAAACTCTTTCAATTCTTAAACACAAAGGGAAAGATATTTAATTGATAATTTGGATCTCAACATAACCTGAGTATGCAAAAACAGAGAACATGCAATCTCTGAGCTGACCAGTCCCTTACCATTAGGCATCAATTAAACCTTAACATAGACATGGACACCTAAAGTATACTTGTATATCCAAACATCTGATCTATCTATCTAACTTGTAGATAGACATCAATCTTCATAAAAACTCTCATACTTGTGGTAATATCCTCTTGGTGTACCCTGCAACCCTATCAATGCAAAAAAGCATTTACATGGATGTTTATTCCACTAGCAAGTTTATCTAGACATACATCCTTAAGGGATTGCAAATGAGTTTAAGATATTCATTATCAAACATAAAAGATTGCAAATAATAGAGGAAGGAGATGAGAATCAAAATGAAACTAAAAGAAATGAAACTCTTGTATTAATTTCCTTGAAATCAACACTTAACCTGTATATCAAAACTTAGAAAATACACAAAGAGATGATTGTGTAGTATAAAAAGCTTCAAAAGAAATACACTTATGTTGTTCATAACAGAGGAATACTAAGAAAAATGGTATTACAAATCTCAAAACTAGAGCCAACCATGTGGTCTCACTAGTCATAAAAAATTGGAACCTGTCTAGTCTCACAATAGTGAGAAAATCTCAAAATTGGAACCCCTACAATGAGCAGAGAGGAAGAATATATACAAGAGAAGAAATTTCAAGGATTTCCCTCCAAAATTGACATGTGTCCCACTGAAAATTTCTTCAATCTGATGTTTGCTAAAACTAAACTTCCTTCATCTACCCGCAATTAAAACCATAAATGATGCAACAAAATATCCTGTGAAGGAAATATCAAAAATACATGATAAGCTATGCTAAAGCGTCAAATCCAATCTTGGCCTATCACTTCTACTTTTTCCATGAAATTTAAATGTATTGTTTCCAAAAACATCATTTTGCAACCAACTACATTTAAAACCATCAAATCTCCCTTAAAGTTATTGATGAAGTCAAATCTAATGAAAAACTAGCTATATCTAATTTCAATTCAAACTAGAAACACAAGTCTGGATTTTTCACTGAGAAGCCCCTAGAATCATAAAACCTCCTATAGCTGCTTCTAGTTAATACATATTCAAAAATGGACTGCAAAAAATAAAAAATTTATTTCTTCTCAATTCCAATGATATGCTACATTACATATTTTGCACAAAAATTGAGCCCCTAAGACCAATTTGAAATTCTGGCTCCCAGACCATGAATAGAGCAATAAAATGGAAAAATTTAAAATTTTACATAGTATAAAATATATAAAACATTTAATTTCATTTAAAACTTTCCATCATTTTAAAATCATGCGTTGAGAACTTTAAAATTTATTTAACTCTTTGCAATTTCCCTTTGCCACTTGTTAAAACATCATTCATTGAAATCAAACTAGGTCGACCCCACAGAAGTTTATAAATTTGAATTTTTTGAATTTTATGAGTCTACAATATTATGATAAAATCGTAACATCATAGTTCATATACAAATGTTCGCAACCATATGACAATCCAATTTTTTTTTGTAATATCTTGCATCTTCATTTTTGGGCCTCCGATTTCTCGACCAATCATATTATCATGGGTCGTCTTCTCCCTTTGAACGATCTTAAGAAATTTTGTAAGATCCTGAATCCTTAAAAATTTTCTCATGACCTTATGAAATTTTGTAATATCATAGCTACCTTCTTTGCACCTAGCAATCTCATGAAAAACCACTTGAGTTGTTCCACATAGCACTCCCTCTTTGGCACTAGAAGTCAAAACTTTGTCTATGCCGCTAGCCTTGCCATAGTGAGCCCTTCCATGCATGAGAAGTGACTTGTCTTCAAGAAGATGTCTTAATGACAAGCAAGGATGTTGTGATTACAATTTTTAAAGTATGAAAAGATCTTCCCATAATGAATATGGGATTAAAAACTTTGACATTCCTTTGTAAACATAAACCTTTCTCATACTACCTTCACTACTCTCATACATTCTACAAGAGGATGTTTCCTATTTGGACTCCTTGGATATCAGCTAAAAATGCCATGAGGTAGCCCATGCATATGAAAAAAGAAGAAGATACATTGAAAAAGGAGGCACTGTTTCTTTTCCTTACATTACCATCCTTTCCCTTCAGCATGGAGCCTCTTTGATGTTGCCTGGGATGCTACGTCTAGTTGCAACTTCCTTATTCATTGTGGATCTTGTCTTTGCTAAAGGATTTTTGGACATGGATGACCTCATTCCTCTACCATGAGTTTTTCCTCTATATGCAATGACCTCATTGTGGATGACTTGTTGACTTTAAATGTGGGCTACCTTACCTTGTTGCATTTTACCTTCTGCTACCATGAGATGCTTATGCCTCCTTTGGCCTATGGGTGAATGCCAATCCTTGTTGCAGCTTCTCTTTAATCTAGCATAGGGTGCTTTTCCTTCTTCCTTCAGAGGTCGTTCTTTTTTATATTTAAGTCCATGACCAACATTTTTATGTGTGGAGTGCTAGTTATGATGTCATCCCCTACACACTATGTTTTCACCATAATAAATACCACTTTAATAAGGTTTGGGGATTCACTTCTCAATTTGAACCTCACACTTCCCACTCCAAAAATCCTAACTTGCACATATCTTCATCAGTCGGATGGAATCAATCAGACCCCAAAGTGGTTTCGGCTAAAAACAAAATTGTTTTTGAACCACTAACATTGCAAAGTGAATCATTGATCATCTCAAATTTTCTAAAATCAAATTTAACCACTGATTGATCACTAAAAACTCATTTACCCTATTCTTTACAAACTATGATGTTCTAATGATAGGGCATGTTGCCTAGCATTAAAAACTGACACAAACAACTGGTTGAGCTCTGAAACTCTAGATATCTTGTCTCTTTGAAATTTCAATAGGCCTACCAAATCTCATTACATGATGACATTAGGGTCAAAAGATATTGACATTCAAAGCTACCCAATTAAAATTGTCTACAAATCAACCTGTCAGAAAACTAGAAATTGTGTTTGGTTTGAGCCTTGAAAATAGGGCAAATAGATACTTGAAGGCTTGAAAATCGGGGGAACGATTCATTGCCATGAGGAGAAAGTAATTCTATGATTTGGAATCATGAAAAATGATTAGGAAAATTTTGCAAAGGTCTAAAGTTGGCTACCTGGATTTGCAAGACTGAAACATCAATAGAAAATTGTTTTTTTTTTGCAAATGGAATGGTCATGGGAAAGTGTGCAAACATATTCATCAAGGTTTATAAACTGGCACACTTGAAATATCTTTGGATTAGAATGTAGGGGTATAATCCATTTGATCTAGGAAAGCAAATATTTAAAGTTATAACATCCCAAACAGGGGTATTGAACAATCTGCATTTCTAATTACCAGTGAAATGTTATAAATTGCATATGGAATCACATTTGAAAATTGATCAAATGGATTCATCATAAGCTTGAAACTTGAGCATAGAAAGTATGTGACCTATAGAATACAAGGCAAAAAGAAATTTCTTATTTGGATCAACTAGTCAAAAGTTATAACTTGTCAAACAAGGTCTTCCAAAATTATAAACAATATGCAGATTTACAACAGAGGCAACTAACCAACTTTGAGACATTCAAAACCTAGTCAAAACATGTTGAAACAACATGATACTTGGAACATAGGTTCTTTGATATGCATACTAAACATCCTCAAAGTTGCGAGTCATTAATTTTAACCAGGTAACAAATATTCAAATGCAAACATGCCCTCCTATCACTTTTTAACACTTAGGTAGAATTATGAAATATGACACTAGCTCAAAATGGGACTTCACCAAATGATTTAGAATGTCAAAATAACAATACAAAAACATGCTTATGCCAAATGAAGGGTGCTAAACAACTAAAACAACACTTAGGCCTTGAAATGATAGTTGGTTACATATGCACAAAAAGCATTCATAGGGGCTCAAAATGACTCAAAATTTGGAATGGTACTCAAAATAGGGAATGCAAATTTGAGTCCCATTAGTGGCTCTATCTAGGGATGCATGACCCCTAAAGACATGGCAATAAATCAAATCTCTGGTGGAAGAAGACCACTCAAAATTTTCTCAAACAACTACTAAAGCATGAAACCAATTTTAATTGTACAAGATGGTGACCCTGGGCCACCAAACTTCTCAAAAAGTTTTACCTCTATCAAACACTTGATTCTCATTTACATCTGCTTGAGGTAAGCTAGAAAAAATGTTCCATCAATTTTACCAAACATTAAAAAATTCTCAATTAGCTCAGTTGGCAAAACAAAATAACTTTCTTGACTTTCATAGTGCATACTAGGGACATCCTTAACATAATGCTCATTATGAAAATAGGGGTCAGAATGCTCAAATATACCAAGATCAAACTGATAACTATCTTCAATAGATGAATTATGCATGCTGTCAAATTTTGGAAAAGAATCAAACACACCTTGAAAATGTGTATCTCTATGTATAGCTAGTTGAATTTCAAATGAGTATTCAGATTTATACTCACCAAAACTATTGATGTTAATGACTGAAACAAATCTAGGGCTCTCCATTGATTCTTCAAAATTAGCAAATGGATCAATAAAGTTAAAGGATTCATCATAAAATTCCTTGCAAGGTATAGGAGGATTTTCAATAACCATTTCATCTAACACCTCGCCATCATCATCACAATTGAAATGTTGATCAGTTTTTACCTCATATGAATCATTATAAAACTTATTATGAAGTGTCAACTTATTTTCAAAGAAAACTCTATCAAGCACCTCACTTTAAAACTCACAAAATGCAACATCATTAGAAAATTCACTATCACAAATGGAAGAACAACATTATGATTTGTTATAGCAGTATGATAGTGTGTCACCATTTGCATCTAACTTAGCTAAATCTGAAACTTCCATGTCTTTTTCAAATAATGGACTGATAACTCCATGCAAGGATCCCCTTTGAACATTTTGACAAAAGATGGGCTAATCATCACCAAAATATTCATCATATAAATCATTAGTATAAACCTTGAAACCATTTTCGACATCATTGTCATGAAAAATTTCAGCATCTTCACTGAGATGATTCAAATGACTTACCCACCAATCATCTCTTATTTTATCACTAGGTGTTGTTGCAATATCTATAGAATTACTTATATGTTGATGATTATAGTTACACACAACACCATGGCATTCATCTACACAACCAGGTAATTGATCTTTGTAAGTAGTCTCCTTGTCCTCACATTGTGTACACAATTCTTCTTCACATCTTTTCACAACATGTTGGTTTATACAACTCAAAAATGGAATCTCACTTTCATTTTTCAGATCTAGAAGAAGAAATTATACTTTTACTTGGATAAGGACACTTACTTTCCTCATTGCTCTCTTCTTCCCAATCAGCATTAGACTCATATGAAGATGAAAATATAACATCACTTTCCTCACTTTGATTCAAGTAACCACTCTCATCTTCTTCATATAACACCTCTTGATTATGCTTCTTCATCTTCTTCACATCACCTGAAACATAACTTTTAGCTTATTCACCCACATAAAACTGAGATGAATGCCTTGAAACTTCATGATTAGTTACATTCTCAACACAAAGCAAATCATCAATTGGAGAAGCACCAACTAAAATTAAATCTTCTATGTATAACTTATCGAGTGAATCAACCTTCATATCTACTACTGAAGTACTACAAACATATGCTTTCTGTTTGGCAAGAACAAGATCATTTCTCCTTTGAAACAAAGAGACTTCAACTTCAGCTTCACATATTTTTTATTCTAAATTCTTAATAAGATTATCTACAATAGCAGGGGAATGCATATACTAATCTAGAATTAAAGTGTCAACACTATGTTCAACTTTTCTTTCATAACCATTATATTGACAATCATTCATAGAAAAATGACCTCTATTCAATCCATACTTCAAAATGTTTTCAATATCCATAGTCATCATAATATCTTGATATAATGTCTGAGGTTCTTTATCCCTTAACTAATAACTCATTTTCTTATCAAATGCATCAAGATAAACTATTAGACACAATTGATCATCTGGTCTAAATTTCTCAGGGATCTCATTCAAGGTTCTTGCAAATCTAATATTAAATTGAGGAACAAGTTCACCATTCTCAATATGAATCCTTAAAAATTTACCATAAGAATCAAATATGTATATTCGGTGTCATCCATTCAAAATGTGGGTCATTGCATCTTGCCAAAATTGAAAAATCTTGGCACCACTGTTACAAACCCAACAACTAAACAAAGCACTTGCATGTCAAAGCTCTGCTCCATGTGACATTCATAGGATATCTAGCCACCACGTAGAGCTAGTTTTGCAAGTGAGCCATGTCATTAGTGCCAATGCAAACTCAGACCCACTAGCTCCTCCACCTAGTCAGTAGGCTGAGTCAAACCTGCCACATTAGCTACCTAGCTAGCTCATCATAGTGTCATACATCCACATCATAGGCCCCATCAAACCCCATGTCAAAAAATCTATACAAGCCACATAGACTATTTTTACATCTATAGTACTAACATCATTGCTGACATCATTGCCACATCACCTTGTGGGATAAAAAAATTTTGACGTCAGCCAAACATTGTCTTAAATTTGATGGTTGTCTGACCATCATTTGTAGGCCAAATTGCACTACTACAAAAATTGTTTTGACATCAAATTTAACCTAACAATTTTATGATCAAATCCCTCTCCAAATTCATTTTTGATTTGACAGTTCGACTTTGGGAGGTTATATCTTAGTCATCCGAGCTCCAAATCAACTGTAATTTTTTTTATATTGGGTAGAATTTCTTGAAATTTTTAGTGGTGCTATTATATTCTAGTTTTGGTGCATGGATTTGTCAAAATTTGTAGTTTTTGATGACTATACCTATCTAATCTTGCATTTTGCAACTTCAATTGCGTCGTACGGGCTCATCTAGAACATAAATAGGTTCCTTTTTTTTGGAAGTGAATTTTTTTTTCTCTACATTCTAGATCTACAATTAGATTATAGGCTTGTGTGGACAAAAATAAAACTATTGGAAATAGGTGCTTTCTTTGCATTATATTGCTTCAAAATTATTGTATTTCTAAGCTACATTGTAAAGCTCCAGATTTTAACTATAAAAGGAGGTTGTAAATTAAAAAATCAAAAGTTTGCTAAGGTCAAAATTGATAAAGTGGCCCATTGTATTCACACTACCTAAAATGTGCCAAATCATGCATTAGCGGTGGGGGGGGTTGATTGATAACTTTTGTATTTTGGGGGGTGCATACATTCATTGATCTCATGGAGATTTGTTTCACATGTTGGGGTGGTCTTAAACTTAAGTTGATAAAGAGGAACTATCAAAAATGGAGTGCCTTAATCATTGATCATCTAAGAAGAGAGTATAAGGAAGTATTTCCTTATTTATGTTTCAACAAACTAATCTCTTCCATTGATCAACCACCTATTGCAAGACTTTTGGACATCATTATTTCAATGTCACTCATTCTTGCTTTAAAGTCACTAACAAGTACAATTATCCTTATGACATTTGGATAGGTCTTTGGGAAGAATATGGAGATCCAAATATTCCTCCCTTTGCATAAAATATTATATTTTTAGTCACTTCAGTTATGGTACCTCCAAATCCTAATGAGATCACTCATTCTGATACTCATGTTGATTCTACTGATCTAGTTCCAGCCATAGATGCTCTTAATTTAGTGCAATAGGAATTAACATGTCTTCCTACTTCAACTTCATGGGATGAATTCCTTCCAGACATTGCAGGGCTATTTGTGGAGTCTCACATTGAAGATGTGGGAGACATCATAGATGGTATAGATCTTCTCTTTGTTGAGGAGACTTCTTCACTCATTGCGAGGGCACACTCTGACCCTCAACCACTTGATCATTCTGACATTCTTGTGGACATTTCTTTATAGCAGTTGGAGGAGAGCTCTTTCACTCATGAGGAGACATATCAATCTTTGGAGATTGTATTCCAGTTTCTTCGGACATCATATTTTCTGAGGATTCTTCCTACTAGTTAGGGAGAGTTCTTTATAACACCTATAGCACCATTTCTTCCTACAAGGAGGAATATCATTTAGCTTTCATGGCACAAATTTTTTAGTCATCAAGGAGATTCTTTCATGGATGTACATACATCATTGAGGGGAGGTGACATTGCTTCTCTTCTATTATCTTCCTATCAGGATGCTTCATCATATTTGGAGGTTGATTTAGCTTCATACATGGATATGTCACCTTGCTTGGCACCATATTTTGGACATCCACTAGATTGGTTCTCGGAATCTTTATTCATTAAGGACTTGTTGAGATTTAAGTAGACTTTAGAGGCAACATCCACCATATACTACATCTGGATCCATCTTCCATCTTCTTATAAAAAATAGGAAGCATATTTGCACCTGTAATTGGTCTTTCTTCTTCCTAAAGGGAGAAATGTTGTTTGTAGGCATTGGATTCTCTTTTTTCTTCAAGCACTTATCATTATGAGATCCTTCACTAAGGGGGTATTTCATGGAGAGATTCTCTATTGTATATGCATGATGCATGTCATAATGAGGGTTCTTGATTACTCCATCCATTCATGCATCTTTCTTTATTGTACATATTTCTTCCCATGAGGTTTTCCCTCTTTCTCCATTTGGAAAGACATTTCATTGCATCGTGTGTTTAGCATTGCATTTGTATTTGGGTACCTAACATGGCCTAGTATCCAGGACCCATTATGCTTCTCACAATAGCTTTTGTGAGCTTAAGTGCATTCCCCTAAGTTGCACTTAAGTGGGGATGTTAGTGTAAATAATTATTATTTACACTTTATTTAAGTTTACCTAGGATAAATTTATTATTTTATTATTTATTAGGTTAGACACCTAGGATTTTGCATACTCATATGAGTTGTCATGTTTACAACATAGGAGTAAGAAACTCTATTTTAGCACATGGTGTTTACAACACTAGAGTTTGCATAATCAACTGAGTCATCATGTAGACTGTTGGTCTGACTTTTTCTGTAGTAAAAAATTTTTTAGTTAAACCGTAGAAAAGTCAGATGTTCTATGTCTAAGTGAAGTATAGGGTTTTGGATAAACCATCTATAAGAAATAATCGCCATATAAACCCTATATTCATCCCTATTCATAAATTGTCGGGCGCGAAATTTTGAAATTTCAAAAGAGGCGAATATGCTTTCATATTCCTTTTCCTTTCTCTCGGGTTACCTTTCTTCCTATTTGTCCCAACCGTTGGATCTGATTAGATCTACCGCTGGCGTTACCTCACTATTGAGAGTTGCATGCTCATTAAGTATAGCGAGATAGCGAGTATTGAGTTTTTTAAGCGGTGGGACCATAAAGTGAAGATGCGGCGATCGAAGATTTGCTTATTAAATGTTTTATTGTGCAGGTACACTTTGCAATTTGCCATCCAAAAAAAGGAGAGGGACCCACTAGAATATCTGACATTAGAGCCAAAATGTTGATTTTTCCAAAAGTTCTGCCACCTCGCTATCGGAAAAATCATGCACTTCACCATTAGCGAAGTAGCGAGGCCACGTGAAAATCTAAAAATGATGACATTGCATCTTGCTTGTATCATAATTACACCAAGTGGCATGACCAGTCATAAATACCGTTGTCAGAATCAGTTTTAATTAACAAAAGTAATTACTAGGTAACCCTTGCATTTTCCAGCACGGAATCCTTTTAAGTGCCAGAGCTCGCTACCTCGCTATCAGAAAATTTAGGTGCTTCACCGTTAGCGAGTTAGCGAGGCCTCGTAAAATGGAAAAATATTGGCAAGATCTTTGATGACGTGTAATGACAGATGACTGTGATAAATTTTGACATGTGCCAGCTATGCAAAGATCTGATTCTCATTAATACCTATCTGACTGAATGTACAAGAAATCTTGAACGTCAGCTTGAAGTGGATCAACGGAGCTCACTACCTTGCTATGAAGAGTTGCAAGGAAGATAATTACAGTGACATAGCGAGTTGGGCCCGCCGCCTTCTTTCTTAAGAAGTCCTGTAGCATATCTTTCGATCATTTCTTGATCCGATCAACGGCTGTCGCCGCCTCGCCATGGCAAGGTGCTTGTTCTTTATGCATAATGAAGTAGTGACATGCTGACACATGTTCTCCATCATCAGTGAGTCTAAATATAAGCGCCATCAAAAGAAAGAATTTTGTACGTGGCAAGTTCTCATTGGGTAAAATAACTGACATGGCAAATATAACTCCTAGTTGTTCTCTTTGTACCGCATGATCGTAGGATCTTTGAAGATCAACGGCGCAGTTTTAAATGAAAAATGTAGTGCCACTCTTTGTATTAATTAGAAAAGAAAGCTTCGTCCGTGAGGAAAAACAGAGTATAATACAGAGAGATTTCATCAGTTTCATTTCACGCGAGAAAAGATTTGAAGCCATTCTTGTGCAGAAGCCATTACTGAAAGAAAAGCGTGCCAAGGTTTTAAAAAAAAAAAATTGTCAAGTTGTCTGTTCGCAAAAAATTTGTAGGAATATAGAGGAGAATTGAGACAGAATTCAAGTAAGCAAAACTTCCATCATCTTCGTGAGCTTTTAAGTTTTAAAAAGGATAGCCCAAGATGCCTCCTAAGAAGGGATTTACAGGTGCAATAAACTACCTGGATAGAAATGTGCATGATGATTTGCTTGAGTTACTTCCTGAATCCACTATAGAAACAGTGCAAGTTAAGAGGTTAACCTCACTCAACCCTAGGCTAAGGGTAGATGATGGATTGTATGATAAGGGTAATTGGGTCCGGGATGCTCAAACTTCTCAAACTGGTTTGAGTTTATTCAAAAAATGGTTTGCGGAAAGGAAGTTATATGCCCCTCATGCCAATATATGGAATTTTGATCTTGGGAAGCTTGTTGTCCCCAGCATGTTTATGGATTTCGACCTGCTTGAAGCTATAGCAAAAAACTATGACCAAGCCACTAAGGTAGTGAGAAGAATGGATGGTGAGGCTTTAGTTACCATAAGTCCCGAGGAGATTAGGAAGGTTTTCAATGTGGGACCCCTCACCATGTATCATGTGCCCATTAATTTGATAGATTTAGAAAAAGAATATATATCAAAGAGGGATGTAGTTAGACAGGGTGCACTGAAAGCCCACATAGGCCGGATTGGAGGCCTCCCAACCATAACATCATCTTCTAAAGAACCATTCAAGAAATCATGCTTTAATGCCAGGGCAGTGGAGATATATAGGACCCTGTGCAGAGTCTTCGGAGAGGGCGAAGAAGATTTTATTCCGGTGAGCTTCATGTATATGATCACCCAAATCTCTTCTTTTGGTGTGGAAATAATTTTTGATTTTACATCTTACTTGGCAAATGAGATTCATCAGGGATTGGTGGGGATTGCACAGGGCAAGGTGGAAAAGGTTTGGGGTCAGTATTCCTTATTGATGCATATGTTTCTTTTTAAAGGGGCCACTTATTTTGGTAAAGAAATGGTTTTAAATAGAGAACAAGAAGGGGAAGCACTGCCAATCCAATTATGGAGTGCAGACATGACCTGGGAAGCAGAAAATGCTAGCTTCATTAGATTTGATAGGCACTTTGCCTCCAAACTAAGGTGCCTCATATTGAGTGACAATCCCAGAATCCCTAAGGCATTAATGCACCTTGTCAGGCCTATGGACAAAACCCATAATCTAAAAGTTTCACATAATTGGGGAGATATTATCCCATATTTAGTCTCAACTGTCATCAGGGTCTATGGATTCAAAGGAACACCCCATGTGTTACCCTATCAGGTACCTTTAAAGGTCCAGGGATAGCTGAATTTTTGTGGTAGTTGGGAGGAGTGGAGGAGGCCTTTTTGCACAAAAGGGGGACAGGATCATTTTTTCCTACTTGTACTATAGCCCACCAGTTTGTGATAACTAAAGAAGGGTGGGTCTTTCTCCATAAAATTTTGGATCAATATAAGATGGAAGTGTCTCACTCTCATTTTTGTGATACAGAAGGTTTCTTTAACTCTGCCCTTAGATTGAGAATCAAGCTTCATCCAATTCAGCATGAATTCTATTTTCCTGAAGATATAATAAGAAATGAATACTCTCTCCATGAGCAAGAAATAAAGAAAGAAAAATGGAGAGTCTATTCAAAATTTTTGGAATTCATTAATTGTTTTGACAAAGATTTCAGTCCTCTTAGTAATGCTGCAAACAATGCAGATAAAATACATAAGCTCATGAGTACTTTCTCTGAGATGATGGAAGTAATGAATGAGAAGAAACAGCATTTTATTAATTCTTTTCCAGATAAAGCCAGAGAAATTATGAGAAAATTGGGTTTCACCCCCAACATTGGAATAGGTCCACTGGTGGTACGAAAGAAGACAGGATATACTATTGTCCGACAGCAGGTGCCCGTTGTACATAAAGAAAAACAGATAGTTGAATCCACCAGCACTGTCCTAGAAGAAAGACCCCCTAAACCTTCTCCCAAAAGAAGGAGAATAATAAGGGAGGAAGAATCCCCTAATGAAAGTTGCTCACCTTCTCAAACCCCAATAAGAATTGAGGAAGAATAGCTCACTAATGAGCAATTCGAACAAATGGGGTCACAAGGAGAAATTTTTGTTACACAAGCAGAGATTGATGAAGGGAACCCTCAGGAACCCCCTGTACCAAGTTTTGAATTAACTACAGAAGATTTTAGAGGAAGGGAATTGGACCCTATTTTGGAACAAGCCAGTCAGCATTTTTTATCTGATAACAATTTTGTAAGATCTAGGGCTTTCCATGAGTTTGCGTGGAGAGTAAACATGCACATTTTTGAGCAAAGGTGTAATAATATGAAAGCAGAACATCTAGAAATGGATGAGACCTCCATTCAAAATCTAATAAAGGAACAAATGGTGCAAGAGTTCCAAAATATAACCCCTGATGAGGGAAGACAGATGGTAAAAAATGCTAATGTTTTATTATTGCCCAATTGGGACATTGCTGACGCCTTAATTTTTAATTCTGTTTCAAATAATTTAGGACTCCAGGATCCAAATAAAGAGGAATTCTTGGGTACAGCGTTCAGCAATGATCAAGCTGCCCTTGTTATGTGGTCCCTGAGAAGAGGATCTAGAATTACTTCATCACAGCTTGATGATTCAGGATTAACAGGGAGTATCATTGTAAGAAGAGTTGCTGACACTTCAAATGTACAGGCAGCCCACATGAATGTGGATTATTCTAAATTTTCCTTGGCTACTGCGGAAAGAGGAGAAAGGGAAATGATTGATATGCATAATAAATATGAAATAGTGGTGGAAGCCTATAACCAAGAGGTAAAAAGGAGAATTGAGTTAGAAAACAGGGTATCTCAATTAGAAAAGGTACTTGGAAAGAGAAAAGTGGGAGAATCTAGTACATTGAGAATTGCATATCCCCCACAGTCATCTGTGGGATTAACCCCTATTATTGAGATACCTGACACCCTTGAAAGACCCCAATTCTATACTGCAGAGGAATTTGAAGTAGAAAAAACCAAATTACATGAGTGGTAGATAGAATTTAGAAATCAGCAGGAAGAGAAATGGAGGCAGGGTGTGACATATTTGAGGGATAAAATACAATGGTCAACTTTTTATGATCAGTTGACAAGGATTGTAACCCTCATGGATGAGTTAAATAAAGAAAAGGATGGACTAGATTCTCTTGCATAGAAATGGAGACAGAGAAACAATGATGTTACAATTATTTGTATATCTACAGTCCAAATGCCTTATCATCAGGTTGAAAGGATTTTTGATTTATTGAATCAATTAGATAATTTTGAGAATAAAAGAGATTCTTTACAGAAAAAATTGATACTCTCTTTTTCAAAATATCTTGCTAAAAAATTCACCCTATTTCCTTGTGCCTTAGAATCTGTTGATACAGTAAAGGAAAAAGACAAATGGAAAAAGGAAATGGATGAATTATTCGATAACAGAATAACAAACATCATCAGTGAGACTGGCCATTGGTTTTGGGCAAAGACAAATGAAGAGCTGGTAAAAATACAATTATATTATGCTGATATAAGAAAAGATTTCGATGATTTAGAAGAAAATGCCAATTCTTTAATAAAGATACAAAGAGAAACCCTAAGTTTTGATTGGCCAGATGATGATACTTTTAACAGATGGAAAAATCAGTTTAGTGAGCAAATGTTAGGAGATGATGACGAAGAAGATGTAAGAGTAATAGTTACTTTTGTAGTCAGCAATGATGACATAGAAAATCCCCAGGTTAATGTGAGTTTGCATGTAACAGAAGATGATACATCACTTACAGACCTTATGGGTATGTACTCTGAAGATGAAGAATGATTGTGAGATCAGATCATAACAACTAAGAAGCATAACAGAAAGGGACCTGCCAAGAATTGCTGTTATAATCAACCTTTCTGTTATTCTTGTTTTTGTTCTTTAAAAGAAGGACACCTGTCACCTTCTGTAGCCTAAAGCTTGTTGCATCTCACATTATTTAAGTGAGATCCCAAGGCTAAAGATGGGTCCGAATTTGGTTTTCACTAAGTATTGTGCTTAGTTCTGTTTTTGGTCCAAACATTTTGGGAAAGAAATTTATAGTATACTTTTTCTGTCAAAATTTCTGAGATATAGATGAATGTAGAAAGAACTGTGCTCCTTCTCTGAAAGTTTTTCTGGGTCTTGTAAAGGATATACCATTTTCAAAGGAAATGAATACAAATTATGAACTGTCCCCATATCTGTTCTTCTCTGAATTTTGTCTCCTTTTAAATACTTAGCTACCTTGATGTTGTGTGAGTAAAAGCTTATGCAATTGATTGCAATATAGTAAGACTGTACATCCATTTGTTATTGCTGTTAATTCAATGGATTAAATAAAGGCTCTGATGAATGTGATGAGCTTGCTTGGGTGTTAATAAGGATTTTGAATGATAAATTCTGGTAAGAATTGCTGATGAAAATTTGTTGCAAAGCAACAAATTAGATCTAATAATTTACTTGACTCTGAATTCCCAATGGATTAGGCACTGATCGAAAGTATTTCAGCCAAAAGAGAAGTATATTATGACTAGCTTTTTTCAAAATACATCATAAAATCAATTTTTACTTATATTTCCTGTAAGATTTTCAAAGTTGGCCAGCACTTGCCTACATGGATTGTTTTAGCTTTATTTAGCCATTGCTGTTGGAAACATCTGCAGAGCTATAAGAAGATTTCTTGGCCATATCTGTTCAAGGGATGTGTTTATCAATTCGGTAAGATTTACGTATATGTTTGAGGATTTAGAGATGAGAATCAAAATGAAACTAAGAATAATTCTCATACAATTGTTCCATCTTTGAACCATCCCCGGGTGCACCCGCCCTGGTTTTTACAGAGCCAAAAGAGTAGAAAACCGTCTAAGATTTTGTTGGAGTTGGGCCCTAGTACTTTGCATATGCAAGTGATAATGAGAATTGGCTATTCTTTAGGTTGTGTATGTACTGATATCTAGGTACTAAGCCTTTTGTCACCTAGTAGTTTTAGCACTGTTAACATCAAAATAAAACACCAACAAAATGGCGACTCTACTGGGGAATGTCTAACACATCTGTAAAAAGTACTGCAGTTGTCTTTAGTCTTACTAAGTAAGTATGTGTCGTGTGATCTTTATTTTGCCCGTAGCTATAGGGAATCTTTAGCGTCAAAACTTGAGGATTTAAAGAAGATATAACCCAAGTACCATTGCTACACACTGACGCATCCAGCTTATCCGAGTGTCTTATCTAACAAGCAAGAGTTGCAATCTTACAACATCAGTGATTGGTCTCTTTGTGCCGTATTTTTGTTCCCACTTGTGTATTGTTTTCTTTCTGTCAGTAAGAAGTGTTATTATATTTTCCCGAAAAAGGGTGGTGACTCAGTCAAGGTTTTGAAGCTAGTGCTTATTGTAACAAAAGAAGAATATGGCTGACAAGAGAAAAAACACGAGGGCTTACATGAGAGCCAATCCCGATGTATCAATGTATACTGATTTACCCCAAGGTGGTAGGAAGAACCAAAATAAGAAAAGAATAGATCCAAATCCTACTTGGAAGCCTAGAGGTAATGCCTCCGTAAACTCCCATTATCAACCGATAATAGCAAGAGAGTCATCTTCGCTTAGTTCTGAATCCGAAAATACAAGACTTTTAGGAGGTATTTTCAGTACCCCATTACTAGATCAAAGAGTTTTTCAAGATAAAGACGTATCTACTATGGGAATTGCCTCATCAAGACCAGGGCCTGTAGTAGATATAAATTGTAGGCTAGGATTTAGGAGTTCATCTGATACCCCTTTTAATCCCAGAGTAGCCCCATATATGGAACCAAACCTTATAGATCTAGATGACCCTGCTGATTCCGAGGCAACCTCTGCTGATTCTAAAGAAGTGCAATCTGAAATAGGATTTTTGAAGAAATGGATTGCTGAGGAAGAAGCTAAACATATCCGTCTTGAAAAGGAAAGGGAGCGAGCCACTTTGGATGCAATAATAGAAAGAGATACTCTGCTAAGAAGGATGGCTTCTTTGGAAGAGCAAAATAAAAAATTAGAAGAGAATACCCCCACTCTCCATCAGGACGTCTTTGGAGATGTTGATAATCTAAGAGCTAAAGTTCAAAAACAGGAGAAAATCCTAAATCAAAGGCAAGAACCAATTATTGCTCAAGTTCAAGCTTATAAACCCATTCAAGTTAATCCAATAGAGCCCACTAGAACAGTTCCAGATAAAGGGAAAGGCAAGGCTATAGGAATCCAAATAAATGAGCCTCAAGCCATACCGAGCAAACCTATACAACCCTCCATATCAAAATTAGATCTAGAACTAGAGAAGGCTCGAAAGGAGAGGGAAGACCTTGCAAAAGAACTTGAGAAGGTTGAAAATGAAGCTCAGGCCGCAGAAACCAGAAGGAAAATCCAATTCATAAAGTCTAATTCTGCATTGAATTCATGGCCTAGTTTTTCTATCCCACCTACAAATCCTGCACTAGTTAATGCTCCCATAATCCCGACTCAAAAAGCACCCCAATCTGCTCCTACCTCATCTTCCAATATTGGCACTCAAGTCCCATTTGTCCCACCACAGCTGTCCCAAGCTGCTCTCCTAAGTCAAGCTAATGCAGCTAGTACCTCTAACGCTCCTGGTTTCCAGAAGAAACCTATATACCTCAAAAAATATAGACAAATATCATTTTTCGGTATTCCTGGTGCCCCCCATCCCATATATTTTGATTTAAGGGATAAAGTGGTTAAGTTTTCTAGAAATAATGTTGTTACTGGTGAAGAACATTTGAGAATTTTCATTGACATGCTCAATGATTATGAAGTTGAACATGAGGACATGGTGATGAAATTATTTGTGCATTCACTCACAGAGGATGCAAGGGATTGGTTCAGGAGGTTGCCTGATGATAGTATTACTTCATGGAGTGATTTGTAGAAATTGTTCAAAGAACAATATGGGGACAATACTAATGCAAGATTCATGTTGAATGAGTTCAACAATATCAAGAAGAATCCGAATGAATCCACATTTGATTTCAATGTGAGATTTCAGAAAGGGATGTACAAACTATTTCAGTTTATGCAGTTAAATGAAGACGTCTATCTTACAACCTATTTCAATGCCTTTGATAGCAAAATGGCCTACCAACTGAGAGATAAGGATCCTAAAACTTTAAGAGATGCCTATAGAGTTACAGTGAATATAGAAAATAATAGAAAGGCCTCTGGCAAATTAGGGAGGAGGGATGATCCTAAGCTTTTCAACCCTAAGAATAATAATAAAAGGGAAGGTGACAAAACTCCCATAGGAAAAAGGCCTGAAGAACCTACTATAGACCATGTTTTAGAAATGCTCAAGAAGATGAATCCCACTATTTTCAATAAGAAAAATGTTACTGAGAGAATCCCTGTGAATAACAACAATTTCAATAGACAGCCTAGGATGCAGAATTACCCTTACACCACCCAGTGGAAAGATGGTAAACCAGTTCCCAACCAGACCCAAAATATGAAAGATAAGGGTACCTCAGACCCCCTGCAAAGGAACACTGTAAATATGAATGATGATGTACCTTGGTGCATTATATTCCAATCACCTCATTCTACTGATTATTGTGTTGTTGCCCAATCATTTGCCCAAGCTCAAGGAGTGCAAGCAGAAGAAGAAACAGAAGAAAAAAATCATGATGATATAAGCTGCAATATGGGGAACACATCTGATGATTTGATAGATTTTGATTCAGAAGAACCTGAGAATGATGTTACCAGCCAGAGAATTGCTTACCAGTTACATCATCAGCAAATATTTTTAGATGATGAAAAGAATGATACAGATAAGGTATGCAATACATTTTCTGAAGTAGGTTTCAAAAACCTAAGAATCCCCTCCAAGGAGGAAATTGATAGAATTATAGCCGAGATGATTTCACAAGTCCATAGTAATTACAATTTGAGACAGATGATCAACACAAGAAAGTCAGTATAGATGTGCCTAAGATCAAGGAGAACAAGGGTCATAAATGGGAACCAAAAAGGAAGGTTCAATTTCAGAAAGGTGAAGCAACAAAGACCATAGTACAACCAGAGAAATCAGAACCGGATGTTGTCAAGCAAAGAGTGGTACCCACTACTACAAAGACTCTGATTCTAGGTACTATTGTAAAACCTACTGTGGTTGAACCTGTTGATATGATTGCCATGTTATCTCAAATTACTATGAAAGTACCCTTGTCTGAGCTTTTTAGAATTGAAGAGCATAAGAATAAGGCTTTGTCATGGTTGGGTGGAATAGCAAACAACAATAGTATTGATGATCAAGCTGTAGCCCAACAGACCCCATTAATAATAGAGGACAATGGTATTATATCCCAGATTCCTCAGATGTTCTTAGATGATTCATCAGTTGCGTTCATACAAGATATTGATCCTTTTTTCCTTAGTCTAATCATAAAAGGGAAAACCTTGAAAAATTGTATGATAGATTCTGGAGCTTCCAACACTATAATGCCTTTTAAAGTAATGGAAGCCCTAGGATTGAAGGTGGATACTAAGCAAGGTAGATGCCGAGGGATGGATGCTAGAGAGGTTCCAATAATAGGTACTATAAATGCCTTACCATTCAAACTGGCTGCATTTCCTGAGGTAGAATTAACCATGTCTGTCCTTGTGGTGGATATACCCCCACACTACGGGATGCTACTTTCCAGAAAATGGAGTGCCGCCATGGGGGGAAGCCTACAATGTGACCTTACTTATGCCACCTTCCATATAGGGGACAAAGCTGTCAGGGTAAATAGGGAACCAAGGGTTAACCACATCTTAGGTGAAGAAATTGACAAAGATACCACCTGTTTCCTAGACACTGGGATTAATGCTTTCAAGGCTGAATTAATTATTCAGGAAGTGGAAAACTTGCCTGATATCATTGAAAATGAGGTTGAATGTTGCATGAATTCACCAAAATTGTGGACAATGTTCTTTGATGGGGCTAGTTCTAAAGAGGGTGCAGGGGTAGGTGTAGTCTTTGTGTCCCCTGAAAATAACACCTTCAGGTATTCATTCACCTTGAAGTTTGCTTGCACTAATAACATCGCTGAATATGAAGCATTGCTGCTAGGACTCAAAGTGGCCACACACCACAAAATTAAGAAATTGTGTGTCATAGGGGATTCTGAATTGATCATCTCTCAGATTAAAGGAACCTACTCCTCAAAAAATAGGAGATTAAAACAATATAGAAATGCAGTCTGGGATCAAATAGAATTCTTTGATGCATTTGGGATCTCATGGAGAGATAGGACCCAGAATAAAATGGCTGATCTTTTGGCCAATGTAGCTATCAAACCAAAAGAAATATCATTTGCAGGAATCTCCCAGATTGAGGCCCAAAACAGACCTTCTATACCTGACAACATTGAAAATTGGCAGGTGTTTGAAGATGACAAAGATATCAAAAATTTTTTGCTAAATGAAGACAAATACCATGGTCAGGAGATGGACTGCAATGGACTGATTGAAACCATAAATGGGAAGGAAACCATTTTTGGTCAAGAAATCATGCAATTAAAAACAAATAAGATGCCTAAGGGGTTGGTAGTCTTGGAGAATATTTTTGATAACCAAGACAGAGTAAAATTGGAAATAAAGGACCCCAAACCGTAGGAGCTAGAAGAAATGAATTTGGGAACGGATGAATTCCCTAAAAGGGTTTACATCGGCCAAGATCTGCCAGTTCAAATCAGAAAAGCATTGATTGACCTACTTAGAAAGTATAGGCATGTTTTTGCTTAGTCATATGATGACCTTAAAGCTTATAGGGAGGACCTTTTCCAGCATGTCATACCGTTGAAAGAAAATGTAAAACCTTTTAGGCAAAAACAGAGGCCAATCAATCCTATCCTTGCCCCAAAAATGCAGGAAGAACTGACAAAACTGAGAGAGGGTGGAATAATCAAACTAATTAGGCATTCCACTTGGGTTTCAAACCTTGTTCCTGTAAGAAAAAAGAATGGAGATATTAGGCTTTGTGTGGATTTTAGAAATCTAAACATTGCATCTCTAAAAGATAATTATGGCTTACCTAATATGGAAGCCATGTTGCAACAAGTGACTGGCTCTGAATTGATGTCAATGATGGATGGCTTTTCTGGATATAATCAAGTTCTGGTAAAAGAAAGTGAACAGTTCAAAACAGCTTTCACAACCCCTTGGGGAACGTATGTGTATGTGAGGATGCCTTTTGGCTTGATTAATGCAAGAGCTACTTTCCAAAGAGCCATGGATGTAGCATTTCAAGAATATATTGACAAATTTATGGTTGTGTACCAGGATGATCTTACAGCGTATTCTAACAAGGCTGAAGATCACTGCAAACACTTGGAAAAATTTTTTATAAAAACCCTGGAATATGGGGTATCTCTAAACCCAAAGAAATGCTCGTTTGGGGTCACAGAAGGAAAGTTATTAGGACACATAGTGTCCAAGGATGGGGTAAAAATAGACCCAGAAAGGGTAATAGCTATTGATAAAGTCCCTAAACCTAAAAACGTGAAAGGTATACAGTCCTTTTTTGGCCAGGTTAATTTTCTGAGGAGGTTTGTTACCAATTTCACTGAAATTAGTAGACCCATTTCAAAAATGCTCAAGAAAGGAGCTGTTATAGATTGGAATGGTGAACCTTCACAGGCATTCCAGGATATAAAAATTGCGATAAAAAATGCTCCAGTGTTGAGGACCCCAGATTATACAAAACCCATGCATATTTTTTCTTTTGCATCATTCCATACTGTAGCTACAGTTTTATTACAGAAAAACCAAGAAGGGTATGAGCAGCCTATTGCCTTTTTTAGCAAATCCCTGCAGCATGCTGAACTAAAGTATGAAATAAATGACAAACAAGCATATGCTTTGGTAAAGGCTGTAAAAACATTCAGAAGTTATTTGGTAGGCGCTACTATTATTGCCTTTGTACCAAGTGCTGTAGTTAAAGATATTTTCTCTTAGCAGGAAGTGTCAGGAAGGAGATGTAGATGGATCAATAGAATCCAAGAATTTAACATTGATATGCAGATAACTAAGTTAGTAAGAGGTCAAGGTTTGGCCAAACTTATGGCCGAAACTAACCTGGAAGCTAATCAGATAAACCTAGTAAATGATGATTTCAGAACTGATTTATGCGACATGGACCAGTGTGACTGGTACATTAATGTTATACATTAATTGCAACATATGGAAGTTCCTCCCCATCTGCGTGATAATGAAAAAAGGAATATTAAATTGCAAGCCATCAAGTATGTAATTGTTCAAAATAACTTATGGTGGAGAAAATTTGAAGGAGTTCTGTTGAAATGTGTTGACAAAGAAAGGGCAAAAGAGATTTTGAAAGAAATGCATGCTGGAGTATGTGGAGGACATTACATGGCCAAAACTACTGCGCATAAGATAATGAGGGCTGGTTTCTGGTGGCCTACTTTGTTCAAAGATGATCAAGTTATGGTTAAGAAATGTGATCCTTGTCAGAGATTTGCTGGAAAGCTGAAATTCTCAGGAAATACTCCACTGAAGCCGGTTGAAACTAAAGCACCTTTTCAACAATGGGGTCTGGACTTTATAGGAGAAATTTTTCCCAAGTCCAGTACTGGCTATTCTTGGATTCTGGTTGCTACTGACTACTTTATAAAATGGGTAGAGGCTATCCCTACCAGAAATGCAACGAGTAAAGTTGTAAATAATTTCCTATTGAATAATATCATTTCCAGATTTGGATGTCCACAGAAAGTTGTTACAGATAATGCTATGTGTTTTAGGTCTGAGGAATTCATCAAGTTTTGTGATAAATATGGAATGACAAGAAAATCATCTGCTCCATATCATCCACAAGGGAATGGGCAAGCTGAGTCCACAAATAAAAGCCTGTTGAAAATCATTAAGAGAACCTTGGACGATAATAAAAGGGCATGGGATTCCAAATTACAGTTGGCAATATGGGCTGACAGAGTAACTGTAAAGAAGGCAATTGGGGTGGCTCCATTTGATTTAGTGTATGGAATTCAAGCTAGAATGCCCCAGAACAATTTGATGGGATTATACAATTACATCCAGTCATATGATGAAGATACTACTGATGAAATGAAAGAAAGAATGAATGAATTGGTAGGATTGACCGAAGCCAGAAGAGAAGCATCTCTGAGAAATCAAAAATTGCAGTTACAAGTCAAAACACTCTATGATAAAAGAACTGTAAACAAGAAATTTGAAAATGGAGACCTAGTCTTAATGTGGAACGCCAGAATTGAAGATAAAGGAAAACATGGCAAATTTGATCCCATTTGGTTAGGCCCATATCTCATTGAGAATGCTTGGGGTAAAGATTCTTACATAATCAAAGATATATTTGATAATATTCTTGAATTTCCAGTTCATGGACAATTCTTGAAGAGGTATTTTTCTTGAAAAAATACTTTTTTTTCTTCCATGAACATTAGTTTTAGGGTTTCTTGTCGTCCTGTTTTCTGTAAATCCTTGTACAGTCTGAGTTTTTGTTTTTGTGTGTTGCTCTGTGCTCTCTGAAGAAGTTTTCACTTCCCAGATGTGTGGTCTGCTCTCCCATAGATTCTGAATCCATGCATAGACTCAAGTAGTCTATCATCCCCAGACAGAGCCACTGTTGGTCTGACTTTTTCTGTAGTAAAAATTTTTTCAGTTAAACCATAGAAAAGTCAGATGTTCTATGTCTAAGTGAAGCATAGGGTTTTGGATAAACCATCTATAAGAAATAATCGCCATATAAACCCTATATTCATCCCTATTCATAAATTGTTGGGCGCAAAATTTTGAAATTTCAAAAGAGGCGAATATGCTTTCATATTCCTTTTCCTTTCTCCCAGGTTACCTTTCTTCCTATTTGTCCCAACCGTCGGATTCGATTAGATCTACCGCTAGCGTTACCTCGCTATTGAGAGTTGCATGCTCATTAAGTATAGCGAGATAGCGAGTATTGAGTTTTTTAAGCGGTGGGACCATAAAGTGAAGATGCGGCGATCGGAGATTTGCTTATTAAATGTTTTATTGTGTAGGTACACTTTGCAATTCGCCATCCAAAAAAAGGAGAGGGACCCACTACAATATCTGACATTAGAGCCAAAATGTTGATTTTTCTGGAAGTTCCGCCACCTCGCTATCGGAAAAATCAGGCACTTCACCGTTAGCGAAGTAGCGAGGCCACGTGAAAATCTAAAAATGATGACATTGCATCTTGCTTGTATCATAATTACACTAGGTGGCATGACCAGTCATAAATACCGTTGTCAGAATCAGTTTTAATTAACAAAAGTAATTACTGGGTAACCCTTGCATTTTCCGGCACGGAATCCTTTTAAGTGCTGGAGCTCGCTACCTCGCTATCGGAAAATTCAGGTGCTTCACCATTAGCGAGTTAGCGAGGCCCCGTAAAATGGCAAAAGATAGGCAAGATCTTTGATGACGTGTAATGACAGATGACTGTGATAAATTTTGACATGTGCCAGCTGTGCGGAGATCCGATTCTCATTAATACCTATCTGACTGAATGTACAAGAAATCTTGAACGTCAGCTTGAAGTGGATCAACGGAGCTCGCTACCTCGCTATGAAGAGTTGCAAGGAAGATAATTACAGCGACATAGTGAGTTGGGCCCACCGCCTTCTTTCTTAAGAAGTCCTGTAGCGTATCTTTCGATCATTTCTTGATCTGATCAACGATTGTCGCCGCCTCGCCATGGCAAGGTGCTTGTTCTTTATGCATAACGAAGTAGCGACATGCTGACACGTGTTCTCCATCGTTAGTGAGTCTAAATATAAGCGCCATCAAAAGAAAGAATTTTTTACGTGGCAAGTTCTCATTGGGTAAAATAACTGACATGGCAAATATAACTCCTAGTTGTTCTCTTTGTACCGCATGATCGTAGGATCTTTGAAGCTCAACGACGTCGTTTTAAATGAAAAATGTAGTGCCACTCTCTGTATTAATTAGACAAGAAAGCTTCGTCCGTGAGGAAAAACAGAGTATAATACAGAGAGATTTCATCAATTTCGTTTCACGCGAGAAAAGATTTGAAGCCATTCTTGTGCAGAAGCCATTACTGAAAGAAAAGCGTGCCAAGGTTTTAAAAAAAAAAATTTGTCAAGTTGTCTGTTCGCAAAAAATTTGCAGGAATACAGAGGAGAATTGAGACAGAATTCAAGTAAAAATGCCATCATCTTCGTGAGCTTTTAAGTTTTAAAAAGGATAGCCCAAGATGCCTCCTAAGAAGGGATTTACAGGTGCAATAAACTACCTGGATAGAAATGTGCATGATGATTTGCTTGAGTTACTTCATGAATCCACTGTAGAAACGGTGCAAGTTAAGAGGTTAACCTCACTCAACCCTAGGCTAAGGGTAGCTGATGGATTGTATGATAAGGGTAATTGGGTTCGGGATGCTGAAACTTCTCAAACTGGTTTGAGTTTATTCAAAAAATGGTTTGCGAAAAGGAAGTTATATGCCTCTCATGCCAATATATGGAATTTTGATCTTGGGAAGCTTGTTGTCCCCAGCGTGTTTATGGATTTCGACCTGCTTGAAGCTATAGCAAAAAGCTATGACCAAGCCACTAAGGTAGTGAGAAGAATGGATGGTGAGGCTTTAGTTACCATCAGTCCCGAGGAGATTAGGAAGGTTTTCAGTCTGGGACCCCTCACCGTGTATCATGTGCCCATTAATTTGATAGATTTAGAAAAAGAATATATATCCAAGAGGGATGTAGTTAGACAGGGTGCACTGAAAGCCCACATAGGCCGGATTGGAGGCCTCCCAACCATAACATCATCTTCTAAAGAACCATTCAAGAAATCATGCTTTAATGCCAGGGCAGTGGAGATATATAGGACCCTGTGCAGAGTCTTCGGAGAGGGCGAAGAAGATTTTATTCCTGTGAGCTTCATGTATATGATCACCCAAATCTCTTATTTTGGTGTGGAAATAATTTTTGATTTTACATCTTACTTGGCAAATGAGATTCATCAGGGATTGGTGGGGATTGCACAAGACAAGGTGGAAAAGGTTTGGGGTCAGTATTCCTTATTGATGCACATGTTTCTTTTTAAAGGGGCCACTTATTTTGGTAAAGAAATGGTTTTAAATAGAGAACAAGAAGGGGAAGCACTGCCAGTCCAATTATGGAGTGCAGACATGACCTGGGAAGCAGAAAATGCTAGCTTCGTTAGATTTGATAGGCACTTTGCCTCCAAACTAAGGTGCCTCATATTGAGTGACAATCCCAGAATCCCTAAGGCATTAATGCACCTTGTCAGGCCTATGGACAAAACCCATAATCTAAAAGTTTCACATAATTGGGGAGATATTATCCCATATTCAGTCTCAACTGTCATCAGGGTCTATGGATTCAAAGGAACACCCCATGTGTTACCCTATTAGGTACCTTTAAAGGTAGGGATAGCTGAATTTTTGTGGCAGTTGGGAGGAGTGGACGAGGCCTTTTTGCACAAAAGGGGGACAGGATCAATTTTTCCTACTTGTACTATAGCCCACTAGTTTGTGATAACTAAAGAAGGGTGGGTCTTTCTCCATAAAATTTTGGATCAATATAAGATGGCAGTGTCTCACTCTCGTTTTTGTGATACAGAAGGTTTCTTTAACTCTGCCCTTAGATTGAGAATCAAGCTTCGTCCAGTTCAGCATGAATTCTATTTTCCTGAAGATATAATAAGAAATGAATACTCTCTCCATGAGCAAGAAATAAAGAAAGAAAAATGGAGAGTCTATTCAAAAGTTTTGGAATTCATTAATTGTTTTGACAAAGATTTCAGTCCTCTTAGTAATGCTGCAAACAATGCAGATAAAATACATAAGCTCATGAGTACTTTCTCTGAGATAATGGAAGTAATGAATGAGAAGAAACAGCATTTTATTAATTCTTTTCCAGATAAAGCCAGAGAAATTATGAGAAAATTGGGTTTCACCCCCAACATTGGAATAGGTCCACTGGTGGTACAAAAGAAGACAGGATATACTATTGTCCGACAGGAGGTGCCCATTGTACATAAAGAAAAATAGATAGTTGAATCCACCAGCACTGTCCTAGAAGAAAGACCCCCTGAACCTTCTCCCAAAAGAAGGAGAATAATAAGGGAGGAAGAATCCCCTGATGAAAGTTGCTCACCTTCTCAAACCCCAATAAGAATTGAGGAAGAATAGCTCACTAATGAGCAATTCGAACAAATGGGGTCACAAGGAGAAATTTTTGTTACACAAGCAGAGATTGATGAAGGGAACCCTCAGGAACCCCCTGTACCAAGTTTTGAATTAACTACAGTAGATTTCAGAGGAAGGGAATTGGACCCTATTTTGGAACAAGCCAGCCAGCATTTTTTATCTGATAACAATTTTGTAAGATCTAGGGCTTTCCATCAGTTTGTGTGGAGAGTAAACATGCACATTTTTGAGCAAAGGTGTAATAATATGAAAGCAGAACATCCAGAAATGGATGAGACCTCCATTCAAAATCTAATAAAGGAACAAATGGTGCAAGATTTCCAAAATATAACCCCTGATGAGGGAAGACAGATGGTAAAAAATTCTAATGTTATATTATTGCCCAATTGGGACATTGCTGACGCCTTAATTTTTAATTCTGTTTCAAATAATTTAGGACTCCAGGATCCAAATAAAGAGGAATTCTTGGGTATAGCATTCAGCAATGATCAAGCTGCCCTTGTTATGTGGTCCCTGAGAAGAGGATCCAAAATTACTTCATCACAGCCTGATGATTCAGGATTAACAGGGAGTATCATTGTAAGAAGAGTTGCTGACACTTCAAATGTACAGGCAGCCCACATGAATGTGGATTATTCTAAATTTTCCTTGGCTACTGCGGAAAGAGGAGAAAGGGAAATGATTGATATGCATAATAAATATGAAATAGTGGTGGAAGCCTATAACCAAGAGGTAAAAAGGAGAATTGAGTTAGAAAACAGGGTATCTCAATTAGAAAAGGTACTTGGAAAGAGAAAAGTGGGAGAATCTAGTACATTGAGAATTGCATATCCCCCACAATCATCTGTGGGATTAACCCCTATTATTGAGATACCTGACACCCCTGAAAGACCCCAATTCTATACTGCAGAGGAATTTGAAGCAGAAAAAACCAAATTACATGAGTGGCAGATAGAATTTAGAAATCAGCAAGAAGAGAAATGGAGGCAGGGTGTGACATATTTGAGGGATAAAATACAATGGTCAACTTTTTATGATCAGTTGACAAGGATTGTAACCCTCATGGATGAGTTAAATAAAGAAAAGGATGGACTAGATTCTCTTGCACAGAAATGGAGAAAGAGAAACAATGATGTTACAATTATTTGTATATCTACAGTCCAAATTCCTTATCATCAGGTTGAAAGGATTTTTGATTTATTGAATCAATTAGATAATTTTGAGAATAAAAGAGATTCTTTACAGAGAAAATTGATACTCTCTTTTTCAAAATATCTTGCTAAAAAATTCACCCTATTTCCTTGTGCCTTAGAATCTGTTGATACAGTAAAGGAAAAAGACAAATGGAAAAAGGAAATGGATGAATTATTCGATAACAGAATAACAAACATCATCAGTGAGACTGGCCATTGGTTTTGGGCAAAGACAAATGAAGAGCTGGTAAAAATACAATTATATTATGCTGATATAAGAAAAGATTTTGATGATTTAGAAAAAAATGCCAATTCTTTAATAAAGATACAAAGAGAAACCCTAAGTTTTGATTGGCCAGATGATGATACTTTTAACAGATGGAAAAATTAGTTTAGTGAGCAGATGTCAGGAGACGATGACGAAGAAGATATAAGAGTAATAGTTACTTTTGTAGTCAGCAATGATGACATAGAAAATCCCCAGGTTAAAGTGAGTTTGCATGTAACAAAAGATGATACATCACTTACAGACCTTATGGGTATGTACTCTGAAGATGAAGAATGATTGTGAGATCAGATCATAACAACCAAGAAGCATAACAGAAAGGGACCCGCCAAGATTTGCTGTTATAATCAACCTTTCTGTTATTCTTGTTTTTGTTCTTTAAAAGAAGGACACCTGTCACCTTCTGTAGCCTAAAGCTTGTTGCATCTCACATTATTTAAGTGAGATCCCAAGGCTAAAGATGGGTCCGAATTTGGTTTTCACTAAGTATTGTGCTTAGTTCTGTTTTTGGTCCAAACATTTTGGGAAAGAAATTTATAGTATACTTTTTCTGTCAAAATTTCTGAGATATAGATGAATGTAGAAAGAACTGTGCTCCTTCTTTGAAGGTTTTTCTGGGTCTTGTAAAGGATATACTATTTTGAAAGGAAATGAATATAAATTATGAACTGTCCCCATATCTGTTCTTCTCTGAATTTTGTCTCCTTTTAAATACTTAGCTACCTTGATGTTGTGTGAGTAAAAGCTTATGCAATTGATTGCAATATAGTAAGACTGTACATCCATTTGTTATTGCTGTTAATTCAATGGATTAAATAAAGGCTCTGATGAATGTGATGAGGTTGCTTGGGTGTTAATAAGGATTTTGAATGATAAATTCTTGTAAGAATTGCTGATGAAAATTTGTTGCAAAGCAAAAAATTAGATCTAAGAATTTACTTGACTCTGAATTCCCAATGGATTAGGCACTGATCGAAAGTATTTCAGCCAAAAGAGAAGTATATTATGACTAGCTTTTTTCAAAATACATCATAAAATCAATTTTTACTTATATTTCCTGTAAGATTTTCAAAGTTGGCCAGCACTTGCCTGCATGGATTGTTTTAGCTTCATTTAGCCATTGCTGTTGGAAACATCTGCAGAGCTATAAGAAGATTTCTTGGCCATATCTGTTCAAGGGATGTGTTTATCAATTTGGTAAGATTTAGGTATATGTTTGAGGATTTAGAGATCAGAATCAAAATGAAACTAAGAATAATTCTCATACAATTGTTCCATCTTTGAACCATCCTCGGGTGCACCCGCCCTGGTTTTTACAGAGCCAAAAGAGTAGAAAACTGTCTAAGGTTTTGTTGGAGTTGGGCCCTAGTACTTTGCATATGCAAGTGATAATGAGAATTGGCTATTCTTTAGGTTGTGTATGTACTAATATCTAGGTACTAAGCCTTTTGTCGCCTAGTAGTTTTAGCACTGTTAACATCAAAATAAAACACCAACATAGACAACACAATTATTCACACTCTAATTAAGCATGTGGTGTCTACAACATCATTTTATGTGACACACCTTTGTGGGCTTATCCTCTCATTATCACACTAACTCCTATGCTTAATGGAGGATAAATCATTCTTGGTGGACATGTGCTTAGTTATGAAGCTTATCATATTGCTAACTCCTAGACATTCTAGATGCATCTTAGAGGCCTTTATATACAAGCACTCATAGTGTATCAAACATAACAATTACATCAATTGAATGTCATATTGTTATTCTAATCATACTCTGTTGGTCTATTTTGTGCTAGTTATTATGCTTCTTGGTTTTGGGTAAAATTTTTCATAAGGAAAATTCTTACACATGTATGCTCAAAAAGCATGTATCACATCTCAACCTATTTCTTAACATTGGTCTAGCATCTTTTTCTCTAATAATTTGTTCAGTAGGGTGATGCCTTTTGACATACTTTGACAATCTTGGTTCTACACTTCTCTCTTCATCAGGTCTGTCAACTTAAGAATCATTGTGTACATCTCTATTGGTTAATTCAACATCTCTTTCATATACACTAATCTCAAAATAAGAATGAGTCTCATCTTCTATCTGTAACTCAGCTCTTGGCTATAACTCAGTTCCTAAAAGCAACTCAACATTCATTGTATGTGACTCGACAAACACTAAAACTTTTTGTTGATTTACAACTTGGTTTAAATCATCTTCATTAGTAGGCATAGGTTCATAAAATTATAAAAATGATTTTTACTCTTCAAGTTCCTTCATAGGTTCAGCTTCATGTAACTTTGTATATTCATCAAACTTCACATTTGCATTTTCCACAACTTTGTTATTGTTAGTAGTTAAACACTTATAAGCTTTAATTCTTGTGGAATACTCACCTTCTTGACTTTTAGCATCTAATTTACTATTCATGAAATCCTTAAGAATGTAGCACTTGCTTCCAAATACCTTAAAATATTTTACATTAGGTGAGTATCCATACCATTATTCAAAAGGTGTAGAATGAGTACCTTTCTTGACTTGTACATAGTTCAAAGTATAGATAGTTGTACTTGCACCCTCTCTCTAGTATTTCAAAGCAACATTATTCTCCATCATGAGTGTCCTAGCACAAGGGGTCCTAGGTATGGATAATTTTCATTTGATTCCTTTGTCATTGTAGAACATCTCAAACTCATTTGATGAAAATTCTTCACCTCTGTCAGATCTCAGACATTTCAAGCTTTTGCCTATCTCCTTTTCAACTCTAGGTAAGTACCAGTTAAACATTTGGAAAGCATCAAATTTTTATTTCAAAAACATAACTGTCATCATCCTAGAATAATCATCAAAAAATAGCAAAATGTACATGTTAGCTTTATAGCTTTGTACTTCAATTGATCCACACAAATTAGTATGAACAATCGCAAGAATTTTGTTAGAGGTGTGAGTCTTACTTTTAAAACTAGGTTTTTTCATCTTGCCTAACTAACATTGTTTATGCATCATATTTTTAGGTTTCTTCAATTTTGGAAAATCTTTAACTCTTTTCATGATTCTGATATTGACTAAGTTATGAAATTTAACATGATATAACATATTGTGTCATAACCACACATCATCAAATTCTACAAAAAAACAAGTAGCGACATTCTTATCAAGATAGAATAGATTACCTCTAGTCTAATCACCTTTCAAAATTAATTTGTCATCAGTTTCATAGATGTTTTCTATCTTATTCTCAAACTCAACTTTACAACTTGAACTATTTAGTTGTGACACACTCAACAAATTATAGTTAAGTCCTTCAACATAATAAACATTGTGACACATGATCTTTTCTATGAGTTTGATATATCCTTTACCTTTTATCAAACATGGTGGAGCGTTACCAAAATTTACACTATTTTAATCATAATAATTTAGGGTAATGAACTTACTTTTATCTCTAGACATGTGATGTAAACACCCACTATCAATGATCCATCTATCACTCTTGTTCACATGAGACACTAGTGTAGTTTCATCATCCTCATCAAAATCATCCTTGATTTCAACATAGACCACTTCATCATCATGGTCATCGAATCCATCTTTGGTTTCCTTTGCTGCAATGTAAAAGACTTCTTGTCTTTTTCTTTGTAATCTTTGTTGTACTCATCTCTTTTACTTCAGTATTTTTCTCCATTTCTATTTTTCCTCTTCTTTGGACATCTAGTAGCAATATGACCAACATCATTTCAATTAAAATACATGATAGGTAGCTTACTTTTGAATTTTCCTTTGTCTCTGTGAAATCTCCTTGCTAGTAGTGCTCCAAGTTGTTCTACATCTTTCTCATTTGTATCACTATCACTAGAAACATATTTCACATTTTTCTACTTCTCTTTTAGGTTCCTTTAATGATAGTTTAGCTTTGAAAATAGATTCAACATTCTCAAATTTGAAATTATCAAAATTAGAGAGTTCAAAGGTAGTGAGCCTACCTACCAAACCTTCAAGAGATAGATTAGAACCTGGTATACATCTTAATTATTGTATGGAAGAAACTCTAATAGAATAGATGGGAAATGGTGTTCTCAATACTTTTCTTAATATAGTATCATCATCAATCTTTCCATTAGCTCCTCTTATAGCATTAACAACATCTTTTTATTCTAGAGAAATATTCAGCAATGTTCTGAACTTCTCGCATCCTCATGTCATCAAACATAACTCTAAGACCTTCAGACTTGGATCTCAAAAGATTTGTGTCTTCTCCATAAATAGTGTGAAGTGTATCCCACATCTTCTTTTCATTGTCACAACCCTTGATTTCATTGAACTTAGAATAACTTACTGAAGAGGTAATCTCCAACATTGCTTGATTATGTTCTTTCTTCTTTTTCAGATCCTCGGTAGTTAGGGCTTCAACAAGGTCAACATGCTCAATGGTGATGGTAGATTGTGCATGGTCTCTGAGACCTCCTAGGTGTAGTTTCATCAGACTTTTCCATGTTGGAAAGTTCTCCTTGTAAAGCTTGGGTAGCTCTCTTTTGGACATCATGATCTTTTGCTTCTAGTTCCTTCAAACTAGTCCTCCTAAGCACTATGGCACTCTAATAAAAAAATTTGGAATTCTTTAGAATAATTGAGGTGGGGGGTGAATTAGTTATCCTAGGTCTAGATGTAAAAATAAAAATTTCAATTCTTAGTGGACCCATATCCATAAAACCTTGACAAGCATGGATCCATTAGATCATACAATATTTGAACTTTGTAGGTTACTATCCTTGGTCAAAACAACTTTGTAGAAATGAAAACATGAAACATAACATATTCAATAACACCTTGACACAAGGATTTTACTTAGAAACCCAATTTGGGAAAACCACCAGTAACATTCTACTAATTCGCACTCTTCTGAAGTGATGCCTTGTGAAAGGCCAACCCTATTAAAGGTTATGATACACATTGTTAAATGTTACCTAGTTAAAGGATTTCAATCACCCTATTAGGAGTGAGACATGTTAGATGACTTTATACCATTCCATTAGAATGTTACCTGGTTAAATGATTTACAAATTACTTTTAGGTCAACCTTAATCCAAAGGATTTACCCTAGACCGATATAATGATTAGAAAGTAATAGTAAGGCCTAATCTGATACCAAATTGCAACTCATTTGTAGATTATAGATCTCTATTTCATTTCTCCATTCTACTCAGTATTCACATACTTCAGCTCTAATAGCTTGTTTAGCCTTCAAGCATTCATTCTCATAAGCCTTATTTCTTTGTATGCCAACTGCAATCACTTTTGTTCGGCCACTGAATGAAGCAATACCCTAGACTCCTTTTCTTCCTTAGGTTCTCGCAAATGACAATCTTTTCTTCTAACTAGCTATCTCTATAAATAGAAAATTTTGATCTTTTGCCACTTATTTTAGGGTTAGGTAGGATACAATGAATCTACTCCCTTTTTATTCGGTTCCTCTAGAAATTTCTTCTTCAATCCTCCTTGAATTCACCTCAAAATGGTTCAACTTGAATTTTGTGCCACCATCTCATCATAGTTACCTTCCACATGCTTTATACAATTCAAGAAAACAAAATAGTTAGCTTAGATTCATCAAATATTTGATTTAACATGTTTATAGGAACTCAGCATCAATATGTTGTCACTCAACTTCTATACTATTCTTTCAGTTGGCCAACAATATTTTACTTGATGAACACTAAATTTTACTAATGCTCGGCACCACCTAAACTTTACTTGTTGTATACTGACAATCACTCGGCTTGCACTATTTTTCATCTTTTCTTAGCACCACTTGTTTTTGTCTCAGCTTCCTCTAATTTATTCTTAGCTTGCACCAAAAGACACTTTTCGTACTTGATCTTCTTCCAGTCTTAACTTGAGTAATATTTCATTTCAGACTTTAATTAGATGATACCTTTCAAACCAAAAAGAAATTGTCTCACCAACTGGTAGAAGATTTTCCATATTGACAAAATAATGATTGTTCCATTATAGATTCTTCACCTCAAAACAATCTTATATCAACAATTGGTCATAAGTAAATGTTGTCATGTGCAAAAATCTAAGGAAGACAAGGAGTCTAGGGTATTGCTTCATTTAGTGGCTAAATAGAAGTGACTACAATTGGCATGCAAAGAAAGAAGGCTTAAGAGTATGAATTCTTGAAGGGTGAACAAGCTATTAGAGCTGAAGTGTGTGAATACCAAGAAAAATGGAGGACTAAAATAGAGATCTATAATCTACAAGTGAGTTTTAATTTGTTATTAGATCAAGTCTTACCGTTACTTTCTAAACATTGTATCAAATAGGGTAAATCCTTTGGATTAAGCTTGACTTAACAATCATTTGTAAATCTTTTAATCAAGTGACATTCTAGTGGAATGGTCTAAAGTCCTCTAACAAGGCTCACACCTAACTGGTTGATTGAAATCCTTTAACTAGGTAACATTTAATAGTGTGTATTATAACCTTTAATGGAGTTGGCCTTTCACAAGGCATCACTTTAAAAGAGTGAGAATTAGTAACATGTTACTAGTGGGTTTTCCCAAATTGGGTTTCCACATAAAATCCTTGTGTGAAATTGTGTGAATGTTCTTATGTTGTTTCATCTTTACATTTATGCAAAGTTATTTTGAATAGGACAATAACCTACAAAGTTTAAGTATTGTATGATTGAATGGATGCATGCATGATAAGGTTTTATGGATATGGGTCTACTAAGCATTAAAAAGTTTTATTTGTAAATCTAGACCTTGGATAACTGATTCACCACATCCCCCCCGCCCCTTCTTAGTTATTCTAAAGAATTCTAGCAATTTTTCATTTCTTTAAAAAAATTATCACTTTCTTCATAATTACCTCCGAAAATTATGTCATCAACAAATATTACTATTATCAAAAAACCATTCTCAATTTCTTTCAAATACAATTTATTATCCGTCGTACTTTTATCAAATCAAATCTTTACCAAGTACTTGGCCAACCTTGCATATCAAGTTCTAGGTGCTTGTTTTAGACCATATAAAGCTTTCTTCAATCTATATACCATATCTTTATCTTCTATCATAGGGAAACCTTCATGCTTCTTAATGTATACCTCTTCTTCAAGTTCTCCATTCAAAAAGGCTCATTTGATAGCCATGTTAGAAAGGCCAAGGTTGTCATTGCACCAAAAGATCATCATGTCAATGCCCAATACAACCAATAGTCTTATAGAAACATAGGAGTCAATTGAGCCATTTCCTAAATCCTATGAGGGATTCTCACTCACTACCAATAATCATTCTCCTAGTATCACTCATCATAGCCTACAAGATTCAAACCTATGACCAAGCTCTTGTACCAATTCTTAGAAAGGCCAGGGTTTTAATTGCATAAAAGGATCAACTTGTCAATACCTGATACAACCAATAGTCTTATAGAACCACAAGAGGTGGTTAAGCCATGTCATGAATCCTATGAGCAATGTTGGCCCATAGCCAACAAGCCATCTGATACACTTTGAACTTCTTATTTTCTACATAAGCCAAGAATATTCTCATTGCTTTCATTTTAGCTATAGGGGCATATTTTTCCTCATAGTCTATTCCTTCTTGCTATGAACATCATTTGTATACTAGTCTATCTTTTTTTTCTTACAATGTCTCCTTGTTCATTCATCTTTTTTCTGAATACCCACTTAGTTCCTATAACATTCTTATCTTTAGGCCTAGGAACCAATTCCCATGTATCATTCTTCACAATCTCATCTAATTCTTCCTTCATTGCTTCAATCTAGTGATCATCTTTGCATGCCTAATCTACACTTTTACATTCAACTTGAGAAATCAAACATAATTCCTCATTAACTTTATTTCTTTTCATCACTCATTTGTCTGTGCTTCCAATTATCTTCTCTGGAGGGTGATTTTTTGTGAGATTCATGTTAGAGGTAGGAGTTTCTAACTGAACTCTTATCTCTTCTCTTGGTTCGGGTCTATTTTTTCTTCTTTTCTCAACAATTTTCACATCATTCTAAATATCATTGTTAGTCTCCATGATATTTTCATGGTTAGCCTTTGGATCAACAATAGTTACCAAAGCTATCTCTTCTATTACTTCATCTTTCTTAACCAATTCAAGCTCATCATCATAGTCATTCAAGAATCTTTACATACTTTCTTTAAATTATTCATCTTCATTAGAAAATGAACTTTTTCTAGATTTTCTTACTCTCTTAGGACATATAGATGAAAAATGATCAAATTCTTTACATGTCCAACAAACAAAAAAAATCATATCTTTTATCTCTCTTTTCATAAGTAGATCAATACCTTCTTTGATCTTCTTGTCTTCTTCAGAGCTAGACCTGTCTTTACTTGTGTCTATATTATTTTGTATGAAACAAAATATTTTTGGATATGGAAACTTGATGCTTTGTTCTGTACATAGTTTTGATATCTCACCAAGAAGCTCCATCTTATGGGTGTCAAAATTTCCTCCATCATACTTAGGACTTTCTTTCCTGAAGTGAATCACTAGTGGTCTCCCAAAATTGTTAATCTTTCTCTTCAAGTACTTTATGCTATGATACTAATTGTTATATTATATAGTCCACCAATATAACCTTGAGGGGGGTGAATTAGTTATACAAATATTATCACAATTATCAACCTTATTAAATCTTAACCATATGAGAAATATAATCAGAAACCATAACAAGATCCTTATGCATAATAACACCAGATATGTTAACTAGGAAAACTCGTGATCAAAGAGAAAACCCTAGTGCAGATGATACCCAAAAGATGATGTACTAATATAAATATTCCTTGTTAGAGGATGGACCTTGTTAGGAGTCTATGAAAACATTTAGTACATATTAGTCCCTATTAGGATACTTTGAATCCTTATTTGGATACTCCAACCCTATTAGGAGTTGTAGAAGAAAAATGAACCCACTGTCCAAATAACTTTAGTGGAAAGACCAATGAACTCACTATCCAAATGATCTTTGCATTATTCCTTACAGAATAATAGAATTGAACTTTACTTCTCCTTCATCTTTCTTTGTCGTATCAACTAGACTTCTTCTCCTTCTGATCTTGATACTAGATCACAAACTTTTCATCTAATAATCCTTTAGATCACTTACTCACATTTTCCAAACACTTTGCTCTTGTTTGTACTTCCTTAATTACTTTGTATCTCACACATGAACAATTTATTTATAATCAACCAAAATACTTTCCTTTATACCAAGTCCTCAAAAAAATTCCTTATGTCAACCTTGACTCTTTCCCAATTAATTATAATAGGACCACAATAAGATAATTAATTATTTCTCAACCACATAGCACTGTTGGCTCATAGTCTATACAAATTTTCAAATGTGTGACTTCAAGACTTGTGCACTTGTTGATCTCATCATCAGACTGTTGGAAATCTGAAGTAAAAGATCATTGATGAAGAAGATTGAATCAAAGAGGGAGATTGTTGTTAAAAGAATGTTTTCAATCATTGATTTGTCATTGATGTCAAACCTACTATTTTACGAATGTCATTTCCTTATAAGATCCAAATACTATCACTTAGTTGATTGATGAAGAGGATTTGATCAACAAGATGTAACAAGAGCACCTAAGGGAAAGGTTGAGTTATGATATTGTAATGAAGTGCAAGGATCAGTTAAGACAACGGTTAAATGATGTATTGATAACATACTCAAAGATACAAAGTCTGGCTACACTTAGAAACATTGGAGGAATAAGTTGTAATAGGGTTGACTACAAAGCTTAAACTAAGTTCATTAGTGGGTGCCGAGAAAGCTAGTTTAAGTCGAGAAAATTTTCAGTTGGAGCTGAGAAAATGAAAAAATCTAGTGTTTTCTAAGTAATCTTCAGGTGCGAAGCAAAGAAAAAAGTGCCAAGTAATCTTCAGGTGTCGAGAAAAGTAACAAGTGTCGAGCATCAAAAAATATTAGTAGGTGCCAAGTATACTTCAGGTGTCGAGCATCAGTAAAATGTAGTTAATGCCAATTAACACAGTATGTGTCGAGCACCAGTATTTCAATAGTGTTGAGCTACTGCATTATTGGAAATGTCAAAGATTCACCAAATCTGAGTTGACATAGTTGTTACCTTGTATTTTGTGAACTAGTTGGAGGATAACGATGATGAGCTGGTGACATAGAATTCTATGTAAATCATTTTTGAGAAAATTCAAAGGATTATTCAAGAAATTTCTAGACGAAACATAATATGGGTTAGATACAATGAATCCTACCTAGTCCATATGTAGTGAAATCAAAGGAAGGAAGAATCAAGTGGGAAAAAGAACTCCAAGACTTCTAGTTAAGAAGTCACAAACCAAGAATCTATTGTTGTTGAAGTGCCAAATTTGTGAAGTGATTAGAAGGGTGTCAAGGAGAAGGCATCTAGGAGAAGGAAGAGCATAAAGAGTCTACTTTACTAAAGTGGTTAGAGAAAGATGATTGCACTAGTACATTGAGCATGGAGACTCAAGGAGACAAAGCTTGCAAGGAGGGCAAGCTAATAGAACTGAAGAGATTGAAGGCTAAGCAATGTGATGAGATGAAGAGTGATCTAAGATCTACAAGTTAATTTGGTCAAAGATTTTCTAATACTCTCTAGCAATTGTATTAAACATGAAAATCCTATGGACTTAGGTTGGTTTGATAGCCATTTGTAAATCCTTTAACAGTGAATGTTCTAAAGTCCACTAACCAGGCCCACTTCTAATAGGGTGGATAAATCCTCTAACAAGGTCACATTTAATAGTGTGTTGTAAGCCTTTAACAGGGAAGGCCTTTCACAAAGAATCACTTTAGAAGAGTGAGAATTGAGTAGCATGTTACTGGTGGTTTTTCCCAAATTGGGTTTCCACGTAAATCACTATGTTATGTGTTGATCTTTTTATGTGTTATGCATGCATGTTGATTTACAATAACTTTCTAAATAGGAAAGTTAAAGCTTGGATGAATGAATGGCTGATCTACCTTTGAGTTCATACCTTACCTCTCCAAGTGGTTCAACTTTCTTTGTCCTTTTAGGTTCATCATGTTTCTCATGTTTACTTTCATTTTCAACTTCTATAGGTACATCTATAAATTGAGTGGATTCAATCTTATCTATATCATTCTTCTTAGGTTTAGGGGATTCGACATCTGGATCTAGCTCCTTTCTTTCTTTAGATTTCTTTGTTGATTTTTCTCCAATGAAATATCCAAGACAGGTCTTATTATAGGAAGGTCTCTGATAATATAGTAGCTCATCAATATTCTCACTATTGGAATATAAATTTTCTAATTATTGCTTAGTCTAGGTTAATTCTTCTTTCACAATAGTATTGTACTTCTTAGGTTCTACATTTTCTATCTTGATATATTCATGTTAAAATGTCACTTTAGTAAGATGGGATCTTAGATCTGCATTCGTAGATTTTAGATCTAATTCAACCATGCTATCATTGTTAATCAAACTTAACATTGGTCCAATAATCTTCAGCTCATATTTCAGAATCTCATTTTCCTTCTTTAATGTTGATACCTCATCACTATATTTTATCTTATCATTAGGTTCCTTTCTATATTTGAGACGAATAATATTTTCTTTCAATTTTTCAATGTAGTCTTTTACATCTTTGTATCTTTCTTTTAGGTTATCTCTTTCTTTAGTAAGAAGATCAATCTACTCAAGTGTGTATTCAAGATTCCTCTACAATTGTTCCATATTCATAGGGATCTTACTCAAGTTTTTAAGCCTCTTCAGATTAACTTTTCTTTGATACCAATTGTTACAAATAGGGAGTACTAAGAGGGAGGGAGAGAGGGGGGGTGTGAATTAGTATTCTACAAACCTTTTCTCAAAATTGAATATTGTTAATTACTTTATAACATTCATATGAAAGTAAATTAAAAATGTTGAAAATTAATAATAACCATACACAAAGAGAACTCATAACACCATATTTTGTTAACTAGGGAAACAAAAGTATCATGTTAAGGATGTTGACCCTAATAAGAGTCTATTAAGTACATATAGTGCCTCGGTGTTAGGATTAAACCATGGACAGAAATAAAAACTACATGCAAATATAACCAATAATAGAAAATAATAGATCACACAAAAATGAACACAAAGCACCAAGTTTTAACATGGTTCACCCAATCCTTGGGCTACGTCCACCAAACAGCAAGTCTGATCTTATTACAATCCAGTAATTACAACCTGATTACAATCTGTAATCCCTTATAGCTCAATACCGCTGCAAGAACCAATTTTGCATCACATCATAATAAAAAATACCTAACCCTAAACTCTTTTATACAAGTATTTTATGTCATTTTAGGGTTATAATTATTAATTACATGTTGGCTCAAAAATCTTGATAAAATAGGGCCCAAAAAAAAAATTTGTACAGTACTTTCTTGATTAGTCACCACAATCTAAGAATCTCCCACTTGGGGACTGATTAGGCTCCACACTAAAGAACAATCTCCCACTTGGAGACTAATCCTATAGCAATAAAACTACCACATGGGGATCCCACTAGATCAAACCACCTTGGACTCTACTATTCTTTTATTCATGTTCAATCTAGAAGACCAACCGAAGCTGAAGAGGAGTTCAGCTTCTCCCTTGTTACAACCTTTGTCAACATATCTATTGGATTGTCATTTGTATGTATCTTCTCCAACTTTAACTATCCATCCTCCAAAACTGACTGAATGAAATGGTACCTCAACTATATGTGTTTGGTCTTAGAATGCAGAGTTGAATTCTTG
Source organism: Cupressus sempervirens (assembly GCA_028749045.1). Taxonomy (NCBI): domain Eukaryota; kingdom Viridiplantae; phylum Streptophyta; class Pinopsida; order Cupressales; family Cupressaceae; genus Cupressus; species Cupressus sempervirens. The sequence continues at coordinate 960,151,782 of CM053792.1, read as the reverse complement.
GCAAGATGAATGGCACTCTGACTATCTTTGAACAAATAATTATCCTTCTAAGGATGTCCCAATTCTTACAAGAAGAACTAAATCCATATCATCTCCTAGGCTGCCTCTATACTAGCAACATACTCTGCCTCTGTAGTGGATAGAGCATTAATCTTCTATAACCTAGAAACCCAGCTCACAGTTGCCCCACCAATAGTAAAAACATAACATGTAGTACTCCATCTGGTATCAATATCCCCTATCAAATCAGAGTAAACATAGCCCTATAAATTATTAGTAGAGCCCCCAAAGTGTAAACACTTATTGGATGTGCCTCTTAGATATCTAAGAATCCATTTGACTATATTACAATGCTTAATTCCTGGATGACTCATATACTTGCTAACGACTCCCACTGCATGTGCAATATCTGGCCTAGTGCATATCATAGCATACATCAAGCTTCATATAGCTGAAGCATAGGGTACCTTGGACATCTTATCATCCTCTTCTTGTGTGTTAGGACACATCTCCTTAGTCAATTTCAAATGACCAGGTAAAGGTGTGGTGATATCTTTAGCATTCTCTATAGAGAAATGTTGCAACACCTTCTCAACATAATCAGCCTGAGATAGCGTCAATGTTCTATTTTTCCTATCTCTCGAAATCTTCATACCCAGGATTTTTTTTTCTGCCCCCAAATCCTTCATAGCAAATGCATGTGCTAACTGACATTTTAGCTCCTTAATATGATCCATGTTAGACCTAGCTACAAGCATATCATCAACATATAAACATACAATAATGTAGCTATCATCATACAACCTCTTAAAATAAACACAGTAATCTGAGTGACACCTATTATATCCATGGTCATGCATAAAATTGTCAAATTTTAGATACCATTGTCGAGGTGCTTACTTCAAGCCATATAAACTTTTCTTCAATTTGTACACTAGGTTCTCCTTACCTTTGACCTCAAAACCCCGTGGCTAAGCCATATATATTTCTTCATCCAAATCACCATGAAGAAAGGTTTATTTTAACATCAAGCTACTCTAAATGCAAATCTTCAGTAGCCACAAGACTTAAAACAGTACAGATAGAAGTCATTTTAATAACAGGAGAAAATATCTCATCAAAATCAATTCCCTTTTTCTATGCAAATCCTTTTACAACTAACCTGGCTTTAAATTTTTTCTTACCTCCTTCCTCTTCTTTCAACCTATAAACCCACTTATTCTATAAAGCCTTTTTACCTGCAAGCAACTTACATAAATCCCATGTCTTATTCTTCAACAAAGAGTCCATTTCATCTTTCATTGCAGACTCCCACTAAATCTTAGTATCCACCTACACATCTTCATCATAACTTTCAGGTTCACCAGCATCAGTAAGTAAAATAAAATACAAAGAGGGGGAAAATCTTTGTGGAGGTCTAATTTTCCTTGTTGACCATCTAACATTCACTAGTGTGTGTGGTATTTGGTGTTGTGGTTGTTGCACATCATGAGGAATGGCTAGAACATCAGCTTTTGGAGTATCATACAACACTACATAATCATCTTCTTTCTTCTCATGTTGCTGCAATAGATCTTTGTACAACACTTTCTCATTGAATATGACATCCCTACTTCTTACAATTTTCTGATTTTCAAAATCCCAAAGCCTATAAAAAAATTCATTAATGCCATATCCAACAAATAAACATTTCTTTGACTTAGCTTCTAGCTTGATTTTATTTTTAGAATCTATGTGAGAAAATGTTTCACAACTGAAGGTTTTGAGAAAAGGATAACTCACCTTCTTACAAGTCCATGTCTCTTCTGGAATACCACAGCCCAAAGGAGTAGAGGGACCTCTATTAATCAAATATATAGCAGTATTGATAGCCTCTGCCCACATGTATAAGGGCAACCCAACATGCAACCTCATGCTCCTTGCGTGCTCCATTATAGTCATGTTCATGCATTTAGCCACTCCATTTTCTTGTGGAGTCCTTGAAACAATTTTATGTCTATGAATACCATTAGTGCAACAATAATCTTCAAATTCATGATTGCAATACTCACCACCATTATCAGATCTGAGACATTGTAATTTCTTACCAGTCTCATTTTCAACCAAGCATTTCCATTTCTTAAAAGTTTGAAATACATTAGATTTATGTCTAAGGAAATAAACCCATACTTTTCTAGTTGCATCAACAATAAATGTAACATAATAATGAGAGACACCAAGGGAAGATACTTGAGCCTGTCCCCATACATCATTATGCAAAAGCTCTAATTTCTCCTTTTTGTTTTCCTTCCCAGTCTTTGCAAAACTCACTCTCTTTCATTTTCCATACACACAACTTTCACAGAAATCCATATTAACACATTTCAAACCTGGTAAAACTTTCTTTGAATGAATTACTTTCATAACTTTCTCACTCATGTGCCCAAGTCTATTGTGCCATAGTACTGTATCAGAATCTACAGCAGCTAGATTTGTTCTCCCTGCTCAACTGCAGCAATTGTTCCTGAACATTAATTTTTCTCTGAAACAATCAAAGTAGAAGGAACAATATGACATGTACAAAGATATAAGGTTCCTACTTTCACACCTTTTGCTACTACAAGGGAACCTTTTGAAACCTTCCAATTTTTATCATTAAAAGTAACTACACAACCCTCATCACCAAGTTACCCTGCTAAAATTAAATTCCTACTCAGCCTTAGAACATGTCTTACCTCATGTAGTAGCCAATGATTCCCATTTTGCAACTTAATCTTAATTTTTCCCTTTCCAAAAATCTAACAAGGTTCATTATCCCCCAAATAAACAAGCCCAAAATCCCCTTAGACATAATCAATGAAATAACCTCTATGAGGTGTAGCATGAAATGAAGCACCAAAATCTAATACCCATGAATCATCAACACTTTCTAAAGATAGAAGCAAAGCATCCTCTTCATATTTGTTACTTAACACATTTTTCTTCTTGTCTCCATCTGATTTATGTCCTTCATTTTTCTTTCAATTCTAGAATTCTTTCTTTTTATGCCCTGGTTTCCCATAGTACTAGCAATCATTCGGTCCTCTCAATTGAGACCTCTTCCCCTTTGACTTTCCTCTTGTTTTCTCATGATTTTTTGAATTACTTCCTCTCTTAGTCATTTTGTCCCTATTTGGTGCATTCAAAGAACTTCCTGATGTAGATCCACCTAAGGTTTTCCTACAAGTTTCCTCACTTAAAATAACACCGATCACATCATCATTTTTTAGGGTACTAGATCCAGGAACAAAATTACTCAGCCATTACCAAACTATTCCAGCTTTCAGGCAAAGAACACAAAATCAAGAGAGCCCTAATTTCTTCTTCAAAATTATACCCACAAAAGATAACTGACTAGTAATAGTATTAAACTCATTTAAATGATCTGCAACAAATCCACCTTCTGCGAATTTTATATTAAATAAATGCTTCATGAGAAATACCTTGTTTGAAGTGGAGGGCTTTTCATACAGTGTCGCTAGGGTTTTCATCAATTCTTCTGTCATCTTTGATTTTGTAATATTAAATACCATTGATGGTGCTAGGCATAATTGAATGCTTCCAAGTGCCTTTCTGTCAAAAAGATCCCATTCATCATTTGACATTGTTCCTTGATTCTTGGTTTTTCCTTCCAACGGCTTCCATAAATCCTTCTGATATATATAGTCTTCCATTTGCATCTTCAATAACTAGAAGTTCTACCCATTAAACCTATCAACCCTCAGCTTACCCTAATCTACCATTGCTCCCACTCAATCGTGAAACTTTCTTGCAGAGAATAACTGAAAAACAACTAGGCTCTGATACCACTTGTTAGGATTGAACCATGGATAGAAATAAAAACTACATGCAAATATAACCAATAACAAAAAATAATAGATCACATAGAAATGAACACAAGGCACCAAGATTTAACATGGTTCACCCAATACCTGGGCTATGTCCACCAAACAACAAGTTCGATCTTATTACAATCTAGTTATTACAACCTAATTACAATTTGTAATCCCTTACAACTCAGCACCGCCGCAAGGACCAATTTTGCATCACATCATAATAAAAAATACCTAACCCTAAACCCTTTTATACAAGTATTTTATGTCATTTTAGGGTTATAATTAATAATTACATGTTAGCCCAAAAATCTTGATAAAATAGGGCCCAAATTTATTTTTTCATATAGTACTTTCCTAATCAGTCACCACAATCTAACACCTGGTCCTTGTTAAAGGACTAGACCCTGTTAGGAGCCCTGACCTAGTTAAGATTTTTTATATATAATTAAAAATATATGCAAGATGAGCCCATTTCCCAAACATGCAACTATGTAATACAATTCCTTTATACAAAAGAGATAGATACAAAAACTTTTTTACAACTGATATCTTCAATATCTAATCTTTCATTTTCTTCTCTTCGCATACTTATGATCATACATTAGAATTCAAATCAATACAATTCACATATGAGTTCTAATATTTCATACAACTTTCTCTTAACTTCACATAATACAATCTTTCCTTTATACCCTTACATTTTATCAAAACTACCTTGTTGGCCTTCAAGCTTTCACACACTTGTAAAAATATAGAACTAATTATTGCTCTCTTAGGATTAACATCTAGGATGTTGTACCTACTTAGTTAAATAATTATTTTTTAAACAATATAATTCTTTAACCCATAATTACCCAAATAGTGATATGTTATGTTTTTCTTTGTATACTACCTTTACTAGTGTTTATTCCATAACTCCTTCCATACTATTTGTATAGACTTGCACACTTACATGCATCATCCCGATGTATTGTACTATTTTTCCTTAGGTATGTGCATTTCAATAGTTACTCTATCATTTTTGTATACCAAAATTGTCTATATTCTACTAGATAAGTGTTTGATACTTAGACAATTTTCTATATCTAATTGTGGAAACTTCATCTGTACATAGTGCCTTCTTTACACAAGGTATATGTTACCATAAATGAAAACTCCAAAAATATACCAACTTGTCTTACTTAGTCATATTTCTAACACACTTATGTACTTGATTCCAAGTGACCATGGTGATTCAACCATTGGAATTCAAGTAAGATTCATTTCTTGCTAAACTACCATGTATAAGATAGTAAATAGGTTACTCTAAATAAATTTACCAATCACTGTCAAAACTAAAAAATTGAAGATCAAATGGCAAATTGAGAAACTAGAAAGAAAATTCTATCTAACCATACAAAAAATATTTCCAAGTCAATCCATTGGCATGTAGATGCTTGTCTTGCAAACAAACTAAGAACTAAATCTTTGCTATAACTGATTGCTTCAAATAAAAAGATCGTATAATCTAACCTCCAACCCTTCTCATGGGTTTGAAATTAATTTATATAGATATGGTACATGTGTGGAAACCATTGGTATGGCCCTCCAATTTATTTTAGGTAAATTTCTACAATATTTTCAATGTTCTCAGGACAACTATTGCAAAAGCAAACTTACATTAGCAACTTCTTTGGCAATCTTGTGTCAATGACCTATGGAACTCCTAAACAACATAAACACACACCCTTATGACTATGAAATTGTTAGAATATATAGTCCACCAATATAACTAAGAGGGGGGGGTGAATCTATTATCCAATTATTAAAATAATTATCAAATTTAACCATATGGGTAATATAATTAGGAACCATAACAAGATATGCATACACAATAACACTAGATATGTTAACTAGGGAAACCCTTGACCAAAGGGAAAACCCCAATAGGGATGGTACCTACAAGATGATGTACTAATATAAATATTTCTTGTTAGAGGATGGACCCCATTAGGAGTTTATGAAAACATTTAGTATATATATCTCCTTATTAGGAGATTCCAACCTTGTTAGGAGTTGTCCCAACCCTGTTAGGAGTTTTAGAAGGAAGATGGACCCATTATCCAAATAGCTTAATGGTAAAGACCAATGAGCCCATTGTCCAAATGATCTCTATATTATTCCTTGTAGAATAATAGAATGAACTGTACTTTATTTCCTTTTCCTTTTTCCTGTCAACCAGACTTTTGCTCCTTCTGATCTTGATACCAGATCACCAAATTCACATCCAATAATCCCTTGGATTGCTTACTAACATTTACCAAATACTTTGCTCCTTGTTCATAGACTTTGCACTTTATTCACATCCACAACACACTTTACAATCAAGGAAAATACTTTCCTTTATACAAAGTCCTCAAAAAAATTCCTTGACTAGGCCTTGTAGCTTTCCAAATTAATTATAATAGGATCACAATAAGATAATTAATTATTTCTCAATCACATAACATTTTCAGCTCACAATTCATAAAACTTCTCATACATGTAACTTCAGGAATTGCACACTCATTGATGTCATCATCATATTGTTCTATTCCAATGTATAACTTTGTGTACCTTGATTATATCTATGTTAGGAGATAAAATCCAATCATCATAGATTGCTTATTATTACTTTTTCTTTTCACTCCTCTTCATAAATCACGTATATATTTCATATTTATTTGACTTATGTTATACACACTTAATCTCATCATGAAGACAAAGTGTGGAACATGTCCTTATATGGGCATCACCTTACCATCAAACCTCTACTTGTATGACCATGATCTATGTCTACTACTCGGCCAGTCTTCATAGAATTATTATTATGTTGACATCAATGACAAACAAGGTCATGAATGCAACATGTTAGTTATTTCACATGCTTACCAATGCTTATGATACTCCCCCAAAGGAATACCATCAGCATTCATGCTAACAATCTCTTCCTCTAGCATTGGTGGCAACATAGATGAAAAACATCTAGGATCCAAGAATACCAAACAACACTCTATTGTTGTTGTTCCCATCTTTTCAAATCCTCTTCATCAATCAAATATGAAATCCTCTAGAACTCTGCTCTATTCTACATCTTCTTAGGATTGGCATCATTTTTTCACAGGCGAAATAAATCTCAGCTTTTCACCCATACATCATAATTGTTCATGTTATATATCTCCCTCATAGAGATATTCCTTCTCCTTTCTTACATGAATCTTTCTAAATCTCCCTAATAAATTTATGGTTATCTATCTCTCCCCTATTCATCTAGAGGGTGTTTCTCATATATACCTCTCTCCCATTTATATAGAGGATATGTCACGCTTCTCTCCCCCATATTTAGGAGATTCTTTTCATGCATTCTCCCCCATTGACATCAATAATAAAGGTATCATTGTGTCAATCATCTACTCCAAGTCTTCAACCAGCTCGAGTCTGCAAAGACATTGTTCAAGGCCAATTACTAAGAGTCATTAGTGACTCTTTTCATCATAGATACTCCCCCATAAAGGAAGCATAAAAATTTACTCTAATCAATCAATATTTCTCTATACTACTAGATTGATGCAATCTTTGCATCATCTAGTCTGAAGTAGTCAGGGGCATAACCCCAAGCATACCTCTCAAGTACTCAAATGTATCTTTATGAAATGGCTTTGTAAAGATATTTGCAATCTAATCTTTAGTACACACATACTCCAACCTAATCTCTTTCTTTGCTACCTTCTCTCTCAAAACATGATACTTAATAGATATATGCTTAGTCTTAGAATACAAAATTGGATTCTTAGTCATACTTATTAATTTTTGTTGCTACATACTTTCCCTCAATCGTGCTTTGTGAAATACAATTGTGTTTCTTACTTAGCCAATAAACCAATCCTCCTCCAAGGAAAAATGCTCCACCACTAGTGTTTTTTGTGTTATCCATATTGCCTTCCCAAATTCACATCATAATAAGAACATAAAGTGAAATCACTTGATTTTTCATATCATATCCCATAATCAGATGTTCCCTTTAAATATCTAAATTTCCTCTTTAATGTGAGTTAGATATTGCAAACCTCCAATCATACAACTACACCTCTTTTGCTCAACTGTGGGTGTCTCATCCTTGCTAGATAACTTATGACTAGTTATCATTGGTATACCAATAGGATTACAACTTTCCAAGCCAAATATTTTTAGCAAGTCTTTCAAGTACTTAGCTTGTGAAATGAAAATGTCATCACTTCTTTGCACAATTTGTAAACCTAGAAAGAACTTCATCTCACCAATTATGCTCATCTCAAACTTATTATTCATTTTTTCACAAAGAAAATCGCTTGCTTCATCATTACCTCCAAAAAATATGTATCAACAAATATTACTATTATTAGCAAACCATTCTCAATTTCTTTCAAATACAAGTTACTATCTATCATACCTTTAGCAAATCCAAGCTTTGCCAAATACTTGTCCAACCTTGTATACCAGGTTCTAGGTGCTTTCTTTAAACCATATAGATTTTTTTTCAATTTTCATTCCATATCCTTTTCTTCTATTAAAGGAAAATCTTCAGGCTACTCAATACATACCTCTTCTTCAAGTTCTCTATCCAGAAATGCTAATTTGACATCCATCTTATTGTTGGAATTCTTTAGAATAACTGAGAGAAGGGGTGAGTTAGTTATCCAATGTCTAGATGTATAAATATAACTTTTCACAACTTAGTGAACCCATATCCATAAAACATTTTCATCATGCATGCATCTATTAGGTCATACAATCACTTAAATTTGTAGGTTACTGTCAAATCAACTTTGCAAAAAATGTAAGCATGAAACATAACAAATTCAATAACACATTTGACACAATGATTTAATGTGAAAACCCAATTTGAAAAAAACCACTAGTAACATGCTACTCATTCTCACTCTTCTGAAGTGATGCCCTATGAAAGACCAACCTTGTTAATGGTTACAATGCACACTATTAAATGTGACCTGGTTAAAGGATTTCAATCACCCTATTAGGAGTGAGCTTTGTTAGAGGACTTTAGATCATTCACTTGGAATGTCACTTGGTTTAAGGATTTAAAATGAATGTTAGGTCAACCTTAATCCAAAGGATTTACCCTAGACTAATACAATTATTAGAAAGTAATAGTAAGGCTTGATCTAATAACAACTTGCAACTCCATTTTGCATATTATAGAGCTTTGTTTTTAGTCCTCCATTATACTTGGCTTTCACAAACTTTAGCTCTAGTAGATTGTTCACCCTTCAAGAATTCATACCCTTAAGCTTTCTTGCTTTGCTTGCCAATGTAGGTAGGAGTCGTAAAATGTAGATGGACCCATTGTCCAAACAGCTTAAAGGGCATGAGTAATGAACCCACTATACGAATGATCTTTGTATGATTCATTTCAAAATAATAGAATGAATTGTACTTTATTTCCTCTTCCTCTATCTTGTCAACTATAGTTCTTCTACTTCTAATCTTGATACTAGACCACCAACTTCACATCCAATAATCCCTTGGATCACTTACTCACATTTACCAAATACTATGCTCCTTGTTCACATACTTCACACTTTATTCACATTCACAAAACACTTTACAATTATGGAAAATACTTTTCTTTGTACCAAGTCCTCAAAACAATTCCTTGATTCAGCCTTGAGCCTTTCCCAATTAATTATAATAGTACCATAATAAGATAATTAATTATTCTGAAATCACATCACACTATCAGTTCACAGTCTATACAACTTCTCAAACATGTGACTTTAGGACTTGCACACTTGTTGGCACCATCATCAAACTATCCTTTGCCACTATATAACTTTGCATACCCTGATTATATCTCTGTTAGGAGAAAGAATCCAATCATTAGAAACTACTTATTAGGTACTATGTCTCTACACTACTCTCTGTAAATCATATATATCTTATTTATTTCTTTGACTTATGTTGCGTGCACTTAACCTCATCATCATGACACACTTTGGAACATGTCCTTAACCACGAGTCACCTGATCATGAAACATATGTTTTTACAACCATGATCTATGCCTACTACTCTACCAGTCTTGACAAAATTACTTTTATGTTGACATCTACATTAAACAAGGACATGAATGCAACATGTAAATTCTGCCACATGCTTAGTAATGCTTAGGATATTCCCCCAAAGGAATACCATTTTCATTCATGCTAATTGAACCTTCCCTTATTCACTTGTAGTCTGAATAGGACCACTACAAGCTAAAATTTCACTGGAGTTTAACCAAGTCTATAGGTTCTACTGCACCAATATTTATATTTAAGGACCTATAAGGGAATAGTTTAATATTGTTGATGTATTCTTTTTTGAAGTTTCTATTACTGAAGTTATGATAGGGATATCATTTTTTGTGTTGTAAAATCCTTAAGAAAGGTAGATCCTTTCAAAGTGAAGGAATTTTTGGTGTCATGCCCACCACAATTTTCTCTCTAACCAAGGGTTTCTACATCACCAAATATATGTATCATGTATTGTGATGTTATGGTTTATGCTTACATGCATATTTTGAAGTAGATTAGTTATATTTACTTTCATTTTAGTGTTGAAGTTATGAATGTGCATGTTTACCAACTACATAAATTCTAAGGGCTAGTCAAACTTGAAAGGGTATAATAGTTTTAGCATAAAAGACAAAATAGTTATGGTTTAAACCTTAGGTGTGATAACATGCCATTTTAGTGACCAATCCAAGATAAAATGATGCATTAGAGACTAATGCTAGATAACACGACCTATTATCTAAGCCTTGATTGACAGAACTTTGTCCCATTATGAAGGTGTCTAGGATTTTCTATCTCTAATAAGATAATGGTAGAAACAAGTGCCAAAAGATTAGTCATTCATATGTGGGTATCCCTCATTTGTGTCTAGTTAACTTACCATGTAAGTTGAACATTTTTCAAGTGTTGTGCCTGTATATGAGCAATGTTAGTATTCTAATAGAAACCAAGTTTAAATAAAGCTTCTACAAACTAAACAAAATTCATAAACTTCAAGATAGACTAAGATGAACTCTCAATTGAGAATATGAGCCATTAATGGGCTCTCTCAATGAGAAGCTCTCTTGTTGAGTAGCTTTGTCTAAATAGATAGGATGTATGCTCAAGCTTTATGCTTCAAAAAGGGCTTCAAATGGAGTTGGAATTTGGGTGTGAGTGTATGGTTTTGATGTAAAATGGAATTATGACTTTACTTCATGGATTGTGTTATTTTGCAAAGGGGAAGGATCCAATTTATAGGCAAGAGGCTTGAGGGATTGAGGGCTAAGATGCAAGGATGGGAAAAAGCTCATGGAGGGCTCAGATTACATGAGAGGAGAGCACATGGATTGTGCTTCCTTACAGCCAATCAAGGAGTGACACATGTCACATGGTGAGAGGATGGAGGAAATGGGAAGGATGAGTCAACAAAGGAGGCTCAAGGGATAAAATCTTCATAAAGACCCTCATAATGACTTGTAAGAGCAATAAAAGGGCTTGGAAGAGTCATTTATGGCCTAGTGGGCTTCATAAAGTTTTATGGTTGAGATATTTTGAGGGTGATGAGAGCAATTTCGACTTGGACTTGATTAGGAGGGTTTTAAGCTTGCTTAGGCTTGTGCAAATGATTAGAGGATGGATTAGGATGGTTTAGGATTAGCTTAGGGATAGGCAAGTGGATGGCATTTAATGAGGGTGGGTGAAGGAGGAGATATTTGTTAACTTTGGCTTGGGTTAGTAAGTTTTAACCCATGTTTAGGGAATGTGACAAGGTTAGGAGGGGATTAGGATTAGGTTTAAAGACATCTTCTAGAAGAGTCTAGACTTTGGATGAGGATAAAGACTTTCTAGAATAGTCTAGAATTTCCTAGGATGAGGATGAAGACTTTCTAGAAGAGTCTAGAACTTCTTAGGATGAGGATAAATTAGATTTTTAGGAAATAAATAAAGTTTTATTTATTTCAAGGGTTTGGGTTGAGGAGATATTTATTAAAACTTTTTTAATAAACATGAGGATTAATATTTAATCTTAATTAAATATTTTGAGTTGGGATTAGGGGTAGGAAATGATGGGATTGGCCTTTAATTAAAATTAAAGAAGGATTAGAAGATTTTGGAAGAGGTTAGTGGTCTTAAGGAAATTGGCCAAGTTTTAAGCAAAAAATAATTTTTTTATTTATTTTGAGTTTTTTGGTCAATTTATTAATTAAATAATTAATAAATAAGGAAATAATGTTTAAATAAGATTTAAACATTTTTGGGAGGGGTTCCTTAATTAAATATTTTTAATTAAGATAAAGGGATTTAATGGCATAAAAATTAATTAATTAATTAATGATGATGTCATCGGGACTTTTTCAGAAAATAAAAATACTTTATTTTCTAAAGGTTTTTAGGTGTCTACAGTGCCTATGTTGAAATAGAATGAAGTTCCCTATTTAACTTTGAATGCAATTATTATCTTTTATTGTGTGGTGGATTTCCTTATTAGAGTAGTTTCCTGTTAGTGTGGTTGGTTTCTATAGAGTGGTTTCTTCTTCTAAATACATTTTCGATCACCTAAGAATAATCAACACCCTATTGTGTTTTGTTAACTTAGCACCTAGATCAAACTCTTATTAGATCCAAGGGGTGTGTCTATATTGAAATAGAATTTGGATATCTCTTTAATATCCACATCAAAATCCTCATGGACATATTCTTTCAATATCTCATAACCCTTTGGTAGCATATCTCCCCTAACTCACTACTCGGGCAATCTCTCTTTCCACCACTACTACTCTGGTGACCTAAGCATGGCCTACTAGCCTAAGGTTCTCAAAACCATCTTGATACTCTTGATTTGAGTCTACATCTATAACACCCCCAAACCAATCCCACTCTTATGGTACTAAGTCTCATCATGCTTGTAGCAGCCCGTCCATCTGTAATTCATGCCCAAAATTAGTGATTGGATCTCGCATCATGCATTGATACTAGTTTGGCTCCCCTAGGGTAACCTATGGCCATCTAAACTATTGAAGGGCCCTATCTAGGTGGTATTTCTTTGCAATGTACTCCCACTACCCAAAAATAAAACATGGTTAAATAGTGTATGGAAAATGGTAATGTCCCCTTTCTAGCATTCATAGCATGATGTTGTCATTAGCCTATTTCCCCACAGTCCCGTAGGCTAACTAGGACATTAAAGGGGCTTAGAGGCCATTTGGCCTAGACAGTTTCAGTTGCAGGTCTTTCTGAGGGGTTCTGGGGCAACTTTGGGCATACTTACTATTTATAGTAAGTCATCTTGGACATGGCCGGACATTCAGTCACAGTGGTATGTCGATGGTAATTGTTTAAAATCGATAGGAAAACTTATTTATCATTGATAAGATTTGTTATGCATTGATAAAGCCATTTTATAAAGTTAAATTTAAATATTTAACTTTATTAATGCATAGACTATAGTTTGTGGGAAATATTTAAATTAAAAGAGTTCCCTTTATTTTTATAACACATTGGAGACATAAGGTACATAAAGGGAGTTATGTTTTATCCCACATTGAGAAAACGAAGGATTGAGATCTTGTGAGAACACTATAAAAGAAATGGAAGAGCTTTTTTTTTGTATGCTTGGATGAAGATTAATGTTATGTTGCTGGATATCTGATTATCAGGCTTGGAGGATGGAATCCCTCTTTGATAGCATTCTCTTCGCTGTTGGAAGACACAGTCAGGAGGATCAAGGGTGTTTTCACTTCAGGATATACACTGGGTTTCATTTGGGGCATTCGCATAAAGAAATTTACAAGGGTTTGAGGTGCAGATCTGAAGTTAGTTATTGCTATAGTGTCGCATGAACAGTATTTTGCTACAGTCGGCATGAATAGTATTTTGCTACAATACGGCGTGAACAATGTTGGTATCAAGTTTACTTGTTTTTCTGGCTGATTAGAAGTTTGGAGGGCTTCCGACTACATCTGCAAAATACTACCGCAACTAATTCCAAGTTTCTTCTATCAAATTTTGATACTTTGCATAATAATTGTTGAATACAAGTTTGAATAGTTGTTGCAGCCTTTAAGGCAGCTGTAAGTGCACATCTACATTTAAAAATCACCCTTTTATCAGCAGATTGAAAGAGTTTCCAAATTTTTCATATACTGTTGAATCTGTGCCAAGTGTTTGTGAAAATGTTATGATGTGTATTATGCATTTTAATGTCACTTCATAGTTGTTCATAAATCTACTCATTGGAAAGCAATTTATTGAGGAAATCAGCTTTATGAGTTTGCATACAAAGTGTTTGACAATATTCCTTAAGTTAAATTTCTACAAGTCAAAGTTCAAATCAGGGGAGGATATTACAATGGTATCAGAGCTATAAGTCCTGCCATCCTGTGGAGGTCTTATAGGAAATTTGGAACTGGTGGATAGAGGGGAAAGTGTTTGATGAAATGTCAAAACACTAAAATCAGAGCATTTATGTTTGAGCATGCGACAGGGGCCTTATAATTTCTGCAATACCAGAGCAAGACAAAGTAGGAGTTCAGACCTGCAAAGCAAACAGTCTAGTTCATTCGTACAGGGGGGTATAGAATCCAATCATACAAACACAATGGAGGTATTCTTTGATCAAGACAGCAATATGGGTGACCAAGATGACAGGAATACAAGATTAGGTGGAGGTGGGAATGCCGATCCAAAGCCTGGAGAGGAAAGATTCTTATAGTTATTAGAGACCTTGGTACAGGGTCAACAAGTAGCAGAACAAAGGGCACAGGAATAGAATCAGAGATTGGATCTTATGATGCAGATGATGGCTCGTCAAATGGGGTTGAATGCTAACATGGGTGGAGGAAATAATCAAAATGGTAACAATTAGAATGGAAATGATCAGGATGGGACACATAATGGAGATGAACAAGTTGGGAACAATTTTGGTCATGCACCCCAGCAAGCTAGGACAGTGAGTTCAAGGCCCATGATTCCTACATTTACTCCTAGAGCTCCAAAGTAGTTCGTACCAGAGCCGTAGATTACTGATATACAGGACCAGTTGAGGAGAGATTGGGAAGCCAGAGGGCCAGATTTTACTGCTGCAATTACCTTTAGGGAGTATATGGATGTGCGGATGAAACATATGCCATGTGGACATGACAAGAACCAGAGCTATGAGCTACAAAAGAAAGTAGGGAGACTTGAGTTACCATATTATGATGGCTCAGGAAAGTCTACAACAAGAGCTTGGGTTCAAAAGCTTGACACATACTTTCAATTGAACCCTATGCCCAAGGAAGAAGCTATTAAGTACGTAGCAATTCATCTAGATGGGTTAGCACACGAGTGGTGGCATCATGGTATGGTCACTATGGGACATGCACACATTACCTCATATGTGGAGTTTACAGAGAGGCTGATTGAACATTTTGATAGGAAGGATCTAGAACTCCATTTCAAGGAGTTAGCTCAGCTTAAACAATGGGGATCATTGGAAACATACATTTTAGAGTTTTAGAAACTTGCAATGTTAGTAACAGATGTATCTGAACGGAGGATACTTGTTCTATTTATGGATGGGTTAGCTGATCCGTTGAGAGGGTGGATTAAATCTCTCAACCCTCCCACTTTGTAGGAAGCCATTAAAAAAGCTCATGACATGGATTCCTCTTCATCTTCAAAAAATAAATTCCAGGCAAAGAGTTTGCCTTCAAGGAAAGATAAGGATAGGAAACCTTTTCATAAAGAGGTTCAGCCAGCTAAGGAGGAAAGTAAGAGGTTGGACAATGAGACACTTAATGATCTCAGGAAGAAGAAGCTTTGTTTTCATTGCAGGGAGCCTTGGGATTTGTCACATAAGTGTCCATTGAAAGCAAAAGCTAAGCAGATGGAGTACTTTTTAGCTGAAGAGTCAGTAGATGGAGATTCAGAGTAGTCATCCGAATTAGATGGAGATGATAATAGTTCTTCACAGGACGAAGCACGCAGTGATAGCATGATAGCTCAGTTGTCAAGTATATAGGAGGCCGTCACTTTCAGAGTTAGGGGAACCTTGGATGGACAGAGAGTTGTGGCACTCATTGATACAGGGGCGACACATAACTTCATTGATGAGAAGTTTGTGACACGAAGAGGGCTACATACAGAGGAGCATAGGGGATTCAAGGTGATGGTTTCCAATGGCTTCAAAATTGAATGTACCAAGAAAATCTCCAACTTGTAGCTTCATTTGGGAGATTATGACATGACAGGAGATTTCTTTGTGGTCAACATTGGTGATCAGGATATGGTGCTTGGGATGAAATAGATGAAGTCTCTGGTAGAGTTTACATTTAACCTTGAGAAAATGGAAATGAGGTTTGAGGAAAATGGTAAGAAGATAGTGCTTAGAGGTTTGTTAGATGGGAGACTTCGAGTGGTGTCACTCAAGCGGATGCAAAGTTTCTTTAGACATGATCAGGTGCAGTGGGAAGCAGAGTTTAGAGTAATGCCTGAGATGACAGAGCAGCATAAACAAGAGTATCCACCTGATGTACAAAAAATAATAACCAAACATACTAAGGTGTTTGGTGAGATACCTCGAGGGAGACCCCGAGATAGGGGAATCGAGCATGTTATTGAATTAGAGGAAGGGCCTAAGCCAGTTATCATCACACCTTAAAGCCATCTGAAGAGATGTAAGGATGAAATAGAAAAGGCAATTAAGGAGTTGATTGACATGGGGCACATATGGCCAAGCAAAAGTCCTTTCGCTTCTTCAGTAGTATTGGTGAAGAAGAAGGATGGTACAATGAGGATGTGCATTGATTATAGGAAGCTAAACAAGAAGACAATCAAGAACCAATACCCTATCCCACGCACCAATGAGCTTATTGATGAATTGCATGGTGCATGCTACTTCTCCAAGATTAATTTGAGATCCAGCTACCATCAGATATGGGTTAGAGAGGTGGATGTGGAGAAGACAACTTTTAGATGCCACTATGGACATTTTGAGTTCTTAGTCATGCCCTTTGGGTTGACAAATGCCCCTGCCACTTTCTAGTCCTATATGAATAGAGTGTTCAGAGATCAGTTAAGGAAGTTTGTGTTGATATTTTTTGATGATAAACTGATATACAGTCGTACTTGGGAGGAACATTTGAAGCATATTGATACAGTGCTCAATATTCTAGAGAGGGAGTCATTATATGCCAAGATGAGTAAATGTGAGTTTGGGATGATAGAGTTGCTCTATCTAGGGCATATTATTAGTGCAGGAAGTGTTTGGGTTGACCCAGACAAGATCAGGGCCATTCTGGATTGGCCACCACCGAGGAACACTTCACAACTCAAGGGATTTCTCAGGCTTTGTGGGTTTTATCGCAGATTTGTGAAGGGATTTTCATAGATAGCAGCACCACTTACAAATTTTACATGGAAAGATAGTTTCAAGTGGTCAGAGAGGGCTCAAGATTGTTTTGATAGGTTTAAGGAGCTGATGAGTACATGTCTTGTTTTAGCCATTCCAGATTTCACCAGGCCCTTTGAGCTGCAGTGTGATGCCTCGGGAGAGGGCATAGGAGTTGTTCTCATGCAAGACAAACATCCCATCGCATATGAGAGTAGAAAATTATGAGGTGTGGAGAGAACCTACAGCATCTACGACAAAGAGATGCTAGCAATCATGCACGCGCTAGCTAAGTTCAGGCAGTACTTAGTGGGAAGCTGATTCATAGTAAAAATAGATCATAATAGCTTGAAACATTTCCTTGGACAGAAGGACCTTAATGACAGGCAACAGAAATGGGTGAGTAAATTACAGGCCTATGATTTCGACATAGCCTATGTCAAAGGGAAGAAAAATATTGTTGCAGATGCTTTATCTAGAAGGCCTCATTTGCTTGCTATTGGGATAGTCATGGATGATTGGAGAGAGATGATCTTGGTAGAATATGCTAAGGATAGTTGGGCATCAAGCATTATTGAGGGAGCTATTCAAGATAGTCGATAAATTGTCATAAATGATCTGATCGTCTACAAGGAAAGGATTTATTTAGTACCTGGGTCTGCTATGAAGCAGAAGATTTTGAGGGCATTTCATGATTCACTAATGGAAGGACGTCCCGGATTCTTTAAGACATATCGGTAGGTGAGAGAGCGCTTCACTTGGAAAGGACTCAAATTAGAGGTGCTTCAGTTTGTGAGGGAATGCCCTGTGTGTCAGCAGAACAAACAGGAACATTCTTTTTCGGGTGGTTTACTATAGCCCCTACCCATACCAGAGAAGAAGTGGGATAGCATTTCCATGGATTTTATCACAAGCCTCCCCAAGGCACAGGGTCAGGATTTTATCTTTGTTTTGGTAGACAGATTGATGAATTTTGCACATTTCTTTGCAATTTCATCTACATATTCAGCAGCACAAATAGTGGAACTATTTTTTCGAGAGGTATTCGGACTACATGGGATACCATGGAGCATAGTCAGTGACAGAGACAGTAGATTTATGAGCCACTTTTGGCAGGAGTTGTTCAGGTTATGTGGAACAAAGCTCACTCCGAGTACCAGCTACCACCCCCAAACTGATGGGCAGACAGAGATAGTGAACAAATGGGTTGAGAGGTACCTTCGAAACTACATTGCAAGAGAGAAAAAGGCTTGGGTGAAGTGGCTACATCTAGGGGAGTACTGCTATAATACCTCTTTCCATATGTCTATTCAAATGTTCCCTTTTATGGCACTGTACGGGTATGATGCTCCTAATTTTTTGGATTTTTTATTTGGGGACAGCAGGGTGCCTAAGGCCAAGGATACTTTGCAAGAGTGCCAAGACATTATGCAATCCTTGAAGGAAAATTTGCAAAAAGCACAAAAGCAGCAAAAGCAATATGCTGATCAGCATAGGGTTGAGAGGTCTTTTGAGGTGGGAGATATGGTGTACCTCATGTTACAACCATATAGACAGTCCTCTCTCAAGAAGAGTGAAGTAGAGAAATTGAAACCACGCTACTATGGACCATTCAAAGTAATTAGGAGAGTGGGCGAAGTAGCTTATGAGTTGGAGTTACCTGCAGACAGTAAAGTGCATAATGTGTTCCATGTGTCACGCCTTAAGAAGGCATTGGGTCACAATGTGGTGCCTTCAGTAGTATTGCCACCTCTTGATGATGAGGGAAAGCTTATCTTGGTTCCCAAGGCCATACTTGACTCCAGGGAGAGGGTGCTTCGTAGTAGGACTATCAAGGAGTATCTAGTGAAGTGGAGGAACCTATCTGTCGAGGATTCTACTTGGGAAAATGAGCAGATATTGCAGCATCCAGAGCTGAAATTGCTTGAGGACAAGCAATTTTGGGAAGGGCGGACTGTAATGTCCCCTTTCTAGCATTCATAGCATGATGTTGTCGTTAGCCTATTTCCCCACAGTCCCGTAGGGTAACTAGGACATTAAAGGGGCTTAGAGGCCATTTGGCCTAGACCGTTTCAGTTGCAGTTCTTTCTAAGGGGTTCTCGGGAAACTTTGGGCATACTTACTATTTATAGTAAGTCATCTTGGACATGGCCGGACATTCAATCATAGTGGTATGTCGATGGTAATTGTTTAAAATTGACAGCAAAATTTATTTATCATTGATAAGATTTGTTATGCATTGATAAAGCCATTTTATAAAGTTAAATTTAAATATTTAACTTTATTAATGCATAGACTATAGTTTGTGGGAAATATTTAAATTAAAAGAGTTCCCTTTATTTTTATAACACATTGGAGACATAAGGTACATAAAGGGAGTTATGTTTTATCCTACATTGAGAAAATGAAGGATTGAGCTCTTGTGAGAACACTATAAAAGAAATGGAAGAGCTTTTTTTTTTGTATGCTTGGATGAAGATTAATGTTATGTTGTTGGATATTTGATTATTGGGCTTGGAGGATGGAATCCCTCTTTGCTAGCATTCTCTTCGCTGTTGGAAGACATAGTCAGGAGGATCAAGGGTGTTTTCACTTTAGGAAACACACTGGGTTTCATTTGGGGCATTCGCATAAAGAAATTTACAAGGGTTTGAGGTGCAGATCTGAAGTTAGTTATTGCTATAGTGCCGCATGAACATTATTTTGCTACAGTCGGCATGAACAATATTTTGCTATAGTATGGCGTGAACAGTGTTGGTATCAAGTTTACTTGTTTTCCGGCTAATTAGAAGTTTGGAGGGCTACCGACTACATCTGCAAAATACTACCGCAACTAATTCCAGGTTTCTTCTGTCAAATTTTGATACTTTGCATAATAATTGTTGAATACAAGTCTGAATAGTTGTTGCAGCCTTTAAGGCAGCTGTAAGTGCACATCTACATTTAAAAATCACCCTTTTATCAGCAGATTGAAAGAGTTTCCAGATTTTTCATATACTGTTGAATGTGTGCCAAGTGTTTGTGAAAATGTTATGATGTGTATTATGCATTTTAATGTCACTTCATAGTTGTTCGTAAATCTACTCATTGGAAAGCAATTTATTGAGGAAATCAGCTTTATGAGTTTGCATACAAAGTGTTTGACAATATTCCTTAAGTTAAATTTCTACAAGTCAAAGTTCGAATTAGGGGAGGATATTACAAAAATGTTGTCTCTCCTTGGCCCATGGCTCGAGACCTATATATGTCCTCCATGTAACAACACAGATCTCATCTATCTGGACTCACTAGTAGTCCACCTCCTCTGTATGATGATAAGTTAGTAGATCACCCTAGCTATACACAGCTAGCTCATTTTCCTACCTCTTCATCTGCCCAATTGGCCTGAATGTCATAATATGCTCCTAGGCCCACACCTGTAACAATGTCAGGAATCCCACATTCCTCCCCTAGTGCCTTATACCCTGATATACTATCTGATGAAGATCACAATACAACTCCATGAGCATCAATAAACATAATGTCATAGGCACTCTGGCATCCACAATCTACATAATAGTTGGTATCAATGCCAACATAACTCTTGTACCACCTATATCTAGGGCAATATATCCCAAAAATAGCCTACATACATAGAAATAGATCCTCCTCTATGTGGCTACTCAATCCATGTGCTCATCTAAAGGAAACTGGTTACTCTGAATATGATACTACACTCCAGCCCCACCACCTACTGTACCACCACCTCTCCTTTCATCTCACTGGTCATCATCACTAGTGTCCCTAGCATAGGTAACCGAAAGATCCTGTAGACATCCTCTAAGGTAACTGTCATCTCCCCTGTTGATAGGTGAAAGGTGTCAGTCTCACTATGTCATCACTCACATAAGGTTGTCACCATCACTATATATGTGCTTATACGCAACAATCTTGCCAGGTACCCCAAGCCGATACCATCAATCCTAGACTAGTTTGCAGGTGTGACCTACTCTCTAGCACATAGTACGGTCACTCGTCACTCTCGTGACACCAATGTTTCTAGCAACCACTACATCAAAGCCAATAGCATGTTAGTTTTCATTTTCTACATTGTTTAATCCTGATTCAGAAACCCAACAACCCACCTGCCCTCCTTTCCCCAAGTTCTTTTCCTTCCCACAAAATTTTGTACTTACCCTACCCTGACATTCTTTTTAGAGTATTCTTTTGACCAATCACCACACGTGATCCTGCTATTCAATTTTACCATGAGATCACTTTTTGACTCTTTTCTCCCCCAAAAACCCTATCTAACATTCCTGCTATCCCAAATGCACCCCAAAGTTCCCACAACCATAGCTTACCATGGGAATGCACCCAACCCATTACCCTCACCAGTCAAAATTTTCCCCATTCCCATGTTAATCTTTTCATAAACACTAACCTTAACCACTAACTCATGTTCCTACAAGTAGGAACACATTTTTTTTAGCAAACTCGCTACCCCACAAAAGTTTGTTGGTGGATTTGCGTTCTCGCAAGACCTTCATACCAAATTTTTAATCTTCCAAAAATGGCTTTTGACACCAATTTTTAACCATATCTTTTAGCTAATTTTGTGAGATTGCAATCCCCTTGATCCCTATAATGATCCCACTAGACCCGTGCTTGTAGGAAAACATTTTCTAACTTTTGAGAACACTACAAAAATGAATGCATAAATGACTAAGCAAATTTTTTTGACCCTACTGATCAATCTGGTATCTGCCACAATTGTACTTATCATACGACATCCACCTAATGCTCTAATCATCCCTATGCAGCCATCATATCATCCAATTCATAGCTTCAAACAATAATATATTAATGTCAGCATGAGAGCCCCCCTCATAGACCTCGAGTGGTACCCTCCTTCCCTCTTTGACTCCTCTTACACCCATTGTTTCCTTTGGCCCTATTCTTTTTACCATTTAATTTTCCTTTTCACACTCCTTTTATCTTTTTATGTCCCCCAACTCTCGTTACTTTATTTTAACTTTTCCAATAAGTCATTGAGATTCATTCTCTCTCACTATCGCCTTCTTGAGGGGGCATCATGCAGTCCATGCTTTCCTCTTTTACTCAAGACTGGGCCAACATTTTTTTTTTACAAATCTTTTTCACATCATTCACATTCAAACTTCTTTGAAATAGTGTTGTCCCAACACTATGTCAAAGAGGGGAAAAATTTATATGTCTAAATATGATTACACCATTAAGTAATCTTATTTAGTCATCTTCTAATACATTATTGGTTAAATATTTATTATTTAATTAATTAATCATCATCCCCTAGTTAATTAATTTATTTAATTAACTATAGTCCAATTGGTAAAATCAAATGCTAACCCAAAATTTATTTATTAGTTAAACCCCTATTCCTCTATTAACTTAAATAAATGTCCAAATCTATTTAATTTAATCCCACATCCCATTTTTATTAAATAAATCAATTAATAAATCATTCTAAACCCCTAAACCCTACCATTACCTCTAATCCAACCCATCCACCCATACCAACCTCACTTAGCCACCTAACTATCCCATCCCATCAAAGCTAAGCCACTTACCCCCTAACCCCTTTTCTAAGCTAAGCCTAATCCCCCTCCTAAACATGTGCATAACTTTAAGCAAGGGTTAAGAGTTACTAACCCAAGCCAAAGTCAATAGTCTCCCTTGTCCTCTTCCATCCCTATCCAAGAGCATTGATGGCTTTTACATTCTATTAATGCCTCTTACATCCCTCTTACACACTCATCCTCCCTCATCACTCCCTTTGACCCTCCATTTGACCATCCAATACCCTTGTGACAAGTTTCACAAGGATAGAGCCCTAAAGAAGCACAATCCATGTGCTCCCCTTTCAAAGCATCCTAGCCCTCTATCACCATTCTTTTGTTCTTGCATCCTGCCCCTTCATCTCACTACCCCTTAGCCTATAAATTGAGCCCTTCCCCTGTCATAATCCATCATCCATCCATGCAAACTTATAATGCCCTACTAACCACTACAACATATCCATTTACACCATTACCATGTTAAAATCCATCTTCACCTCCATTGTTGAATCCTCCATTAAACTCCATGCTTGATAAATAACCCATCACTTAAAGCTTAAGCACAACTTATCACACATCCTGTAGCTATCTAAATACTTCCACGTCATCATAGGTTATGCCAAGGAGCTTATTGTTAGCCCAAAATGCCTTCCCACTAAAAATTGAATTTAAGGCCTAAGCATACCCTAACATTCATATATTTGAAATTTCAAATATTAGGGCATGTGAGAATACCTTGGTTATGCACATTATATCCTAAGTCCCAAGGTTAAGTTCATATTTTAATATCCCCTCAAGCTCACATTTTTCTCCACCATTAGATCTTTCCAGATTGATGAGTTTTACTTTATTGCCTTGCAGAGAAACACAAACTTTATTTCATGTGACAAAGCGATAGTATGACACACGTCTAGGTGGGGCCTTTGTTCTTCTTTGTTAAGCATGATCCACTAGAAAGTTTTTGTCTACCATTAGATCTTTCTAGATCTATGGCTATTGGCTTGTTGCCTTAGGAAGTTACAAGGGTTTTATGGAAGGTTACAAAGTGACATTGAGATACCTGGACTAGGTGGCATCATTCCTTTAGCGGGCCAAAAAAGTAAAGGCTTGTTAGGTGAGGTGGAGCAATGTCACACAGGTTGGCACACGGATGCATTCAAATTGGTTTGGATTCTGGCATGGTCAATAGGTTGGTTGCATATTTCTAGGCCATCAGATGGAAGAAGATCAACATCCCTCATTATGTTGCTATGAGAAAATGATCAACCTTTAGTCATAGTGACATAGCAAGGTCCCAACACATGTCCTAGTGGGTCCCATTACTTTAGTCCCTATCATAAGGGTGAACATTCAAAGCTACAATGATACGACCATATTTCCAAGCTATGATCTTACTATCCAGTGTAAGATCACGAAGTTAATTGCCAAAGACAATGATGTTATGATATTCAGTTATCAGAACATTGTAGAAGCATATGGTCACAAGAGATGGTAAGAAGGGTTACACTCTTATAATATGTGGTTTTCGTAAGATTGTAGATGTAGCTAAAGAGGTCTTCCAAATGGATACAAAGAAAAAGGGTTTGTTGTAGCATCGTGGCAATCATAAGATTGTAAAGAGACTTCAAGGGGGGCCTGAGGTTAAGATAGTTTGACGATCATAAGATCGTAGAACCTTGAGTTGACCATGATGAAGGTATTTCACATGTCTGAGCTAAAAAATAAAAGGGTCTTTGTCCAATGGAATTGTAGGAAAAGTATAGAATGAACATTGAATATGATTGACCTACTCATACATCCAACTTGGCAGGTTGATAGTGAGGAAAAAATGAATCTATTATGGTAGATCAAATTTTTGATCATCTGTAGATTGTTTTTAGCATTTCTCGTACCTAGTAAATACAAAAGGAGCATACACTCATCGCCTAGTTATCCATCTACCCAGTTATGCATTAATGACCACCAATTCTGTCTTCTTAGAGTTGTTCTTTTGGAAAAATATTGGATTTTCTTGCACTTGGGTCTTCTCCAAAATCATATTTTCTCGATCTTTATGGTTACCTTAATGATGGTAATTGTGCCTTGGCTTCTAATAGAAGTTTCTCAGTTATGATTCAACTATAAAATCAAGTTTTGTACCCATTCAAAGGGTTGATCTTTCTTTGATTCTCTAGTATTGCTTCCCATGCATACTACTATAATTTTCTCATGCCTTTGAGCCATTGTAATTCTCTATTGTATCTCTTTTAGCCATTAACACATTGTACAAGACTCCCTTGCCTCTAGTTAATTTTCTTGTTCATATTCTATAATTTACATGATTATATCTATTTTTACATTTGAATGATATTAGCTAAAGTTCTTCCTATAGCATTCTTTTGTTGTATGATCTACATGTGGTTGTTGGATTAAGAAAAGTCAAAAATCTATATTCCTTGAGGATATAACTAGTTAATTACAAATTTATGGGAAGAGATAAGATCAAACACTCTATTTTTTTGCATCACTTCCTTAGAATAGACAAGGTAGTTTTCTTCTATGCATTCGTCCTCCATTCTCCTCTCTAAGAGTAGTTAGGTGCATCCTGATAGCAAAGGAAGTCAGCCTTCTCCGAAGACTGAAGCTCATAATTCAAGTCCCACAACTTGGAGGTTATTTCCATGTTTCATAAGGTCATCCTTAGGTAAAATCTTTGGACAAGGGTGCAAAAATTTGTGAAAACACTTACCATTCTTGGTTTTCCTTCCTTCTTGGTGTTCACCTTGTCTAATCACAAATGTTGCTATTAGTTAATATTGTAAATGTTAGATTATTATTAATATTTGTAACATGCTAGGTTTTTAGGATTACAGATGGGACCAAATGGATTGTACCACTATGTTCTACTCTAAAAATACTTTAAGTATGCCATCTTTTAAGTCTTGATGAATCCAATTGCACACTTTCCCAAGTCCATCCCATTTGCAAAAATCATTATTCTACTAGTGTTCCCAGTTCTACAATTCTAAGAACCAAATTTTGACCATTTGTCAAATTTGCCCAGTTATTCATCATGAGCCAAAATCATAGATCCATACTCTCCACATAACAATTAACTAATGCCCCAATTTTTGTGCCCCCAAGTGTTCATTTGAGATGTTTCCAAAGCCAAAATTGAATGCACTTTATTATTTTTTGACATGTTTGTTTGTAGTAAGTTTCAAGTCAGAAAGTTTGATGGTCAATATCTTTTGACCCAGATGTCATCATGACACAAAATATGGCAGGGTACAGGAATATGGAATAGATAATCAATATGCTTATTTTTAGGGTTAGATTGATTAATTTAATCATTTTTTAGAGCCAATTTATAGGTCTTTCAGGCAGAAAATCACAGTTTTCAAGATGGGGTAAAAGGAGCTTTTCAATGATCAAAAAATGATTGTTTTTATTTTTAATTAGTATAAGGAGTTGGATAGACCAATCTGAAATTTCAGTCATTTGAAAATGAAAATTCTTTAGCTAGACCCACTATGGGGCCCGACTAACTCCACAAGATTGATAGAATTTGGGAGAATTGAAGATATTTTAAAGAAGGAATTATAATGGTTACAGTCATTATGAGTTTTCAATATGAATATGTTAGCATTTGAGGTCAAATAAGTGTCTAAGAACATATGCGTAAGTGAATATTAAAAAATAAATTAAGCACACCAAAAGGGGTCTAGCCTTAATCCTTATATTTTCCATGGTCCACTCTGGCATTGGATTTTGTATTTGAAATCATCATCTTGCCTTTATCATTGAGATGCATGTTATATTTCTACATTAGGCTAGTGGAGTAATAAGGTTGTGTATAAAGAAAAGGTTTATTAAATTGGCAACAAGAACCAAAGTTTCATTACTCCATTGTAAAATTGATTCCAAATCTACTTGAGATGATGCAAGGAATGCAAATGTATTGTTTCATACTATCCTCTTTTACAAACTATTCCACCATGTGCTAGAATTGACAGACTTTCGTATATGTTTTGTAAAATCTTCCTAAAATAATTTTTTTCAACTTGACAAAACCCCACATTTTCCAATTCAAGTGTAAGAGAATAATGACACTCAGTTGTGATGTGAAAGATGCTTAGGCACCGGCTATCTAGCTATTGAGCATGCTTTCAACTATAAGAAGGAGGGGGAATTCTATGGTGCAATAAAGACCAATTGAGAATGAGAAGTTGCCACAACTATCATCCATATGAACACCCACTTAATGGGATCAACCTATTCACTAGAGTAAGGAAGGAAAGCCCCCCCTATTCGAAAGGGAGTTAAGGATGGAGTAACCATCCATGGTTTAACTAAGATACCAATGGAATCATACGACTCATATTGGTGAAGTTTCTTTTAAGATAACAGCAAACAAAGTAGAGTGTTGTTGGAAGTGCTCAAATGAGACTTCCTAGAGCTAATTCACAGAAAGATGAAGGAGCACGTCTTCTTGTTGACATTTTGTCACATACTTAACAAATAATTTGCGCCTATCTCAACTCCAAAAAGTTAGGGTCAATGGTTTTTTAGTTACCTTCTTGTCAAATTCACTATGCACATAATTAAAAAATTTTAGCAAGCAATTTGGCCATGCCAATGTAATGATTAAGAATGCATGAATTTCCTATTGCAATTTTTGTATGTGGAATTTTATACGAAAAAAACTAAGGAACTTTTTTTCCAGTACATAAAAGGTATCTTTGTAAGATGTTTGAAAACATTCTGAGCAACATGGGTGAACCAACAGTTTTGGAGAGAGGATATTATCAAAAATGGCCTCCATTTTACCCCCACCGCTCCCCAATCTAAATGCAAGTCCAAATAAAGAAAATACTAATTTTTTCCACAATTTCTAAGTGCATAAACAAAAGGCATGCAGTTGGACTCCAAATGAAGCCTATGCTTGGGCTGCTAACGTGAATTCCCTTGACATGGTTCACGTGGACTTGTAAATGGAAGTATCTTGAGTACATTTTTCAAATGAAATCATTTGATGTGAAATAAAATGGATAGTGAGTGAGATTTTAGAGTGGCAACGTACCAAATCTGCCAGGCATCTATCTCCAATTTCAAAAGGGGATGTAAGGGTGAGTAGCATAAGGCAACAAGTAGGAAAATGTAGGTGGGAGGGGCACAATATTTTGAAATAAAGAAATTGGATGTATCCCACATTCATCCCATGGTGGACTTTGTAGTTATTCATATACCCAAACACTTGACTCTAAGTTATATTAAAGGCATATGCCTTTTGAGACTAGAGACCCTTTGTGCATGGGACCCACAGTTAGTTGGAGCATGACTAAATAGATTCTGACTAAGGAAGTTGATGACAAGATGATGACATCAACATGGCAGACCAATAAAACATTGGTAAGTAGCACAAGGTGGAGCAAGGGTGGAGTGACATGTGGCACATGCTTCCAAGCCTAAAAAAGGATTTAAAGAAGATGATGTGGTGATATGCAAGTTGACATTCCAGATTGTTCGACGTGGTGACATAATGGTCATCACATTGTGGCAAAATGAAGTTGCTCGATTGCTAGCCAAAGCGAAAAAGTGATAAGGTAACACCTAGCATAGGTGATGACGTAGTGTTGTGTAGATGGACACTCCAGATCACACCACATGGTAGAAATTGGTGGTTGTCGCATTGTCACAAAATGAAGTTGCTCACTAGTTAAAGAATGTGACAATGCGACAATGAATCAGATGGTAACATGTGGCATTGCATCAGAGGCAAGGTGGTTATTAGTAGACCAATCAAGTAATTCCATGTGGTGATGATGTGGTGAGGTGTCTAGACGATGCTAATTAGATAGGTTGATTGTGTAGAATGGATCAATCATATCATGACACATATCATAGGTGCTCAACTAGTTTTGACCCAAGTGCAAGATTGGAGGGAAAATTCAAAATGCAAAAAATTTAAATTTTTATTATTTTTTCCTTTGAATCTGTTGGCCTAAATTCTCACTTTCCTAAAATCTTGTTAAAATCTATGAAAATTAAGAAAAATTCATGCTTATCCTTGCTTACACTTTCAGAAGTTTGTGTAACCCTCATAGAAAAAAACCTAAGTGAAAAGTTTTGTCTTTTATTTCAATGAAGTTCATTAGAAATCAATTCACAATTCAAAAGGGGATGTGTGAAAAGTCTATTACGTTATATCTTTATATCCCTATGTTTTGAGCTAATATAGACCATATATTTCATGATTTCTTATGTCTTTTAAGCCACAATGTTGTGCGGTCTCTAAGATCACAACATCACTCCATTTTTCTCACTAACCCTTTTAAGGTTGCGAAGAGGCAAAATGGTCTATCTTTCATCTTAGCCTAGCTTTGCATCATTTAATGATAACATCAGTGTCAAAGGTGCAATTGAGTGATCAATGAAGGGTGCATCATCACAAGTCATTTTTGACTTAAAGCAATTCAAGTGGCGATGCTACAATAAACATAAAAGGTTAAGTTCAAACCATCATCGCAAGGTCACAAGTCCACAAGCATTAAGGATATCTTAAGTTGTGACCATGAGAATAGAAGGATACAATTAGCAAAAATGTCAATGCAACATCACAGAGGATCAAATGGACTAGGATGATTAAGTTATGAGGATGCAAAAAGGCATTCATGGTTAAGAGCTAACAAAAAGCACATCTTCATAAGTGAATTAAGGAAACTTTAGGTTAATGGAGAGAGGATGTGAAATATTGTAATCATGACTTCACAAGGTCACTTGTTGAGTTAAAGGTTTAAGTCACGAAGTATCGATGAATAGAAAATACTCAAGTCAGAGCCATATTTGCATGATCACATGGTTAAGTTGTGAAGATGAATTCTAAGTTGTGAAATCACGAAAGATGCCTAGCAATCAGAAGAAATGCTTATCGCTAGCTCGCAAAGCTCTAATGAAAAGTGATAAATTAAGTTGTAATTGACTAATCAAGTGATCATTCAATTAAATTTTTAGACTATCGCAACATTGCTTGAGCTAATAATTGATTCAGATTGAAGGTTGCAAACTAGAGAATGCTCAAGATCACATTGTTGCAAGGTTTAACTACAGTTGTGAATTTGAAGTTGCAAACCTGTGAAATGAGTTCAAAATGGTTAGGGCTAAAGACTAGAACATGTTCACAAAGGTTCACATGAGTTAAAGGAGTAATGTTGCGAACATGCGAACAAAGGAATTTTTGTAGTTAAAAGTTTTTATTGCACTCTTGCATGGTCCTATAGATAGTTAGAGTATTAAGTTGTGATGTTGCAAGGTGAAGAATATGATAAAGAAAAATACTTGGCCCAGCATTGCATGGTTAGAATGAGCATCTTGTCTAGCAATTGCAAAGGAGTGATAAGGTAAAGATTTGAAGCATTGTGGCATCATAGGCATGAAAGTTGTTAAGAGATAAAAAGTAGTGAAAGTGCAAAATATTAGATAAAGTAGTCATTGCCAAATCATAGGGGTCTAAAAGGTAAAGTAAAATGAAACTACAAGGGAGCAAACAAAGGCAATAGCAACATCGCAAACCATACTTAACAGTTAGAGAAATAAGATGTGACATTGCAATGCATTAAAAGGGGAACCCTATTCACATGGTCATAGCCAAAATCAAGAAAAACATAGAAGTCATGGCGAAGGAGTAATCAACTAGCCTTTGTACTATCACAGATGTCTATTTTAAGGCATAAAAGCAGTTTTAATGGCCATGTCTGAGCTAGATAAAAACAACATGAGCTAGAAGTAGGAAATGTTAAAAAGCATAGATTTTGCTAGCTTTTCAAGAATTGATAGATATTCAAGTGATTTTTCATCATTCAGTATATAGATTTGATTGAACTATTTGAAGAAATGGCTCAGAAAGAAGGAGATTTGATTACACAAGTAGTAATTGAAGAACCAACATCACCAACAAAAAACCCTATCTTGTTCATAGAGGAATGGATACATATTCTTCCTAGTTTTACCAATGCACAAGCTGCAAATGGTCACACTTTCAAGGACCCATATGTCTTTTGTAGAGATGTAGAGGTGCCTAACAGAAATGGATATGAATTGTTTTGGTATTTTTACAAAAATAGAATAGAGAAGGTACCATTTTGCAATCCTTGGGTAAGAAATTTGGGTAAGTTAATCATGCCAGAGGTTTTTGTGGATGTAGATCTAGTGAAGGCCTTAATTAAATGCTACAATCTAGTGAGCAAGTCATTTCATAGGAGAGACAGAAGTATCTTCTTGACCCTATACAAAGAGACATTCATTAAGGCATTTGACTTAGGAGGCCCAATGACATTACCTATTAATGTGCATGAGTTGAGTGATAATTTTGAGAAGCATAAGAATTTGTACATGGGTAGAGAAATGAAAAGACATGTCCCTTCACTTCATAAGAACAAAGGAGAGATTCCAAAGAAGAAGGAAGTGGAAAGGATTATGCCTCTTCAATTCTTCTACAGGTATTTCAAGAATATTGTCTATGGCTTGTACAAGGTCCTAGGTTCAGATGGAACTATGGATGATTTGGGTGGACATTATGTCATGGCTTTGAATGTTCAAGATCCCGACACAAATGTTGGATATGATTATGTAGCATACATAATTAATAGGATACATGAAGAGATCACTTTAGCTTAGTAAGGTCAACTGGAGAATTTTAGATTTTGATATTACTCAATGATTGTGCATTTGATCCTATTCAAGAATGTTGACGTGTTTGATCAAAGCTTCTTCGAGACTACACAAGAATGGGGAGAAATGCTACCAGTACAAATGGTGGAAAAGAGTATGGCAAAGTTTTTATCCATACTCCAATGTCATTTCTTTTATAATGATTTTGTTCATCCAGTTTTTAAAATCATAGGAGTGGTAATTGAAATAATTCCTATAAATGTTAGAAATGTTGTTAAACCTAAAATGTATTTTGATGCTAGTAAGCAATTAACACATGACTAGGGAAGTATATTTTTGTTCAAAGAATATATTGGCATTAGAATCTATGGATGCCCTCAGCCACCCCAAATTTTTCCTAAATTTGTCATTGAGAGGCTAGGATTTGTAGACACTTTCTAGTAATTAATTTCATTGAATAGGGAGTATTTAGGGAAATTAGTCAAGAAAGAGACTTTCTTGTATAGATTCACCAAGGTGTGAGATTTTGAAATAGGCAAGAATTCCATAGAAGATATTGATGCCTATCTAAGAGCATAAAAATTGCTAATTGGTCCTTGCAATGTAATTAGGCATGCATTGAAAAATATGAGAGGATATCATTGTCCCCCTACAAAACCTATGTGGGAAAGGATGATAAAGTATAGAGACATTGTTAGTTTTGAACATGAGATGAGAAAAGAAAACCCATCCTTCAAGGGATTTTATCCTAATGAAGACTACTAGTCTAGATTGGACAAGTGTGTAGAAAATTTTGATGAGTTGGCATCATAGGTCCCTAAAGCAATCAGAAAGAAGATTGACCTTGAATATTCATTGGATGCAATTATTTTTGAGGTCACTGATGATGAGGATCAAGCTAAAGAAGATCAACCTGAAGAGGACATTCCTAAAATCTCTGAATGGGTAGAGCAAAGAAATAAAAGACAAAAGATGGTGGAAGTGCCACCAAAGGCTCAACAAAAAGGCCTTACAAATTATGCCAAGGGGTAGTAAATACTTTGATGACATTAAGAGAAGATTCTTGGTATCTCAAGCATCATAGAATGAAAAAAGGGCCAGGGATTTGCAGTTGCAAGCTCAGATGATTGATTATAGAATTATAGAGGCAACTGAACTCATGAATGACGACAAGTTCATTAAAATAGAAGAGTTTAAGAGATTCCTTTTCAAACTGAAGCAAAATGATTTGTCTCTATAGATGAAGCCAGGGGATTCTGATGAGGTAGTTGCTAGACTTATTCAGAATTTATGAGAGTATGACCCTATCTTTGAAACCCTTACTATAAAAGAAGCAAGGGGCTTGGTAAGAAGAAGTTGAATGATTGTCCTCCCACTATGGGACATCAACTCTTCTTTCCTATTCAACCAAATGAGAAGACAAGATAAGTCTATCTCATTTGAGGATGAAAACCAACTTGGTGAATTAAGAGGCTTTGGGTATAGCATAGATGCCCAAACAATGGCAATATGGAGTTTAGCTCTAGAAGAGTAGTAATCTAATTTGATGGAGATCAAAGAATCCCCTAGAGGGAATGTTATCTTTTGGAATGTACACTCTACTTCTAGTGATCAAATCTATGGAATGCACACTTTAGTGGCCCTATTGGGTAAAAACAAAATGGATACTATGAAAGCTCAACTACAAGGAGCTTATGAAAGATTCATCAAAACTAGGAGTTATGAAGAGGAAATGAAGGAATTATGTCTTAGAATAGAAGAACATCAAGCTAGAAATGGAGATAGTAGCATTGAGGAAAATTTTTAGAATTGCTACAAAGATCCATGACAAAGGTGTGCAGATAGAAGGCCAAGCACCTGAAATAGGGGAGGCATCAGGCCATGAAATGGAGATTGATGAAGGAGATCTAGAAGAAAACAAGGATACAAAAATAAAAACAATAAAAAATTTGTTGATTCGCAAAATAAATGCAGTGAAAACAATCTCTTAGAATGTGCATAGTAGTTATCTTGCATTATAGGGAGCAGAATATATATGTTTAGAGGCTATTGTTGTGTTATCTCCACTTTTCACTACATGGGGGCCATATACTCATTTTTGGTTAACCTGATACACATGCTAACACAAAAGAAATATTTTCCAAATATAACCATTGTAAACTGTGAAGAACCTCCTTATAGCAATATCGTGAGAATGCTCGAAATAACAGAATACAAAGTGATAGCAGAACTCAAAATGAATCTACTGATCGCAGGCCACTTCGAGGGGGTAACCTCCTTTGAGCAAGCTCAATACAATAAATTCGTCCATGCCCATCAAGGGCCTCAACCTATTCTTATATACTGGGTACGATCTAGAAAAGTAATACTACCTATGCATGTGGGATAATAAAATATACTCACGGGACGACTTATAAAGCATATGCGTCCAACAACACTACTCTAACAAAATAAACAGAAGGAACACACAGGTTCCTAACATCCCCTCTCCCTTAGAAAAAAGCTTTGTCCTCAAAGCTTAAGGTGTGGAAATTGTTGTTGAATCTGAAGAAGGGGTTCCCAGGTAGCATCCTCTAGTTGCATGCCATGCCACTGAATCAAGACCTCAGAGATGGAGCGAGAGCGAAGCTGGCGAATGCGCTGGTCAATGATTGCCACCGGCTCCAGGATAATGGATCCTTCCGTATCCATTTCAGGGAGAGTAGTTTGTGCTCTGATAGTGGTACCCAGAACTTTCTTTAGACAAGAAACATGAAAGACTGGATGAATGCGGGAAGAAGGAGGAAGTTCCAGTTTATAAGCAACTGAACCAATCTTCTGCAGAACCTTATAAGGCCCATAAAATTTTGGGGCCAGCTTATGACACCCTTTCAGCTTTAGGGAGGATTGTTTGTATGGCTGTAGACGAAGAAAAACCATATCCCCAACTTGAAATGAGCGCTCAGAACGGTGTTGATCTGCTTGCTGTTTCATCCGATTACGGGCCATGTGAAGATTATCCTGTAAGGTACGAAGAATCTGATCCCTGCTGCGGAGAACTATGTCAACTGCCTGGACTGGTGAGCTGTTGGGAGTGTAGGGAAGGAGCACTGGAGGTGCCTGACCATAGACTGCTTCATATGGAGTCATTTTAGAGGCAGTGTGGTAAGAGGTATTGTACCACCATTTAGCTAAAGGGAGCCACTTGGCCCACTGATGTTGTTGTTCGGAAGTGAAGCAACGAAGATAAGTTTCCAAGCATTTATTGACAATTTCAGTTTGACCATCAGTTTGTGGGTGATAGCCCGAACTCATCTTCAGTTTGGTGCCAGTTTTCTGAAACAGTTCAGTCCAAAAATGACTGGTAAAAGTTGCATCACGATCAGAGACAATGGAAGAAGGGAGTCCATGAAGATGAAATATCTGGTCCATGAAGATTTGTGCAATAGAGGAGGCAGTATAGGGGTGGCTGAGGGCACAAAAATGACTATATTTCGAGAGACGATCAACCACAACCAAGATCACTGTCTTGCCACCGGATTTAGGAAGCTCTTCAATGAAATCCATAGAAATATCAGTCCAAATCCGTGTAGGGATGGGCAATGGTTCAAGCAAGCCAGGAAGGAGGGTCGTTTCACCCTTGTGGCGTTGGCAAGTATCACATTCAGCCACCATCTGTTGAATCGTCTGTTTCATCCCTTTCCAAAAGAAGTTTCTCCTTCCTCGCTCATAAGTTTTGAGGAAGCCTGAGTGCCCTGCTGAAGGAGAAGCATGGAGTTCATAAAAAATAGCCTGATGTAGAGCTGGGTTCTGAGGAAGCACTAGCCGACCCTTGTATCGAAGAGAAGCACCATCCCAAGAGTAATGTGGTATAGCAGAAGGATTATTGGCTAGCTGGTGAATGATTTGAGATAAAGAAGAGTCACTGTCATAGCCCTGCTGAACAGACGCTAACCAATTGGGAATGGGCATAGAAATAGCGGAAAGGGAAGCTTGATTATCAAATGTGCGAGAAAGAGCATCTGCCACAATATTCTCCTTACCCTTCTTGTAGGTGATCTCATAATCATACCCCATGAGTTTGCTGACCCATTTCTGTTGTGTAGGAGAGGATACCCGTTGTTCCAGGAAGTATTTCAGACTTTGGTGATCGGTTCTAATGCAAAAATGACTCCCTAAGAGGTATGGCCGCCACTTCTGTACAGCATGCAAAATAGCCATCATTTCTTTTTCATAAGTAGAGAGGGCTAGATTCTTACCAGAGAGGGCTTTGCAAGTGAACGCAATAGGATGGTCATCTTGCAGGAGAACAGCACCCAATCCATTGCCGCAAGCATCACTCTCAATAGTGAAGGGTTTGGAAAAATCTGGCATCGCGAGAACAGGTGTACTGCACATAGCCTGTTTCAGTTGTTCAAATGTAGTCTCAGCAACAGGGGTCCAGGAGAAGGCATCCTTTTTTAACAGAGCTGTCAATGGTGCTGCAATTTTCCCGTAATCTTTGACAAACTTGCGGTAGTAGCCAGTCAACCCCAAAAAACCCCGAAGGCTCTTGAGAGTTTTAGGATGCGGCCAAGTTTTCATGGCATCTATTTTTGTAGGATCCACCCGCACTCCATGGTGTGCAACAATATGCCCGAGATACTCCACTTCCTCCTGGCCAAACACACATTTAGATAGTTTTGCACAGAGTTGATGATCAGAGAGAAGTTGCAAGACAAGCTCCAGATGATGGAGATGCTCAGCCCAAGTTTTGCTATATATGAGGATATCATCAAAGAAGACCAGAATGAATTTCCGGAGGTATGGTCGAAATATGTTATTCATCACTGCCTGAAATGTTGAAGGAGCATTCGTGAGGCCAAAGGGCATGACTAAAAATTCATAGTGACCATCATGTGTGCGGAAGGCAGTTTTAGGTATATCCTCCTCATTAACCCGAATTTGATGATACCCAGAACGAAGATCTAACTTGGAGAAAAAATGAGCCCCATGAAGTTCATCAAGAAGTTCATCAACAACTGGAATGGGAAACTTGTCCTTTATAGTGAGATGATTAAGTGCTCGGAAATCAATGCAGAGTCGCCATGACCCATCTTTTTTGCGAACAAGCAGAACTGGAGAAGAAAAGGAACTGGTACTAGGGCGAATAATACCTTGCTTCAGTGAGTCACGGACAAGTATCTCGATTTCGGTCTTCTGATGAAATGGGTAGCGGTAGGGCCTGATGTTGGGCGGAACACTGCCAGGAAGGAGCTGAATACGGTGGTCCTCTGGACGAGAAGGAGGTAATCCCACAGGTTCAGCAAATATACCAGAATACTTGTCCAAAATGTGTTGGAGATCGGCAGGAGTGCTAGAGACTGCTGATGGCTGCATCTGAATGGAATGGCGCTGAGCGATGACACCATGTGAATTCTTCTTAAGAAGTTTTTCCATACGGTGTGAACTGATGATGCTGAGAGACCCTGGTTGTAAGCCTTTCAAAGTGTGTTGGTGCCCCTCGGCTGAAAACTGCATCCAAAGTTCAGCAAAATCCCAGAGAATGGGGCCAAGAGTGCGTAACCATTGGGCACCCAAAACCACATCACAGCCACCCAAGGGTAAGGCAAACATGTCAGAGTGCATGTTATAATCTCCAATAGAGAGACGCACATTGCGACATTTCCCTTTACAAGGTAAAGTGCCCCCATTGGCAATCATGACTTCAAAGCTAGAGCAGGGATGGATAAAGCAATCAGCCTGTTTGGCTATTCGTGGATCAATGAAGTTATGAGTGCTACCAGAATCAATGAGTATAGTAAGAGGGATCTTCTTGAAGAAACCCTGGACCCGCATGGTTTGTGGAGTAGTGACTCCTGCCAAAGCATGGACAGATATCTCTGGTGGAGCTTCTGGTGAAGGAGGTTCAGGCTGGTGAGGCTCAACCTCATCATCCACTGTTTCCTGAGCATCTACATATTCTTCTAGTTCCGGTGGAGAATCCACATCCAAGAGATAGAGCTTTTGCTGAACACATCTATGGCCCCGAGACCATTTCTCATCACAATTATAACAAAGCCCTTTGTCTCGCCTGACTCGCATCTCTGTTTCAGACAAGTGCTTGATCGGAGTAGTTTTGGGAGCTGGTATGACTGGAGGGTTGTGAGAACCTGTATTTCTGAATGGAACAAAATTAGATCTGGAGCGTTATAGAGCACTAATCTTGTCTTCCGCTAACTTAGCCAACCCAAGGGCTTCCATCATTGTAGTAGGTCGAAACATTTTGACTTCTGAGCGAAGTGCATCCTTCAGACCACTGACAAAACAACTACGGAAAAATTCATCAGACAAGCCCTCTGTGTGATTAGCTAATTTTTCAAACTCTGTCTGGTATTCTCTTACAGTGCCTGTTTGACGCAGTTTAGTGAGTGCTCCTGTGAAATCATCAAAGGAACTAGGGCCAAAGCGCTCCAAAATGAGGGTGCACAATTCTCTCCACGTTGGGCCTACATTAGCCTTGATGTACCAACGGAACCATTGAAGAGCTTCATGTTCCAAATGAAAAGATGCAAGGGGGACTTTGTGGTTATCCAAAGTATTATGCAAGCTGAAATACTGCTCTGCCCTATAGATCCATCCAGTCGGATCAGAACCATCGAAGCGTGGAAAATCAAGCTTTGGTCCACGGAAATTGCCAGAAGAGGACCCAGTATCTTCTGAATGGTTTCGGCTCATGGCTGACTGCTAAAAGTTAAGACCCAGAATTTTGTCATCCAGATCTTGAAGTTTGGTTTTGAGGGATGCAATTTCCTCTTCCATGATTTTTGCTCCTGTACGCGTAACAACCATAAAACAAGGTTTTTTTTTTTTTTTTTTTTTTTTTTTTTTTTTTTTTTTGGAATGGGTAGAAGATGAGAAACAAAAACTTTTTTAGTTACGGCAAACTTGGATTTGGGTAAAACTCATATAGGAAATGGGTGTTCAACGGGTGGTGGGAGACTATTTGGGGACAAGGGAAAAAGAAAAATGAGGGTTTCAAGGGTAGGGAGGCGAAAGGAGGCGAACAGTCCAAGAGGGATAAGGGACCAAAATGAGGAATTGAATCTTGTGGCTCAGTTTGGTGGCGATTGGATGAGAGGTGAAAAAGATAGGGCAAACCCTAAAATTAGATAAATGAGGGATTTAGGGCTTTGATATGTAAAATTTGGGGTTGGGTCGCCAAGGAAGGAAGTATGCAAAATGATATTGCAGACGTTCTGCGGAAGTATGAGCAGAAACAGAAAGCAAACAAGGAAGCTACGACTAAAAAACAGAAAAATTTTTACTCTGTTTTTTTTTTTTTTTTTTTTTTTTTTTTTTTTTTTTTTTTTTTTAATTTTTTTTTTGAACAGTCGACTTAGAAAAATTCACTCACAGACAGAACAACTGAAAAGAGTTATTGCAATAACAAGAGATATTAGAAGTGAGAGGAACCTGAAGGCCACGACAGAAAAAAATTTGATGTAATTTCCACCCAGCGAGCCCAAGAGAGTGCTCTGATACCAGATGTGAAGAACCTCCTTATAGCAATATCATGAGAATGCTCGAAATAACAGAATACAAAGTGATAGCAGAACTCAGAATGAATCTACTGATCGCAGGCCACTTCGAGGGGGTAACCTCCTTTGAGCAAGCTCAATACAATAAATTCGTCCGTGCCCATCAAGGGCCTCAACCTATTCTTATATACTGGGTACGATCTAGAAAAGTAATACTACCTATGCATGTGGGATAATAAAATATACTCACGGGACGACTTATAAAGCATATGCGTCCAACAACACTACTCTAACAAAATAAACAGAAGGAACACACAGGTTCCTAACATAAACACTAGAAAAATGATCAATAAAGTAAAGGATATAAATGTTTTCTTTAGTGGGAAAATGGAGCTGATCCAAAATAAGATGAACATAATTGCTACAAGTACACCTGATTTGTGCCTACAATTTTGGATAGTGATGGCAAGATGAAAGACTAGGTAGATTGGTCATCTTCTCTTGATGATATTCTTGATCATCTCAAGTTTTTAGCTTACTACAAAAATGAGGCAAGTGTTATAACAGTTTATGATATGATTGATGTGCTTTACAAGATAGAAGCAGAGATGTCTAAATAATTGCTAAGATCGAAGCAATAATAGATGCCAAGTGGACCAAATGCTTAGATGAGTTGGATGCAGTTAGAAATGCTACCTGACTGGATGTAGATATAGATACTGCTATATGGGAAGTCATTGCAGACATCAAAGCCCTACCATCTAGAGACAATGACTAATACAATAAAAAGGTGCAATTAGGATGTAGTTAAAGGCATAAGGAATAGAGAAAAGGCATGGATTGTGACATGGTTGAAGACAAACAAAGTTTGCGAAGAGATACCTATTGAAAATGCCACACGTCAATTTTGCAACTACAATCCAAAATTTTGATCAAGTATAGAGAATCTTTTGTATTATAACCAAATGAAAAATATCTTTCTATTTTATTTCCACTTGAATTTTGACAAGTGTCCTCCCATCTAAATCTTGTTGCAATGCTTCCTATAAAAGGATTTCCAAGATGTGGAGTTGAGGTCTGAAATTCATTTAACTTTTAGTATTATGATATTTGCATTTGGTCTAGTCAGTCTTTGTGTCAATTTTGTGATGTATTCATCTACAAATCTGAGAATATAAGTGAACATTGAATAATAAGTTTTCATGTCTTAAAATATTTCTAAGTTTACATCAGTATTCTATGATTTTCAAGGAGAATTAATACAAAAGGAATGTTCTACCATATCTATTTTCTCTAAATTCTATCTCCATTGTTATGTGTTGGTAATGTTGGGATTGTATGAGAAAGGTTTGTGCAATTTAATGCAACTAGGATTGGTTGTATATATATCAATTTGTTGTTGCTAATAATTCAAGGAATTAAGTAAATGCTTCAATAAATTGGTAGGATTTCCAGTCATATAAGAAAGATATTCATAAGAATGGGGTTTAGGGTTAATTGCTAATATAATTGATTGTAAGGCAATTAATTAGGTCAAAGTTTGTTGGATAGACTCTAAATACCAATGGATAGGGCACTACTCATTTATTTAGTTGCATATTGAAGAAATCATGGGGTTGCATGAAGCATAACACTTAAATCAACTTTTACTTTATTGTTTGAAGATAAAATTGTTGGTCAACTCTTATTTGGAATAGTTTTTTGTGTGTCATACTTAGTTGTTGTAATCAATAACTATTTGCAAATTCAAGAAGAATTATGACCATTTTTGCTATAATGGATAGATTTTTGTAAGGAAAGAATATAGCTAGTGAATTGTGAGAAGAATATCAAGTACCCAATCATTCTAATCCCTAAGGTGCACCCACCTAAGCCCTACAGAGCTTGAAGAGTAGAGAATCCTTGTGATTATGTTAATGTTGGCTCCAAATCTAAAGAATCCTTAGTTGAAGATGGGAAGTAGTTAACCCTTATGCTGAGTTTTGCCCTCTTCATCCTAGTATTAGGTTTTTTGTTGCTTGGAAGTTTTAAAACCGTAATAGAATCAATGTGCAAACTTTTAAATATAAATGGTTTTATATGTTAAAGTCAAAACTTTAGCATAAGGGTTAATTTTTTTGAAGAAAATCAAGTCTATAGGTCTGTGTCTCAACCTAAAATTCTTTTGGTTGTCCTAGGCATGTCCTTGAGGCTAACATATGACTATCCTATATCGAAGAAAAGGTCTCAGAATGAACTTTCTAGATATGACATTTATTTTTGCACAAGAGGTCATTGGTAAGAATTATACTGGGTTTTGTTTGAGGTACTTAGATTTTAGCAACTTTCTAGTATGTGCAGTTCACTTTCTATTTGTGGTCTAATGACGAAGTGGGTAGCTACCAGATTTGGAGAGGACCTCAATAGTTGTGTTGTTTTGACTCTAAATTAGCTGGTTAAGGATTTTGGCATCATTTTATACCAGATCTGATGTTTATCAGAAATGGGCCTTTGCTCATCTCTATTGAAAGATATTTTTAGTTTGTTGAAGGCAATTATGGGATTTGATTCAGTTTTCAGTTCTACAAAGAAGAAAGAGGTTTTGCAGCATCAATGGTTGGAGATTCAAGTGGAAAAGTGTTGATTCTAGACCAAATCTAGGATTTCCCCTCTTTTATGTCTTTCTTTCTTCTCTCATTCTCTAAGGTTGATGGATGGTTGGTTGTTTTCCAGACTATTGAGTAGAGCTCTAGCTATGATCTCACCCTTTATCCTTAGTATATTTCTCTGTATATGAACAACATTAATGGAGTTTTAGAGATGGTTCTAGTCTATTCAGATGTTTCATGAGTTAATTTGCATGCATCTTGAATGTATTGTTTCAAAGAAATGAACACAAAGAACAACAAACTATTTAGTTTCATTTTGATTCTCGTCTCCTATCTATGTTCTCTGTAATGTTTTATGGTTTAGGAACAAAGAGCTTAAACATGTTTGTAGCCCCTTAAAGTTGTATGTCTAGGTAGGCTTTGCTATTGGAACAAAGAGCCAAGTAAATGCTTACTTATCTTGACACGGTTGCAGGTTTCATGAGAAGGATATTTCATGAGTATGAGGTTTTTATGAACATTGATGTCATATTCACAAAGTGATAGGATAGATCTGATATCTTGATGTATGAGATATATCACTAATATCATAGATGTATGTTTGTGATTTGTGGAATTGCCCAATAAATAATGCATTGATAAGTTACAAGATCAACATGTTCTTGTTGTTGCATATTTGGGTTTTGTTGATATCAAATTATAATCAATTCTCCTTTTCCCTTTCAGTTTAGGAGCTGAAAGGATGCCCTCACTTAGATTGTGGATTTCACAGGTTTTGCAATTTGCTACTGCATGCCTTCGTCATTGCATAAGTATAGGAGAAATAAGGGTTTTATCTGCTTTGTATAGATTCAGATGTATGTTTTAGCTACGGGTACTATATAAACGAATATGAGGTCTACCCACCTAGGTCTTGGAGAAACTAAAGTAGAAGGAGGAGTTTGCCTTATAGTTGGCCTCGATGTCTGAATAGACATGTTGAACATGGAAATTAGCTACCCCTAGATGTATGTGTTCCTATCACTGGGTTATTCAAAAGTTGTTAAATAAGGAGCCAACCAATAGCCAAAGAGGTTCAATCTAATTTTGCAAAATAGATATCCCTTAATCCTTGGCTCTTAGTCAAAGAGGTATGACCTAATGCTCATGCTCCCATATCGAATAACTAAATAGACTTCATGAATGACCTCCATAAAAAATAAAATTTAAAAATTTAAAAATTTAAAATTTAAAAAATCATGCAACCATGCAAGAACTATGGAATGAAAGAGAATTGCCCCCAATAGACTTGCTATGGTAATTTAGTATGGTTAATAACTGAAAGGTAATCTAGTATGGTTAATATTGTTTTTAAATCTACGGATTCAAATCTAGATTTGAACATAAATTTATATAATTGATCTCTAAAATCATTACACTTGAAACCATAAAACAATCATGCATCCATTCAAGCACTCTAGTATGAATGGTAATTGCCACCCAAAAAATGGCTTCTGGGGCAGGGTCAAAGTTCTAGTTTAGACTCAGTCAAAACCATGGTCAATGGCAAATCGTGTAAAACGTGTGTCAACAAACCAACAAACCAACCAACCACTTGGGAAGCATCGCTGGTTCAAACGTGGCAGAGAACAAGGTACAGTCAGCATGACGGCTATTGCTCCAATGTCGTGACAATTGCTTTCTTAAACAAATCATTCCACCCTCGTATCTCCATTATTAAATAGACGCGAAAACATTGCCCCCAACATGCCAGCGCTGCGGTGGGACCCAGGCCCCACCGCGATCCAAAAGTCTGACTCAGCTCCGATGACGTAAGAAGTGACCTCACCCCGGACGAAACGTCACAGGCGGGTCCCACGTCGGCCCCAGTCAATTTCCACATGCTCGCCCGTCGGTTTGTTGTAGGTGGTGGCCCCCGCGCGTTAAGCGGGTAGGTCATATGAGAAAATCAAATGGGCCACGCAAAACACCTTTACGAACGGCCGTCGGTTTTTCAAGTTGATGAAAACGATATATCTCAAAGCAATAAATTAATCAATTAATTAATTGATAATTAATGATGACGTGTACACCAAGATTCTCCGTTTTCTCACCACCCGTTGGGACAACAATTTAGTATATCTGGAATCGCTAAAAAGCCGGGG
This sequence comes from Cupressus sempervirens, assembly GCA_028749045.1. Classification (NCBI taxonomy): domain Eukaryota; kingdom Viridiplantae; phylum Streptophyta; class Pinopsida; order Cupressales; family Cupressaceae; genus Cupressus; species Cupressus sempervirens. Next base: position 960,108,052 of record CM053792.1, on the reverse strand, counting down.
ACTTTGTTTTTGCCGTACAAAGCAGATCTCCAAACATGTGTGAGGTGCCACGCTGGAAGGGTACGTCTTTGGTCATTGCCACGGTGGATGGGTACATCTTTCGTCATTGCCAGCTAGACCCTCCTACAAATGCGTATCATTTAAACTTTGAATATTTGGGAACTAGGTTTCATGGACCCCGCCCCAACTCCCACTTCCAATCCCACTACAATTCCACTCTCAAACTGCCCTTTTCAATTGCAATCTCACTCCTCTTTCCCGGACCCACTTATTGCAAGCACAACTCAAAGTGCGTACTTTCAATGCTTATGCTCTTGCATTTCTCTCCTTCCTCTCATTTTCTTCTATGGTCAGCTATGAGGGGGAAAGTCTATCAAATAGCTTTCTTTCTTTGTTGGGGTAAATGTTTTTTAATAGGAGTTGTGAAGACAACCTTATTTCCAACATGGTTCTAATGATACTTTAAAGAAGTTAGGGTACATGTTCCTGTCAAGAGCTATGATGGAGATCTCATTTTTAACATGAATACAATAATATTCACTATTTCGTTGTCGTACTTAGTTGTTCACATTCTTGCATTTATCATTCCCTCTCATTTTCCTCTACAATGAGCCAAAAGCCCATTATTCTTGTCAAATCTCAAGCCTCTTTCCAGATGTGTAGACCTACCTAATGCAAACATAATTCCACTATTATTCTTGGTTGACTATGCTCTTGCATATCCCACTTCCTTACATTTTCCTCTATGATGTCCAAAAAACCTAGAAAGACGGGGAAAGTCTATCTATAGCTTTCTTTCTTTGCAGTAAATGTTTTTTTTTTTTATAGGAGTTATGAAGGAAATCTCATTTTCAACATGATTTTAATGATATTTTAAAGAAAATAGGGTATAAGTTCTTTTCAAGAGTTGTGACGGAGACCTCATTTTTAAACAGGGATATAATAATATTCATAATTTGATTGTCGTACTTGGTTGTTCATGCTCTTGCATTTCTTACTCCCTCTCATTTTCCTCTCCAATGACCCAAAAAGCCATAAGTCTTGTCAAATCACAAGCCTCTTTCTAGAGGTGTACACCTACCTAATGTAAAGACATCACTCCAATATTCCACTTTCATAATTGGTTGGCTATGCTCTTGCATTTCCCACTTCCTCTCATTTTCCCCTATAATGACCGAAAAGCCCTTAGTTCACATCAAATCTCAATCCTCTATCTAGAGTTATAGACCCACCTAATGAAAACACATATCACTCCATAATTCTATTGTCGTACTTGATTAGCTAGGCTCTTGCATTTCTCAATTCCTCTCATTTTCCTCTATAATGAAAAAAAATCTATATTTTCTATCAAAAGTCAAGCCTACTAGAGTCTAGACCAACCTAATGCAAACCCATATCACTCCATAAATCTATTATTATACTTAGTTGGCTATGCTCTTCTATTTCCCACTTCCTCTCATTTTCCTCTACAATGACCAATAAACTTATTATTCTTGTAAAATTTCAAGCCTCCTATAATCTAGACCCACCTAATGCAAACACACATCACTTCATAATTCAATCAGTGTACTTGGTTGACTATGCTCGTGCATTTACCACTTCCTCTCATTTTCCTCTAGTGTAGTCTATAAGGGGGAAATATTTATGATTTGTGCTCATTAATATTTCTAAATAATAACTAGAGGTACACATAATTTTATTAGGGCTAAGAATCAGGGAACTCATTTTGACCTTTCAATATTATTCACAATTCCACTACTATGCTTGGTTGTCTACATTCCTGCATTTCCCACTTCCTTTTGTTTTTCTCTATGATGGCTCGAAAGGGAAAAGCCTACAATTATTGTTCATTAAAATATTAAGAAAATTGAGAATATGTTTTTTAAATCTAGGTTACGAATCGAATATCTCATTCTTAATATAAATATGCTCAATAATATGATGTCAATATGTTTTTTAGGATGTATGGAGGGAACCTCATTTTCAACATGATTTAATGCTATTTTCAAAAAGTTAAGGTATGTGTTGTTGTTAAGAGTTATGACAGAGATTTTATTCTTAATATGAATACAATAAGATTGACAATCTCATTATCGTACTTGGTTGGTCATGCTCTTGCATTTCTCACTGTAAGAATTTGGTATAGCTCTGATACCATGTAAGAAGTTGTCTTAGGGAAAAATCACCCATGACCAAGAAACACAATAACTAGCACAAAATAGACCAATAGAGTATGATCAGAATAGCAATATGATATTCAATTGATTGTAATTGAGTTTCAAGTACACCAGGAGTGCCTGTATATAAAGGCCTCTAGAATGCTTCTATAATGTCTAGGAGTTAGCAATATGATAAGCCTCACAACTAAGCACATGTCCACCAAGAGTGGATTATCCTCCATTAAGCACACGAGTTAGTGTGATGATTAGTGGATAAATGATCCAAAAGTCTGACTCAGCTCTGATGATGTAAGAAGTGACCTCACCTCAACTAAACGTCATAGGCAGGTCCCACGTCGGCCCCAGTCAATTTCCACATGCTTGCCCGTCAGTTTGTTGTAGGTGGTGGCCACCGCGTGTTAAGCGGGTAGGTCATATGAGAAAATCAAATCGGCCACACTAAACTCCTTTATGAACAACCGTCAATTTTTCAAGTTGATGAAAATGATATATCTGAAAGCAATAAATTAATCAATTAATTAATTGATAATAATGATGACATGTACACTAAGATTCTCCATTTTATCACCACCGTTGGGACAACAATTTAGTATATTTGGAATCGCTAAAAAACTGAGGATTTTGTTTTTTCCATACAAAGCAGATCTCCAAACATGTGTGAGGTGCCATGGTGGAAGGGTACGTCTTTCGTCATTGCCATGGTGGATGGGTAAATCTTTCGTCATTGCCAGCTAGACCTTCCTACAAATGCGTATCATTTAAAATTTGAATATTTGGGAACTAGGTTTCATGGGCCTCGCCCTAACTCCCACTTCCAATCCCCCTACAATTCCACTCCCAAACTGCCCTTCTCAATTGCAATCTCACTCCTCTTTCCCGAACCCACTTATTGCAAGCACAACTCAAAGTGCGTACTTTCAATGCTTATGCTCTTGCGTTTCCCTCTTCCTCTCATTTTCTTCTATGGTCAGCTATGAGGGAGAAAGTCTATCAAATAGCTTTCTTTCTTCGTCGGGGTAAATGTTTTTTAATAGGAGTTGTGAAGGCAACCTTATTTCCAACATGATTCTAATGATATTTTAAAGAAGTTAGGGTACATGTTCCTGTCAAGAGCTATGATGGAGATCTCATTTTTAACATGAATATAATAATATTCACTATTTCGTTGTCGTACTTGGTTGTTCACATTCTTGCATTTTTCATTCCCTCTTATTTTCCTCTACAATGACCCAAAAGCCCATTAGTCTTGTCAAATCTCAAGCCTCTTTCTAGAAGCGTAGACCAACCTAATGGAAACACATCACTCCATAATTCCACTATCATTCTTGGATAGCTATGCTCTTGCATATCCCACTTCCTTACATTTTCCTTTATGATGACCAAAATACCTAGAAAGAGGGGGAAAGTCTATCTATAGCTTTCTTTCTTTGGCGTAAATGTTTTTTTTTAATAGGAGTTATGAAGGAAATCTCATTTTCAACATGATTTTAATGATATTTTAAAGAAGATAAGGTATATGTTCTTTTCAAGAGTTGTGACGGAGACCTCATTTTTAAACAAGGATATAATAATATTCATAATTTGATTGTCGTACTTGGTTGTTCATGCTCTTGCATTTCTCACTCCCTCTCATTTTCCTCTCCAATGACCCAAAAAGCCATAAGTCTTGTCAAATCACAAGCCTCTTTCTAGAGGTGTACACCTACCTAATGTAAAGACATCATTCCAATATTCCACTTCCATAATTGGTTGGCTATGCTTTTGCATTTCCCACTTCCTCTCATTTTCCTCTATAATGACCCAAAAGCCCTTAGTTCATGTCAAATCTCAAGCCTCTATATAGAGGAATAGACCCACCTAATGAAAACACATATCACTCCATAATTCTATTGTCGTACTTGATTAGCTAGGCTCTTGCATTTCTCAATTCCTCTCATTTTTCTCTATAATGAAAAAAAACCTATATTTTCTATCAAAAGTCAAGCCTACTAGAGTCTAGATCAACCTAATGCAAACCCATATCACTCCATAAATCTATTATTGTACTTAGTTGGCTATGCTCTTCTATTTCCCACTGCCTATCATTTTCCTCTACAATGACCAATAAACTTATTATTCTTGTAAAATTTCAAGCCTCCTATAATCTAGACCCACCTAATGCAAACACACATCACTCCATAATTCAATCGGTGTACTTGGTTGACTATGCTCGTGCATTTACCACTTCCTCTCATTTTCCTCTAGTGTAGTCTATAAGGGGGAAATATTTATGATTTGTGCTCATTAATATTTCTAAATAATAACTAGATGAATGCATAATTTTATTAGGGCTAAGAATTAGGGAACTCATTTTGACCTTTCAATATTATTCACAATTTCGCTACTATGCTTGGTTGTCTACGCTCTTGCATTTCCCACTTCCTTTTGTTTTTCTCTATGATGGCTTGAAAGGGAAAAGCCTATGATTATTGTTCATTAAAATATTAAGAAAATTGAGAAAATGTTTTTTAAGTCTGGGTTATGAATTGGATATCTCATTCTTAATATAAATTATGCTCAATAATATGATGTCAATACGTTTTTTAGGATGTATGAAGGGAACCTCATTTTCAACATGATTTAATGCTATTTTCAAAAAGTTAAGGTATATGTTCTTATTAAGAGTTATGATAGATATTTTATTCTCAATATGAATACAATAAGATTGACAATCTCATTGTCGTACTTGGTTGTTCATGCTCTTGCATTTCTCATTGTAAGAATTTGGTATAGCTCTGATACCATGTAAGAAGTTGTCTTAGGGAAAAATCACCCACGACCAAGAAACACAATAACTAGCACAAAATAGACCAACACAGTATGATTAGAATAGCAATATGATATTCAATTTATTGTAATTGATTTTCAAGTACACCAAGAGTGCATGTATATAAAGGCCTCTAGAATGCTATTATAATGTCTAGGAGTTAGTAATATGATAAGCCTCACAACTAAGCACATGTCCACCAAGAGGATTATCCTCCATTAAGCACAAGAGTTAGTGTGATGATGAGAAGATAAGCCTACAAAGGTGTGTCATGCAAAATTATGTTGTAGACACCATGTGCTTAATTAGGAGTATGAATAACTATGTTGTCAACATGACAACTTAGTTGATTATGCAAACTCCAATGTTGTAGATACCATGTGCTAAAATAGAGTTGCTAACTCTTGCGTTGTCAACATGACAACTCAAATGCGTACGCAAACTCCTAGGTGTCTAACCTAATAAATAATAAAATAATGCATTTATCCTAAGTAAACTTAAGTAAAGTGTAAATAATAATTATTTACACTAACAAGCCCCCTTAAGTGCAACTTAGGGGAATGCACTTAAGCTCACAAAAGCTATGATGAAATGCATAATGGGTCCTGACTACAAGGCTATGTTAGGTACCCAAGTAAAAATGCAATAAAATCTCTCTACAAATGGAGAAAGAGGGAAATCCTCAAGGGAAAAACCCTCCCCCAAAAAGATAGAAAAATACAATAAAGAAAGATGGATTAATGGATGGAGTAAAGAAGACCCCCCCCATTATGGCATACATCATGCATATAAAATAGAGAATCCCTTGATGAAATCTCCCCTTTAGTGAAGGATCTCCAAATGATAAGTGCTTGAAGACAAAAGAAAATTCAATGCCTACAAACAACATTTCTCCCTTTAGGAAGAAGATACACCAAGTATAGGTACAAGTATGCTTCCCACAATAGATAGGAAGACGGTGTTGGAAATAATCAAGAATAACAAGGTTACTAAGAGGGGAGGGGTGAATCAGTAACTCTAAAACTTTAAACCAATTCTGCATAATAACATATTCACCATTCATCCATCTAATCTACTGTATGCATGAAAAGATAAACATTTATAACACATGAACACACAGATTTGGTGACCCAGAAACCTTCCAATTAGAAAGTAAAACTGGGGTGGGGATGATGCCCACAAAACTTCAATACTGTAGTATAAAGTTGGCCTATTAAGGCTTACAATGATCACTTCTGATGATCTGCCTTGTTAGGAGCAAGTAGGATTGCTAGATCCACCTTGTTAGAGGATTTACAAACATACAATGAAGTATGCACTTTGTTAGGAGATTTACACAAGACTGTTAAGTCTATCCTGTTAAAGGATTTACAAAATGATTCACCTGTTAGAATGAAGCAGTGGATCTAGTTACAACTGATTGCTGATAAGATCCTTTATGCTCTGATCACCTGATGTGATAGATATAACTTTTCTGCATCTATGTTCACCTTATTGTATTCCTCTGTTTTTCTGCTGATTCGCTTTCCCTCTTCTCAAAAAATTGCAATACAAAATCCCATCCAATTTCCTTATCATATATGTACAAATGATATAATACATCACATATATACCATTCCAATATTTTCTTAACAAGGTTGGCCAAACACAAGTGAACAAAACATTACTGAGTTAGCTAGATGGTAGAAAACTTGGGTTCCTCAAACTGACTCAATGACCTTCTGATACTCGGCATCCACTTAATACGCTGCATCGTCATGAACTCGGTAAGAGTAGAGGCACGGTTCATACTGACCATTCTAAGTAGCTTGGAACTCGGTAATCATTGGTGACTCAGTGAATATTGTGTTACTCGATAAAAACTAAATCCATTGACAACCTTCTTTACTTGGTATCTATTGATTCCTTCATTTACCTTGATCACTCGGTAAACACAAGTTCTTTGTTTGCCTTGATCACTCGGTAAACACTAAGTTCTTTGTTTACCTTGATCACTCGGTAAAAACTAAGTCTTTCGTTTACCTTGATCACTCGGTAGAAATTGATTTCAATTGATGACTAGGTGAGCACTGAGAACTTGGTAAACACTGCGAAGCTCGGTGACCACTAACTGCTTGGAGAACACTGTTTTGATCGGTAACCACTATGAACTTGGTAAACACTGCTGAACCACCCATAAGCTTGATTTCCAAAGGAATGCTTGGTATGAGCTTGGTAAGCATTCAAAATCGAATAACTGTTGTAACTAATGGCAAATATATCATAATTCCAACAATCTCCCCCTTTGGAATTAGTGAAAAAAACACTTATGAGCCAAAATTATATACAACATCTAACATACTGACGTCTGATTCTACTGAATATACATGGCTTCCTTACATATAACTCCCCCATACAATATACACAAGGTATTTACATGAGTTATATGACTTTTATTCACAGTATCTCTTTGTCCCTTTTGTACATTTATCTCACCAATATTTCTTCCTGAGTATCTCTTCCTCCCCCTTTTTGACAATAATGCCAAAGAATAAAATAATGTATTTACGTAGAGACACCAAAATGTGAGATAAACTCATAATGTACTTGGAGAATGAGTTGCAGAGTCTTATCCCAATTCTCTTGCAAGATTTTGCATGTGGATAGAGCTATTTGAACTTCTATAGAGAGTTTAATCACATGGTCTGCAACAGAGAAATTGTTGTCATGGATCAATGTTTTTGAATGTGCAATGTGCTTTTGCATTGTATCCATGATGGGAAGGATCATATTTTGAATATCTAACAATGTAGATCGGATCCTCGCCTCTTCCCTCAACAATTTTGCCTACTTCTCTAACAAAAATTTGATCCTGAGGTGATGAGATGAGCTTGAACTGGGGTCAAGCTTCAGGTTTTGTGCGCTTGCCTTCAGATCCTCATCTATCTTATTCAGTTTCTCTCTTATCTCTTTAGTATACTCGGTAACATCACAAAGCTTAGCAAAAAGAGATGTTACATTATTAAAAGAATTTTCAATGTTGGCCAAAAATGTGGTTAATTCAACCTGTTTTATTGCTATATGCTGAGCAATGTGCTCAAGCACTTTATTATTAAACTTCTTTTCTGCCTTCTCCATCAACTTTTCTTGACCAGAGGTGTCCTTATTGAATTTATTTACAGCCTCTTCTAACTAAATCAAAATGTGTTGAGTAGAATCTACTTCAACACCTACAGCTTCTGTAATTATATTCCAGGCATTCTCAATTATTCTATATTCCTTATCCCTTTCAGACCTTAGCTGCTTCTACGTAGCCTTCATCTCAATTAGTTGACTAGCATACCTCATTTCTTCAATGGTAGTGTTGGAGTTTTAAAATGCATTAAAACTGCTAAGCAACAAAATGCTTAATACCAAGATGATAATACTCATTACATCTAAAGATTAGCCAATTCTTGTTAACAATTGCATGTGTAAAACATTTGGATCCAACTTCTACAAAATTGAAGGTGGTTTTCTACTCTTTTGGCTCTACAAAACTAGGGTGGGTATACCCAAGGATGATTCAAAACTGGAACAACTGTATGAGGATTATTCTTAGTTTCATTCTGATTCTCATTTCAAAATCCTCAAACATATACATAATTCTTACTAACTTGATAAACACATCCCATAAAACAGATATGGCCAAGAATTCTTCTATAGATCTGCAGATGTTCTTAACAATAGTGGCTAACTGAAGCTAAAACATTCCATGTAGACAAGTGCTAGCCAGCTTTGAAGATCTATAGGAAATAAAAGTAAAATTTGATTTGATGCTGCATTTTGATAATCATTTATGATATATTTCTCCTTTAGCTGAATCAATTTGATCAGTGCCTAATCCATTGGGGTTTAGAGTCTATAGCAAGTTCTAAGATCTAGTTTGTTGCCTTACAACAAATTCTATCAGCAATTCTTATTAGAATTCATCATTCAAAACCCTTTCTACTACTAAAGAAACCTTATCACATTCATCAAAGCTTTTATTTAATCCATTGAATTAACATCAGTGATAAATAGATATACAACCTAACTAGATTGCATTCAATTGCACAAGCCTTTACTTATACAATATCAAGACAACCAAGTAATTGGAAGGAGACAAGATTTAGAAAGAACTGATATGGGAACAATTCACAATTTATATTCATTTTCTTTGAAAATGGTATATCATTTACAATAGACTCAGAATGACCTTCAGAAAGAAACACAGCTCATTCTATATTCATGTATTCTCAAAGAATTGACAGAGAAAATACATCATAAACTTGCTTTCAAAATTTGGACCAAAAATAGACTAAACATATTACTTAGAAAAATAGAATTTGGACCATTCTTTAGCCTTGGAATCTCACTTAAATAGTGTGAGATGCAACAAGCTTTAGGCTAAAAGAAAGTGACAGGTGTCCTTTACAAAGAATATTTACATACACCTACCACAAAAGACAAAATGTGGGTAACAGAAGATGTCTAGATCAAAACATTCTTTTAACTGAGTCAACTTCTGTTATACGTTTTAGTGTTGCTTATTGGTTACTAATCTGTTTTCCCTACATAAGTAACTACCAAATTAGCCAACGATGAAGCTTGTTCTAATGATGGCACATTAACTTCTACTTGTATGTTTTCTTCATCTTTATCTTGGGTGGTAGGAACAACTTCTATCTTGTCCTTTTCTCTAGCCGTATTAGCATCCTGTGTTCCTGAGTTTGTAACTGAAAATGACAAGTTTTTCTTGTCTTCTTCTTCTGATTGGGTTTGAGAAATGATAGTATCAGTGATCCAGACTTCCTCATCTTGCACGCTATCACTGTCAGTTTCATCTGCATCCAACTATTCACTAGAAGCCATTTTTGCCATCCACCTGTCAAATAATGCATCATCTGGCCAATTGAATTGCAAAATATCCTTCTATTTTTTTTTTTACATAATCAGCCACATTATTAATATCAATGAAATCCTATTTTAAAGAATCAAAGAATATTTTGGCTTTCACCATCTCTTCTGTTGTGGTGGCCCACCATGCATGCCCAGTTTCATTTACTACTTGATTCATTCTTAAATAGAATACATCATCAAGTTCTTTCGCCCATTCCTCTTTGCTTTTTAAATTATTTTTCTTATCTAGGGCATGATGAAATAATTTGAAATTTTGACTCTTATATTTGTCTAAGTGGCTTATTGTTATCTTCTATAAATGTATCCTTTTACTATCAAAGTTAGCAAGGTCAGAAACAATATCAAAGATTTTTTCAATCTGATCATGAGAACTATATATAACAGATAAGCACAAAAAGGTTACTACTTTTTCCCTTCTTACCCATTTGTTCACAATAGGCTTTAGAGCCTCATCATTTGCTTTTAACTCCTCCCAAATGTTAATCACCCTGACCAATTGATGATGGATTAGTGACCATTCAACTTTGTCTCCCAGATATGTAAGAGCTTTTCTTAGTTTATCTTCATACTTAGATTCCAACTCTATATGTAAGGCCCATAGTTTAGCCTTTTCTTCTTCAAAATCCTTAGCAGTGTAATATTGTGGCCCCTGGGGTGTATCTGGCATTTCAATGAGGGGGGTAGACTTAAAAGGTTCTACTAGGGCATGAGGGTATGTTATTCTAGGCCTGGTGGATTGTTCCAATAGCTTATTTTCAAGCTCAATCCTCCTCTTTACGTCTTTGTTGTATGCATCCACCACTGTCTCATACTTGCTTTGTAATTCAAACATGACCTGTTCCTCCTTCTTAGCAGTGGCCAAAAGAAACTGGGAAGAATCCACATTCCAATAGGCTACCTGTACATGGGAGGTGTCAGCAACCCTTCTTATAAGTGTGTTGCCCATCAATCCAGACTCATCTGGTTGCGATGATGTAGCTCTAGATCCTCTTTTCAATGACCAACTGACCAATGTAGCTTGATCCTCAATAAATGCAGTTCCTTGGAAATCCCTTTTATTTGGGTCTTACAATTCCAATTTACTTGAAACATAATTGAAAATTAAGGCATCTACAATATCCTAATTTGGCAACAATAATATGTTAGAGGTCTTTACCATTTGCCTTCCTTCTTCAAGAGTAATGTTCTGGAATTCCTTCATCATTTCTTCTTTAATCTGGTTTTGTATGGAAGTTTCATCCATTTTTGGATGCTCTGTCTTCATCTTTTAACATTTCTCCTCAAAGATGTTCATGTTTGTCCTCCATGAAAATTGTTGAAAAGCTCTTGATTTTACAAAATTGTCATAAGTCAAAAATTGATGACTTTCTTGTTCTAATACAGGGTCCAATTCCCTGCCTCTATAATCAGCTCTTGTTAGATCCAAACTTGGGAGAGGAGGCTTTGGAGGGTTACCTTCATCCAATTATGCTTGGGTAATAAAAACACCTCCCTGTGATCCAATCTCTTTAACTTTCTCACCTGTGAGCTTATCTTCTCCAATTCTCAAAGGAGATTGGGTGGGTGAATATTCCTCAGTTTGAGGTCTCCCTTCTCTTATTACCTTCTGCCTCTTTGGGCTAGGCTCATCAGGTCTCTCCTCTAGAGCTATGTTGGTGGATCCCATTATTTGCTTACCCTTATCTATAGGAGCCCTTTTATTCTGAATTATAGTGTAACCAGGTTTTTTCTATACAATTATTTGACCAACCCCTATATTAGGAGTGAAAACTAACCTCTTCATGACTTCTCTGGCCTTATCAGGAGAAGAATTAATAAAAAATTGTTTCTTCTCATTCATGGTTTCCATTATTGTAGGGAAGTTATTTATGAGCTTGTTTATTCTATCAACCTCTATATTGGCATTGTCTAAAGGACTATAATTCTGATCAAGACAATGAATAAATTCTAGGACCCAGGAGTAAACTCTCCATTTTTCTTTTTTAGTTTCTTGTTCTTGTAAAGAAAATTCATTTCTTATAATGTCTTCTGGGTAATATGAATCATGCTTTACCAGTCCCAGCTTGATCCTATGCCTTAGAGCCTGATTGAAAAATCCCTCAGAATCACAAAAATGGGGGTGGGAGATAGCCATCATATACTAATCCAAAAATTTGTACAAAAAGAGCCATCCTCTAGTAATCACAAACTGATGGGCCACTGTGCAGGTAGGGAAAATCAACCCTAGTTGCCTTTTTGACAAGAACATTTCCTCTACTCCTCCTAGTTGCCATAAGATTTCTACCATTCCTACCTTTAGGGGCACTTGGTAAGGCAAGACATGAGGACTCCCTTTAAAACCATAAATTCTGAAAATTGTAGAAATAGGGTAAGGAATAATATCTCCCCAACTGTGTGAAACTTTCAAATTATGAGGGCTATCCATAGGTCTAATAAGATTCATCAATACTTTAGGGATCTTGGGATTATCACTCAAAAATAGACATCTCAATTTAGAAGCAAAATATCTATCAAATCTGACAAAACTGGCTTTATTTGCATCCCAAGTCATATCTACACTCCACAACTGGATTGGCAGTGTTTCCCCATTTTCCTCTCTCTTCAATTTCATCTCATTACCAAAATATGTTACCCCTTTGAACAAGAACATATGCATTAATAAGGAATAGTGGCCAAAAGTTTTCTCCACCTTACCTCTCGCAATTCCAACCAAACCGATGTGAATTTCTTTAGCTAGAAAGGAGGCAAAATAAAAAATGACATCTACACTGAAAGAGGCAATTTGAATCATCATATACATAAGGTCAATAGGCATGAAATCCTGCTCATCTTCACCAAGAACACGACACAGGGTCCTGTATATCTCTACAGCCCAAGAAGTGAAAAGGCTCTTCTTAAAAGGTTCTTTAGAGGCTACAGTTATTACTCGCAGAGTTTTTATGGTACCAATGTGTGCCCTCAATGCACCTCCCCTAATTATATCTCTCTTTGCTTTGTATTCCCTTTCTAATTCCAGCAAATTGATTGGCACATGGAAATCTGATAATGGTTCTAAGTGAAAAACCTCTCTAATTTCTTCAGGGCTAATTGACACTAGAGGCACACCATCATTTCTTCTCACAACCCTAATGGTTTGGTCATAGTTCTTGGCAATGTCTTCTAGCAAGTCATAGTCCATGAAAACACTAGGAACTACTAACTTTCCCAAGTCAAAATTCCATATATTAGTGTGAGGGGCAAACAGATTCCTCTCTGAAAACTACTTTTTAAACAGAACAAGGCCAGTCTAATTGGTTACTACATCCCTTACGCAGTTCCCCTTGTCATATAAGCCATCAACAATTTTAAGCCTAGGATTTAATGAAATTAATCTTTTGACCTGTGCAGACTCTGTAGTGGATCTTGGGAGTAATTCTAAAAAATCATCGTGGATATTCCTATTCATATAGTTAATTTTCCCAGAGAATGATTTCTTAGGAGGCATCTTGATTGTAATAATGGGAATTGGAATGTTAGAGAGGTTATGATCGAGTACTTACTTGATTTTACCAAAATTATCCTCCTTTGAACTTCTGCAACTGCTTTCACATAGATATGGAATTGTTTTCACGTCTTCACCAATGCTTAATCACAACGTGATCGACGGGTGCTTATGCTCAGAGAAAATGAAATCTTTGCTAGAGTGGACTGTAATGAATAATAAAAGAAAATCTTACAGATTATACTCTACTTTTTTCTCACACACAAAGTCTCTATTCATCATAAATGCGCAGGATAGAATGTCACCACACTTCCTTTTTTTTTTTTTAAATGTGCCGTCGATTCTTGGAAAATCTTGTGATCTGGTAATGACAACTAAGCTGGCTCATTTTCTTATTAACATATTTGCAATCAAACCAATAAAATAGCTCCACCTACACCTTTCCTTCAATGCTGGTGCTTTAGACTGGGCCCATGGATGACCACGAACATGTGTCATCACGTCGCTAACTTGCTATACTTATACCTCGAACATCTTTCCATGGCGAGCTAGCGATAGCCTTTGATCTTATGTTAATCGTGTGGCAGACATTTGAAATGACTTTTCAAGGAATCAATGGTGGGCCATCACTCGCTAAATTTCCATGCTTAACTTCTGAGCACTTCTTCATGGCGAGCTAATGACAACCCTTGATCTTGGCCCAATCTCACAGTCAGAAATCCTTGTATTACATTCCTGGTAAGTGGGTCCATGGTACCGCTATTGCCGAGCTGGCGCAATGCGCTAGCATACATATATATATTTTAATCATCCTTTATCTTAGGTTCTTCCATGTTTTTGACTTTAGGATTAGTCGTTATGTCGCTACCGGCAAAACACAAAAATACCCAGCTAGCGATGCAATGACCCACCAGAAAATAGACACCAAGAAAAGTAGCATAGCCTACAAAATTTTTTTTTGGGACTTTCCAAATCATTTCTGGTCATAAAAGAATGTTGCCTTTGGTGATGATTTCATTCTCGCTATGTCGCTACCGGCAACTCGCTTGTATATTCTGATAGTGACTTAGCGACTTGTTAGAGTTATTTGGATGCCAAATTTATTATTCCTGATGATCACGGACATGTGTCATCACGTTGCTAACTCACCATGCTTAACTTCTGAACACTTTTCTTTAGCGAGTCAACGAAAACTGTAGATTTAAAAGAAATCCAACGGTGAGGTAAAACATTTTCGCAAGGATTAAAACAACGATTTCAACAAAGGTGAATAAAGATCATTTGCTTAACCCCCTTCCCCCCCTTTTTTTAAAAGAATTTTCGCGCCAAGGAAAATTTAAAAAGAAATAAAGGACTAGCCAGAAAATAACACAAACTTAGTTGGAAACCTAGTCACCACTAAGGGATCACAATTTGAATTTTTTTTTATCCAAGCGAGACGAAACCTATTACAAAAATTCAGACCAACAGGTAGCATTTTCATAGTCAATCTTTGGAATTACTATCTCTGTGTCTAAGTCAATGTCTTCAAGAATTTCTTTTCCAGTGATTATAAGTCTTAATGGCTGCTTTTGTTTGACTTCTGTGATGACTGGTTTGACCTTAGGAATAGACACAATAGTACAGATGGAAGGACTAGCAGTGAAAACTGGGATGCTTGAGGACTGAGTGCCAATAGGAGTATATACTAGATGAAAAATTGGAGTACTTTTCAAAAATGGTGATACACTCGGTAATGCAATATCTGAACTAACTAGGTTTGAAGTAGATGCAGATAATGCTGACAAAATTGTAGAACAAATTGGAATTGACAAAATTGTGGAACTTACTGCTATACCAACTGATGATGATGGAGCTGAGGAGGCTAGCTCAGTAGCTGAGGAAGAGGGATGCAGCTCGGTAGTTGAAGTGGTAGAGACTTCCATTGATGATAACTGGAGCTAAGATGTGGCAGGTGTAGATGATAAATCTGATGTAGATGTTATCAAACCTATTGAAGCTGACTCCAACCTTCATGATGTCATAGTTTTAGGTGGAGAGTGAGGAAGGGATGCAATAAATGCTGCTGCAATTTTCACTGAATCATCTTCCTCTTCAGCTTCTTTCTCCTTGTCTTCTTCCTCTTTATCTTCCATCAGTGCATGGAGCTCTCCTAGTGAGACTGTGATGGATGGAGTGCTATCAAACTCATCATCGTTGCTGCTGTCATCATCTTTGATTTCCACTGGTTCTTCACTGGGCTTATGTAGACGATAGATGTTTTTCCACATGTTTGTAGCATTATTTACAACATGCTCAATGTCTTTGATCAAAATCAAACAGGTGTGGAATCTAATCATCATTTTACCTTCAGGGCTTTTTATTTCAATTTTTACTTCTTCTCCAGTGAGACTTGGTTGAAGGTTCTTCAGGGATTACTCATAAATATCTTTTACCATTTGGGTGACTGACTCCCATCTCGATTGCAATCTCTCTAGTAGTTCTTTTGAGATTTGAGGGGCAATTTGGTATGGGGAGTATTTTCATTTACCCATCTTACTGAGTACCAGTTCCTCAATCTGCATTTTCTCAACATCTATTCTAGTTTCAAATTTCAATGCCTTGAAATTTGTTATGCCAGCTCCTTCTTCCAATAGTTTGAGCCTTTGCTCAAATGTGGGTGCAGACATGACTAGTATAGGTTCCTACTTACCTTTTCTGGTTCTTCTAGTAAATACTACAGTAGGCTTCTTCTTAGGTTTGGTAAGGATTACCCTACCTTTCTTCTTTGGCAATTCTTCTACAGATTCTTCTTCTCCTTCTTCTTCTCCTCCTCCTTCTTCTTCACCTTCTTCATCTTCACCTTTTCCCTCAGTAAGCATAAGAGGACCAGTTGTAGTTTTCAATTTGGCTATTTTCCTCTTGCCCTTGCTTATGGCCTGTGGTAGCTTGATTTCAAGCTCAATTCTGGCCTTAGCTTCTTCATAGGTTCCAAAATTTTTTTGCCTTGGGTCTACTAGCTCATTTACCAGTGGTTCTATGATATCTTTGGCTTCATCAATATTTACCTCATAGGGAAGAGGTTTCACCCATGCAACTCGGGGTTTGATCACCTGAATGTATACCTTGTCACAGTCAACCATAAAGCATACAACATCCTTATAATCTTCAACAAGCTTAGGAGGAATTCTGAATCTATTATTCATCCTTTCCTTGAAGTCTTCAAAATAATTATCCATAATAATATCAAAATTTTCACCCATCTCTGCTACAAACTCATTTATTTGATACAAAATTGGAATGTCTTTTCTCCATTCTACTGTTCCTTTTGATGGAAAGAATTTTTGTACATAGAAAAATAAACATATTAACAGAGATCCAAATTTATAGGGGTTATTCTTTGAATTCCTTATGCTATCCATATTTTTGTTTAGTTGCTTCAATAGCACATCTGCTAGGTCAAATTCCATATTCTTCTTTACAACCTTATAGGCTAAGTCCACAGCCTCACAGGGCACACTATTCAATCTGCTGGAACTATACATCTTATATGCAATTAAATGAATTCCAAATCTTAGCTCTACATCAGATACATTGTTAAGTTTCAATCCTCTGCCATCCCATTCAGTTAGGGTTAACTTCTAAAGTTCATCCCGACTTAGGGTTTTAATGGTTTTGGATTTTCTCAACATAGGTAAACCCGTGATCTTATGAATCATCTTTTTCATTATCAGGATGGGTTGCTCTAACCACAACTGAACATTATGCACATGGCTTAAAATGTATCTTATCCATTTCATTTGAAAGTTCCTTGGCAAGTGCGGCATATGGGTCAAACCTTTGGTTTCCAAATGTTTGAACTCGGGTTTGAGGGTTCCATCCACACATAACTCAGCTAGGGCATTATCCATATCTAGTGTCCCCATCTCTTGAACAGTGCATTTGAAATGAGTACGAATGTCGTTTATAAGTAGTACCTTTGGTGGAATCTACGATTGGGCTCCATGCAGGTTGAACGATTCAACTATGGTAGGAACAAGCTTGAAGCTAGGTGCTTTCCATTCCACTCCCTTCACAAGCATTTCAGAGCCTCTCTTTGCCTTGCTGCTATTGGTGCTTACAGATGCCATTGCTGCTCAATGAGTGAATGATTTCATAAAACAAATTCTTCGCTGGAAAATCACTTCAAATCACTTGAACTCACTTGCGTGCTCTTGGAAATTTCTTCGCTCTGTATATTTTAAATTCATGGTGAAAAATGAGATCAAATTCTTCCTTTTTGATGAAAATTTTTCCATTAATGCTCGGGTAAAAAGGTAGCTGAGATGACCTAGGGTTTGTCAGATAGTCACTGACTTACTCGGTAAACCTTCAACTCGGTAAATAAACAAAACCTTTCATATCACTGACCTAGCTCAGTTAAGTCTGAAACCAACCTTGCTTGGTAGATGCATCATAGTGAACTATGTCTTATATTTGGAATTCTAATTTTCCATTTGCACTCCTTTATTCTGGAACTACTTAGGATATTGCTTGAAGATGTAGTCCCTGATCTTCCTTGATGAGTCTAATTAGAAATGGTGGAGCCACCCACTTCTTGAGTGACATTGCCATCATTTGAATTTTTTGGCTCGGTAGATTTAGGAATCCACTGTTGTCTCATCTGTTTTTGAATGCTATTAGCTCTGGCTTTCTTTTCATCTTCAATTCTTCTTATGTTCATGCAATTCTTGGATATATGACCAAGTTTGGTACATATATAACATCTTATAGTAGTATCTTTCTTCCTTAGGTGATGCCTTGTATAGTTTATTCCAATGTGTCCATATTCTCCACAATAGTGACACCTGCACCAAGTATTGTAGTCCCAACCAAATAATGCGTTGACAATTTTTTTTGCTGAATTGAATGATTTAGATCTGCACTCAGATGCCTTGTGACCTTGTTTCTTGCATTTGTGACATTTGCCTTCAAATTTTGGTTTCTCTTTGCATTCATTGGCTTTGTGACCATGCTGATTGCAATTGTAGCATTTACCATTGAATTTTCCTTTACCATTGCTCCAACATCTGTTAAATGTATGACCTAAATTACCACAGTGATTGCAAGTAGGTCTTTGATTCTTTTGGGTACCCTATTTGGAAGATTCACCTTATTCATTATATCCAAGGCCTGCTTTACCTTTTTGTCTATGAAGATTCTGCTCATTTTGCTGATTCAATTGATCCATATCTATTAGAGATTTTATCATTCTTTCATTGACTTGCTTTTCAAAATTTAAGTCATTTTCCAAACTTTCATTGATTTGTCTTTCAGATCTCAAATCACTTTGTAAGCTTGTATTGATTTTTCTTTCAGTGATTAAATCATTTCTCAAACTTTCATTCTTAGATCTTAGATTCATAATTTCTTCATTTGCACTAGATAGTTGACCTACAAGATCTTCATGTTGAAAGGATTGATTATTTCTTACCTCTAAGTCTTCATTTGCCTTAATTCTCTGTTCCAAAATTTCACATAGCTTGATGGATTGGATTTCTTGTTCTCTTCTAAGCTTTCTTACTTCTTCCTGCAGTGAACCATTCTTTGCTAGGAGTTCCTTGATTGCTTCATTTGAACTGCTTGATGGTAAAAGGTCTGCAATCATTTCTTCAATATACTGATGATCATTCATTTGTCTTGCAAGTTCCTTTCTTCTTTTCAGAGATTCTGAAAGATGCTTCTTTACTTCTTTGAGTTGAGCCATGGCCATTTCCAGATCTAGCTTTTCATTCTCAGTAGATTTGTCAAGTCTAAATATCTCCATTGTCCTTGATCTTTGCTCAAGCTGTCAAACTTTATCCTGAGAACCACAATGCTCTGATACCAAGTGTTGGAAATAATTAAGACTAACAAGGTTACTGAGAGGGGAGGGGTGAATCAGTAACTCTAAAACTTTAAATCAATTCTGCATAATAACATATTCACCATTCATCCATCTAATCTATTGTATGCATGAAAAGATAAACATTTATAACACATGAACACATAGATTTGGTGACCCAGAAACCTTCCAATTAGAAAGTAAAACTGGGGTGGGGATGATGCCCACAAAACTTTAATACTACAGTATAAAGTTGGCCTGTTAAGGCTTACAATGATCACTTCTAATAATCTGCCCTGTTAGGAGCAAGTAGGATTGCTAGATCCACCTTGTTAGAGGATTTACAAACATACAATGAAGTATGCACTCTGTTAGGAGATTTACACAAGACTGTTAAGTCTACCCTATTAAAGGATTTACAAACTGATTCACCTATTAGAATGAAGCAGTAGATCTGGTTACAACTGATTGCTGATAAGATCCTTTATGCTCTGATCACCTGATGTGATGGATATAACTTTTCTGCATCTATGTTGACCTTGCTGTATTCCTTTGTTCTGTTGCTGATTCGCTTTCCCTCTTCTCAAAAAATTGCAATAAAAAATACCATCCAATTTCCTTATCATATATGTACAAATGATATAATACATCACATATATACCATTCCAATATTTACTTAACAAGGTTAGCCAAACACAAGTGAACAAAACATTACTGAGTCAGCCAGATGGTAGAAAACTCAGGTTCCTCAAACTAACTCAATGACCTTCTGATACTCGACATCCACTTAATACACCGCATCATCATGCACTTGGTAAGAGTAGAGGCATAGTTCATACTGACCATTCTAAGTAGCTTGGAACTTGGTAACCATTGGTGACTCAGTGAATATTGTGTTACTCGATAAAAATTGAATCCATTGACAACCTTCTTCGCTTGGTAAATACTGATTCCTTCATTTACCTTGATCACTTGGTAAACACTAAGTTCTTTGTTTACCTTGATCACTCGGTAAACACTAAGTTCTTTGTTTACCTTGATCACTCGATAAATACTAAGTTCTTTGTTTAGCTTGATCACTCGGTAAACACTAAGTCTTTCGTTTACCTTGATCACTCGGTAGACACTGATTTCAACTGATGACTAGGTGAGCACTGAGAACTTGGTAAACACTACAAAGCTCGGTGACCACTAACTACTTAGAGAACACTATTCTACTCAATAACCACTATGAACTTGGTAAACACTGCTGAACTGCCCATAAGCTCAATTTCCAAAGGAATGCTCGGTATGAGCTTGATAAGCATTCAGAATCGAATAAGTGTTGTAACTAATGAAAAATATATCATAATTCCAACAGATGGAAGAGGAATCCAGATGTAGTATGTTGTGGATGCTTCCTCTAAAGTTTTCTCACATGTTGACAAGTCCTCGATGAAGGAAGATGCCATGAACCAATCTGGTGAATACCCACAAGAAGGTGACAACCAAGGAAGCATGTCCATGTATGACGCTAAATTAAGCTCAAAAGATGATGAAGCATCCTTATAGGAAGATGGAGGAAGAGAAGAAATTTTTCCTCCCCTCAATGATGGATGCACACCCATGATAGAAAATCCTTGATGACTGAAGAAGCTACACCATGAAAGTTGAATGATGGTCTTCCTTGTAGGAAGAAATGGTGCCATAGGTGTAATAGAGAATGCTCCCCAACTAATAGGAAGAATCCTCAGAAAATATGATGTTTGAGTAAACTATAAGACAATCTCCAAAGACTGATATGACTCCTCATAAGTGAAAGAGTCCTTCTCCATCTGCTGTAAAGAAATGTCCATAAACATGTCAGAATAATCAAGTGGTTGAGGGTTAGAGTGTGCCCTCATAACAAGTGAAGAAGTATCCTCAAAAAAGAGAAGATTGATGTCATCAATGATGTCTCCTACATCTTTAATGTGAGACTTCATGAACAACCTGACAATGTTTAGAAGGAAGTCATTCCATGAAGCTAAAGTAGGAAGACATGATATTTCTTGTTGCACTGAATTAGGAGCATCTATGGTTGGAACTAGATCAGTAGAAGCAATAGGATCATCAGGAGATAGGATCTCATCTGGAGTTGGAGGTATCATAACTAGAGTGACTGGAGGTAGAATCTCCTCTACAAATAGATGAGTTATACGATCTTCGTATGCTTCCCAAAGAGCCATCCAAATGTCATAAGGATAAGTGACCTTGTTAATGACCTCAAAGAAAGAATGAGTGACACTAAAATAAATGACATCCATAATTGTTTTAACAAGTGGTATATCAATGGTAGAGAGCAGTTCATTGGAACATAGATAAGGAAATACTTCCTAATGCTCTCTTAGATGATCAATTATCAAAGCACTCCATTTTTGATAGTTCCTCTTTGTCAACCTAGGTCTTACACCAAACTGACATGTGAGAAAAAATCAATGAGATCAATGAATGTATTCACCCCCCAAAATAAAAAAATAAGCAATCAACCCCCTCTAATGTATGATTTGGCACTTTATAGGTAGCGCATTTACAATAGGTCACTTGCCAGTTTAGGCCTTAGTGAAATTCTAATTTTTTTGTTTACAACCTCATTTTGGAGTTCAATCTAGAACTTTACAATGTATCTTAGATATACAACAATTATGAAGTTATATCAAAGCATTATAATGCAAAAAAAGACCTAATTTTGAAAGTGGTAATTTTGTCCACACAAGCCTATAATCTGATTGCAGATCTAGAAAGTAGACAAAAAATTATTTGCTTTCAAAAAAAAAGAACCTGATTTGGAGTCCAGATGAGCTTGTATGGAGCACTTGAAGTTGCAAAATGTAGGATAGGGTAGTTATAGTTACCAAAAACTACAATTTTTGGCAAATATGTGCACCAAAACTAGAAAATAAAAGCACCACTAAAAAATTTAGGAAATTCTACCCAAAATAAAAAAAAGTTGCACCTGATTTGGAGCCTAGATGACTGAGATATAGCCTCCCAAAGTCGAACTGTCAAATCAAAACTGAATTTGGAGAGGGGTCTGATTAGCAAATTACTAGGTTAAATTTAATGTCCAAAAAACCATCGCAGTAGCTCAATTAGGCTTGCAAATGATGGTCAAATGATCATCAATTTTAATGATGGGTTCAGCTAACATCCGTAAAAAAGATGCCCTCCTTAGATGACATGGCAGTGACATCAGCTATATGGATGGTACAAAAAAAACTAATGTGGACACTCCTACATGACACTATGGTGGTGTATGGCTGTGGTGATGTGATTGCAGATCTTTGTTAACTAGAGTGCTTTGTCACTACTAACTATGTCAGTGGAGGTTGCATCAACGTGACGAGTCTACAACCACGTTAGTAGAGGGTGATGTGGCAAAGAATGTGTGGCTACTGATTGGGCCACATGGTAGGTTGCTAAAATGTCGCATGGAGCACAGACAATCAGTGAGAGTTCTTCGGTGACTAGTGGTAGGTGAGATCAATGCCACTGGATCTGTTGGAGCTGTGTGTTGGAGTTGCCATCGGCTGATAGAATTACAAGGGCTAGTGGGGAGTTTTATTACTACTAGAGGGGAGTGTAAAATTTATCCCACATGCAGTGGGTAAACACATAGTAGGTGTTTAAAAGTAAAACCCACTAACGGTAACACCAAACAAGGCCATCAAGTTTATATATCGGTC
This sequence comes from Cupressus sempervirens, assembly GCA_028749045.1. NCBI lineage: Eukaryota > Viridiplantae > Streptophyta > Pinopsida > Cupressales > Cupressaceae > Cupressus > Cupressus sempervirens. The sequence continues at coordinate 960,085,119 of CM053792.1, read as the reverse complement.
AGTGTTGTATGCTTGGCCAGTGGTTGATGTGGCTGGTGAATGTGTACTCATCGAATATTATGAAGGAATATGCCAAATTTTTTTGGATTAAACTACAAATTTTTTCCAAGGAATATGTAGATATTTTAGAGAATATTCCATCTACAGGGGCTGGGATTTCACGACCCAGTTCCTGCAAAAAAAATTTCTCTGTAAGCTTGATAGGCCGAATTTTTTTCAAGCAATAATAGAAAAATTGTAGACCCAAAAATTCTAAAATTTTACAGAGAAAATAATAGATAGATCCATAAATTAAATTCAGAGATCTGAAATGACCATACCAAATTTGCAAATCAAGTCTTTGGGTGCCAGTTCACAAATTTTTTTTGCCTCAGATTTGACTATGACCTAATATAGGTGAATTTATAGTTAATTATCATCAAATTGATGCTCCAAATGCAATGGTGAGGTCTACTTTGGATCTAGATGCTCCCAATAGTTGTAGATACTTCAGATTTGAATCAAGGTGTCCTTAGAAAGGTAAAGCGAGAGTGGTCTCCAATGGCTATGAAATGATGCTCCTATGACTTTGATACCATGTAAGATTTTTCCTTAGGGAAAAATCACCCAAGACCAAGAAGCACAATAACTAGAACAAAATAGACCAACAGAGTATGATCAGAATAACAATACGATATTCAATTGATTGTAATTGATTTTCAAGTACACCAGGAGTGCCTATATATAAAGGTCTCTAGAATGCTTCTAGAATCTCTAAGAGTTAGCAATATGATAAGCCTCACAACTAAGTACATGTCCACCAAGAGTGGATTATCCTCCATTAAGCACAAGAGTTAGTGAGATGATGAGAGAATAAGCCTACAAAGGTGTGTCATGTAAAATTATGTTGTAGACACCATGTGCTTAATTAGGAGTGTGAATAACTGTGTTGTCAACATGACAACTTAGTTGATTATGCAAGCTCTAGTGTTGTAGATACCATGTGCTAAAATAGAGTTGCTAACTCTTGTGTTGTCAACATGACAACTCAAATGCGTATGCAAACTCCTAGGTGTCTAACCTAATAAATAATAAAATAATGCATTTATCCTAAGTAAACTTAAGCAAAGTGTAAATAATAATTATTTACATGAACAATCACTTCCTCTCATTTTCCTGTACCATGACCAAAAAAATTATACTTATTTTCAAATCTCAATCTGCTTTCTATAGGTGTAGACATACCCAATAAAAACATATCACTCCATAATTCCATTTTCCTACTTGGTTGGCTATGCTCTCATATTTCCCACTCCCTCTTTCTTTCCTCCATAGCGACTAAAAAACATATAATTCAAGTCAAATATCAAGCCTCCTAGAGTCTATATTACCTAACGCAAACACATTAGTCCATAATTTTATTATTGTACTTGGTTGCCTATCCTCTCCCATTTTCCATTTTCTCTAATTTTCCTCAACAATGACCTAGAAACCTTTAATTCTTGTCATATCTCAAGCCCCCTTATAGAGTCTAGACCCACCTAAATGCAAAAACATATCACTCCATAATTCCATTTTCATACTTAGTTGGCTAGATGCTCTTGTATCTCTCACATCCTCTCATTTTTCTTTGTTGGGGATGTGGTCTGAAGGGGAAAACAATTTACAATTCATCTTCATTACTATTTAAACAATAACAATTAGAGATAAATATTTTCCTCTACAATGACCTAAAAACCCATAGTTCATATCAACCTCAAGCCTATTTTTAGAGGTGTAGACTCACATAATGCAAACACATTTCACTCCATAATTTCATTATCATAGTTGGCTAGTTATGCTCTTGCATTTCTCACTTCCTCTTTCTTTTGTCTATAATTGCCAAAATCCTTATTTAACTCATGCCAAATCTCAAGCCTTCTAGATTCTAGACTTATCTAATTTAAACACATGACTCCTAGATTCTATTGCCATACTCGGTTGGCTATCTTCCTACATTTCCCACTTCCTCTCATTTTCGTCAATGATCACCAAAAAACCTATATTTCATGTCAAATCTCAAGCCTCCTTCTAGAGTCTAAACTCATCTAGATGGAAACACACATCACTCCATAATTCCATTGTCATACTTAGTTGCCTATGCTCTTGCATTTCCCACATCCTCTCATCTTCCTCTACTATAGACTATAGGGTGGAATATTTTTAATTTTTATTCATTAATATTTAAACAATAACAATCTATGGTAAATATTCTTTATTGAAGTTATGAATTGGGTATCTCAGTTTCAACATCCAATACTAGTATTCCTCTATCTTACACATTTTATCTTTTATTATTTGTCAACATTGTGTCATTCTTCATTAATCAAATTTATTTAATTAATCATTAACATTTTCCCTCTAATTTTCATATCTTCAATTAATTTAAATCATTCACCCTTAATCACTTGTCTGATTAAATAACACATCGCTTAATTAATCATCTTTGGAGATGAATAACCATTAATTTGACTAATTTATTTTAAAGTCCTATGTTTGCCACATTCTCATTTTTCCTCAATTAGTTAATAATAATTAATCAATTAATCCTTGTGAATTAATATAAAAATATAGGGTTTAAATATTTGTTAATCTGAGTTAAGAACTAAGGATCTCATTCTTAATTTGAAACTTTAACAATATAACTTTAGTAGAGTTCTAAAATTTAATGACAAGAATCATAACTTAACCATCACAATATGCTAATAGAGGTTAGAATATAGTAATTTCATATCATAATGCAAAATTATTTTGATACATATAATATGAACAATTATAGAGTATAAGTGAGCTAAGTGCTAAGAGGATTTGATTTTGTTATGGTAAAATAAAATACTTAAATGAGATGTGATTGATTATTAATGCAGGAGCACCTTGGGTGTAAGAGCAATCTTGCATCACCCAAGAATATTTTCTTTTTAGTCTTTTCTATTTTAATGAGGACTAGTAGACATGGTGGTTACTATTTATGGGAACTTGCTATTTTTAGTAAGTTTTTCATACGAGCTCAAAATGTTCTCATTTTCTACATGAAGGTTCATTTTAGAGTTATAAGCCTACCATAAAATCTCATTGCTCCAGCTTAAGTATCAGAGAGATTATTGTAGATTTTTGATGGAAAAATTTGTAGAAAAATCTTGAAGCTCACTGTTGGAAGACTTAGAGTGCCCAGATAAGGTCTGAAAACTTGTCAGAAGGGTGCTTGCACCATTCCAAGTCTATAGATTAGTAGCTAGTGTTTCCAAATAGTGGCTATAATAGCTAATTGGAGAAACAGTTCATGAGTTATGGCCTTTCAAAGTTGAGATACCCAAAATATCCAAAATAATTGTCAAAGATGTATTTGGCTGACACTATATGTATTTTTAGGGTCTATTAGTCCTAGGTATTAAGTTTCAATGTCTAGGACCTTCCCGGGTGGCATAAATTGCCTAGTTAAGAAAGGCCTAAGCATTGCCTCAGATAGCTCTGAGTGGTAGTTAACAACTTAGTCTTGTAGATTACTGTAATGAAGGTGCCCATGTGGGTTAGCATATTGTACTTGTGAATTTTATAATTCTACATTTGTAACAATAAAAAGAAGTCCATATTTTATTCTCACATTTGTTGTTGTTTCTTTGTTTTAGTTATGGGTTTATGGTATTAAGGAGAGCACCCTTCATTAAGTGGTGAGTAAAAGTACAAAGCTATGTTAACTTTTAGGCTGACTTATCAGAATGATTGAATTTGAGTATTTCTATCTAAAAATCAATTTTGTTCAAACATATGATCTAGATAAATTCATTCAAGCTAAGTTATATATCGTCTCACACGTTTCCAATTGGAAATGTCTATTAAATGCATGTTTTATATTAATTTGTGTCCAATTATTAAAGAAATACAATTATTTTAGAAAAGTAGCCTTTCAAAAACTCTTATTATTATTTTATGAGGTTTTTTTTAATAACATATAAACACCATTTTATAGAGTTGAGAGTCAACAATATTCTCATATAGAGTTTATAGTGTTTTAATTAGATATAGTATATTTTAATTAAAAAATTCTACAAGCACATATTTTAACATTCAAAAAGATTTCAGTTTTGAGAAAGAAAAATATATGAAATCATATCAAGAAATATAAAAATTATATGACATTCTACAGGAGAGAATCCTCTTCTAGAATGTATAATTTTTCTCCTGGTTAGAATAGATTTGTTTTGAAAAATGTGGTGGAAGATGAAAACTATTGATTTCAGGTGAGTTGAAATTTGAATCATTATAAAAGAGAAAATATAGGTCTAAAGACATTTTTTATTTTTTATTTTTCTAGCTATATATGTTATCTATAACATAGTTTTAGATCGAAGGAAAATAACTTTATTTCCATATAGTTTTGTAGTGGGAACTAGACCTTAGTGTTGTTCAACAACTAAAACATTATCTATAAAAATTAAGAAAATATATCAATTGTTATTCCAAATAATTATTAAAAATTATAATCATAAACTTCATCCATTTCTACAAATTTCATTAGTTTACTTCATTTTCAAATTCAAAATAATAATACCAATTTTATGTCATTGAAGGCAAATAGTTATTCTTTTGTTAGCCTTTTCCTTTACAAAAGGGTGACACAGGTTTGTGCTTTTACCCTGGTATCAAAGCTAGAGTTTTTGAATGTGTGGATAGATTGTTGACTATGAGGTAGTTTCCACTAGGACTGTGGTTTTGGTTGAGCATGTAGATAGATCACCAATTGTGAGGTAGTTTGCATTAGGGTTTCAATGAAAGTGTGAAAGTGCCTCCATGAAGAGAGTGTGGCGGAAGAGTTGTAGGTCTTACATTTGAGGGTTTTAGAGCCCTCCAAAGACAAATGAAAGCATTGGAAGAAAAAATGTGTAGATGAAAAAATCTTCTCGTAAGAGATGAAAGCAAGGATGAGGACAAAGTAGACAAAAATGCCAAAGCAGAGGTATTTTTAAACCCAGAGGAAGAGAGGCTTTTTAGGGCCATCTCCAAGATTGGAAAAAGACCTAAGTTTGAGGTTCCCACATTTTTAGGAAATATTAGCCCAAAGGAGCTGATTGATTGAATTTAAATGAACTAGTAGAGTACTTTGAGCATGAAGATATTAAGGATCTTGATAGGGTCAAGTTTGTGAAGGTGAAACTGAAGGGTCATGCAAAGATCTGGTGGTAGGAGATTTAGCTGGAGCGAAATAGAAAGGGAAAGGAAAAAAATAACCAGATGGGATTAGATGATAGAAAAAGTAAAGTGATAATTCATTCCCATGGATTATGAGCTTGATCTTTTGAAGAAATTGCAATGGTTGAAGCAAGCGAGAAAATCTATTGAAGAATATATCGAAAAGTTCTACCAAGTTCTTATTAGAACTAGCCACACAGAAGTTGACAAGGAGAAAGTGGATCATTATCTTAATGGGTTAAGGTCAAGTATTTAGGATGAGTTGAGTTTGGTTTGAATGAACAATAGTGAGGAGGAATACCAATTTTTCGTAAAAGTTGAGGAGAAATTGAGCAAGAAGTTTGACAACAAGAATACTAGAAGAGGTTGTGGTGGAAGATCTGGCGGATGATCTTATGGTGGCCATAATGATGATCAGAAGAACAAGGATGAGGCTACAAGTAGAAGTCAAAGCTAGAGAAGAAACAATTCCAATCATTTCCATGATCAAAATAATAGAGATTAGAGAGGAAGAGGCAAAGGAAAAGGATCTAGAAGAGGAGGCTTCCATGGGAAATGTTTTCATTGTGGAGAAGAAGGGCATAGAGCATTTGAATATTTCTAGTGCCAAGGAAGGACATATCAAAAAATAGAAGGCTAGGCCAGAGTTGCACATGTTGATGAAGATGGTAGATCATCACATTCTGAACATGCTTAAAGAGGAGAAGTCTTAGTTAATAGAAGAGTCCTCCTAAGTGGTGAGAATGAACCTGATCAAAGAAGGATCTTGTTTCCCACATGGTGCAGATGTGAAGATAAGTCTTATGATGTGATCATTAATGGTGTAAGTAATAAAAATTTGGAGTTAGAAATGATGGTCACCAAGTTGAAATTGAAGAGATAGAAACACTTGCGTCCATACTGTATTGCTTGGGTGCAAGATGACCACAAGGTCATGGTCAATGAGTAGTGCTTAGTGAAGTTCAAGATTGGAAGCTACTAGGATGAGGTACTATGTGATATCATACCTATAGATATATGTCATATGTTATTGGCTAGGCCATGTCAATTTGATAGGAATGTTATACACAATGGGGAAGCAAATACCTAGAACCTGACTAAGGATGGAGTGAATCATAAGTTGAAGCCATTGAAGGAGAAAGAAGAAAACATATCTAGTACTGCCAAAATATGTTTTGTTGATGGAAAAGAGTTTCTCAAGGGTATGAAGCATGAGCATATGTGTATTGCTATAATTCCAAAAGATAGTAAAGATGAAGTAGAGGAGGTACCTAAATGAGTTGCAGATATGTTGGGTGAGTTTTTTGATATTGTATCAGATAATGTACCTAATGTGTTGCCCCCAATGAGGAAGATTAGTCACCAAATGAATTTGGTTCCAGGAGACAATTTGCCAAACAAGGCAGCACACAAAATGACACTAGCAGAAAGTGATGAGTTGAACAAGTTCATGAGTTGTTGCAGAAGGGGTTGATTCTAGAGAGTCTGAGTCCATGTGTTGTATCAGTCATATTAGCACCAAAGAAGAATGGAGAATGGAGGATACGCACAAATTTTCATGCTATCAACAAGATCACAATCAAGTATAGATTTCCATTGCCAAGGATGGATGATATTATGGATTGTTTGAGTAGAGTTGAGTATTTCATAAAGATAGATCTAAAGAGTGGGTACTATTAGATTCATACTAGAGAAGGTGATGAGTGGAAGACTCCTTTCAAGACAAAAGGACTATACAGGTGATTAATCATGCCTTTTGGGCTAATCAATGCACTGAGCATTTTCATGAGGCTCATGAATGAGGTACTAAAGGAGTTTTTAGGTAAGTTAGTCATTGTTTACCTAGATGATATTTTGATCTTTACTTAGATAGTGGAGGAGCATTTGGTCCATATTCACAAGGTTTTTGATAAGTCGAGGTAAGAAAAGTTATTGATAAACTTGAAGAAGTGCAATTTTGTAAAGAAGACGTTGGTGTACCCAGGACTTTTAGTCTTAGCAAAAGGTTTGGAAATTGACCTAGAGAAAGTGAAGGCTATCCTTGAATGTCCTACTCCAAGGAGTGCGACAGAGATAAGATCTTTTCATGGACTAGTTAATTTTTATAGAAAGTTTATAAGAGGTTTTAGTAGTATTTGTGGACCCTTGACTAAAACAATGAGAGGAGATAGGAAAGAATTTAAGTGGATTATAGGAGCAGATAAGAGTTTTAATTAGTTGAAATAGAAAGTTACTAAGAATCCTATTTTAGCACTTCCTTATTTTAACAAGGTGTTTCAAGTAGACTGTTATGCTAGTGGTACTACAATAGGAGCTATTTTGAGCCAAGAAGGTAGACCTATTTCTTATTTTAGTGAGAAGTTAAATGATACAAAAAGAAAATATTCTATTTATGATCATGAATTTTATCTTATAGTTGAAGAAGTGGAGACACAATCTTCTTCCTAAGGAGTTTGTTTTGTATACTGATCATAAAACTTTGCAATATTCAAATAGTAAAGGAAATTAAATGAAAGGCATTTGAAGTCAGTTGATGTTTTTTAGAGTTATATTTTTTTTATGAAGCATAGGAGTGGGAAGTCTAACAAAGTTGCGAATTTCATTATTAGAAGATAACTTTTGTTGACGGAAATGCAAATAGAGGTGGTTGAGCTCAAGGAACTCAATACTTTGTATCTAGTTGATCCTAATTTTGGTGAAGCATGGAAGGCTTGTGCAATTTCTATTACACTTGGCATGACAAAGTGGTTGGATTTCATGATCCAAGATAGTATGTTGTTCAAAGGAAGCTAGTTGTGCATTTCAAGAAGTTGAATGAGAGAAGCTCATCAAGGAGAAGCATAGTGGAGGATTGACTGAAAATTTTGGTAGAGATAATACCATTGCTTTGTTGTTGAGAATTATTAATAGCCAAAATTATAACAATATGTGAAGGAGTTTCTACAAAGTTGCAGAGTATGCCAGATGACGAAAGGATTGAAGGAGAATATGCGATTGTATCGACCATTACCTATACCAGTGAAGCTGTAGGAGGATGTTAGCATGGATTTTGTTCTTGGATTAATGAGGACATAGCATGGGCATGATTCTATTTTTCTAGTGGTTGACAAGTTATCAAAGATGGCACATTTTATTCCTTCTAAGAAGACTAGTGATGTTGTTCATGTGGCTTAGTTTTTTTTCAAAGAAGTGGTGAGACTACATGGTCTGCCAAAGAGTATAGTTTCAAGTTGTGATACCAACTTTGTTGGGTATTTCTAGCTTGCATTATGGAAGAAGTTGAAGATAAATTTGAAGTTCAGTTCATCGCATGATCCACAGACTGATGGAAAAATAGAACGGGTGAATAGGAGTTTGGGAAATTTGCTGAGATGTTTGGTTGGAGACAAGCCAAAAGGATGGGATACTATTTTACCATAGGAAAAATTTTCATATAATAATTATGTCAATAGAAGTATTGGTAAATCACCATTCCAGATTGCATATGAGAGTAGTTCCATAAATGCTTTCAAATTAAGGCATTTGGATAAAGGAGAGATAAGTAGTGTTGAAGTAGAAGAATTTGCTGAATATTTGAAGAACATTCATGGGGAGGTGAGGAAACATATCATAAAGATGAATACATAGTATACAGCTAAGGTAGATGTGAAAAGGAGGTATAAGGAATTTCAAATTGGAGATGAAGTCATGGTTCATTTGAGAAAGAAGCATTTTCTAGTGGCTACATATAATAAACTCAAGATGAAGAAGTTTGGACCATGTAAGATAGTGAAAAGACATGATTTTAGAAATGCTTATGAAGTGGAGTTGCCTGCTGAATTGAATATTTCACTAGTATTTGATATTTCAGATTTGATAGAGTATTGTGAAGGAGGTGATGGGGATAAAGTTACAGAAGTGTAGTGGAGTATTCTACCTGCTAGTTCAACTACAAAGTAGATTGTAGAGATACTAGATAGTCATGTTGGCAAAAATACCAGGAACAGAACTTATGCAGAATACCTGGTCAAATGGAAAGGGAGGCCAGTAAAGGATTCATCATGGCTAGCAAGGGAGGAGATTAACTATCTTGGTTTTCCTCTAAACACCCGAGACATGACATAGTCACTTCTCAAATTACCCCAGGTGTCTAATGTAGGAGCATCCTAGGTGGAAGAGAAGTCTTGCATCACCCAAAAATATTTTCTTTTCAGTCTTTTCTATTTTAATAAGGACTAGTAGACATGGTGGTTACTATTTATGGGAACTTTCCATTTTTATTAAGTTTTTCATACAAGCTTGGAATGTTCTTATTTTCTACATGAAGGTTCATTTTAGAGTTATAAGCCTACCATAAAAATCTCATTGCTCCAACTTAAGTATCAGAGAAGTTACTATAGATTTTTGGTGGAAAAATTTGTAGAATTTTTTTTAGGTTCACTATTGGAGGCCTTAGAGTGCCTAGATGAGGTTTGAAAACTCAAGAGAAAGGCACTTGTGCCAATCTAAGCATGTAGATCAGAAGCTAGTGTTTTTGAAAATTTGTTAGAATAGCCAATCAAAGAAATGGTTCGCGAGTTATAGCCTTTCAAAGTTAGGATGCCCAAAATATCTAAAATAATTTTCAAAGATGTATTTGGCCAACTCTATATGTATTGTTAGGTTTTTTCAGACCTAGGTATTAAGTTTCAATGTCTAGAACCCTATCAGGTGACATAAATTGCCTATTTAAGAAAGACCCAAACATTGTCTACGACATCTCTAGGTGGTAGTGTTGGTAGCATGAATGCTGATGATATTCCTATGGGGGAGTATTGTAAATATGTTACTATGATGATATCTTACATTCATGACTAAGTTTGTCATTGATGTCAACATAGTAGTTTTCTGTGGTATCTGATAGAAGAATAGTGGAAAGATCAAGTTGGTACAGAGAGCTAGTTGAGTATTCTCACTATCCAAGGTTATGGGAGATACTTCAAAGTATCTAGTATATGAAATTAATGTCAGATGAAGAAATTATAATTTTGGAAGAAGTTATGTAAGTTTTGGTGATGTTTGTTTTGAGATAGAATTTATAGAGGCATGTTCTAGTAAACTTGTTATATCTCTTAGCGAAATTGTTATTCTGAGAATCGAGGTTGAGGATATGGAGAAGACATGTTGGTGATGATGTGGCTAAGTTTTCTCATCATAATATTGCATGTACAAAAAGTTATTCAAGTTGCAAGATGGAAGATTAATGTTATCATTGAGTGTAACATGTTCTTGACGTGGTCCTATAATGATTAATTGAGAAGGTCTAACAGACGACTCAAGGAATTATTTTATGGACTTGGTATAAAGGAAAATGTAATATGGAATTGTATTTATTAGAAGTAATTATAAGCAACAGAGAGAGTGGAATGCGAAGTTGAATAGAGCAGAGTGGAAATGAAGGAAACTTCATTGCCAAGGTTTTTCTGAGTGATCGGAGGTTTGATATTTGGATCCAAGGTTTGTGACTTGGTATACAAGGTCTAACAATGGTTGGTTTGGTTGATAGAACAAAGGAAAGAGGAACATAACTATAAATTGCATGTTCGAGCAGTGAGCTCTTCTTGTAGTTGAAATTGCATGTTTAGGCAATAGGCTCATCTTGCATACATTGTACGCACAACTCCTAATAGGGATTCAAAGTCTCCTAATAGGGACTCATATGTACTAAATGTTGTGATATACTCCTAATAGGGTCCATCCTCTAATAAGGAATATTTATATTAGTACATCATCTTGTGGGCATCATTCCCACCAGGGTTTTCCCTCTAATCAAGGGTTTCCCTAATTAACGTATCTAGTGTAATTGTTTATGTGCATCTTTGTATGGTTGTTTAATTTGGTCAAATGGTTAAGTTTATTTAAAGAGGATATATATTTTAATTGTTGGATATCTAATTCACCCCCACCTCTCTCAATTATCTTGGTGGACATTGATTTTAATAGGTAGTTCACAGCTCAGTCTTGCAGATTACTATAATGAAGCTACCCATGTGGGTTAGCACATTGTACTTGTGAATTCTGTAATCCCACATTTGTGGTGATAATAAGAAGTCCATATTTTGTTCTCACATTTTCTATTGTTTCTTTGTTTCTATTATGGGTTTATGGTATTAAAGGGAGCATCCTTCATCAATTATGTATTTATTTTGATATGAATATATCTATATTCAAAGTGAAATAGGTGTTATAGGTTTTATTTTTATTGTGGTGTGATTAAATTTTGGAAATGAAGTAGATGGTATTGGTGCTTTTACACTATTAAGCAACAAAATACTTAATACCAAGATAAAAAGATCACAAAAACCTAAGGGTTAGCTAATTCCCATAAACATTTATGTGTGCTCTAGATTTGGACCCAACTTGAACAAAATTAGAAAGATTTTCTACTCTTTAGGCTTTGCAAAACCAAGGCGAGTGCACCTAAGGGATGAAAGATTTATAACATGATACTACACACATATTTCACTCATTCTATGACATTCTATAATAATACACATCCCTTATAGTAGATTGGCCACAATTCTTCTTAGATTTACAAGTAATTCTAGGAAATAATAGCTAACTAAGACTCAATGGTTAGATGTAAACAAGTATTGACTAGCTTTGAAACTCTTCAAATATTAAAGTAAAATTGATTTTATTTGATTTTAAGCTTAATTCTTGTTCATGGTTTCTCCATCTTTAGACTAAACTAATAGATGAGTGCCTCATCCATTGGGATTTAGAGTCTATCTAATTTCCAGACCTAATTGACTACATTATAATCAATGTTATCATCAATTCTCACTAAAACTCATTCTTATATGCATCCTTCCTACTACCATGGACTTCCTACCAACTTCACTAAAGCATTTACTTAATTCATTGAATTAAAAGCAATAGTGAAATGACACACAACTTGATTTAATTGCATTTAATTAGACAAGCTTTACTCATGTAATTTCAAAATAACCAAATAATAAGAATGGAGACAAGGTTCAATAAAAAAAGATATTGAGATAGTTCATCTTTGTATTAATTTCCTTTGAAAATTGTATAACAATTGTAATAGAACTCAGAATGACTCAAGATAAGACATTAAATCCTATAACATCAATTATTCTTAGATATTTATAGAGAAATCATCATAAAATTTGCACCAAGAAATTGGACTGAACAATACTGAACAATACTAAAATTGTAAATGACTTGGACCCTTTCTGTAGCCTTGGAATCTCACTTATATAGTATTAGATGCAACAAGATTTAGACATAGAGAATTGATAATTGTCCTTTAGACAAAATATATTTATATTGTTACTACAATAAAGGACAAAAAAAGAAATAGAAAAACTTTATATCATAAACATTCTATTGTGGGACCACCTTTTGTTACACTTTCAAATGCTACAAATTTCATGATTTCCCCATTTTCTATTGTGACTCTTCAAAATATGTAGCCATTAGGTTTGTTAGTGATGTGTCTAGCTTTGATTTCTGCATTTTTACTTCAACTCGAGGATCTCCATTTTCATCATCATGTACTATTAAAACAACAATTATATCTGAGTCCTTAGTTGCCACATCATCAATTGGGACCACTGCACTTACCACCAAGGTTGGTTGATTGATCTTCTTTGTCTTCCTCTACATGCATTGATATATCCATTGTTTGACTCTCATCCTAATCCATGTCCTCTTCTTCTATTTCTATTTGTTTTGAACGTACAAAATCATCCATCCATTTGTTGAAAATTGCATCATCAGGCCAATCAAAGCTCAAGATTTCATGCTACTTAATCACAAATTCCCCTATTTTATTTATCTCAACAAGTTCTTTTCTAATGGAATTATAGAACAACTGCACTTTAGCAAACTCCTCATTTGTTATTGCCTATATCAAATGTCCCTTCTCATTTATGAACTTATTCATCCTTTGCCACAATAAATCATCTAATTCTTTCCCCCACTCTTCCTTTCCTTTTATCTTATCAATCTTTTTAAGTGCTCTAGGAAACAAATCAAAATTTTCAACCAAATACCTAGAAAGGAAAATCATTATTATTTTTTGGACTGCAACCCTCTTCTCATCAAACTCAGACATAGTATTAGTTATATCAAAAGTTTTTTCTATTTGTTCATAGGATAAATTAATAATTGAGATACATATAAGGGCGATATCTTTATCTCTTCCACTCCATTTTTTCACAATAGGCTTCAAAATATCTTCATCACTTCTTATTTCATTCCACATATCAAGGATCTTCACCAATTTTTCATAAAATGCTGGCCAATCAATCTTATCTACTAGATATAAGATTATTTTTTTGAGTTTTTCTTCATACTGATTATTCAGTTGAACATGCAATGCCCAAAGCTTGTTCTTCTCTTCCTCAATCTCCTCAGTAGTATAGAATTTTGGCCTTTGTGGAGTACTAGGTAGTTCTACAATTGGAGTTGACTTAAATGGCTCAACTGGGGGGTGAGGGTAGACAATTCTAGGCCTACTAGATTCTCCCACTTTCATCTTGCCTAGCCACTTATCCATCAGAGATACTTGAGTCTCCAACTATTGTATCTTGTTTCCTCTTTCCTCATATGCCTTTAGTATTTCTTTAAGCTTGGCATTGAGCTCTAGGAATTTACTTTTCTCTTTTCCATCAACCATCGTCCCAAAGTCCACCATTTCTTTAGTCATTTTACTTATCCCCTCACTCTCCACCTCATGTACTCTGTATATTATGAGAGTTCCTATATGCTTAGCATTTGAAATTTTCTTGTAGCCTGGTTAGTCTCTTTTCTCAATAAACCAAATCACCAATGCTTGGTGATCATTGTTGTACTTAATTCCTCTATGTGCTTGCAAAATCTCCTCCTTAGTTTTATATTGGACATACTTTTCTTTCCTAACAGAGTCAAAAATCATAGCATTAGCTATGTCCCACTTAGGCAGTATCAAAACTCCTGACTCTTTTAATAACTATCTTCTCTCTTTAGGGGTCAATTGTGAAAAATCCTATATGAAGTCAACCTTAACCTCTTCCTCAATCTCAGGGTCTAATTTATTTGGTTCCTCTACTTTTATTGATTTGCATTTAGCCTCAAAATTGCCAATGTTTCTTCTCCACAAAAATTGTGCAAAGGATTTGGATTTCCTAAAATTTTCATCATCTTGATGAATTTTTTAGATGCTTGTGCAATTATAGGGTCTATCTCACTATCTCTATAGTCTACAATAGGAAGGTCAAAAGATGGCACAAGAGGCTCTTCAGGTATTCCTCCTTGAATATCAGTAGTTGTAACAACTATGTTCTCTTCCCCTCCAATTTGCCTTAGCTATTCTCCAAGAGATTTCTCATCATCTATTCTAAGTGGGGTCTAGGATGGTGAGTATTTTCCTACTTGAGAGGATGATCCTTGTTTTAACTTTTGTTTCTTGGGGGCACTTGTGTCAGATGGGCTTTTTGATCTTGGCCTCTTGTAAGGAGGGATATACTATACATTTTGAGCCACAACATATCCATCTTTTCTTTGTAATGTATACTAACTTGGGGTTACAATCATTCTGCTATTTAATCTTCTCTCTACCTCAATAGCTTTGTTTGGATGTGCCTTTGCCAAAATGTCCTTTTTCTCATTCAAGGTTTGCATTATCCCAACAAAATTATTCATCAACATGTCCATTTTGGCTCCCCAATGTTTCTTATCTACTAAAGGATTATAAGTGGGCTAAAAAGCATTTATAAAGTCAAGGACTTTGTTGTAAACTATCCACTTTTCTTTTTTGACTTCCTATTCTTGCAATGAAAATATATTTCTGATGACATCCTTCAGGAAATACACAAATTTTTGTCTAAACCTTAGCTTTACTCCTTTCTCTAAGGAGATCAAAGAATCCTTCTAGATCAATGTAATGAGCATGGGATTGGGCCATTTGATACTTATCTAAAAACTTTCCCAAACTTCTCCATCCCTTCTTAATAAACACAAAATCATGCACAACAATAACCATTGGGAAGAATGTACCTTTGGATTTTCCTAGTAAATCCCTTTCATCAATTGACCCAATCTACCATAACAATTTTTTAATTCCTATCTTTAGAGGCACCTAATATGGTAACACATAGGGCTTTCTAGAAAAACCATAAACTCTAAAAATAGTAGAAACATGATATGGGATGATATCTTCCGAATTATGACTTACCAACAGTCCCTTAACATGATCCCTAGGTCTTATTAATTATAATAAGGGTTGTGGTATTCTAGGGCTATCCCCTCTCAATAATAATCTAAGCCTTGAAGCAAAATATCTATCAAATCTAACAAAACTAGCATCTATGACCTCCCATGTCTTGTCTATACTCCACAATTGGACTGGGAGTCTTTCTCCATCTCTCTCCAATTCCAATTTCATCTCATTGGAGAAGAAAGTAACTCCTTTATACAAACATATGTAAATTAACATTGAGTACCAGAAAAAGGGCCTATTAACCTTAACTTGTGCTATTCCAATTAATTAATTGTGAATCTCCTAAGCTAAAAAGGTAACAAAATCTAGGATAGAACTCATTCCATACTGCAAAGTTTGAGCTATGATGAGAATAATAGAGCCCTAGATGTGATCTTGCTCATCCATTCCAAAGATCTTGTAGAGAGAAAAATATAAGGCCTATGCCCTATGATTAAAATACTTTTTCAGCAAGGGTTTTGGGGTATTTAGTGTGACCAGAGGCAATGATCCAATTTTAACAAAAAGTTGTTGCAATGGTCCTCCCCTTAGGTATACCCTTTGAGCATCATACCTAGCTTGAAAGTATTTCATATCACTTCTCTCATGGACAACATGGTTAGGGTTAAACTTGAACACTTCTCTAAATAATTTGGGTGAAACCCTAAAAATGTTATCCCCTACATGGTTTTTAACAATCTTGGTAATTTGATAATATTTTTTAGCCATATCTGCTAATAAGTCACCATCAAAAAAGACTCCAACAACAATTAATTTTCCTATATCAAATTCCCAAACATTACTCATTAGAGTATCCAAATTTCATTTTGCAAACCACTTCTTAAATAGTTCTAAACCTCCCACAAAGACCTCTGCATCCCTCAAGTAATTGGCCTTATCATAAAAACCCTCACTGACTAACAACCTTGGGTTTTTGGGGATAAATTCTCTACCCTTTGTTAGCTCATTTATTGATGGAGGTATTTTCTCAAGAAAATCATCATGCACTACTCTTTTTAGGTAATCCACCTTGCCAAAAAAATCCTTACGAGGAGGCATTTTCTCAACTTATCTTAGCATAGTTACAATTTTTCAATTTTCAAAAGTTTCAGACAACTTACCTGCCTTTTTCTTGCTGATTTTTCTTGGTAAATTACTCTAAAAATTGCTGAAAACCCTAAAGAATTTTGTGCCCTAGCTCTGGAAACACTTGTGCTCTAATAATTTTTCAATTTTGTGGCTCAATAATGGTGAATTTCAAACTATATTGTAGCATTAAGGTTGCACAAAGTGGCACTGGACAACATTAATGTTTCTAACAGTTAATTTGTATGTCACACCTCAAATTTGAATTTCCTCCGTCAATCCTCAAGCATCAAATGGCCTATTTTAAAATCAGAAAAATTGTGTTAAAACTTTTTAAAAATTGTCACGTATCACACATGCACTTCCCCACTTTGACTAATGTTCAATCATTTTTATAATGTTGTGAAGCACTAATCATTGATCTCCCAAAGATTGATGATCATGATAGATCATTATAACTTTACAATCAAGGCTTTAAAACTATGGCCCTACCAGTACATTCATCTATATCCTGACAAGTACATGTATTACTTTACTAATTGTTGCATTCCATTTCATCACACCCTTCCACCCTAGCATGACTCAACAATCTTCTTCATGATAGGTCCCACTTTGCCACATGTTGTGTGGGCACTTCCTCATTTTGGTTAAAGATCCTCCACTTTTATACTATGGGAATGCACCACCTATTAATCTTTTCAAGGTCAATGGTATGTGTAAATCATGTTTTCTTGGATCTAGTTAGCAAAACTTGACTAATAAATGCATCCCTTTTCTCCACCATGTCTAACAAATTCCAACTATGCATACTGTCCTAATATGTTTTAAAGACTACAAGTTCATGACATCATCATAGGCTACATGTGCACTTGCTCGCATTGCATAAACATTGAGAAAATTCTTATAGCGAGGATGTGACCTCTGTTGATCTCTTTGAGATCAACAATGTACATAATCTATGTTCTTTGAACCACATGAAGTATCTTTGGTGATGTTATTAGGGATAGGTGTCACCATAGCACTTCCCCGCTTTGGTTAAAATCTTCACATCTCCACAAAGTGGTAATGCACCCACCATTGATCTTCTAAAGATCAATGGCTTAATGATATGGCATCAAAAGGTAACCCCACTACTTGGCTTTAACCAATGACATCACTGGAAAATCAAACATGCACTGACCCTTACTAACAACTCTAAAAAAGGTCTGACAAAGTACTAATAAGCTCTAATCTTTGTAGTGCACAATTAAAACCCAACGTCACAATGTGCTATGTGGCACAAAGGCACTTGCTTTCTTTACATAAAATTCAAGTACATTCATCATGCGAGCATGCTCAAGATCAATGGTCGGACCAAATAAACTACCATAGTTAAGATACTTCACCAAACACTTAAAAAAATAACCATGGTCAGGGCATTGAGTATACTGAATTGGTTTACCTCATGGAAAGTAATAAAATAATTTTGGAAAATGAGAACTTAGGATAAGAGTATCTTGCATAATTTTATTTAAAATATTACTTTCGATGAATTTTGAGGGTTAGGGAAAAATAAACAAGGGCTCATGAAATACCAAAAGATTTCATCCAAGGTTTTAAACAAATTTCACAAGATTTTTGAAACCCTAAACTAAGGTTTTTACTTTGGGGCATAACACAACATAAAGGGTGAAAAACCAGACCAACAAATGGGAGAAGGTTGCAGTTGAAATGTTCAAGGAGTCATGATTCTAGAGTGCGATTGAAAAATATTAAGAAAGAGGCTCATTTTATAATACATGAAGAATGGGGTAAGTTGATATTTTCAACTAGTTCAGAAGTATGCAACAACCATCTATAAATTAAAAAATATTAAACAAAGTGATTTTATTTGCAATACTTATTGCCATGACATAATTTAATACATGATGAAAATGCATATAGTCAATTACATATAATGAGTGCATATTGCTTCAATATTCAACCTATAAAATGAAGATATCAGTGTTTGAATAGAATAAATTTCCAACATCCATATATTAAGTAGGTTCTAAATTATGTTGTTTTTTATAAGTAATCAACCAAAGCCTAGATTATTTATTATTCTTTTTTTTAATCACAAATATTAACTATTATTATGTGTTAATTTCATGTAGATTTGAACCAAAGACCTCCCCAATGAGAGGTTTGCAATTTACCAATGCGTTGTATGCTCTTGCCTAGGTGATAAATTATGTTAGTTGATGCTCTTGAGGACTATTTTTCATTAAAAAAAATTGAAGTTTTTTATTTTCTCTCAATTATCACAAAAAGACTATTAATCAAATTCTGAAGATAATATAAGCCATTGAGAGCTTTGGAGAGCTATAGTCCCACCTTGTGCAAGAAGTATGAAGCATTGTAGTAATTATTCAAAGAGAAGAATGTTGGAAACTGTTGAAAACTTACAATTGGAACAATTGTTGCTTTTTCATTCATGTCAAATCTACTAATAAGACATATTCCTACCTAATCTAAATGTCATATCTATTTTGATTGATGAAGAGGATTTGAGAATTGCTTATAACAATAACACCTAGAGAAGAGGCTGAGTTATGGAGAGGAAGCTACAATTGACATTTGATTAGTTAGACTTTGATAAGACAAAGTGATTGTTTATATCAAGAAAGTAAAGGTAAGCTAAGCGAAGCAATAAAGTAAAATGTTAAGGAATATCGAGTGATGCTAGTGTAAATCGAACCACAATAGGTGTCGAGAAAATCTAGTATTGACTGAGTAAGATAGGTGATGCTAAGATATAAATTTTATAGTGATTGTGTAACTAAGTGATGACCAAGTGTCAAAACTTAGTAATTTTTGAGTAACCATATTTTAAATGAATTCAAGAAAATCATGATTCCTAGCTGACTTAGTTGATTTCTTAGGAGATGTAAATCATGTCAAAGATAAGATTTCTAAGTTGGATCATTAAATTCAAGGCAAGGATTAGGTAAAGATCTAATAGAAGGATTCCAAAGAAGTTTCTAGAGGATAAAAAAGATGGTGGATAGATACAATGAATCTTGATAAAGTAGATTGTAAACCCTAAGATCTATGGTGATCATGGAAAGTGACAAAGAAAGAATTACCTATTTAAGGAGGTATGGAGATAAAATTGAAGAGCAAGAGAGAGATCACATAGAGAAAGGTGGAACAATGATGAAATCTATTATAATTCTTTAGAATAACTGAGAGGGGGGGTGGGGGGGGGGGGGGGGGGGGGGTGGGGGGGTGAATCAGTTATTCAAGGTCCAATGCCACTTTTTCTCTAAATCCTTAATAACATAATTGAAATTATCATGCATGTAATTTGAACATTTAACCAACTATGAAAAGTAAACATGCATAACACCATAACACTAAAAATTTGATAAACTAGAAACCCTCTAGGAATAAGAAGGTAAAACTGGAGTGGGGATGATACCCACAAAATAACTGAACAATTGATTTCAACCGCTTTTGATGGTTTGCCCTATTAAAAGCTAAAACACATTGTTAAATGTGACCTTGTTAGAGGATTTCACCATACTGTTAGGAATGGGCTTGGTTAAAGGACTTTGGAACATTCACTTGGAATGTCACCCTATTAAAGGATTTACAACATGGCTATTAAACCAACCTAAGTCAATAGGATTTATCTTAACTGTTACAATTGCTAGAGAGTAAGAACAATGGCTTTGATCTAATACAACTTACAAAATATCTTGCAGATTACAGATCACACTTCAGTTCAATCCTTTGCTTGGCTTTAATCACTGCAGCTCTGAAAGCTTTTCATCTCAAGCTTTGTCATCTTGAGTCTTCTTACTCATCATACCAATGCAATCATATCTATGGTCACCTATCAAAGCAGAGTATCTGTGCTCTCTTCCACCTTAGCACCTTATTCAACATTTCATAATTTCATGCTTGACCACCACACCACATTTTGCTTTATGACCTTATGACTTCTTAAATAGAAATTTGGAATACCTTTCCTGCTTGATTCTTCCTCTCCAATTTTAGGGTTTCAATGGATTAGATAAGATACAATGTATCTATCCCATATCTTGCTCTTATCTAGAAACTTCATCTAGAATCCAGTTGTATTTGTCAAGAATGATTTACATAGTGTTTTGTGCCACCAGCTCATCATTCTTATCTTCTACCTGACTCACAAAATTCTAGATAAATACCATGTCAGATTAGATTTGGTGAATCTAATTTTCAAAATAATGCAGCAACTCGACATTATTGATTTATTGATGTTCAACTTCCTCTATGTTACTCGGCTCCTATATTCTGCTTGGCATCTGATCTTCACTCGGCACTTGATCTTTGCTCGACACTTGATCTTTACTCGACACTTGAAGATCACTCAGTACATTCTAAAAGTGAACTTTCTCAGCTTCAACTAAGAATTTTTTTGGCACTAACTAGCTTGCTCAACACTCTCTTATGAACTTAGTTAGGCTTAGCAAATAACTTAGCTAAACCTTACATCTTTGATATGTCTTGGTGTGTCCATCCTCTGTGTCTTAGAGTATGTCATCAATACACTTATTTCATCAATGGATTAGCTAATCCTTATACTTCATTACAACATCATAACTTCAATCTTTATCTAGGTACTCTAGTTACATCTTATTGATTGCCACCTCCTTGTCAATCAACCAACTTATAGTATTTGGATCACTAAAGCAATTGTTATTCCTGCAAGTAGAAAGTTTGACATCAATGACAAAACAATGATTGAAAAAATTCTTCACCAGTTCCATTACTCTTCATTCATAAGCTTTTCAGGCATTGCCAACAATCTCCCTCTTTGGCATTGATGGCAAAATAGACTGATCACTCGAGCAACTTAGTTACCACCAAAATTTTTTGCTACATTCTGCTTCCTTCTTGATTGCTACATCCTTTACTACTAATCTCATATATCTCCATATCTTTACCTTTCATCTCCCTCTTTCATATATATATCTCCCTCTTACTTTGTATAGATGATCAATTTTCTACATATATATCTCCCTCTTTGACATAAATGCCAAAGATATAACATCTTTAACATGTGAAATATAAGCTTTGCATCTCATATTGTCTCCTTCTGTCACCATGCTTGTGACTGATTTGGATTTTTTCTTTTGTTTTCATCCTCTACATCATTCTTCTGATATTTCATTGATTTGGTCCTATTAATGCAGGGAAGCTTCTTTGTCTCTTTTAAACTGCTTGAGTTAGGGGCATTACCCCCAACTTGCCTCTAAGATATTCATAAGCATCCTTGGGCAATGGTTTGGTGAGGATATCTATAGTTTGTTCCTTTGTGTGAATGTACTCCATCTTCACTTGTTTGTCTTCTACCAATTCTCTAACATAGTGATACTTGATTGCAATATGCTTAGTTTTTGCATGCATTACTGGATTCTTGGATATGTTTATAGCACTTGTATTATCACAATACAATATCATAGGTTTGGTTACCTCTTCTTTCATTCCTTGCAATAAATGCTTGAGCCACACAATATTTGTGCAATTGAATGCTGCTACCACATATTCTGATTCTACAATGGACTGAGATGTGCATGTTTGCTTCTTGCTAGTCCAAGTAACTAGTCTTTTACCTAAAAATAATGCTCCTCTACTTGTGCTTTTTTTGTCATCAATGTTGCCTTCCCAATCTGCATCTGTGTATGCATTGAGCTCAAACTTTTCATTCTTTTTATAATATAGGCCAAAATCATCAGTTCCTTTGAGATACCTCATTATTCTCTTTACTGCAATAAGATGATTCTCTTTAGGATTTGTAGAGAATCTAGCTACTATTCCAATTGCTAATGCTATGTTTGGTCTGCTATGTACAACATATTATAATTTTTCAATCATGGATCTGTACATTTTTTGATTAACTTTAGCTGATACATCATTTTTAGATAGCGTATGTCCAGTTGCCATTGGTGTGCTGACTGGTTTGGAGTCTTCTAATCCAAACATTTTAAGTATCTCTTTGATGTACTTTGATTTTGTCATAAATATACCATGTTTTAGCTGATGTACTCGCAAACCAACAAAAAATTTGATTTCTCCAAACATAGACATTTCAAACTCATGTTTCATTTTGTCAACAAAACTTTTGCAAAGCACTTCCTTTCCTCCAAACATTATGTCATCCACAAAGATTTTAGATACAATAATATCCTTTCCTTTTTTTGATTTGATGTACATGTTGCTGTTATCATCCATTCTTTCAAATCCTATTTGCACTAGATACTTGTGAAGTCTCTCATACCATGCTCTAGGTGCTTGTTTCAGACCATAGAGTGCTTTATGTAGTTTACAAACCATATCTTTGTTGTTCACATCAAAAAATCCCTCTAGTTGTTCAATATAGACTTCCTCTTCCAATATACCATTCAAAAAAGTAGACTTTACATCCATCTGATAGACTTCAAAACCTTTATATGCTACATATACAAGTAAAGTTCTTACTCCTTCCATTCTCGCAACAGGGGAAAATGTTTCTTCATATTCTAATCCTTCTTCTTGAGCATAACCCTTACATACTAGTCTGGCTTTGTTTCTAGTAGTCTCACCATTCTCATCTAGCTTGTTTCTGAATACCCACTTGGTGCCAATCACATTCTTGTCAATTGGTCTGAGAACCAAAGTTCAAGTTTTGTTCTTCTTTATTTGACCATTCTCTTCTTCCATAGCTTTATACTAGTCACCATCTTGTAATGCATCATACATTGTCTTAGGTTCAAATTTTCTTGACAAACATGATTCATTTCTTAGTCTATTCCTTGTCATTGGTCTTGCATCTTTGTTACCAATTATCTATTCAGCAGGGTGATGCCTCTTCACATATTTGGACAATCTTGGTTCTGTCCTTGTTTCCATATTTGATCTTTCAGATTTAGGATCACTATGCACTTCGTTGTCATGTAGTTCTACATTTCTATCATGTGTACTAATTTTAGAGTTAGAATGAGTATTTCCTT
The DNA here is from genome assembly GCA_028749045.1 of Cupressus sempervirens. Classification (NCBI taxonomy): domain Eukaryota; kingdom Viridiplantae; phylum Streptophyta; class Pinopsida; order Cupressales; family Cupressaceae; genus Cupressus; species Cupressus sempervirens. The sequence goes on along the minus strand of CM053792.1, from coordinate 960,061,605 downwards.
CATTCTGCAACTCAGCTTCTGAATGTAGCTCAACATTCATTGGTTGTGACTCAACTGAGACTAAAACTTGCTATTGAATCCCAATTTGATTGATAGTATCCTCATCAATAGGAATTCCTTCATAAGAATACACAAAGGTTCTGTAGTCATCCATTCTCTTTGGTTTTTCAACTTGGACATTTGCATGCTCATCAAAGTTTACATTTGCACTTTCCAGAATTTTGTTAGTGTTAGTATTTAAACACTTGTACACTTTACTTCTAGTGGAGTAACCAAAGAATATTCCTTCATCACTTTTTGCATCAAATTTTTGATTTCTAGCATCTTTAAGGATAAAGCATTTGCAACCAAATACTTTGAAATGCTTTACATTGGGTGAGTGACCATACCATAATTCAAAAGGTGTTGCATTAGTACCTTTGTTGACTTGTACTCAGTTTAGTGTATGAACAGCCACACTCACAACTTCTCTTCAATATTTTAGAGCAACAATCTTTTCCATCATTAATGTTCTGGCACAGTCAATCACAGATCTATTTCTTCTGTCAGCAATTCCATTTTGTGGGGCAGTTCTAGGAGTTGATGTTTGTCTCTTGATTCCTTTGTCATTGCAAAATGTCTCAAATTTATTTGATGTGAATTCACCACCTTTGTCTAATCTCAGGCATTTCAAGCTCTTTCTTGTTTCTTTTTCAATTCTAGCCACCTACCACTTAAACATTTGAAAAGCATCAGATTTTTGTTTTAAGAACATAATAGTCATCATCCTAGAATAATCATCAACAAAGAACATTATAAATTTATCTCCTTTGTAGCTTTGTACTTCTATTGGACCACATAAGTCAGTATGGACTAACTCAAGTACTTCTTTAGATGTATAGTTTTTACTCTTGAAACTTGAATTGGTCATCTTTCCTAGCTGACATTGTTTGCACATGATATTGTTAGGTTTCTTCAGTTTAGGTAAACCTCTGACTTTCTTCATTTTACTGATATTGACCAGATTATCAAAGTTGACATGACATAGCCTTCTATGCCATAACCACACATCATCAAATTTTGCAAGAAGACAAGAAGTATTTTCCAGATCAAGATAGAACAATTACTTCTTGTTTGATCTCCTTTTCCTATCAATCTACCATTAGTATCATAGATATTTGCAGTTTTATTTCAAAATTCTACTTTGCACCCTACATTGCCTAACTATGAGACACTTAGAAAATTGTAATTTAGTCCTTCAACATAGTATGCATTATCACATGAAATTTTCTCTATAAGATTAATGGAACCTTTTCTTTTGATTTGACATGGAGCATTATTACCAAATCTAACACTATTTCCATCATACTGAGTGAAGTTAACAAACTTACTTTTATCTCCTGTCATGTGATATGAGCATCCACTATCTATGATCCATATATCATTCTTGTTCATACATGTTACCAGTGTTGTAGGCTCTTCTTCATCAGATTGGTCCTTCATGGCTACGTAAACAACTTCATCATAATTATCATCAGAATCTTTTTCAACAATATAGCACTTCTTGCCTTTGTCTTTGTAATCTCTCTTATCATCTTCTCTTCTATTTTTGTACTTGTTTCCTTCCTTGTATTTCTTTTTATGTATACACCTTGCAGCAATATGTCCTACTTCATTGCAATTGAAACAAATGATAGGAAGCTTACCTTTGAATTTTCCTTTGCCTCTATGAAATCTTCTAGCTAGTAAAGCTTCTAATTGATCCACATCTTCCTCATCAGTGCTACTGTCACTAGATACATATTTCATCTTTATTCTCTTCTTTGATTTCACCTGATCAACATCTTTCAGTGATAGCTTGGCCTTGAAAGAAGATTCAACATTCTTAGGTCTGTAGTTGTCAAAGTTAGATAATTCAAATGTAGTGAGTCTACCCACTATACCTTCAAAACTTAGATTGTTTCCTGATACAAATCTTAGCTCTTGTATAGCTGATAATCTAATAGAATAGATAGGGAGAAAGGCTCTTAAAAACTTACTATTAACAATATCATCATCTAATTGACCATTCAAACATCTTATTGCACTTACCACTTCCTTTATTCTAGAGGCATACTGAACAACATTCTCACTTTCTTCCATTTTCATATCATCAAATTTTTCTCTGAGGCTTTCTCTTTTTTCTCTTTGGACATTCTGATCTCCTCCATAAATGTATGATAGGGCTTTCCACATCTTGAATGCAGTGTCACATCCTTTGATATCATTGAATTCAACATAGTTGAGTGTAGAAACAATTTCTAGCATTGTCTGATTGTGTTCCTGTTTGTTTTTCAAATCTTCTGCAGTAAGAGTACTAGTTGGATCAACATGTTCACTAACAATTGAATTTTGGGCATAATATATGATGGATCCAAGATGTAGCTTCATCAAGCTTTTCCATGCAACAAAGTTGTCTTTCTTGAGCTTGGAAACTTCTCTCTTAGGCATTTTGATCTTTTCTGCTTCTAGTCCCTTTAAACTAAGTCAACAGCAATGCTCTGATACCAATTGTTATAATTCTTTAGAATAATTGAGAGTGGGGTGGGGGGGGGGTGAATTAGTTATTCAAGGTCCAATTCCACTTTTTCTCTAAATCCTTAATAGCACATAACTAAAACTATCATGCATGTAATTTGAACATTTAACCAATTATGAAAAGTAAACATGCATAACACCATAACACTAAGAATTTGATAACCTAGAAACCCTCTAGGAATAAGAAGGTAAAACTAGAGTGGGGATGATACCTAAAAAATAATTGCACAATTGATTTCAACCACTTCTGATGGTTTGCCTTGTTAAAAGTTACAACACATTGTTAAATGTGACCTTGTTAGAGGATTTCACCATACTGTTAGGAATGGGCTTGGTTAAAGGACTTTGGAACATTCACTTGGAATGTCACCCTGTTAAAGAATTTACAACATGGCTATTAAACCAACCTAAGTCCATAGGATTTATCTTAACTATTATAATTGCTAGAGAGTAACAAAAATGGCTTTTGATCTGATACAACTTACAACATATCTTGCAGATTACAGATCACACTTCAATTCAATCCTTTGCTTGGCTTTAATTCCTGTAGCTCTGAAAGCTTGTCATCTCAAGCTTTGTCATCTTGAGTCTTCTTACTCATCATACCAATGCAATCATATCTATGGTCACCTATCGAAGTAGAGTATCTGTTCTCTCTTCCACCTTAGCACCTTCTTTAGCATTTCATAATTTCATGCTTGACCACCACACCACACTTTGATTCGTGACCTTATGAATCCTTAAATAGAAATATGGAATACCTTTCCCACTTGATTCTTCCTCTCCAATTTTAGGGTTTCAATGGATTAGGTAAGATACAATGTATCTATCCCATATCTTACTCTTATATAGAAACTTCGTCTAGAATCCAATTATATTTGTGAAGAACAATTTACATAGTTTTTTGTGCCACTAGCTCATCATTCTTATCTTCTATTTGATTCAAAAAATTCTAGATAACTACCATGTCAGCTTAGATCTGGCGAATCTTTGATTTTCAAAATAATGCAACAACTCGACATTATTGATTTATTGATGCTTGACTTCCTCTATGTTACTTGGCTCTTGTATTCTGCTCAGCATCTGATCTTCACTCGGCACCTAATCTTCGCTCGCCACTTGATCTTTACTTGACACTTGAAGATCACTGAACACTTGAAGATCACTCAACACAATCTAAAAGTGAACTTGCTTAGCTTCAACTGAGAATTTTTTCGACACTAACTAGCTTGCTCAGAACTCTCTTATGAACTTAGTTAGGCTTAACAAATGACTTAGCTAAACCTTACATCTTTTATTTTTCTTGGTGTGTCCATCCTCTATGTCTTAGAGTATGTCATCAATACACTTATTTCATCAATGGCTTAGCTGATCCTTATACTTTATTACAACATCATAACTTCAACCTTTGTCTAGGTACTCTAGTTACATCTTATTGATTGTCACCTCCTTGTCAATCAACCAACTTATAGTATTTGGATCACTAAAGCAATTGTTATTCCTGCAAGTAGAAAGTTTGACATCAATGACAAAACAATGATTGAAAACTTTCTTTACCAGTTTCATTACTCTTCATTCATGAGCTTTTTCAGGCATTTCCAATAGAAATCAAGTGTGAGAGTAAGAGTGAGGCTAAAGGAGATTGCTTACATAGAGGCTATTGATATTGATAAGTGAATTTGAGAAGAAGGATTAAGTTTTGATAAGAAGAGAGGATCAAATTCTTGAAGGGTTATCAAGTGAATTAAGAACATAGATGACAATGGAGAGGTTATCAACGAATCAATACATGAACCAAATAGTGATCTAAATTTGCAAAAGTGAGTTGTAATCATACACATGAAAACTTATTATTTTCTTTCTAATCATTGTAAATAGTTTGTATTGAAATCCTTTTAACATAGGTTGACTTAACAAACATTTGAAAGACTTAATAGTCTATGTAAATCCTTTAACAAGTTGACATTCTAAATGAAATGATTAAAATCCTCTAACAAGGCCACCCCTAACAAGGTGATTAAATTCTCTAACCATATCACATTTAATAATGTGTATTGTAAACCTTTAACAAGGTTGGCTCTTAATATAGCTCACTTCAAAAGAGTGAAAAAGTGGTGACATGTTGTTTGTGGTTTTCCCCAAATTGGGTTTCCACATAAAATTGTAGTGTCAAACTTGTGTTGAATGATTTATATGTTTTACAATCTATAAAGTTTGCATTTTTCAAAGTATGTTATGTTTAGGACAATAATTTTTTTTATCAGTATAGTAGAAACTGATAAAAATCGAGATAAGCAAGGTTGTGAATGTTGTATGTTTAATTGTTCAAGTTGTACTTATGGACCTTGAGTAATTGATTCACCCCCTCCCCCTCTTAGTTATTCTAGACATTTCTAATAATTGGTATTAGAGATGGTTTTTATCAAAAATTTTTTTGAAGGTACTTAAAGCCAAAGATTAGGACTCACAAAAGAGATGTACCAAGGTTGAACAAGGAGAACTTTCTTGCATGGAAAACCTTGATGAGGTTACATGTATCCAGTATCTGTTATGCTACTATCAACTTTGTAGACAATGAGTATGTGAAGGTAACAACTACTCCCTTGACAACTGATCAATTGAAGCAAAAGAAAGAACACAATCAAGCAATGTTGGAGATTGCCTCAGACCTAAGCTATACCAAGTTTGATGACTTAATAGACTATGATAGTGCAAAGAAGATGTGGGATAAATTGAAAACCATATATGAAAGTGATAAAAATGTCTTGAGATCAAAATTAGAGAGCCTGAGAGGTAAATTTGATGACATAAGAATGATGGAAGGTGAGAACATAGTGCAATATTACATAGGAGTCAAATAAGTTGTTAATGCTATTCATGTTGCAAATAAAGAAATCAAAGATGAAACTATGATAAGAAAGATATTGTAGACTCTACTCCTCATATATGCCATTATAGAGTGTTTTAAATTAAAGAACTAAGATTTACACTAGGTAACACTTTAACCTTGGAAGGTGTAATTGGTAGACTTGCTTCTTTTGGGATGTCTAACTTTGATAACTACAAAGCTGCTACTATTGAATCTAGCTTTAAATCACAACTGGTTCTTAACAAAAGGAAAGGAAAACATGTGAAGAGTGACATTGAGAGTTCTAAAGATGATATTGATGACCTTGAAGCCCTTATTGCAAAATTATTTAGAAGAGGAATATGTAAATACAAAGGTAAACTATCTATTATTTGTTTGTCATGCAACAAAGTCGATCATATTGCTACTAGGTGTCCTAACAAAGAGGATAAGGATGAAATAAAGGAAAGAAAGTACAAAGGAAGAAGAGATGAAAATGATTACAAGAGAAACAAAGATGACAAAGGTAAGAGATCTTGTTCTATTCCTAAAGAAGAAACTAATAATGAATCTAACAGTAATGATGATGAAATTGTCTATATTTCTATGAAAGAAGATTTTGATGAAGATGAAAAAACTATATTAATCTCTTGTATGAACAAAAGTTATAGATGGATAATTTTTAGTGGATGTTCAAATCATATGACTAGTGATAGAGATAAATTTGAGGATATTGGTCCATACAAAGGTGGATGCGTTAAATTTGGCAATGATATTCTAGGTGTTGTAAAAGGTAAAGATTCAATCTAGTTGATTGACAAGATCAAGTGTAATAATGTTTACTAGGTTAAAGGAATTAACTAAAATCTATTGAATGTTTCACATCTAAAAAAATCAGGTTCTAGAGTTGAATTCCATCATTGGAAGGCCAAGATATATGATGTTGATACTAAGCTAACTGGAAGTGGTGATCAGACAAGAGGTAACTTATTCTATCTAAATTTATCTAATGAGACATGTTTGTTTGCACAATAAGAAGATGTTTGGTTATGACACAAAAGGTTTTGTCATGTGAATTTTAAAAATTTGATAAACATTAGTAAAATGAAGAAATTAAGAGGGTTGCCTAAATTGAAGAAGCTTGACAATGCTATGTGTAAACAATGTCAATTGGAAAAATGTCTAAGTCTAGTTTCAAGTGAAAGAAATACACTTCTAGTGATAGTTTGGAATTGGTTCATATTGACTTATGTGGGCTTATTGATGTTCAAAGATATTGTGGAGATAAGTATCTCATTCTATTTGTAGATAACTATTCTAAGATGATGATTGTGATGTTCCTTAAAGCTAAATATGATGCTTTTAGTTATTCAAATGGTATCTAGCCAGAGTTGAAAAAGAAAAAGGGAAACATATGAAGTTCTTGAGATCTGACAATGGTGGTGAATTCATTTCCAATGAGTTCAATACATTATGCAATGATAGAGGAATCAAAAGATAGATGTTAGCAGAAAAAACCCCTCCTCATAATGGAATAGCTAAAAGGAGAAATATATCGATAATGAACTTTGCAAGAACATTGATGATGGAGAAGAGTGTATCAAAATGGTACTAGAGAGAAGATTTACTACTGATGTCTATGCTCTGAATAGAGTACAAGTCAAGAAAGGTACAAATGCTACACCTTTTGAACTATGGTATAAATATTTCAAAGTCTTTGGAATTAAATGCTATATAATTAAAGATAATAGGACTAGAAAATTTGATGCAAAAAGTGATGAAGTTATATTACTAGGATATTCTACCAAGAGTAAAGCTTACAAGCATTTAAACTCTAACACTAACAAAGTTGATGAAAGTGCAAATGTGAAAGTGTTGGAAATTTGTTCAATGCTCCCCCCAAGATTCATGACAAGGGCTTAACTACCTCCTATGAACTATAAGTTGAGTGGTTGTATCTAGCATTAATAGATTAGTCTTTTGGTGCAACAGAAACCCCACTCTAACAAGTGGTATCAGAGCTTGGTCATAGGTTTGAATCCTCAAACCCTTAGGCAGTGCTGAGGGGGAGATTGTTGGAAATTTGTTCAATGCTTCCCTCAAGATTCATGACAAGGGCTTAACTGCCTCTTGTGTATTATAAGTTGAGCAGTTGCATCAAGCATTGATAGCTCAATCTTTTGGTGCAATAGAAACCCCACTCTAATAGAAAGTTGATGAGTTTGTAGAAAGAAGTGACATTACATGCAATGAAGAACCTAAAGATTACAATACATTCATCTATATGGATGATGGTGCTGCCAACACTCCAAATTAAAAAATAAATCAAGCTGTGATTTCCCAACATATAGGAAATGAAGAAATGCAAAAAATTTCCAAGCAACAAATAGTGGGTGCTAAGAAATAGACTGAAGATGTCAAGTCACAGACAAGCAATGCCAACCATTAGAGAGATAATATTGAGATTCCAAAATTTAGACCAAAAATTGAACAAGAAAGAGAAAATAAACCTTATATTATTTTCCAAGATGAACCTGTAGTAGAATAGAGAAGGAAATCACATGTGCTAGCAAAACTTGTAAGAAGAGACCACAAACCTAAACAAATCATTGGTAATGCTAAATCAAGTGTTATGACAAGAAAAAGACTCAAAGATGACACATGCTTACTTTGTGAATTTGAGCCGTAATTAGTAAAAGAAGCTCTAGAAAGTGAAGATTGGATTCAAAAAATGAATGAGGAAATTGAAAAAATTGAAAAGAATAATACTTGGACTCTAGTGCCAAGACCTAAAGACAAAAATGTCATTAAGAAAAATGGGTTTTCAGAAACAAACTCAATAAAATGGTGAAGTTGCAAGAAGCAAGGAAATAATGATATGCAAAGGATATGCTCAAGAACAAGGAGTTGATCGTGGAGAAATTTTTTCTCCTGTGGCAAGACTTGAAGGAGTTAGAACTCTTCTTGCATATTCAACCTACAAGAAATTCAAAGTATATTAATTGGATGTCAAATATGTATTTTTGAATGTTACACTTGAGAAAGAAGTGTATATTGAACAACCTAAAGGATTTTTAGATCCAAACAAGAAGAATATGGTATGTAAATTGAACAAATCTCTATATGGATTGAAATAAGCCCCAAGAGAACGGTATGAAAGATTGCATAATTATTTAGTGAAGATTGGTTTCGAAAGGACAAATGATAACAATAAACTATACTTAAAGAAGGGTATGAGTAATGAAGTATTGCTATTTGAAATATTTGTTGATGCCATTATATTTGGAGGAAAAGATGCATTATGTAAATAATTTGCTGATGAAATGAAGAAGGAATTTGAAATGTCTATGTTTGGTGAGATACAATTCTTTGTTGGATTGCAAGTATGTCAAATGAAGTTTTGTATGGTTCATTACTCAATCCAAATATATCAAGGAGATACTAAAGACTTTTGGCATGGAATATTCAAGACTAGTGAGAACACTTATGTCTATAGGACATAAGCTATCTAAGAATGATGATATATTGATGTGAACTAGACTTATACAAATCCATGATTGGAAAATTATAGTTGAGACATTTGCTAGATTTTTAGTAAATCCTAAAGAGAATCACACAATGAAAATAAAAAGGATAATGAGATATTTGAAAGGTACAAAAGATTATGGATTGTATTACATGAGAAGTGAAAGATTTGAACTGAAGGTAATTATTGAGTTTGATTGGGCAAGAAATATTGATGATGAAAAAAGCACTAGTGGAGGTGAATTCTCTCTAGGAAAGAGATTGGTGTCATGGACAAACAAGAATCAAAACTATATTTTCCAATCAATAGCTGAAGCTGAACATGTGGAAGCTATAATGAATTTTTCAAACATTATGTAGATCAATCAATTACTAAAAGGAATAAAAAAAGAAATAACAAATCTAGTGGTTATCTATTGTGACAACACAAGTGTTATTAACATTTTAAAGAATCTAGTGATGCACACTAAGAAAAAGCATATTTCTATCAAGTATCAGTACTTGGGGGAACTAGTTCAAGAAAAAGAATTGAAGTTAAAATATGTGCACACCAAAGAACAGATTGTTGACATGTTAATAAAATCCATACCTAAAGATAGTCAAGAATATCTTAGAGGTAAATTAGGGGTGATTCCCCTAAACAAAGAAACTTAAATGAGAAAAGGTGCATTGCATCAAATGTGCTAACACAGACTACCTTACATATTGATTCAACACAACTCTACTTTGGGAGATGCCTAAGGTAGATAGTTAAGTACAAAATAATAGATCATTCATAGATAGATGAAACAAATTAGTTAGACATGTAAATATCTACATAATTCAGATGTATGAAGAGATTGAAGCTAAAGAAAGCTACATGTCTTTGGTATTTTTTTCAAAAAGGGAGAGATATAAAGAGGGAGAAATAAATTTACCCTAAAGAAAATAAAGAGAGAAACAATAGAATGAGAGATACATCAAACAAGGAGAAATTTTAAGAGAGATTGAGGGCCTTAGAGGGAAAATGAAGCTAAGGATATTGACCACTCATGGTAGTCAAATATTTTGGATTTTATGGTAACCAAGTAAAGAATATTGAGATACTACAAATATTGAGATGTTTCCATCAATGATAAAGAGGGTCATTATTGGAAACTTACAATTGGAACAATTGTTGTTTTGTCATGGATGTCAAATTGATGCAGGAGCATCTAGTGGCATAAGAGAAATCTTGTATCACCCAAAAATATGATTAGTATTAGTTTCTATTTAAAGTGTTTTCATTTCTAGATACCCATTTGGGTCAAATAAAGATTCCAACTCTCATAGTTCCACTATTGGTTTTTTGAGTTAGAGTTTTTGAGCACCTTGGGATACATGCCAATGTAGAAAATGGGTTATTTTTTAATTGAGCCATAATTATGATGAGTTAGAGGGTGTAAGTTAGATTAATGATTATATTTTAATTTAAAGCAATATAGAAAAAAATTTAGGTCAAAAGGCTTTACGGTTTGAAAGTTATTGCAGTTTTAAGTTGCCTAGAGACCTCCTAAGAATGCTTCAAAGTTAGATTTGAGGCATAAATGACCTTTTATAGGCCCAAAAAATGGGGAATAAGAAAATATTGTCCATAGGGCTATAGAGTGATTGGAGTGCTTTCCAAAAATGTAAACAGTTTGTCAATCAGAGTTGCAGATCAAAAGTTATGCCTCCAGGAAGTTGGACTACCATTTTCGAATTCTTCTAATTTTACACTGACTTCTAACATGATTTCTAGAACCTTCTGTTTAGATGGTGGATGAAAAATGGAATATTATAGAATTTATTCCTAACCCTAAACCTAATTGGGGTTTACTTAATAACATTTCTAGCATTGTAAAGATAGTTCTTGGTGGAGTTTGGGAGAAGGTACTAGAGGAAGATTTTCTCCAGATTTAGACAACTTTGTAAGCCCATAGGCCATGTCTCAGAGTCTATTTTTAGTGTACTAAATGTAATAGTAGATCACTTTTGATAATAATATTTTCCTTTTCCTATTATGTTCATTTTGGTCTTGGTTTGTGCCGCCATCACAAATCTACTGATAAGACATATTACTACCTAATCTAAATGTCGTATCTATTTTGATTGATGAAGAGAATTTGATAATTGCACATAAAAATAGCACCTAGAGGAGAGCTTGAGTTATGAAAAGGAAGCTACAATGGAAATTTTATTAGTTATACTTTGATAAGACAAAGTGACTATTTATATCAAGAAAGTAAAGCTAAGTCGAGCAATAGAGTAAAAGGTTAAGGAATGTCAAGTGATGTGAGTGTCAACCAAGCCACAATAAGTGTCAAGAAAATCTAGTATTGACTGAGAAAAAATATTGATTGAGTAAGATAGTTGATACTAAGATAGAAATTTTATAGTGACCAATTAATTAAGTGATGACTAAGTGTTAGAACTTAGTGATTGCCGAGTAATAGTGTTTTGAATGAATCTGAGGAAATCGTGACTCCTAGACAACTGAGTTGGTTTCTTGCTAGATGTAAACCATGTTGAAGATAAGATTGATGAGTTGGATCATTAAAGTCAAGACAAGGATTATGTAAATACGTAATAGACAAATTCTAAAGAAGTTTCTAGAGGATGATCAAGATGGTGGACATATACAATGAATCTTGACAAACCAAATTGTAAACCTTAAGATCTATAGTGATTGTGGAAAGAGAAAAATCATGAATTACCTATTTAAGTAGGTATAGAGATGAACTTGAGGAGTGAGAGAGAGAGAGAGAGAGTGCATAGAGAAAGGTGGAAAAAATATGAAATCAAGTGTAAGAGTGAGAGCAAAGGTAAAGGATATTGCTTATGAAAAGGCTACTGATATTGATAAGTGAATTTGAGTAAATGGCTTAAGTTTTGATGAGAAGAGAGAATCAATTTCCTAAAGGGTTACCAAGTGAATCAAGAATAGATATGACAATGGAGATCTTATCAGTGAATCAACACATGAATCAAATAGTGATATGAATTTATAAAAGTGAGTTGTAATTATACAAATCAATACCTACTATTTTATTTCTAATCATTGTAAATAATTTGTATTGAAATCCTTTTAACATAAGGTTCAACCTAAAAATTTTTCAACCCTAGTTTTGAATCACCATTTTAACTTTTTCAATTCCTTTTTTAGGCCCAAAATCTTACATCAAGCAAGTTCCTCTCATTTTCTTATTTTCAAGAGTCATGATGCTTTGCATATGGAAGTCTATCTTATGATGTCTTTCACAAATATTTCTCTTCAACCTCTTTGAACCTAAAAGAGCTATTGGAATGAACCCCTTTGAATTAGTGTACAAAGTAGGAGCTCAAATATCTCTACCTCTAGAGTTATTTGCTGGGAAATTGTAGTTAGTAATTGAGGATCCTATTTTTTGAGATTCCTTAGAAAAAAGAGTGATGTATTTGAATAAACTTGAGGAAGAAAGAGATAAGCTTGTGGATCACATTAATGAACACTAGATGAAAGTAAAATAGATTTTGGATATGAGAGAGAGGCCTCATAATTTCACAAAGGGAGATGAAGTTCTTTTATGGGATAAAAGGAAGGAGCCCAAACGAGCACATGGTAAATTCAATTCATTGTGGAAGGGTCCATTTGTTGTCATAGAAGCTGTTGGTCTAAATGCTTTTTGCCTAAGTTACCTAGATGGTACTAGTCTACCCTTTACATACAATAGAAAAGACCTAAAATTATTGAAATTATGATCCCCCAAAAGGTCCTTCCCATGTATATATCCTTTTTGGCTTTCTAGTTTTCTTTTGTTCAATTTTCTATTGTGCCCTATTTTTCTTGGGTTCTTTTGGTCAATTCTATTCCTAGCATTTTGAGTTCTCTATGTACTTTTTGTACACAGTCCCCAGTCAGAGACCCTATTAGCCCTAGTTTTGAGTTGCCATTTTAACTTTTTTGGTTCCTTTTTCAAGCTTGAAATCTTATGTCAAGCAAGTTCCTCTTGTTTTCTTATTTTTAAGAGTCACCGTGCTTTGCATATGGAAGTTAGTCCTATGATGGCTTTCAAAAATATTTCTCTTGAACCACTTTGAACCTCTTTGAACCTTGGTTCATAGTAGTTCAAAGTAGTTCAACCAAAATGTCTTGATACTAATCCTTTTCTACAGGTGGGACCTACTAAGTGCAATGGATACATTTACTTGAATCACCTTGAACCTCTTTTAACCTTGGTTCAAAGTAGTTCAAAGTAGTTCTATAATTGAAGATTTTGCACACAGATGTTAATAATTCCAGAAAGGATAACAATTCCTGAGAAATTAAATGAGGTGATAGAGTAATGATTAAAGGGTCTTGTCCATTTTATCATTGCTTGAGGTGAAGAATGAGTTGTCATCATGATTAAAAGGAAGGAAAATCTTTCATTTGGAGGTTGGATTTGGATGTCAGGAGTTTATAATTATTGCAAGGACATTCACGAAGGGTGATCATTTGATGAAGGTTTCTTGTCATAGTTTCAAGCATGCAAATCAAGCCACAAAAAAATCACCATGAATACCTCATTATGAGGTAGTACTTTTTCCAATATGTTCCTTTACCTTTAAAACATCAGTCTCCCATTAATTTTCTTATCATGTGCAAAGGTAAACCAAAAGTGAAGCAGTAGTAAGAGAATATAAGAGGTCTAGTTTTCTTTTAGCTAATTACAGGTGAGAATATAAGAAATCCCTTGTCCTTTCTTCTATGTGTTACTTTGAAGAACAATAATGGTGTTGGGTTTTTCTTTCCTTTGTTTAGAATGAGGTCTATTTTGCATTTCTTTGGGAATATTTCCAGTCTTGAGTATAAGAGACCCATCATTTTTGACACTAATTTAGGAGTTAAGGTTGAGAAGCTATAAAAGAATTTTCTTGAGCAAGCTAATGAGGTTACTGGGTATTTAGAAGTCCTAACGAATGGTCTACTCAAAGCTACTTCTTTTCCTCCTGCCCTTTTAAGTCCTAAACTACTTTAGTTGTTCATTTTTTATTATGATGTGAGAACCAAGAATATTTTGAACAAGGACAAGGAACCAATATTTTCCATCTCTAGGAAGACTATCTCATTAGTGTTGCATCTACTTGAGTGAACCTTTTCTTCATTTAGCCCTACACAGTCTTTGATTGAATACCAAGAAAAGCTAGACAAGTAAAATAACATGTTGGATAGGAAATGTACAGAGACTAATTATAAAGGTTGCTTAAGGCTACCCAAAATAATCAGTAAAGATCATATGAAGCCTCATGTTCATGATCTCATGGTTTATTTACACCAGGTTAAAGGGTCTGCATATGTTTTCCTCTTTGAAGACTAGATATACAAATACATAGATATTATCCTAAAAGGAGAATAATCTTTAGATTGGGAAGAATTGATAGCTAGTTCATTAAGGAATCAGCTCAAACATTCTAAGATATCAAGGGAGATTTCCATATTCCTTCCTACCTAACCTATTGCATTGCATGTGTCAACAATATTACTTCCCTTCCCCATGAACCTTGGAATGAAGAAGTAACTATTTATCAATATTGCCCCTTGCTAGAAAATGATAGAGTATTGGAAGAATTTAGGAAAACATATGATGTTCTGATAGAAAGTGTTTATTTGAAACTCAAAAAAGCATCAATTCTAAGGATATACCCAGAGCCCCAAAAACTAATTCAAATGCACAGAATCTATTTTATTAAATTTCCTAGGTTTACATACCTACGAATAGGGGGATTTGAAGAAGAACCAATGAAGCTACCTAGGTATGCTTCAGATTGTTTTATTATAGCTAAGATATGTAGGTAATTGTTTTCTGTGATTAAGGATAATCTACCCCAGGAGGAGTTGGAGTCCATTTTACCTATTGGACTTGGTCATTTAGATTTTAATAATATGATTAATGCCTCTATGATTGGAAGTAATTTGCTCAGTTTCAACTTTGGATCCTACCAAGGAAGGAGAAATTTTGATAGCAAAGGTTTCACAACAAAAGTACTTGGCCTGAAGGGTCAATTACCAATGATTCCTCATTTAGAAGATCTGTGGGAAGATTACGATGATGAGAAAGAGGTGGTCAAAAGGGACCATTCAAGATTAACACTTCCTCAAATTAATTACTTGAAATTGAAGTTCAAATTGGAAGGAATTATTGAAGATGGTTCAAATATTATTGAACTAGGACGTGAAGAGGCAAGTGAACAAAAGCAATTAGAAGTAGACTAGAGCCAAGGTGAGGAAGATGATATAAACCTAAGAACTAGATCCATTCTAACCCATATAGATAACTAGATAAGGAGAAGAAACCTGAAAGAAGTCAATGAAAAAAACACAAAATTCATAAAGGCAGTTTCTTTCTCTAAAACATTAACTTCTAACATCCAAATTTCATCTCATGTTGTAGGTAGTACCATGAAGTAGAAAGAAGTAGCATCTCCTAAACAAATTATGACTCCTAGAACTAGGTCCAAGACCAAATTTGAGGCTCTCATACAACAGAAGGTTCAAAAAGAGAAAATGATGACTCAAGGATAGAATCAAGGAGAAGAATTCACCTTTTCAGATAATCAAGATGGTGATGTAGAGTTAATAGAGGCCTGAAAGTCCGATCAACCTAGTTTCATGACTCCTCCTAAAGGAAGTCAAGGGATGATAGCTACTTCCACTATTCCACCATGGTTATCAAATTTTCTTGGTGTCTATACCAGTTAAGGACATTGTCACAAAATATGTAGCCCACGGTTCTACAAGCTAGAAGATGAAAAGTGAAGAATGGTTGATCAAAGATCTAGTGAATGGAAAGATGATGATAGAGGTGGCTACTTATAAATAGAAGGATGAATCTAGGGATTGTTGGTGTTTTAAAATGCACTAGAACTACTAAGCGACAAAATGCTTAATACCAAAATGATAGTACATACACAATCTAAAGACTAGCCAATTCTTATTAACAATTGCATATGCAAAGTATTTGGACCCAACTTCAACAAAACCACAAATGGTTTTCTACTCTTTCGGCTCTGCAAAACTAGGGTGGGTATACCCGGGGATGATTCAAAATTGGAACAACTGTATAAAGATTATTATTAGTTTCATTCTGATTCTCATTTCAAAAATCCTCAAACATATACATAATTTTTTACTAACTTGATAAACACATCCCATAAAATAGATATGGCCAAGAACTCTTCTATAGATCTGTAGATGTTCTTAACACTAGTGCCTAACTAAAGCTAAAACATTCCATGCAGACAAGTACTAGCTAGCCTTTGAAGATCTACAAGAAATAAAAGTAAAATTTGATTTAATAATGCATTTTGATAACCATTATGAAGTATTTATTCTTCAGCTGAATATATTTGATTAATGCCTAATCAATTAGGGTTCAAAGTCTATAACAAGTTCTCAGATCTAGTTTGTTGCCTTACAACACATTCTATCAGGAATTCTTATTAGAATCCATCATTCAAAATCCTTTCCACTACTAAAGAAAGCTTATCACATTCATCAAAGCTTTTATTTAATCCATTGAATTAACAGTAGTGATAAATAGATATACAACCTAACTAGATCACATTCAATTGCACAAGCCTTTACTTATACAATATCAAGACGACCAAGTAACTGGAAGGAGACAAGATTCATAAAAGAATAATATGGCGGCAGTTCAAAATTTGTATTCATCTTCTTTGAAAATGGTATATCATTTACAATAGACTCAGAATGACCTTCAGAAAGAAACACAGCTCATTCTATATTCATGTATTCTCAGAGAATTGTCAGAGAAAATACATTATAAACATGCTTTCAAAATTTGGACCAAAATTAGACTAAGCATATTACTTAGAAAAAGAGAATTCAGACCATTCTTTAGCCTTGGAATCTCACTTAAATAGTGTGAGATGAAACAAGCTTCAGGCTAAAAGAAAGTGACAGGTGTCATTTAAAAGATACTGACATACATCTGTCATAAACGACAAAAGCAAATAATAGAAAGGCTATTACATCAAACATTCCTTGGTGGGTCCCTTTCTGTTATGTTTCTTAGTTGTTGAGACAAGAAAATATGATCTGATTCTTCAATTATTCTTCATCCTCGGAGTAAATAGTCATGAGGTTTGAAAGTGATGTATCATCTTCAGTTACCTACAAACTTACTTTAACCTGGGGATTTTCCATGTCCTCATTACTAACTACAAGGGTAACTTTTACTTTTGCATCTTGCTCCTCATCATCTCTTGACATTTGTTCTATAAAATGATTTTTCCATTTATTATAAGCAGCATCATCTCGCCAATCAAAATTTAGAGCCTCTCTTTGTATAACCAGTAAAGAATTTGCAATTTCTTCTAAATCATCAGGCTCTTTTCTAATGTCATTATAAAATAACTGTATCTTTACCAACTCTTCATTTGTCCTTGCCCAAAACCAGTGGCTAGTTTCAATCATGATGTTCCTAATCCTTTCATAAAATATTTCATCTAACTTCTTTTTTCACTTTTCTTTTTCCTTTATTGTATCAATAGATTCTAAAGCACAAGGAAATAAAGTGAATTTTTTAGCAATATACTTGGAAAAACAAAGTGTTAATCTTTTCTGTAAAGAATCCCTTTTATCATCAAAATCTTCTAGTTTATTTAACAAATCAAAAATTTTCTCTACTTGATGATAAGGCATTTGGACGACAGATATACATATAATTGTAATATCATTATTCCTCTCCCTCCACTTCTATGTAAGGGGAGTCAACTTATCCTTATCTCTGTTCAACTCATCCATGAGGGTTGCAATTCTAGTCAACTGATCAAAGAAGGTTGACCATTTTATTTTATCCCTTAAATACATCACACCTTGCTTTAATTTTCCTTCATAGTGATTTTTTAATTCTACCTGCAATTCATGTAATTTGGTTTTTTCTTCTTCAAAGTCTTCTATAGTATAGAATTAGGGCCTTTTAGGGGTGTCTGGTATTTCAATAATAATGGTTTCTCAAACAAATGACTATGAAGGGTATGCAATTCTAGGTGCATTGGATTCTCCCACCTTTCTTTTCCCAAGTATCTTCTCCATTTGAGAAACCTTGTTTTCAAGTGACTGTATTTATATACCTCTTTCCTCATATGCTTTTAAGACTTCTTCAAACCTAACATTAAGTTGGGTAAACTTATCTTCTTCTTGGCCAGATACAACACCACCCAATTTTAGCACTTCTAAGGCCATTCCCATTACTTGTTTACTACTTACCTCACCAGCCCTGTATATTGTTAATGTACCAGTATGCTCTGCTGCAGGAAACTCATGCATCCTGGTATTTTCCCTCTTATCTATGGACCATATAACAAGGGCTTGGTGGTCATCACTAAATTTGACCCCTCTATGGGCCTGTAGTACTTCTTTAGCAATTGTTAGTTGAACATCCTTCTGCTTCCTTACTAAATAAAAAATAATAGCATTTGCTATATCCGATTCCGGCAAAAGGAGGACTCCTGATTGTCTAACTATTTGCCTCCTAGCTTCAGGAGTAAACTGGGCAAAATCATTCAAAATTTTTGACTTTACCTCTTCTTTAATAACCAGGTCGGGTTTATCTGGTTGCTCAGCCTTGATCTTCTCACAGGCTTTCTCAAAATTTTTCATATTTAATCTCTACAAAAACTATGCAAAGGCTCTAGATCTTACAAAATTTTCATCATTAATAAATCTTTCAGAAGCCTGGGCAATGAATGGGTCAATTTCCTTACCTTGGAAATCAGCAATGGTTAGGTCCAAGGAAGGTATAGGAGGTTCTTGTGGCTCTCCAATATCCAGGTCTGTAGAAGTGACAATCACATCCCCTTCTCCACCCATTTGTCTAAGCTGTTCCCTTAGAGATGCCTCATCATCTATCTAGATCTGAGACTGGCTCGGGGAGTATTGTTCCTTTTGAGAAGAAGAAAACCCCTGCTCTAATTTTTGTCTTTTTGGAGAGCTGGCTGCAGATGGACTTCTTGACCTTGATTTCTTATGAGGGGGTACCTGTTGCACATTTTGAATCATGACATAACCTGCCCTTTTCTGCAATGTATATTGGCAAGGAGCTACCATATTTCTACTGCTTATTCTTCTTTGTACTTCTACTTCCTTGTCTAGATGTGCCTCAAAAAACATAGCTTTCTTTTCATTCATGGTTTGAATTATTATGGCAAAATTATTCATTAATGCCTATATTTTGGCTCCCCATTATTTCTTATCTTTCAATGGGTCATACTGGGGTTCAAAATGATTAATGAATTCCAGGGTTTTACTAAAAACTATCCATTTCTCTTTCCTCAATTCTTGCTCCTGCAATGTGAAGATATTTTTGATTATATCTTCTAGATAGTAAACTTGATGTAACATACGGGAAGCTCTCACCCTTTCTTTTAATAGGTCATAGAATCCTTCAGGGTCAATGAATCGAGTGTGAGAATCTGCCATATTATACCTATCCAAAAACAAATTTAAGTGCTTGCACCCCTTTTTGATGAAGACAAAATCATGCACTATAGTAACCATTGGAAAGAAAGTGTCCTTCTTAACCAAATTCCCTCTCATGTATAGTATTTATCTGCCATAAGAGCTCAGCAATACCTATCTTCAAAGGCAGATGAAACGGTAGCACATGAGGTTTTCCCAAAAAACCATAATCTCTTATCACTATTGAAACATTGTAGCGAATTATATCTCCCTAGTTATGACTCAAAAGTAGCCCTTTAGCATGGTCCTTGGGTCTGACCAATTCTAATAATGCTTGTGGGATTCTAGGGCTATCTCCTCTTAAAAGCAGTCTAAGCTTTGATGCAAAATACCTGTCAAATCTTACATAGCTAGCATCTGTGGCTTCTGAAGTCATATCCACACTCCACAACTGCACTGGATTCCTCTCTCTATCCTTTGTTGTTTCCAACTCCATACCCTTGGAGAAGAAAGTATATCCTTTATATAAGCATACATGCATCATCAATGAATACCAATATAATGGTTTGTTTACTTTTCCCTTTGCTATTCCAACCAAACCATTGTGAATCTCTTTTGCTAGAAAAGTGGCAAAATCCAGAATGGCACTCATTCCGAATTGAAGGGTTTGAGGAATTATAAGGACAATAGAACTTGGAATTTGATCACCTTCATCTATCCCAAAGATCTTGCAAAGAAAAAAATATAGTGCTGGAGATCTCAAGTTGAAATGTCTTCTCAACAATGGCTCTAGGGTATTGGCTGTAATCACAAGCAAATTACCAACCTTGGCAGCATGCTCCTGTAGTGGCCCTGTTATCAAGTACATTCATTGTGCATCATATCTGGCTTGCAAATCATTCATATCAATGATTTCATGCACAACATGGTTAGGGTTAAGGTTGAAAACCACACTGAACAGCTCAGGGCAAACCCTAAAAAGATTGACTCCAGAATGATTTTTTACCCATCCAGTGATAGAATCATACTTCTTTGCTAGGTCCATCAATAAATCAATATCAAATAAAATAGTGGGGACTATTAATTTTCCAATATCAAATTCCCAAACATTGCTCATAGGAGTGTCCAGTTTTCGCTCTGAAAACCATTTTTTAAACAACTCCAAACCTCCTGTGGAAACCTGGGCATCCCTTATCCAATTAGCTTTGTCATAAAAGCCTTCTGCTACAACTATTCTAGGATTTTTTGAAATGAGTTCCCTTCCCTTAGTTAATTCATGCACTGATAAGGGGAATTGTTCAAGAAAATCATCTTGCACAAAACATTTTAAATAATCCTTTTGACCAGTAAACTCTTTTTGGGGAGGCATTTTGAATGAACCCTAGGAAATTCACAATAGCAGATGCTTCAAATTTACTTAGAGAGTCACAGAGCACTTACCCACCAGAATTTGCACTTTTGCACTATATGATGTCTTCTACAATTTTACTGGAGTATTAACCAAGAATTTTTGTGCCCTAGCTCTAAAATCTTGAATTCCTTGATGTTCTTTCTACACTTCGATGGTTTATTAATGGTGAAATCGTGGGCTCTTTTTATAAATTAAGACTGCACGTACAAGGTCTGAATCACATTTACTCTTAGTAACCGTTGCTCACAATTTTCACTCAAGTTTGAATCCCATCCGTAGATTTTATCAGATTAGACGGTTCTGATTTAAAAAATAACAAGCTTTACAGCTTTTAGAAAAATGCTACGTGTCACAAATGCACTTCCCTGCATTACTTAATGATGCAGAGCCCTCTGTATTTATCTTCCAGGAATCTTAGTTCAACTCAAGGGATTCACAATAGGCTGGTACACCCTCAAGGAACCAAGAACATCTCAAAGATTACAACAAAGAACCCTGACATTATACACCGATAAAGACAACATCTTCACTCACACAATCAGATTGCTATGTCTAATTGCATTGTTCATAACTCCAGTTCTAAATATCTTCTTGAAATTTTTTTTGGAGAAATTTTTCTAAATTAGCAATTATAAAACATATCCAAAGATGAGACCAATCCAATAATCAGATTATAAATTATGTACTCTGAACCAAGATCCATATTTTCTGTCATAAACCAGAAACAAAACTGGTAACCCTGCCTAGGGCATCAGATATCTTCCTCAAAATAAATATAAATTAAACCAAACCAATTCCATATTATCCATTCTTGAGCCTAGTTTCCAAATATGTAAGACATTCATTTTTCTCATTCATATATAAAGTTCCAATCACAAATCACTGTCTATAACTCCAATGAAAATTGTTAAAAACTAGTTTTCACTCAAATGCTCATAACTTTCACAAATCTATATAAAAACAACCCAAACCAAAAGGAAATGAAATTTAATTCATGTATCTTTCCAATTAATATTTTTAGAGGTCTTTATTTTCCAAAATATTCCTGTACCAAACGTTTCAACCTGACTATAGTTGGGCATTCTCAAATCTGCAATTTACAAGCTTTGCCAAAACCTGCACAACTTCTTCATTTCTAAATGAAAAAAATACAAAACAAAGCCAAAAGAAAGGTTATTCAATTCTCTATTCAAATATACAAAATTTACATGGTTTCCAGGTTGTACATGGTCGTACAAGGCTTGGAACCAACACTAAAACAGAAAACCAATCAAAATAACAACTCAGAATATTACCAAATTTGCTTCAAAATGTATCTATTCCTTTTATTCATGCTTTGGTTCGACCTTACATACATTTTTATAGATTTTTTGGTTGGTTATAACTTCCAAACCACCCTTTAAACTAACCCTTCACATTCTTCTGACCCCTTTGCATTCTTGACAACGTTTTATGCATTTTATTCATTTTTTTACATTACAACTTTCATACAAACCCAACCTAGACCAACATTATGACTCAAATGACTTTAGATGGATGCTAATAGATCCATTCACCAATTAAATAAATATTTTTACATTATTTATCATATTAAGACCTCCTTTGACAACTTATTACAAATGGCTTCTCTAGCTTTTATATCTTTGTCTTCTTGAGATTTAGGTGCCTCTGCACCACTTAAAAACCTACAACTTCATAATGTGGGGATGTGCCATCTGTTGATCAAGACAAGATCAATGATCAGACTAATCCACTTTTTATTAACAACTAGCTAGCTGAGCTGACCAATAAGAAATTGCCATATGAGCTCATACTGTCTAACAACATTCCACGCTAGCAGATCTCATATCTTCTTCTGAGCAAGCAAGTAAATGACATCATCTAGTCCATGTGTCACAAATGCGCTTCCCCGCATTACTTAAAAACCTACAACTCCATAATATAGGGATGCACTAACTGTAGATTTTTGAAAGATCAATGACGATGCTGACTCCACCCTACTGGGCATCTAAGAAAAATTTTGATGTCACCACGGATGCGTGTCTGTAGGGTGCATCCCTGCTTTGTTGAAACTTCACTCAAATGCAAAATGCGAGGATGCGCTGTTCGTTGATCAAGATAAGATCGACGATTAGAAATAGCCCTTTATTTCATGCTCACATTATCCACTTGGGCCAATGATATGACTGTTGCTAACCCGCATGTTCTGACTGTTGCATTTATTTCTAACACCTTTTTGGCCCACATGGATGAGTAGTTCCAACTAAGCACAATTGTCAGATCCTATGGTATGACTTCTGCATTCTTCATAGTCTGGCCCCACTGTGACATGCGTCACAAATGCGCTTCCCCGCTTTACTTAAATTCCTACATCTTTATAATGCAGGGATGCACTAATCGTAGATCTTTGAAAGATCTACGGTTGATAAGATTTCACTTCCATTCAATAGCCAAAATCCTTCAGTGCACATCTGGCAGTACACATCATCCATCATTTATTGTGTAGCACACTGAATAAAAAATACTCGACCCCGCTATGCCACGTGTCACAAATGTGCTTCCCCACTTTGCTTAAAAACCTTCATCTTCATAATGCGGGGATGCGCTGGCCCTTGATCTCTGATAGATCAACGGTGTTTGAAAAAACTCTTCAACCTAGCATCCTTTCAAAAAGAATATCACAATTAAAGGCACATGAAAGGTTTATCACAAGGATTAAAAAATATTCTAATGCGAACAAAACATTAGGATAAAACATCCCACCAAGATACTTGAAGAAAAACCCCCCTTTTTTAAAATTTGAAAATTAGGGCAACATAAAACCAAGGTATAAGGGTTTTTTACGCACTTAGGGCCTTTTTAGTGGATAATTTGAAAGCCAAACCCTGAGAATTTAAAAGGAAGATACAACTTACAGAATAGGGCATAATTAGGGCAATCTAATAATATTTAGGATTTCACACAATAAAACCCTAGTCTGCAAGAAACAAAGACTTAACTGATTTTTCATCCAAATATCAAAATTTTTCTATACTGTGAAAAATCACACCAACAGTGGCTCTGTCTGGGGATGATAGACTACCTGAGTCTATGCAAGAATTTAGAATCTCCAAGAGAGTAGACCACATATTTGGTAAAATGACAACTTCTTTAGAGAGCACTGAGCAACATAAAGAAACAAGGAACTAGACTACACAAGGATGTTTACAAGGATTTACAGAATATACAAAACACTAGGAAACCCTAAAACTACTGTTCATGGAGAAAATAAGTATCTTCTAAGAAAAATACCTCTTCAAGAACTGTCCATGAACTGGCAGTTCAAAAATATTGTCCAATAAATCTTTAAGTATATAAGAATCCTCACCCCAAGTAGTTTCAATCAAATAAGGGCCTAACCAAATAGGATCAAATTTGCCATGTTTCCCTTTATCTTCAATTCTGGCATTTCACATTAAGACTAGATCTCCATCTTCAAACTTTCTTCTTATAGTTCTTTTATCATAGAGTGTCTTGACTTGCAATTGCAACTTTTGGTTCTTTAGAGATTCTTCTCTCCTGGTTTCTGTCAGTCCTACCAATTCATCCATTCTTTCTTGCATTTCATCTGTAGTATCTTCATCATACAACTGGATGTAATTTTAGAGTCTCATCAATTTGTTCTGAGGCATTCTAGCTTGAATTCCATACACTAAATCAAATGGAGCTACACCAATTGCTTTCTTAATAGTTACTCTATCAGCCCATATTGCCAACTGTAACTTGGAATCCCATGCCTTTTTATTATCATCCAAGGTTCTCTTAATGACCTTCAACAAGCTCTTATTTGTGGACTTAGCTTGTCCATTCCCTTGTGGATGATATGGAGTGGATGATGACCTTGTCATCCCATATTTATCACAAAATTTAATGAATTCCTTGGACCTGAAGCACATAGCATTATCTGTTACAATTTTCTGTGGACAGCCAAATCTAGAAATAATATTATTTAGTAGGAAATTATTGACAACTTTACTTGTTGCATTTCTTATGGGGATAGTCTCTACCCATTTTGTAAAGTAGTCAGTAGCAACTAGAATCCAAGAATAGTCAGTGCTAGACTTGGGGAAAACCTCTCCTATGAAATCTAGACCCCATTGTTGAAAAGGAACTTGAATCTCCACTGGCTTCAATGGGGTATTTCCTAAGAACTTTAGCTTTGTAGCAAACTTGTGACAAGGGTCACACTTCCTAACCATAACTTGGGCATCCTTAAAAAGGGAAGGCCACCAAAATCCAGCCCTCATTATCTTATGTGCAGTAGTTTTGGCCATATAGTGTCCCCCACACACTCCAGCATGCATTTCTTTCAAGACCTCTTTTTTCTTTTCTTTATCAACACATTTCAATAATACTCCCTCAAAATTTCTCCACCATAGGTTACTTTGGACAATTACATACCTGATGGCTTGCAATTTAGTATTCCTCTTTTCATTTTTAGGCAAATGGGGAGGAGCTTCCATGTGTTGCAAGTAATATATGACATTGGTGTACCAATCACACTGGTCCATGTCACATAAGTCAGCTCTGAGATCATCATTTACCAAATTTTTTTGATTAGCCTCTAGATTAGCTTCAGCCATGAGTTTGGCCAAACCTTGACCCCTTACTAACTTTCTTATCTATATATCAATGTTGAATTCTTGGATTCTATTGATCCATCTACATCTCCTGCCTGATACTTCCTGTTGAGAAAATATATCCTTGACTACAGCACTAGGTACAAAAGTGATAATAGTAGCACCTACCAGGTAACATCTAAAAGCTTTTACAACCTTTACTAAAGCATATTCTTGCTTTTCATTTATTTCATACTTAATTTCAGCAAGCTGTAGTGACTTACTGAAAAAGGCAATAGGCTGCTTGTATCCTTCTTGATTTTTCTGCAATAAGACTGTAGCCATAATGTGCAAGGATGCAAAAGAAAAAATATGCATGGATTTTGAATAATCTAGGGTTCTTAATACTGGAGCATTTTTTATTGCAATTTTAATATCCTGGAATTCTTGTGAAGGCTCACCATTCCAATCTATAGTCACTCCCTTTTTGAGCATCTTTGAGATAGGTCTACTGATCTCAGCAAAATTTGTAACAAATCTTCTAAGGAAATTAACTTGGCCAAAGAAAGATTGAATTCCTTTTACATTTTTTGGCTTGGGGACTTTGTCAATAGCCACTACTCTCTCAAGGTCTATTTTCACCCCATTCTTAGACACTATATGTCCTAGTAGTTTGCCGTCTGTGACCCCAAATGTGCATTTCTTTGGGTTTAAAGAAACTCCATATTCTAGAGCTTTGATAAAGATTTTTTCCAAATGTTTGCAGTGATCCTTAGCCTTATCAAAATATGCTATAAGATCATCCTAGTACACAACCATAAATTTATCAATATAATCATGAAATGCTACATCCATGGCTCTTTGGAAGGTAGCTCCTGCATTAATCAGGCCAAAAGGCATCCTCACATATACATATGTTCCCCATGGGGTTGTGAAGGTTTTCTTGAACTGTTCACTTTCCTTTACTAGAACTTGATTATATCCAGAGAAACCATCCATCATTGACATTAACTTAGAGCCAGTCACTTGCTGCAACATGGCTTCCATATTTGGTAGACCATAATTGTCTTTCAGAGATGCAATGTTTAAATTTCTAAAATCCACACATAGCCTAATATCTCCATTCTTCTTCCTGATAGGAACCAAGTTTGAAACCTAGGTGGAATGCTTGATTGGTTTGATTATCCCACCATCCCTTAGTTTAATAAGCTCTTCTTGCATTTTTGAGGCCAGGGTAGGATTCACTGGTCTCTGTTTTTGCCTGACAAGTTTTACATTGTCTTTTAATGGTATGACATGCTGGAATAGATCCTCCCTATAAACCTTAAGGTCATCATATGACCAAGCAAAAACATGTCCGTATTTTCTAAGTAGGTCAATCAATGTTTTCCTGATCTTAATAGGCAGATTTTGGCCAATATAAACCCTTTTGGGAACTTCATTAGTACCCAAGTTTATCTCTTCTAACTCCTGAGGTTTGGGGTTGTTAACTCTTGATTTTACACTATCTTGGTTATCAAAAATATTTTCCAAGACTACTAACCCCTTTGACACCTTATTTGTTTTTAGTTGCATAATCTCTTGACAAAAATGGTTTCCTTTCCATTTATGGTTTTAATCAGTTCACTACAATCCATTTCCTAACCGTGGTACTTGTCTTTATTTAACAAAAAATTTGTAATATCTTTTTCATCTTCAAACACTTGCCAATTTTCAATATTATCAGGTATGGAAGGTCTATTTTGTACCTCAATTTGAGAGATTCCTACAAATGATATCTCTTTTGGCTTGATTGCTACATTTTCTAACAAATAAGCCATCTTATTTTGATTCCTATCTCTCCATGATATTCCAAATGCATCAAAGAATTCTATCTAATCCCAAACTGCATTTCTATATGGCTTCAATCTCTTATTCTTGGATGAGTAGGTTCCTTTGATCTGAGAGATAATTAGTTCAAAATCCCCTATGACACATAATTTCTTAATTCTATGATGTGTGGCAACTTTGAGTCCTAGCAACAATGCTTCATATTCTGCAATATTATTTGTGCAAGAAAATTTCAAAGTGAATGAATACCTAAAAGTGTTATTTTTAGGGGACACAAAAACTACACCTGCCCCTGCACCCTCTTTAGAACTAGCCCCATCAAAGAACATTGTCCATAATTTTGGTGAGTTCATGCAAAATTCAACTTCATGTTCAATGATAGCAGGTAAATTTTCAACTTCTTGAATAATTAATTCAGCCTTGAAAGCATTAATCCCAGTATCTAGGAAACAAGTGGTATCTTTATCAATTTCTTCTCCTAAAATGTGATTAACCCTTGGCTCCCTATTTACCCTGATAGCTTTTTCCCCTATATGAAAAGTGTCATAAGTGAGATCACATTGCAAGCTTCCCCCCATGGCAGCACTCCATTTCCTAGAGAGTAACATTCCATAGTGTGGAGGTATATCTACCACAAGGATAGACATGGTTAATTCTACTTCAGAATATACAGCCAGTTTGAATGGTAAGGAATTTATGGTACCTATGACTGGGACTTCCCTAGCATCCATCCCTCTACATTTGTCCTACTTGGTATCCACCTTCAAACCTAAGGCTTCCTTTACTTTGAAAGGCATTATAGTGTTGGAAGCTCTTGAGTCTATCATGCAATTTTTTAAGGTCTTCCCCTTTATGATTAGACTAAGGAAAAAAGGATCAATATCTTCTATGAATTCCACTGAGGAATCATCTAAAAAAATTTGAGGAATTTAGGATATGATACCACTATCCTCTATTACTAATGGGGTTTGTTGGGACACAGTTTGATCTATAACAATATTATTGTTCCCTATTCCACCCAACCATGATAAAGCCTTGTTCTTATGCTCTTCAATTCTAAACAGTTCAGACAAGGGCACTTTTATAGTAATTTGAGATAACATAGATATCATATCAATAGGTTCAACACTAGTGAGTTTTACAAGAGTACCTGGAGTTGGAATCTTTTGAGCAGTAGGCACCACATTTTGCTTGATAACATCAGGTTCTAATTTCTTTGGTTGCATAACTGGTTTTGTTGCTTCATTTATCTGAAATTGAACCTTCTTCTTTGGTTCCCATTTCTTAGCCTTATTTTCCTTGATCTTAGGCACATCTACATTGACTTTCTTATTTTGACCATTCATCTTATGAGTGATATCTTTGATGAATACACTAGATGGCTTTCCTGCATCATTATTTACTGCTCTATTTCTCAAATTGTAGTTACTATGGACTTGTGAAGTCATTTCTGCTATAATTATGTCAATCTCCTCCTTGGAGGGCATTCTTAAGCTTGTGAGACCTACATCAGAAAATGTACTGCATGCCTTATTTGTATCATACCCTTCATCATCTGAAAGCACTTGTTGATGATGTAGATGGTAAGCAATTCTCTGGCTAGTAATATCATTTTTAGGCTCTTCTAAATTATAATCTATCAAATCATCACACATGCTTACCATATTGCAACTTATATCATCATGTCTTTTCTCTTCAGTTTCTTCTTCAGGTTGCACTCCTTGACCTTGGGCAAATGACTGAGCAACACCACAATAATCAACAGAATGAGGTGATTGACATATAATGCACCATGGTACATCATCATTCATATTTATAGTATTCCTTTGCAGGGGATCTGGAGTACCCTTATCCTTCACATTGTGGGTTTAGTTGGGAATTGTCTTACCATCTTTCCACTGAGTGGTGTAAGGGTAATTTTTCATTCTAGGCTGCTTATTGAAATTGTTGTTATTCATAGGGGGTCTTTCAGCAACATTTGGCTTATTGAAATTAGTGGGATTCATCTTCTTGAGAAATTCCAAAACTTGGCCTATAGTAGGTTCTTCAGGCTTCTTTCCTATAGGAGTTTTATCACCCTCCCTTTTGTTATTGTTCTTAGGATTGAAAAGCTTAGGATCATCCCTCCTACCCATTTTACTAGACGCCTTCCTATTATTCTCTATATTTATTGCAATTTTATAGGCATCACTTAAAGTCTTAGGATCCTTATCCCTCAATTGATAAGCCATTTTGCTATCAAAAGCATTGAAATATGTTGTGAGACAGACATCTTCATTCAACCTCATAACTTGAAATAGTCTGTACATACCTTTCTAGAATCTTACATTGAAATCAAATGTGGACTCATATGAATTCTTCTTGATGTTGTTGAACTCATTCAACATGAATCCTACACTAGTGTTGTCTCTATATTTCTCTTTGAACAATTTCTCGAAGTCACTCCATGAGGTAATATTATCATTAGGTAACCTCCTAAACCAATCCCTTGCATCCTCTATTAGTGAATGCAAAAAAAATTTCATTACCATATCTTCATGTTCAACTTCATAATCATTCAACATATCAATGAAAATTCTCAAATGTTCTTGACTAGTAATAACATTATTCCCAAAGAACTTAACCACTTTGTCTCTTAGATCAAATGATATGGGGTGTGGAGCACCAAGAATACCAGCAAATGATATTTGTCTATACTTTTCCAGATATACAGGTTTCTTCTGGAAACCAAGAACATTTGAGGTACTAGCTATATTAGCTTGACTTAGAGGAGCTGATTGGGATTATTGAGGTGGGACAAATGGGACTTGGGTGCCAATAGTGGAAGATGAGGTAGGAGTAGATTGGGGTACTCCTTGAGTTGAGATTATTAGACCACTAGTTGGTGTAGGAATTGCAGGTGGGATAGACAAATTGGGCCATGAAGCCAATGTAGAATTAGATTTTATGAATTGGATTTTTCTCCTAGTTTCTGTAGCTTGAGCTTCATTCTCAGCCTTGTCAAGTTCTTTTGCAAGATCTTCCCTCTCTTTTCGAGCCTTCTCAAGATCTAGATCTAATTTTGACATGGAGGGTTATATAGGTTTGCTTGGCATAGCTTGAGGCTCATTTATTTGGATTCTTATAGCCATGTCTTTTCCTTTATCTGGAGCTTTTGCAGTGGGTTCTACAGGATCCACTTGAACAGGTTTATAGGCTTGGATTTGAGCAATAACTGGTTCTTTCCTTTGATTTAGGCATTTCTCTTGTTCTTGTACTTTAGCTCTCAAATTATCAACATCTTCAAAAACATCCTTATGGAGAGTTGTGGTATTTTCTTCTAACTTTTTATTTTTCTCCTTCAAAGCCACCATCCTTCTTAGCAAAGAATCCCTTTCTATTATGGTATCCAAGGTGGCTTGCTCCTTTTCTTTTTCAGGACGAATGCGTTTAGCTTCTTCCTCAGCAATCCATTTCTTCAAAATTCCTATTTCAGAGTGCACTTCTTTAGGATCTGCAGAGGTTGCCTCTGAATCAGTAGGGTCATCCAGATCTATAAGATTTGGCTCTACATAAGGGAGTTCTCTGGGATTAAAAGGATTATCAAATAAATTTCTAAATCCTAGCCTATAGTTCATATTTGCTACAAGATCTAGCCTTGATGAAGCAATTCCCATAGTAGACACATATTTGTCTTGAAAGACTCTCTCATCTGGTAATATGGTATTGAAAATGCCTCCTAAGAGTCTTGTAGTTTTAGATTTAGAACTAAGCAAAGAAGACTCTCTTCCTACTACTGGTTGATAATGATAATTGACGGATGCATTACCTCTGGGTTTTAAAGTGGGATTTGGGTCTGTCTTCTTCTTATTTTGGTTCTTCCTACAACCTTGGGGTAAATCAGTATACATTGATACATTGGGATTGGCTCTTATGTAAGCTCTTGAGTTCTTTCTCTTGTCAGCCATATTCACCTTTGTTACAATAAGCACTAGCTTCAAAACCTTGATTGAGTCGCCACCCTATTTTGGGAAAGTATGTAATGACACTTATTGCTGACTCAAGGAAAAAAATACACAAGTAGAAACAAAAATATCTGGCATAGACAGACCAATCACTAATGTCATAAGCCTAAAACTCTTGCTTGTTAGATAAGACACTTGGATAAGCTGGATACGTCAATGTGCAGCAATGGTACTTGGGCTCTATCTTCTTTAAATTCTCAAGGTTTGTCACTAAAAGATTCTATTATAGCCACAGGAAAAATTTAGATAACATGACACACACGTACACAATAGGACCAAAGAAACTATAGTACTTTCTCATAGATGTGTTGGATAAGTCCCTAACAAAGTCGCCATTTTGTTGGTGTTTTAAAATGCACTAAAAATACTAAGCAACAAAATGCTTAATACCAGAATGACAGTACATACACAATCTAAAGACTAGCGAATTCTTATTAACAATTGCATATGCAAAGTATTTGGACCCAACTTCAAATAAACCACAGATGGTTTTCTACTCTTTCAGCTCTACAAAACCAGGGTGGGTATACCCAGGGATGATTCAAAACTGGAACAACTGTATGAGGATTATTATTAGTTTCATTCTGATTCTCATTTCAAAAATCCTCAAACATATACATAATTTTTTACTAACTTGATAAACACATCCCATAAAACAGATATGGCCAAGAATTCTTCTATAGATCTGCAGATGTTCTTAACAATAGTGGCTAATTGAAGCTAAAACATTCCATGCAGACAAGTACTAGCCAGCCTTTGAAGATCTATAGGAAATAAAAGTAAAATTTGATTTAATGCTGCATTTTGATAACCATTATGATGTATTTCTCCTTCATCTGAATCAATTTGATCAGTGCCTAATCCATTGGGGTTCAGAGTCTATAGCAAGTTCTCAGATCTATTTTGTTTCCTTACACCACATTCTATCAGCAATTCTTATCAGAATCCATCATTCAAAATCCTTTCCACTACTAAAGAAACCTTATCACATTCATCAAATCTTTTATTTAATCCATTGAATTAACAGCAATGATACATAGATATACAACCTAACTAGATTGCATTCAATTGCACAAGCCTTTACTTATACAATATCAAGACAACCAAGTGATTGGAAGGAGACAAGATTAAAAAAAGAATAATATGGGGACAATTCACAATTTGTATTCATCTTCTTTGAAAATGGTATATCATTTACAATAGACTCAGAATGACCTTCAGAAAGAAACACAACTCATTCTATATTCATGTATTCTCAAAGAATTGACAGAGAAAATACATTATAAACTTGCTTTCAAAATTTGGACCAAAAATAGACGAAGCATATTACTTAGAAAAATAGAATTTGGACCATTCTTTAGCCTTGGAATCTCACTTAAATAGTGTGAGATGCAACAAGCTTCAAGCTAAAAGAAAGTGATAGGTGTCTTTTAAAAGATACTGACATACATCTGTCATAAAAGACAAAAGCAAATAACAGAAAGGCTACTACATCAAACATTCCTTGGTGGGTCCCTTTCTGTTATGCTTCTCAGTTGTTGAGACAAGAAAATATGATCTGATTCTTCAATTATTCTTCATCCTTAGAGTAAATAGTCATGAGGTTTAAAAGTGATGTATCATCTTCAGTTACCTGCAAACTTACTTTAACCTGGGGATTTTCCATGTCCTCATTACTAACTACAAGGGTAACTTTTACTTTTGCATCTTCTTCCTCATCATCTCCTAACATTTGTTCTATAAAGTGATTTTTCTATTTATTATAAGCAACATCATCTGGCCAATCAAAATTTAGAGCCTCTCTTTGTATAACCAATAAAGAATTTGCAATTTCTTCTAAATCATCAAGCTCTTTTCTGATGTCATTATAAAATAACTATATCTTTACCAACTCTTCGTTTGTCCTTGCCCAAAACTAGTGGCCAGTTTCACTCATGATGTTCCTGATCCTTTCATAAAATATTTCATCTAACTCCTTTTTCCACTTTTCTTTTTCCTTTATTGTATCAACAGATTCTAAAGCACAAGGAAATAAAGTGAATTTTTTAGCAATATACTTGGAAAAATAGAGTGTTAATCTTTTTTTTGTAGAGAATCCGTTTTATCACCAAAATCTTCTAGTTTATTTAACAAATCAAAAATTTTCTCTACTTGATGATAAGGCATTTGGACGGTAGATATACATTTAATTGTAATATCATTATTCCTCTCCCTCCACTTCTGTGCAAGGGTAGTCAATTTATCCTTATCTCTGTTCAACTCATCCATGAGGGTTGCAATTCTAGTCAACCGATCAAAGAAGGTTGACCATTGTATTTTATCCCTTAAATACATCACACCCTTCTTTGATTTTCCTTCACACTGATTTTTTAATTCTACCTGCAACTCATGTAATTTTGTTTTTTCTTCTTCAAAGTCTTATGCAGTATAGAATTGGGGCCTTTCAAGGGTGTCTGGTATTTATATAATAGGGGTTGCTCAAAAAAATGACTGTGAAGGGTATGCAATTCTAGGTGTACTGGATTCTCCCACCTTTCTTTTCCCAAGTATCTTCTCCATTTGAGAAACCTTGTTTTCAAGTGACTGTATCTGTATACCTCTTTCCTCATATGCTTTTAAGACTTCTTCAAACCTAACATTAAGTTAGGTAAACTTATCTTCTTCCTGGCCAGATACAACACCACCCAATTTTAGAACTTCTGAGGCTATTACCATTACTTGTTTACTACTTACCTCACTAGCCCTATATACTGTCAATGTACTGTCAATGTACCAGTATGCTCTGCTGCAAGAAAATCATGCATCCTGGTATTTTCCCTCTTATCTATGGACCATATAACAAGGGCTTGGTGGTCATCACTAAATTTGACCCCTCTATGGGCCTGTAGTACTTCTTCAGCAGTTGTTAGTTGAACATCCTTCTGCTTCCTTACTGAATAAAAAACAATAGCATTTTCTATATCCCATTCCGGCAGAAGGAGGACTCCTGATTGTCTAACTATTTGCATGCTAGCTTCAGGAGTAAACTGGGCAAAATCATTCAAAATTTTTGACTTTACCTCTTCTTTAATAACCAGGTTGGGTTTATCTAGTTGCTCAGCCTTGATCTTCTCACAAGCTTTCTCAAAAATTTTCACATTTAATCTCCACAAAAATTGTGCAAAGGCTCTAGATCTTACAAAATTTTCATCATTAATAAATCTTTTAGAAGCCAGGGAAATGATTGGGTCAATTTCCTTACTTTGGTAATCAGCAATGGTTAGGTCCAAGGAAGGTATAGGAGGTTCTCGTGGCTCTCCAATATCCAGGTCTATAGAAGTGACAATCACATCCCTTTCTCCACCCATTTGTCTAAGCTGTTCCCTTAGAGATGCCTCATCATCTATCTAGATTGGGGACTGGCTTGGGGAGTATTGTTCCGTTTGAGAAGAAGAAAACCCCTGCTCTAATTTTTGTCTTTTTGGAGAGCTGGCTGCAGATGGACTTCTTGACCTTGATTTCTTATGAGGGGGTGCCTGTTGCACATTTTGAATCATGACATAACCTGCCCTTTTTTGCAATGTATATTGACCAGGAGCTACCATATTTCTACTGCTTATTCTTCTTTGTACTTCCGCTTCCTTGTCTAGATGTGCCTCAACAAACATAGCTTTCTTTTCATTCATGGTCTGAATTATTATGGCAAAATTATTCATTAATGCCTATATTTTGGCTCCCCAGTATTTCTTATCTTTCAATGGGTCATACTGGGGGTCCAAAGCATTAATGAATTCCAGGGTTTTACTGAAAAATATCCATTTCTCTTTCCTCAATTCTTGCTTCCACCCCTTTTTGATGAAGACAAAATCATGCACTACAGTAACTATTGGAAAGAATGTGCCCTTCTTAACCAATTCCCTCTCATCTATAGTACCTATTTTCCATAAGAGCTCAGCAATCCCTATCTTCAAAGGCACATGAAATGGTAGCACATGAGGTTTTCCCAAAAAACCATAAACTCTTATCACTGTTGAAACATTGTAGGAAATTATATCCCCCTAGTTATGACTAACAAGTAGCCCTTTAGCATGGTCCTTGGGTCTGACCAATTCTAATAACTCTTATGGGATTCTAGGGCTATCTCCTCTTAAAAGCAGTCTAAGCTTTGATGAAAAATACCTGTCAAATCTTACATAACTAGCATCTGTGGCTTCTGAAGTCATATCCACACTCCACAACTATACTGGATTCCTCTCTCCATCCTTTGTTGTTTCCAACTCCATACCCTTGGAGAAGAAAGTATATGCTTTGTATAAGCATACATGCATCATCAATGAATAACAATAGAATGGTTTGTTTACTTTTCCCTTTGCTATTCCAACCAAACCATTGTGAATCTCTTTTTCTATAAAAGTGGCAAAATCTAGAATGGTACTCATTCCAAATTGAAGGGCTTGAGCAATTAAAGGACAACAGAACTTGGAATTTGATCACCTTCATCTATCCCAAAGATCTTGCAAAGAGAAAAATGCAGTGCTTGAGCTCTCAAGTTGAAATGTCTTCTCAACAATGGCTTTGGGGTACTGGCTATAATCAGAGGCAAATTACCGACCTTGGAAGCATGCTCCTGTAGTGGCCTTGTTCTCAAGTACATTCATTGTGCATCATATCTGGCTTGCAAATCATCCATATCAATGATTTCATGTACAACGTGGTTAGGGTTAAGGTTGAAAACCTTACTAAACAGCTCAGGGAAAACCCTAAAAAGATTGACTCCAGAATGATTTTTTACCCATCCCGTGATAGGATCATACTTCTTTGCTAGGTCGATCAATAAATCACTATCAAAGAAAACAGTGGGGACTATTAATTTTCCAATATCAAATTCCCAAACATTACTCATAGGAGTGTCCAATTTTCGCTCTGAAAACCATTTTTTAAACAACTCTAGACCTCCCATGGAAACCTAGGCATCCCTTATCCAATTAGCTTTGTCATAAAAGCCTTCTGCTACAACTATTCTAGGATTTTTCAGAATGAGTTCCCTTCCCTTAGTTAATTCATGCACTGATAAGGGGAATTGTTCAAGAAAATCATCATGCACAGAATGTTTTAAATAATCCTTTTGACCAGTAAACTCTTTTTGGGGAGGCATTTTGAATGAACCCTAGGAAATTCACAACAACAGATGCTTTGAATTTACTTAGAGAGTCACAGAGCACTTACTCGCCAGAATTTGCACTTCTGCACTATATGATGTCTTCTACAATTTTATTGGAGTATTAACCAAGAATTTTTGTGCCCTAGCTCTGAAATCTTGAATGCCGTGATGTTCTTTTTGCACTTTGATGGTTCATTAATGGTGAAATCGTGGGCTCTTTTTATAAATTAAAACCACATGCATAAGGTTTGAGTCACATTTACTCTCAGTAACCATTGCTTGCAATTTGCACTCAAGTTTGAATCCCATTCGTAGATTTTATCAAATCAGATGGTTCTAATTTAAAAAATAACAAGCTTTATGGGTTTTAGAAAAATGCTACATGTCACAAATGCGCTTCCTCGCATTACTTAAAAACCTACAACTTCATAATGTGGGGATGTGCCATTCGTTGATCAAGAAAAGATCAATGATTAGACTAATCCACTTTTTATTAACAACCAACTAGCTGAGCTGACGAATAAGAAACTACCACATGTTCTCATACTGTTTGAAATCATTCCACACCAATCGATCCCATATCTTCTTCTGAGCAAGCAAGTAAATGACATCATCTAGTCCATGTGCTACAAATGTACTTCCTCGCATTACTTAAAAACCTACAACTCCATAATGTGAGGATGCACCAACTGTACATCTTTGAAAGATCAACAGTGATGCTGACTCCACCTTACCGGGCATCTAAGAAAAATTTTGATATCACCACAGACATGTGTCTGTAGGGCAGATCTCGGCTTTGTTTAAACTTCACTCAAATGCAAAATGTGGGGATGTGCCGTTCGTTGATCAAGATAAGATCGACGATCAAAAATAGCCCTTTATTTCATGCTCACATTATCCATTTGGGCCAATGATATGACTATTGCTAACCCGCATGTTTTGACTGTTGCATTTATTTCTGAAAGCTTTCTGGCCCACATGGATGAGTAGTTCTAGCTAAGCACAATTGTCAAATCCTATGGCATGACTTCTAAATTCTTCATAGTCTGGCCCCACTATGACACACGTCACAAATGCACTTCCCTGCTTTACTTAAATTCCTAGATCTTCATAATGTGGGGATACGTTAACCATAGATCTTGGAAAGATCTATGATTGATAAGATTTCACTTCCATTCAGTAGCCAAAATCCTTCAGTGCACATTTGGCAGTACGGGTCATCCATCATTTATAGTGTAGCACACTGAATCAAAAATACTTGACCACACTTTGCCACATGTCGCAAATGCGCTTCCTTGCTTTGCTTAAAAACATTCATCTTCATAATGTGGGGATGCGCTGGCCCTTGATCTCTGATAGATCAATGGTGTTTGAAAAAATCCTTCAACCTGGCATCATTTCAAAAAGAATATCACAATTAAAGGCACATGAAAGGTTTATCACAAGGATTAAAAAATATTCTGATGCGAACAAAACATTAGGATAAAACATCCCGCCAAGATACTTGAAGAAAAACCCCCCTTTTTGTAAAATTTGAAAATTAGGGCAACATAAAACCAACGTATAAGGGTTTTTTACACACTTAGAGCCTTTTTATGGATAATTTGAAAGCCAAACCCTAAGAATTTAAAGGGAAGATACAACTTATAGAATAGGGCATAATTAGGGTAATCTAATAATTTTCAGGATTTTACACAATAAAACCCTAGTCTACAAGAAACAAAGACTTAACTAATTTTTCATCCAAATATCAAAATTTTTCTATACTATGAAAAATCACACCAATAGGGATATTGACATAGAATATTTTGAAGTTACTACTATGGAATTGGGGGCCATCACTAGATATATCATGAACCACATCAATTTTCTATAGATCATATGTTGACTCAGTCTAAAAAGGATAAGAAAGAAAAGAAAGGGATAAAAAGGTTTGTAATAACTATGGCTGAGAACATAGATTATTTGATGAATTTGGATGCCCTTCCATTGATTTAAATGCCATAGCCTTTTGATCCCAATTCATCAGCTAGCCAACAATTGGTTAAACAAATGCAAAAGGGAAAATTACTCTCAGATGTAGTGCAAGAGTGGGTGGGATTGATGTAGAAGCATCAAGCTTGGATTTTTTTGGAGTTACACATTTCATGGTTAGGGATGTTTTTGAGACACATTGGGGAACCTTTCCTTAGATTTCATAGAGATTGGATGGATTGAGTTGAAGTTTGAGTTGTATTTACCTTGCTATTGAAACTGTGTTTTTTGGTTTCTGGGTGCTTGTTGTAGATTGTGTAACTTATTTAAAAAAATTAATGAGAGGATTTTATTTTTAGTAATTGAAGAGGGCCTAGATTAAATCCATTTTTCAAAGGAACAAGTTCTAATTCCTCATAAATTGGGTAATATGGAAATTCTCCTGGAGTATCAATTTATGGCAGTTGTGCGCAATAGTTTTTTGTGCTTGACTTTTGAGATGGATACACACTTATCCTTGATGAATCAGAATTTTCAAATTTAAGGTGTTGTAGATGACCTAAATTATTACCCATAGTTTTAAGTGTGAGTTCTAATTCACTTAGATCTATGAGATATCACAATTTTTCTCGGATATCAATTTCTAGACTTTTAATTTTTGATGTAGGCTGACTTGTGGCTCTTTAAGTATTTAATTTTGGTTTTTATCATTTTGGCATGAATTTTGGCTTAGATTAGTATAATTAGGGTTCTAGGGTAGAGTCTTAATAATTAAGTATAGTAGAGGTGTCTTAGGTGGAGCATCTTAGAGGTAGAAGTTCATATTTGAGTCTGGAGATCTCTCCTTCTTTGAAAGATGTATTCTTCTTTGTAATGGTCATAACTCAGAAGGCCATATAGTTAGGCATGTTGGATGTAAACTTATTGATTATATGATATATTGTCTCTCTAGATCTAAATCTCCCTCCTCTTGTTCATTTTTTTCTGTGTGTTTGTTTGTCAATTTCTAGATCACCATATTTTGGGATACATCTGAATTACCAATGCATCAGTTGGCATCAGAGCTCTGTTTTTCCTGAGTGTACAAGAAGATCACCAAAGTGTGATGTAGTTTTTACCAAGACCTTGGTTGGGAAAAAATTATCAAAGAAGAGTTTCAATTTTGGAAGTCCTAGCTAGTTGGAAATTTGGTGTAGCGTGGCAGGTTTGTGGATTGGCCTACACTTGCAGAGGACTCACTATTTAATTGTTTTTTGTATGTGTAAATATGATTTTCGGAAGGATAAATGTTGATTTAGAGTTATTGGACATGCTGAGGAAACTTTTAGTAGGAGTAGAAGCTACTGAGTTAGCACAAAATCGTAGAAGACATCTTGATGAATATGATTCTTTTTGGGATCATTTACATGAAAGGAATGATGATCTGGAAGCATTTGATTTGAGTAGGCATCTAAGGATTACAAAGAAGGTTTGTTGGATAGTTAAAGATATTATGAAGAGAAGAAGACATATCATGAAAGTAAATGATGATTTTTCTAAAATGGAGGAAATATCTTTTGGTTTTCATGAGTAGATGGATTGATCTGACATGGAAATTGTAGAGCATCTTGTTGTGCACAATGAGATTGTTGAAGAGGATATTTTCACTTATGTTGGCAAGGAATTGGATGTTATTAAATAGAAGGATTTTAATATTGGAATGGATGTGATTGAGGACTTATCTATTGTTTCTATTGTAGATTTGGAGTTATATGCTCATTCTCTTATGAATGATGTTGATCTGGATGTTGCTTGTGGTAAGAAGATGGATTTACTTTCTAGTAATATGATTGAGGGTTTCAGAGGTGTTATTGATATGGATTTACATGATGTTGTTTTTTTCTGATATGAATCTAAACTTATATGTTGCTACTGAGATGTTGAAGGATATGTAAGTTACTATTAATGTGGATTTTGATGATGCTATTGATTTATGTGTTGCTAGAAGAATGAATATATATATACGGTTATGAGTATGGATGACATAGGGTTATTGTTGCATGTTCTATATATGGATTCATTGCCTGTTGATTTGGTGGAAGATTCCTATGTTACGGATTTATATGATTTTGGTATGATGGATCTAAGTTTATATATTGTTCATGATTGGGTTTATGAAATGGATATTGTTGCTGATCTGGTTTTCATGTATGAGGATGATATTATGGAGTA
This sequence comes from Cupressus sempervirens, assembly GCA_028749045.1. Lineage (NCBI taxonomy): Eukaryota > Viridiplantae > Streptophyta > Pinopsida > Cupressales > Cupressaceae > Cupressus > Cupressus sempervirens. The sequence continues at coordinate 960,021,067 of CM053792.1, read as the reverse complement.
TGCTAATGACAAGTTGTAGATGGAACATTATGTTTTTCAGTTGAGTTCATATGTTGATTGGTTGGATGAGATTTTTATTTTTGAATGAATGAAGATAGATGGTTTATTTTCATATTTTTTCTATTGAATTTTTTGGAGTGGAAGCCTTTGGTAAAGGTGAAGTTGGTTGCTGATCTTTCTTTGTGCATCAAAGTATGGGACACACTTTTCTATTTACCTGGGGAATTTTATGTAGGAGTATCAAGCTTGGATTTTTGTGGAGTTATGATTTTCATGGTTAGGGATGTGTTGGAGACACATTGGGGAAGCTTTCCTCATGATTGCCTAGAGATTTGATGGATTGAGTTGAAGTTTGAGCTATTTTTACCTTGCTGTCAAAATTATGTTTTTTGGTTTTGGGTGCCAATTGCAGATTGTCTAACTATTTTTTCACAATTAATGAGAGGATTAAATTTTCAAAGATTGAATAGAGCCTAGATTAATTTCTTTTTTCAAAGGCACAAGTTCTAATTCCTCATAAGTTGGAAAAAATGGCAATTCTCACAAAGTATCAATTTCTGACAATTCTATGTGATAGTTTTCCATGCTTGACTTTTAGGATGGATGCACACTTAATCTTGATGAATCAGCCTTTTAAAATTTAAGGGGTTGTAGAGGACCTAAATTAATACCAATAGTTAAAATCACAAGTTCTAATTCAATTGGAGCTAGGAGATATCGCGATTTTTCTCAGATATCGATTTCTTGACATTTAATTGCCGATGCAGGCTGACTTTTGGCTCTTCAAGTATTTAATTTTGGTTTTTAGCATTCTAGGCCAACTTTTGGCTTAGATTGGTATAAGTAGGGATCTTGGTTAGAGTCTTACTCTTTAAGTTTGGTAGAGGAGTGTTAAGTGGAGCATGGGGAAGTCTTAGGTGGAGTAGCTTGGAGGTAGAAGTTCACATTTGAGTTTGGAGATCTATTCTTCTTTGTAATGGCTATAACCTGGAAGGCCATATAGCTAGGCATGTTGAATGTAAACTTCTTGGTTTGAATATATGATATATTGTCTCTCTAGATTTGAATCTCACTCCTCTTGTTCATTTTCCACTATGTTTTTGTTTTTTGGTTTCTGGATCACCTCATTTTGTGGTACATCTAGATTATTGTTGCATCAGGGATCCATAGTAAAGGAGTGTAGTAAATTTATTTTAGATTTCACTACCATTTATGTAGAAGGAGAAGTACTATTGGGTGAGGTGAAAACCCTTGTTTTGGTGTGTGAAGCTGATCAAATTTGGTGTCAAGCCATTGTGTTTCAAGTCCATGAAGACGAACAATATGGTGTGTTGAAGTTTCTAAGCAAGAATCAGATGAAAAATGTAGACTCATGCATGTTGTTCATCCTAAAAAATAATATGGGTTGGAAGGATTTAATTTAAAAGGGAACCATCAAAGAGATATGAGCAATGGAACTTGAAGTCGTTAGAATGCATAAAGAGCTCTTGAGGGATATGTAGATTGGCAACCCTATAGGTATTCTATAGTTTGAGGATGACAACATGGACTTAGAGGTTTTAAGCAAGAGCTTCAATGATGCCATGTCTAGAAAAAAGGATAGGAAAACCCCTACTTCCAGAGACTTCACCACCCCAACCAATATTAAATCAATGTGAATAGGGACCTTATGCCAAGATAAAGTCGTAGGATTAGGGAGCTCAAGTGTCAAAAAGATTCCTATCGATAAAAACTACTCAACTTGAAAAATACTCACTCCCACATAATGTAGGAATTTATGAGCTCCTTCAGGAGCTGGAAATTAGTCAAGCAGATCGTGGCAAATAGAGAAAAGACTGGCGAAGATGTTTAGTTGCAAATAATTATTTTTGGCATTTGAATTTTCAAAACTATTTAAGAAACTATTTATTTGTTCATAACTATTTCCAACTGAAAGGATGGGTTTTGATAGAGGCCTTTTTGGGTTTGTAAAAGACTATAAATGATGGAGCATTTGGCTAGAAGGGGGTTATATTTTAGTAGCTTAAATATACTTTGATAAATTTTAGTACTATTAAAGTTAGTTGGATGGAAATAGTAATAGACAAATAGTAATAAAGCTCTCTTAATGACTTTGTGCTTGGGAAATATTTTTGAATATATATATATCTATCATATTTTGTTGTGCTTTAAAACTTAGTGTTTGAGTAGAATCAATTATGGTTACTTTGCGAGCTGTGATGGGTAATATTGTATGACATCTACTACTATAATTCTTGTTGTTTGTATTTATCTCTCATTTCTCAAAATTGATTTAAGTCCCTATAGAATTTAAGTTTATATTTAAGTCTTGTTTACTTGTGGAAAGACTATGAGATTTTCATTCATTGTTAAATCTTAGAAGTTGTAGACCATTACCTCAGTACCCATGAGTACATGAGTGTCCCTTAAGCACTTTCTGGAAAAAGTGTGTAATTTGTTCATTTGATCTTTTGAATTTATCAATAAATCATTTATAAAGGGAGTTGTACCTATAAAAATTAAAAGGAAAATGATTAACATAACACTTACCCAACTATTATGAACATTATTGGATTTTCTAGCCTTGGGCATAGATTAAATTATTTCTTTTTATAGGAGAAGAATGTATGTTCACTAACACAGTCATTTGAAAGACTTAATAGTCTATGTAAATCCTTTAACAAGGTGACATTCTAAATTTAATGATATAATTCCTTTGACAAGGCCACTCCTAATAGGGTGATTAAATCCTCTAACATAGTCACATTTAACAATGTGTATTGCAAACCTTTAATAGAGTTGGCTCCTAACAAAGCTCACTTTGAAAGAGTGAAAAAGTGGTGACATGTTGTTGGTGGTTTTTTCCATATTGGGTTTATTAGTATGTTATGTTTAGGATGATAATTTTATTTATTGGTACAGTAGAGACTAAGCAACAACATGATAAGTAGAGCAATGAATGTTTTATGTTTAATTGTTCAAGTGGTACTTATGGACCTTGAGTAACTAATTCATCCCTCCCCCTCTTAGTTATTTTATAAATTTTAAAGAGAAATAATTCTTCAATTGTATCTTGTCATTGATGTTACACAAATGTTAGTATTAATTGAGAAATGAAAAGTTTGTAGTATTAACCTTGTATATCTCAATATTGATTGAGTACTTAGATAAAGAAGCAACTCTAGTGTAAATCAAGTAGTTGGTTAATGAAGGATATCATGCTTCTAGTATTAATTGAGTGGTTGGGGATCAAAGGAATCACAATGTTAACTGAATGTTCAATCCTAATTTTGACTGAGTAACAACAAAATTTATTTGTCTAATAATTAATTGTTTGAAGATGACTATTTGGATGATTATTAGTTATTTGGAAGGGTATTGAAGATGACTTGAAAGAACCTATGATATATAAGAAAGGTCAAGTTGTGAGGATAGAATGTAGAAGTGGAATATGAAATAAGATGCATACATGAGTGAAGGAAAATGTAGAGTAGGAAAGTGTGGAAGATAAGCTACAAAGAACATCTAATTAGTAAAGATCTAATGATTAAGCTAGAATAGAGATATGAATCTACAAAGATAGGTTCTCCATAAGTTAGGTCAAATTTTTGTTGCCTTCTAATCATTGTAGTAGTAAAGAAATAGGTCAAATTTTTGTTGCCTTCTAATCATTTTAGTAGTAAAGAAATATCTTAACAAAGTTGACTTAATAGTCATTTTGTAAATCCTCTAACAAGCTGACATTTCAAGATTGAAGTAATTGAAGACCTCTAACTAGGCCATTCATAACATGGTGATCTAAATCCCTTAACAAGGCCATACTTAATAGTATTTTTTTTAGCCTTTAATAGATTGGCTCCTAATAGCACTCACTTCAGAAGAGTGGAAAATATTGTGACTAGTTGCAAGGTAGTTTTTCTCAAATTGGGTTTACATGTTAAATCTTGGTATCATCTGTGCTCATTTTATTTTCTTAATTTTTTAGTTTCAACAACTAATTTACTAATGAATAAAATAGGTTAATAATCATAAGATTTCTTTCTTGACCGAGTAATAATAATATTCTAGTGTTAACTGCATTGGAAAACATTGCATGATTAGTGAAAGTTTGAATTGACATCTAGGGACACATAATTATTTTTGTGGTAAATGATTCACCCCTCCCCTCTTAGTTATACTCTTCATTTCCAACAATTGGTATTAGAGATTTTGGTGCTTGTAGGAAAGGTTTCAAGGACCTAAGCCAAAGATCAAGATGTATTACAAAAGGGATATTTCTACGATTAACAAAGACAACTTTTCAACATGGCAAGAATTGAAGAAGCTTCATCTATCAAGCATAAATGATGTTGGTCTATTCTACTGGGAGAAAAAATATGTACCACCACCTAAACCTATGACTATGGAACAAATGAAAGAAACTAAGGATCACAATATAATGATGATTAATATAGCTTTCTCTATGAAATATTTGAAATTTGATGAGGTTAATGTTGGCAATATGGTCAGATAGATGTTTTGATAGTTTTCATTTATGGCAACATATATTTACAATTCATTTATGCATTTAGAGTTAGAAAAGTGTCTAAGTATTAGACAGTTTGTAGTAGCAAAGAGAGAAAATGTGATGTGCACAGACAACTCATTGTGAGTTAGCTTATGCACAGTTGAGCAAAGTTATATGGTAGTGTCATGATGACATAAACCAGTGTGCATGTGTGTGTAGATTGTATGATGAAAGTTATGATTGAAATACTAGTATAGGTATTTAAATAGTAGAAAAAAGAATTGGATTGTACGAATTGAGGAATTATTTTGATGACAAAATGATTGCTAAGTCATGATGAGTTAACTATGTGGATATTATTCCATAAGTTATCTTATATTATGCCAAGCATGTGAAAGTCTGAAGGCTGATTAAGTAGTGAATTGTGAATATGTGAGGTATAAGTAAAGATCTTATCTTGCAAAGATAAGTGGTGCGGCATATGTATGATCTATGCAATATTTGTGATTGATGTGAAGTTGATAAGAGGATAAGTGAACTACATCTAATGTACGATCAAAGAAAGTATGAAATACAATAGGCAAAAAGTACTACCATGTATCTATATCTATTCTTGTGAAGAACTAAATTGTATAATTATATGTTAGGCCAGTGGGCTCTTCTTGCATACATTGAAATTGATCTACCAACTCCTAATAGAGTTGAGGCTTCTAACAAGGTCTAGTCCTCTAACAAGGAATCAAGACACTATATGTATTTTGTAGACTCCTAATAGGGTCAATATCCTTAACAAGATCCTATTTTTTAGTGAATCATCTAGTGGGTATCATCCCCACCAAGGTTTTCCATTGGCTAGGGTTTCCCTAGATAAAAATAATGGTGTTATGAGCTCTCTATTTGTATGGTTATATTTATTGTTTAGCATTGTTTTTTTACTTTCATATGCAAGTTATAAAGTAATTAAAAATATTCAATTATGGGAAAGAGTTTGTAGGATACTGATTCATCCCCCCTCTCACTATTATCTATTTCTAAGAATTGGTATTAGAGCCTAGTTACTCTGAAGAAGTTGAACAAGTTGAGTAAGATCCCTATAGATATGAAATAGTTGAAGAAAAACCTTGAAGAAGCTCTTGAGAAGATTGACCTTCTTATTGAAGAAAGAGATAACTTGAAAGATAGATATGAAGATGCAAAAGTTTTCATTGGTAAACTAAAAGACAAGATTGGTGATATTAAATCTAGCAAGGAATCAATTATGCAGACTAGTGATAATGATGAAGTAGGAAATCTCTAGAAATAAAACGAGATTTTGAAACATGAACTAAAAATTGCTGAACTTAAGTTGAGTCTTAAGAAAAATGGTGGCAAGAATGAACCTAAACTAAAAATTGAGAATGCAGATCTTAGATCCCAGTTAACTCAAGTTACATCTAAACTAGATATTATCAAGATTGAGGATGTAGAATTAGAAAAGGATAATATCATTGTGAATTGAGAATTAACACAAGGTCAGCAATAGTTAGAGAAAATTTATTTCAGTAGTGAGAAGATAGATGAACATATATTTCACTAGAGATCTTCTTATGAAAAGACATGACTTGGAAATATTAATTGAGAGAAATAAACTAAGAAAGTTGAAATTAGAAGAGAACTATATCTAGTTATTGAATACCCTAAGAAATTTGATCTGAGTAAGGTAGAATCTAGAACATCTACTGATGTATGAAAGGAAGTTGAGTTAATTGATTTATTAGTGAAACATGATGAACCTATGAAAATAGAGAAAGTTGATAAACCCAAGCAAGATGAACCACTCAAGGAAGTAAGATGTGAGTTCAGAGGTAGATGCTTCATATGCAATGAAGTTGGACACATGAAAAGAGATTGGACAGGTAAGTCTTTTAAACCATTTACAAATTTCTATTGTTATAATTGTCATGGTTATTGACATAAAGTAGTAGAATGTAAGAAACCTAAGTTTGATGGGAATAATGGAAATAGTAGAATGCTCAGGAATACTAACCTTACAAGTAATAAAAGAGGGAGATCCCAAAGTAGATACAATGATGGTGAGAAAACTAATGGTGAAAGAAATCATATGTATGTTACAAGTATAAAAATCCTAGACACATTGTAAGGAATTGTAGAGCACCCCATAATCAAAATGAAACCAATCAAAGGAGAAATGCACTTGTATGTTAGTTATTAAATAAATTTGGACACACAACAAGATTTTGTATAATAGACATAAGGAACTTTAATAGGAATCCTAATAATAGGAGGAATAACAAAAAAAATGAAATAAGGAATGATAAATACAATGATAATAGTTAGAAGGAAGAAGCCAAGGAACATGTTTATGAATTCAAAGAAGAATTTGTGATAACTAAGGATCTAGATGTTGGAATTATGATATATTTCTCATTAGTACAAACACTTATTCAATCCTAAATATCCATCTCATCACTTAATCTATAGTATACATTGAGCATTCAGTGGTTGCCTTATAAGTTTAGCAGGTAAATAGTTCTCACTGAGCATTCCAGAGGATACTGAGTGAATGAGAAGTTCAGAAGTGTTTACCAAGTGAAAAAGGTAAACAAAGGACTTAGTGTTCACCAAGAAAAGAAAGGTAAATGAAGAACTCACTATTCACCGAACAAAGCCAAGTAAACGAAGAAGTTAGTTTCTACTGAGTGACACTATATCTACCAAGTCACCAATGGTTACCGAGTTCCAAGTGGTGTTGTGTGGCTAGTATGAACCGAGCCTCTACTTCAATCGAGTGCATGATGATGCTGAGTAATGTAGTGGATGTTGAGTATCAAAAGGTCATCAAGTCAGCTTGAGGAACCTGAGTTTTCTACTATCTGGCCGACTCAATAATGTTTTGTTCACTTATGTTTTGGCCGACCTTGCAGTTGTAAATAATGGAATGGTATATATATATTTAATGTATGATATCATTTGTAGTATGTTATGATGTGTATGAAAATATAAAGAGAGTGATGTTTGCATGTGAAAAAGGTATTGCTATATTTTGAGAAAAATGAAAGTGAATCAGTAGCAGAATAAAAGGAATACAACAAGGTCAACATAGGAGCAGAAAAGTTATATCTATCACATCAAGTGATCAATGCAAAAATGATCTTATTAGCAAATAGTTGTAAGAAAATCCACTGATTCATCCTAATAGGTGAATCAGTTTATAAATCCTTTAATAGGGTAGAATTAATAGTCTTTTTTCAAATCTCCTGACAGAGAGCATACTTCATTGTATGTTTTTAAATCCTCTAACAAGGTGGATCTAGCAGTCCTACTTGCTCCTAACAGGGTAGATCATCAGAAGTGATCATTGTAAGCCTTAATAGGCCAACTTTATATTGCAGTATTGAAGTTTTTGTGGGCATCATCCCCACCCTAGTTTTACTTTCTATTTGGAAGGTTTTTGGGTCACCAAATCTCTATTTTCATATGCAATAAATGTTTGATCTTTCATTTATGCAGTAGATTAGATGAATGAATGATGAATGGCTAAAATGCTAAAGTGTTTGAAAGTTTTACAAGTTATTGATTCACCCCTCCCCTCTCAGTAACCTATCTTATCCTTAATATTGCTAACAATTGGTATCAGAGCTTTGTGGTTCTCAGGATAAAGTTTGATAGATTGAGCAAAGATCAAGGAAAATGGAGATATTCAGACTTGACAAATCTATTGAAAATGAAAAGCTAGATCTGGAAATGGCCATAGCTCAACTCAAAGAAGCAAAGGTGCATCTTTCTCAACCTCTAAAAAGAAGTAAGGAACTTGCAAGAAAAATGAATGATCATTAGTATGTTGAAGAAAAGATTGAAGACCTTTTACCATCAAGTAGTTCAAATGAAGCTAATGAATCAATCAAGGAACTCCTAGCAAAGAATGGTTCTCTGCAGGAAGAAGTATGGAAGCTTAAAAGAGAACAAGAAATCTAATCAATCAGGCTATGTGAAGTTTTGGAATAGAGAAACAAGGCAAATGAAGACTTAGAGGTAAGAAATAATCAATTCCTTCAGCATGAAAATCTTGTAGGCCAACTATCTAATGCAAATGAAGAAATTATGAATCTAAGATTTGAGAATGAAAGTTTGAGAAATGATTTAATCACTGAAAAATAAATCAATGCAAGCTTATAAAGTGATATGAGATCTAAAAGACAAATCAATGAAAGTTTGGAAAATGAATTAATCACTAAAAGGAAAGTCAATGAAAGAATGATGAAATCTCAAGTAGACATGACTCAATTAAATCAGCAAAGTGAGAAAAACTTTCATAGACAAAAAGGTAAAGCCGGTCTTGGATACAAGGAAGAAGGTGAATCCTCCAAACAAGGTGCCCAAAGGAATCAAAGACCCACTTGCAGTCATTGTGGTAAATTAGGTCATACATCAAACAAATGTTGGAGTAATGGAAAGGCATAATTCAATGGTAAATGCTTCAACTGCAATCAGGATGGTTACAAAGCTAATGAATGCAAAGAGAAACCAAAATTTGAAGGCAAATGTCACAAATGCAAGAAACAAGATCACAAGGCATATGAATGTAAATAAAAAACATTCAATCTAGTAGAACAAATTATCAAAGCAATATTTGGTTGGGAGTACGATACTTGGTGTAGGTGTCACTATTGTGGAGAATATGGACACATTGGGATAAACTGTGCAAGACATCACCTAAGAAAGAAGGATACAACCATAAGATGTTACACATGTACTGAACTTGGTCATATAGCCAAGAATTGCATGAATACTAGAAGAATTGAAGATGAAAAAAAAGCTAAAGCTGATAACATTCAGAAGTAGATGAGACAACAGTGGATTCCTAAATCTATCGAGCAAGACAGTTCAAATGATGGTCATGTCAATCAAGAAATGGGTGACTCCACCATTTCCAATTAGATTTAAGAAGAATCATGAACTGCATCATCAAGCCATATTTCAAGCAGTCCTAGAGTGAAAGAGTGCAAATGATCAAATTAGTATTTTAGATATAAGGATCAAAGAAAAGTTATCAGTCACTATGTTGCATCTACCGAGCAAGGTTGGTTGAAGACCTTACCGAGCTAGGTTGGGAGTAACTAAAAGTTTTGTTTGATCATCGAGTTACAAGCTTCTACTGAGCAAGTGAATGACAGAATGGAAAGCACTATGTCATCACAACTACCTTCATACCAAGCATTAATGATAGTATATTTGTCAAAAGGGCATAATTTAATTTCATTTTTCATCGCGATTTCAGAGCAAAGAAATTTCTAGTGAATCCAAAGCAAATTCCAAGCGATTTCAAGCAATTTTCAAGTAGAGAATTTTTTCAAGATTTTCTTGTACTTACCGAGCAGCTATGTCATCCACAAGCACCAACAACACCAAGGAAAAAAGATGTTCAAAAATTTTGGTAAAGGGTACAGAATGGAAAGCGCCCAACTTTAAGATTGTTCCGATCGTTGTAGAATCACTCGACCCAACTGGAGCTCAATCAAAAATACAACCTAAGGTACTTCTTATCAATGATATTCATACTCATATCAAATGTTCTATTCAAGAAATCAAAAACTTAGAGATGGACAATGCCCTAGGTGAAATGAGTGTAGATGGCTCTCTGAAACCTGAGTTCAAGCATCTTGAAACCAAAGGCTTGACTCATATCTCGCATATGCCTAGAAACTTCCAAACCAAATGGATTAGGTATATTTTGATTTGGGTGCATAATGGACAATTATGGTTAGAGCAGCTAGTGCTAATCACAAAGAAGATGATTCACAAAATCATGAGTCACCCTATGCTCAATAAAGAAAAAACCACCAAAACCCTAGGTCGGGAGGAGCTACAGAAGCAAACCCTAGTTGAGTGGGATGGTAGAGGTTTAAAGGTCAACACTGTATTAGATGTTGAACTAAGATTTGGCATTCATTTAATTGCATATAAATTATACAGTTCCAGTAGATTGAATAGTGTACCTTGTGAAGCTATGGATTTGGCCCTCAAGATTGTAAAGAAAAACCTTGAATTTGATCTATCTGAAGTATTGCTGAGACAATTGAATAAAAATATGGATAGTATAAGGACTTCCAAGAATAAACCTTGTAAATTCAGTTCTCTATTGATCTATTTATTTTTCTACGCTCAAAAATTCTTTCCATCTAAAGGAACTATCGTATGAAGAAAAGACATTCCAATTTTGTATAAGATAAATGAGTTTGTAGCAGAGATGGGTGAAAATTTTGATATCATCATGGGCAATTATTTTGAAGATTTCAAGGAGAGAATGAATAATAGGTTTCGAATTCCACCAAAATTAGTTGAAGATTACAGAGATGATGTATGCTTCATGATTGACTATGATAAGGTGTACATCCAGGCAGTCAGAGTTGCATGGGTAAAACCTCTTCCCTATGAGGTAAACATTGATGAAGCTAGAGAAATCATAGAAGCACTAGTAAATGAGCCAGTAGACCCAAGGCAAACAATTTTTGGAACCTATGATGAAGCAAAGGCCAGAATTGAGCTTGAAATCAAGCTACCACATGCCATAAGCAAAGGCAAGAGGAAGATACCAAAATTGAAAATTGCATTTGGCCCTCTTATGCTAACATAAGGAAAAGGTGAGGATGAAGGAGATGATGAAGAAGAAGGAGGAGAAGAAGAAAAAGAAGATAAAAAATCTGAAGAAGAACCTCCGAAGAATAAAGCAAAGGCAATAATTACCAAACCTAAGAAGAAGCCTACTACAATATTCACAAGAAGAACCATAAAAGGTAAGCAGGAACCTATACTAGTTAGGCCTACACCCACATTTGAGGAAAGGCTTAAACAATTGGAAGAAGGAGCAGGCATCACAAATTTCAAGGCATTGAAATTTGAAACTAGAATAGATGCTAAGAAAATGCAGATAGAGGAACTAGTACTCAACAAGATGGGTAAATGGAAATACTCCCTAGACCAACTTGCCTCCCACATCAAAAAATAATTTTTGGAGAGATTGCAACTGAGATGGGAGTCAGCCACCCAAGTGGTAAAAGACATCTATGAGCAATCTCTGAAGAATCTTAGACCAAGTCTCACTAGAGAAAAAATAAAGACTGAGATGAAAAACCATGAAGGTAAGATGATGATAAGATTTCGCACATGTTTAATTTTGATCAAAGACATTGAGCATGTTGTAAATGAAGCTACAAACATGTGTAAAAACATCTATCGACTGCATAAGCCTAATGAAGACCCAATGGAAATCAAGGATGATGATAGTAGTGATAGTGATGATATTGATGGCACTCCATCCATCACAGTCTCACCAGGAGAGCTGCATGCATTAATGAAAGAAGACAAGGAGGAAGAAGGAATGAAGGAAGAAGCTAAAGAGGAAGATAAGGATGAAGATGATCCAGTAAAAATTTCTCAACAGTTATTGCATCCCTTTCCTCACTCTCCACCTAAAACTATCACATCATCTAGGTTGGAGTCAGCTTCAGTAGGTTTGATAGCTTCGACAAGTGAGATTGTGAGCACAATTTCTACATCAATTGCTCAATCTTCACCAGCCTCCTCCTAGCTCTAGGTATCTAAAATAGATGTGCCAATCACTTCATCTACCAAGATGATTTCTACTTCTTTAGCTATCGAGCCAGCCTTCTTAGATCCATCATCATTAGTTAGAATAATAGTAAGTTCCACAATTTTGTCTTCATCAATTCTAGCTTGTTCTAAAATTTTGTCAGCATTATCTGCATCTACTTCAAATCTAGTTAGTTCAGATACTGCCATACTGACTGTATCATCATTTTTGGGAAGTATTCTAGTTTTTGATCCGGTAAATACTCCTATTGGCACTCAATCCTCAACTCTTATCCCAGTTTTCACTACTAGTCCTTCCATCTCCACTATTGTGTCTATTCCTAAGGTCAAACTAGTCATCACAGAAGTCAAACAAAAGCAACCATTAAGACTTCTGATCATTGGAAAGGAAATTCTAGAAGACATTGATTTAGACACAGAAATAGTGATTCCAAAAATTGACTATGAAAATGCTACCATTGAAAGATGAGGTATGCTAGTCAACTAATAGAGATGAAGGATACGTAGAAGCAGTTAAGGTCTGAAAGGGATAAGGAATATAGAATAATTGAAAATGCCAAGAATATAATTATAGATGCTATAGGTGTTGAAGTAGATTCTACTCAACACATTTTGATTTAGTTAGAAGAGGCTATAAAAAAATTCAATGAGGACACCTCTGGTCAAGAAAAATTGATTGAAAAGGCTGAAAGAAAATTTGATAATAAGGTGCTTGAGCACATTGCAATAAAATAGGTAGAATTGTCCACAATTTTGGCCAATCTTGAAAATTCTTTTAATAATGTTACTTCACTTTTTGCCAAACTTTGTGATGTTACCGAGTATACCAAGGAGAACAAAGAAAAATTAAATAAAATTGATGAGGATATGAAGGTCAGTGCCCAAATGCTGCAACTTGACCCCAATTCAAGTTCATCCCATCATCTTAGAATCAGATTTTTGTTAGAAAAGTAGGTAGAATTGTTGAGAGAGGAAGCAAGGATTAGATCTACTTTGATTGACATTCAGAATATGATCCCTCCTATCATGGACACCATGCAAAAACACATTGTCTACTCCAAAGCATTGATCCATAACAATAATTTTTTAGTTGCAGATCACATGATTGAACTTTTAGCTAAAATTCAAATAGCACTCTCCACCTGCAAAATTTTGCAAGAAAGTTGGGATAAGACTTTGGATCTTATTCTCAAGGTACATTTTGAGTTTATCTCTCATTTTGGTGTTTCTGTGTAAATACATATTGTTGATTTTGGCATTATTGTCAAAAAGGGGGAGATAGAGTACCAAAGAAGAGATAGAGAGAAGAGATAGAGATATATGTAAATAAGAAAGCCATGTGTAAAGATAGAAATATTTGTAAATATTCTATGCATATTGTATGGGGGAGATATATGTAAATTAGTACATCAAATTTTGCACATAAGTTTTGGCTCATAAGTGTTTTTGTCACTAATTTCAAAGGGGGCGATTGTTGGAATTATGATATATTTGTCATTAGTGCAAACATTTATTCAATCCTAAATATCTAGCTGATCACTTATTCTACAGTGTATACCAAGCATTCAATGGTTACCTTATAAGTTCAGTAGGTAAAATTTTCTTACCGAGCATTCAGTGGTTACCTTATAAGTTCAACAGGTAAATAGTTCTCACCAAGCATTCTAGAGGATACTGAGTGAATGAGAAGTTCAACAGATTTTACCAAGTGAAAAAGGTAAACAAAGGACTCAATTTTCACCAAGCAAAGCAAGGTAAATAAAGAACTCAGTGTTCACCAAGCAAAGCAAGGTAAACGAAGAATTTAGTTTCTACCAAGTGACACTATATCTACCAAGTCACCAATGGTTACCGAGTTCCAAGCAGTGTTGTGTGGCAAGTATGAACCAAGCCTCTACTTCTATCGAGTGCATGACAATGACGAGTAAGGTAGTGGATGTTGAGTATCAGAAGGTCACTGAGTCAGCTTGAGGAACCTAAGTTTTCTACTATCTGGCCAACTTAGTAATGTTTTGTTCACTTATGTTTTGGCCGACCTTGAAGTTGTAAATAATGGAATGGTATATATGTAATGTATGATATCATTTATAGTATGGTATGATCTGTATGAAAATATAAAGAGAGTGATGTTCGCATGTGAAAAAGGTATTGCTATATTTTGAGAAAAATGAAAGCGAATCAGTAGTAGAATAAAAGGAATATAGCAAGGTCAACATAGGAGCAGAAAAGTTATATCTATCACATCAGGTGATCAATGAAAAAAGGATCTTATCAGCAAACAGTTGTAAGTAGATCCACTACTTCATCCTAATAGGTGAATCAGTTTATAAATCCTTTAATAGGGTAGACATAATAGTCTTTTTGTAAATCTCCAAATAGAGTGCATACTTCACTGTATGTTTGTAAATCCTCTAACAAGGTGGATCTAGTAGTCCTACTTCCTCCTAACAAGGTAGATCATCAGAAGTGATCATTGTAAGTCTTAATAGGCCAAATTTATACCATAGTATTGAAGTTTTTGTGGGCATCATCCCCACCCTAGTTTTACTTTCTATTTGGAAGGTTTCTGGTTCACCAAATCTCTATGTTCATGTGCAATAAATGTTTGATCTTTCATTTATGCAGTAGATCAGATGAATGGCTAAAATACTGAAGTTTTTGAAAGTTTTACAAGTTCCTAATTCACCCCTCCCCTCTCAATAACCTATCTTATCTTGAATATTTCCAACACCAGAAAGCTCTTATAAACTTTTGAAGGAATATTACTTTGATGCATCTCATGAGAAATTGAAGTTATGAATTGTTTGTGACTTATCCTACCTAAATTAAGATATTCTATTATAGGTAGAGCATCAAATGGCTAGAACTCATGTTAGAGAGAGAGAGTTGGAAGTTGCAAAATTTATAGAAGGTAAAGGACATAGAGAGAAAGCTATGGTCAAGTGCACAATTCTAGATATGATCTCAATGAGTAGGAATTTATAAAACAAGTTTACTCATAAATATAGATAGTATTTGAATTTGTGGTAGATACACATTTAATGCACAGTGGAAGTTGAAATGATTTAAGGATCGCAAACAAGATTGTGTACAACACTTGTTCACATGAAGTGTCTTGAGAGACTTTAAGAGTGATTTGATAGAGAATTAAAGTGTGAAGAGAAGTTTGTGAAGTGCAAAGTTGCTGAATCACTAAAATGTGATTTTAAGGTATTTTATGGAGTTTGAATCTAGTTTTTAAGTGCTTACAATTACAATTCAATGGCTAGTTAGATTGTCTATGATTTGATTAATAGACCATGGTGTGTGTTCAAGAAACATCCATTTATTTCACATTTGGATGATCCGTTGGGCACATTTTTCCAAGTTCTAAAGACCATGCTTCATGTTGAGGATATTAGAAGTTATATCCACTATAAGATTGAAAGCATAGGAGATGAATATATTCACCAAGATTTTGGAGCCATGTGTAATAGTGACCTATCCTTGAAATTTGAGTATGCACACTTGAGTGAGTTGAATTTAGTACAATATATATTTTATATGGAGTTTGATAATCATGATTGGACCCAAACTATTTTGAGTAGGGTACACAATAATTTGTTATGGCTAGGTGATGCATAGAAAGTTATTGAAAATGAGCTAATTCATAAGGCCACATGATTGAGTAATGAGGGATGTCACTATTGACACATAATTTTGGACCTTTGGTTAAGGTATGACCCTCAAGCAACCTCATGTAACATGTAAAAAATCTCAAAAGTGTGTGACTTTTCAATCAGAGATTAAATCTCTGGAGAAGTCTGTGTTCCTTACTATTAGAATGCACCTAACTACTTCTTGAGAGGAAAAAGGAGAAGGAAATGTATGAAAATCAAACTACCTAATCTAATCTAGAGGGGTGATACACCAAATAGTATGTTGATCTACTTCTTTCAATAACTGCACTAAAATCCAATAGACCTAACAAGACATACCAATATCTATATTCTTTCAATCTTAACACCATGGAATATTAAAGAACTAACATAACCATGCAATGAATACAAAAAGTTCACTTAATAAATTAGTTAATTGAAATGAACATGAGCACATAGTGTTGTAATTGCTAAAATATATCCAAAAAAATGAGGTATAATCAAGTTACACAAATTCAACTAATTGAGAATAGATTTGACAATAGTTATTTCTATTGAAAAATATGAAAGATCATTTATAGAGAATATCTACAAAAGATTAGAAAAGAGAGATCCTCTGAAAAACAACAAAAATTTCCTTTATAGGGTGCATGCATAACCTGGGTACAACATTGTGTTTAACTTCAATGACCATGAGGTTTGATTGTAGATGAGAGAAATAATTGAGAGTCAAAAAGAAAATCTGATAATGAAGTACAATTGCTCAATGAACATGATAGAATGACCAAGGACAAGAGTGCACTTAGATGCAAGAGATAAAATCAAACAAAATTTGATCATGATATGCATTTAATAAGCATTGAATGCAATGGCACCAAGGACACCAAAAAAGTGGTTGCAAGAAAAAAAATGCTTTCTCCTATTCACCATCAAAGAGTTGCTTCAAATAGTATTCACGATGCTCCAGGTCAGCCATGTCATCAAGTCAATTGAATTAAACCATCCAACTTTCCATGTAGCCTCATATCTTTTAAGCATTCTACTACCACACACATCTTTCTAACTCTCATGTTAACCTACACCTGTTCCTATTTGTGGCTTCACAACTCATTCTCTTCATTAATTATTTTTCCATGTGAAGTGGTGACATCTTCATTTCATGTCTTATTGCTGCTATACAATTTGAAATCCTTTTAGCTTACTAACCGTAGCAACCTTACAAAAAACATAAAAATGACCACTTGCATCTTTGCAACATTCGATGAATTGACAACTCTTCTACATGTGATGTTGTTAAACCTTCTATTTTACCTTTGTTTCCCCTTCACAACTGGCAAAAACAAAACATGTTTTAACTATGTGATGTTGTGAGCATGGTTTAGATTGACCACCATCAGTGTTTTGCAGCTTCACAACCATTTAACTTAACCACAATATTAACTTTATGAATGAGTGAACAAAGCATTTCACAACTTCACATGCTTAACTCTATGTTACCTTTGACTTCATATGATGTTGCAGTTCTAGGACTTAACATTCCTTTTGTTGTGCGATGTTCTGATGCCTATTTTGGATGATTGCTAGTTGATTTTGTAGCTTTGCAACTAAAAATTTTAACTGTCGATCAGACCATTTGATATTGTGCCAAAGGGAAATTTCCACTTCACTGCCTAAACAAGGGTTTAGTATCATCTCCTTGCAACATTGTGATAACTACATTATTGAGTTCCATCACACCTTTGCAACTTAAAATACCTTTAGGTAGAAATGCTCTACAATCATGCGATCCATAACTTTCACTCCTTCGCAACCTAAACTTTAATGTTAGCCCAAATAGATTTGAAGTCATGCTAATGATGATTTTGAGCGTGTCACACTTTCACAACAAATCTAAAGGTTAAGTCACAAACCAGAGTGATAGGGAAATGAAGCATAATCACATCATTAGAACTTGAAGCACTTATAGGATGGCCATATGATGTAAAAACATATAAGACTGAGGGATATAAAACGGAAGGAATGAGTTTTTTACATAACCCACATATGCTTGGATGGAAAATATGAGTAATTCAATGAATGTGAGACATGACCATCACCCTGGGTGCTTCATGAGGCTCACAAAATTGGAATTTTAGAAGGAGGGCTAAAAAGGATAACATTTCTAGTGACTCAAAGGGATGCTTGCCTATTAAGCATGGACTATTAGCCTTAAATAATCCATTGAGCTACGGTCACAAAAATAGACCTTATGCTGCAACAAAAACTGTAACCCCTACAACTGAAAAATTTAACTTCACTATTTCACAGAGAAATAGCCTTCGCTCACAGACTTCTTTGAAAACAAGAAAACTAGTCTATTATGTATAGAAACCCTTAAAATTATCTAGAAGAAAGGCTTAAGTTAAATTCCATTAAACTAAATTGGCAGAATATCACCATCAGACCTAGACAACTGAAAAGCATTGGCCTCTTTAAAACTAGTGATAACATATGGGCCACTCCACATAGCATCAAACTTGGAGTGTCTACTTGGTTTAAGTCTATCTACATCCCACTTGAGAACAAGTTTTCTATTGTCACAAAGGTTTGTACCATTGTCCAAAGTTTTTACCTAAGGACAACATTGTGAAACATGGAAACAACCTCCAAGCTATGGGACTTGAACTGTGAGGTTGAATCTCTAGAGAAGGCCGAATTTCTTTACTATCAGGGTGCACCTAACTACTCTTGGAGAGGAAAAGGGAGAAGGAATACATGAAAGAAAATCTACCTACTCTAACCTAAGAGGATGATGTACCAAAATGGAGTGTTCAAACAAATCTCTATCCATACATGCACTATTGAACCGTCATGACACCAAAAGATATACACATCAAGACTTGGTTTAATCTAACAATCTCATGGAGATTAGAAAACCCAAATGAATGACACAAGGAAAGAGAGGATTCACTTATATACCATTCATAGGCAAAAAGAGATACAGTCATGCAAGATTGTAGATCTCCACAATACACCAATGAGAGGAAAATAGTTCTTGCACTTTGCATCAATGGTTGAAGGAGATAAGGTAGAATGTCATATAGTTCAGAGAGAAAGGGAATTTATAGTGAAATTGCAAAGCAATATCAGAGAAGTCAAAGAAGGGTCGACCGGAACAAAATCTACAAAAAATACCTTTATAGTTCAGGCATAATTGAGATATTTTCTCTAAAGTTACTCCAAAACCACTATCATTAAGTCTTGGTAAGGATCTAGAGAAAATCTAATTTGGGTATAGATTTAGATACAATGAAACTTGCTATTTAGTTGAAATAGGGCTTTGATAGAAACGACACCATTAAACCATTCTGAACAAGTAGATGGATGAACTGAGGTGGTGGAGTGTTCTCTCATTGTTTACTAGACTCAACATTCATTCGAGAGTGGTTGGCATTGATTATGAGGATCAAATCACACAAAAAAACTTGATCTCCTTCATTTTTGGTTCATGAATCAGCAAAGTCATCAAATCAACTGAACTCAACCACTGGGATGAGCCACATGGGCCAATAGTCTTTTAATTTTCTACCACCCTGCAAAGTCTCTGTGCCACCTCCTCAAGACCCTAATTATGGTGGTCACGTAACTACTAGCCTCTAACTATTAATTCCTTAGCTAGGCCCACTAGGACATGTGTCCTTCAGGTGCTTCCCCAGAATGTTTAATTTTATCGCATCTTCATATTTCGAGAAAGTGCTGATCATTGATCTCTATGAGATCAACGATCATGAAAGATCCTCCATTTACTATGCTTACTCTTTGAAATTTTTGGGCCCACAAAAACTCAACATCTAACTTAGCATGACCTGGCACCACCTTGGCATCCAACTATACATAAGGAATAGACCTGACCCCACAAGGACATGCAGGAGTGAGGTATATGCCCACATTACATAACATCCTTGCAACTTCTTATTGCAAGTATGTGCTAGCCATTGATCTATTTGAATCTAATGGTGGAAGGTACAACTAAGAAGATGTGACATCACTACAACTTTAGCTTTTATTCCTTTGAGCCTGCGAGGACACATGGTGACCTAGTGCTTGCTCACATTGTCAGGAAGTCTGACAAAACACAAAATGTGGGAAAGTGGGCGCCAACCAAAATGCCAACTGGACTGAGACCTCTTCCCTCTATGGACCACAAAAGAAGACATACCCACCTGCCATGTGTCATGGAGGTGCTTCCCCACAATTTTTAATAGTCATTTGTTTTGAAAATATGGGAAAGTACCCACCATAGATCACCAAAGATTTGACAGTGCAGAAAGTTGCAGATCAGTGGAAACAAAATAAAAGAAATACCATAAGTTTTAATCATTTTATTTTTGATATTTCCATGTCATTTAAATAATATTTAAATATGGAAGAAGACCATTGGGATGGTTCAAATGTTCAAATTCAAATTTTGGCGAGGGTAAAATTAGGTAAAAGTTTCCTTCCTTGAAGATTCTAGTTGTAGCCTTCTTGTCAAAGCTTCTTTTGACCTTTTTTTGATGTGCCTAAATTGTATGCATGGATCACTATCTTTTTTCTTCTAGCTCAATCAACTCTGCTAGCCTACCTATCATAGCATCATTCTCAACTAGCTCCAATTGATGAGCCAACTTAAGAGAGGGGACTCAATTGAAATAGGAAGCCTTGCTTCCCTTCCATATCCTGAAATAAAGGGTGAGTTCCCAATTTCTATATTGGGTGTAATTCTAACAGCCCAAAGGGTAATCTTTAACTTGGAATTCCAACAACTCTGATTATCTTTAATTTTCCTCCTTATTATTCTGATGAGGTTCTTGTTGAGGATTCAACCAATCCATTTCCTTGGGGGTAATAATTTGAGGAAGTGCACAAATAGATTCCATGTTCAATAGCCCAAGAACTTATATGAGTTAAAAAAAAAGATTTGGCATTATCTAATATGATAGTTGAAAGAACACCAAATTTGGTCACTATTCAATCAAGGAACTCAACCACTAATAGCTCTTTTGTATCCTTCAAAACTACCACTTCTATCCACCTCGTGAAATAATTTTGTGGCTACTAAGATCCATTTGTGACCAGAACTAGAGGGTGAGTTTAATGGACCAATGAAGTCTAAACCCCATTGAGAAAATGGGTGATCTACTTGAATAGGATGAAGAGGAAGGGAAACCCATCTTTATTATCCTAAGAAGAATGCACATTTCTCACATTTCCTTTCCAACTTATGAGAATCATTGAATAAGGTTGTCCAATAATAACCAGCGCTCATTATCTTCATTGCTGTAATCCTAGCTAAGAAATGACCACCAATAGGGCCATCATGGAACTCTTTTAATAACCTTCTGATCTGATCAATTTTTATACACCTCAATAAGAATCCATTAGGATCCTTCTTGAACAATATTCCTATTGACAATTAGCTAATGAAGATATGTCATTTATGGCAACACATGATGTACATGCTTAAAAGAAACCTCAGAAATGAAACTTACCTTTTGGTACTCAAAAATTGTCTAAGTATGATTTTGGTATACAACAGTATTATTTTGTATGTAATTTGTTACTGATGTCATATTATGACTAGAAACATTAGATGTAGATTGTATACATATTGATGATGATGTTTATAACCTCAAAAGTTAGTCTAGACTATACAAAAAAGAGACATTCATGTTTAAGCAATACAATAGAACAATGGAATTAAAGGAAAGGAATTATTTTGTTTACAAAATAATTACTTGACCAATTAGGGCCGACATCCTAGCTATTTACTCTAAGTCAGAAAAGTGTATTGTGGTTTTAGCCAACCCAACAACAATTTATGAAAAGGCATGGTATTTATGCAAAGGACATCTTGCGATAAGATGAGTGTGTAGGTGATGTCAGTTATGTGAGTATTGTGATATGCAAAATTACTATGAAAGTGATATATGTAAAGTTTTTTAAAGCTATTTTTGTGATCCAAGATCAAGCTAAAGATTAGAGATTGGACAAGAAAGAAGTTACTTCCAGAAGTCTAATTACTTGTTTGAGTAGTGAGCTCTTCTTTTAGTTGAAATTACATGTTTGGGCAGTGGGCTCTTCTTGCATACATTGTACTAGAACTCCTAATAGGGTAAGTTATACAAGTATTGTGATATGAAAACTTACTATGAAAGAAATATATGCAAATTTTTGTAAAGATATTTTTGTGATCAAGATTGAGCTAAAGATTAGAGATGAAACATGAAAGAAGTTATGGTACCTACATTCTAGAAGTCAGATTACTTGTTTGGGCAGTGAGCTCTTCTTGTAATTGGAAGTGCATGTTTGGGTTGTGGGCTCATCTTGCATCTACTGTACTACAACTCCTAATAGGGTCATAATGTCCTAATAGGGATTCAAAGTATCCTAATAGGGACTCTCTACACTAAATTTTCTCATTGAATCCTAATCGGTATATTATCTAGTGGGTATCATCCCCAATGGGGTTTTCCCTTGGCTAGGGTTTCCCTAAATAACAAAATATGGTGCTATGAGTTATCTTTGTGCATGGTTACTATTACTATTCAACATTACTTTATCACTTTAGTTTTAATAAGAAAAATAATTTTTACAAGGATTCTAAAACTTGAGAGTTAAAACACATCATAAGGTTGATAATAAGAAGAAAGAGCCCAGCCAGTAAAAGAATGCCAACCAAAAGGCTAGTTCAATAGATAGACAAAAAACCAAGGCTGATAATAAGTAGATAAAGCCCAACCAAAGAATGAAGGAAAACCTAAAGGCTAGTATAATAGACTAACAAACCTATTAGACAAAAATAACTACATCAATCATTCATTCCAAAAGACAGGAAAAGAAAAACCATTGTTAATCCTCTGTCTTTCTCTCCAGCTCCTGCATCATTTTTGCTACTTTATTGGCTTTGTTAATCTTCTTAGCCACCTAGTCCTACTTCTTTTGACTATCCTACTTCATCCTGCTGAAGGTTATGTTAGTATTCACTTTCTCTTCCATCTTATCTCTTTCTTTGTCCTTCTTCTCACTTTCATCCGGAAGACCCCTTGTTTTTAGCATTCCAGTAAGGGAAGAGATATTATCATTGATAGAGGTCAGAATGGTAAGCATCTAATTTGCCATATTATGGTTGTAATTTTCCAAATTGAAGATTCTCTTCTTAGCCAAACTAAGATGATTGCCCTAGTAATTGTAATTCTCACAATCTGGCATTTTCCTTTTCTATTCTAGTTGGCCTATTTTTTTCTCTAAACTCCTCAAACTCATGGTAAAGCCATTTGATTCACCTAAAATTGTCAATCATGTTGTTCCTAGCATTGTTAAGAAAATTTATGCTAGTCTCCTTAGCATTATCCATTATGGCTACCATTGCTAGATCAATGAGATCCTCTAACTGGAGTTGACCCTATTTTTCTTCTAAAATTTTTGGGTTCATTGCCTCTCTTACTATACCCATTTTAGAAGTTCTTACATTAAAGTATCTCTAGGCCATGCACCTATCCTTAATGATCACCTCTCCTCCCTTACCATTTTTCTTCTCCATGTCCAATTCCTAAGGATGAATAGGGGAAAGAGGAATAGTAGGAAGCTCCGACCCAGAATCCACAATCCCCTCAACATCCTTCTTTTTTCACCTCCTCTATTTCTTAGCTGCCTGCTCCTCATTATATCATTATATTTTATCACTTTGTTATGTATGGTTGAAAGTAAAAAATAATGTAGTGCCTCTCCCATTTGACTTCTCTAAGTCATCCAAAGGGATGCAACCTCATTGATCCTTCTTTGAGAAGGGATCATGATTGTGACCATGAGTGGTCTACACCATTGAGGTGATTGGATTTTTGTTTTTGTATCAGTTGCTTTGATTATGCTTTTAGCTATTTTGAGGTTATGATGTGATTTGTGGTTCACTAAGGTTTGTGGCAGTGGTTACCAAGATTG
Organism: Cupressus sempervirens; assembly: GCA_028749045.1. Lineage (NCBI taxonomy): Eukaryota > Viridiplantae > Streptophyta > Pinopsida > Cupressales > Cupressaceae > Cupressus > Cupressus sempervirens. Next base: position 959,997,352 of record CM053792.1, on the reverse strand, counting down.
ATATGGTATCATGAGGTTGTTCTGTGATTACCTTCAGATATGTGCAGAGATTGCACCATGTACTTTTTACCATGCTACACTAGACTAGGTTCCTACAGCATTGATTAGTCATGTTTATGACTGTGTTTTCTTATGTGTTTTAAGTGCCTTTTTGTTCATTCTTTAAACAATTATTATTTAATGCGTAAGTAATTACAAATGGATTATTCATGTTGGATTATTTGTTTATGTGCTGCAGACATTTACCTTGTGATATTTTGATCTGAGAAATATTTGTTACTTATGTTATGTTTGCATTTGAGATGACCTAAGGGTCAGATGTTATACTTTGATTTTAGTATCATAGATATTAGACTACTATGCTATCTAGTTAATCATATTGCATGATGATGACATTTTGAGATGGCAGTGTGTTTTATGATGATATCTGGCTATCTAGTATTTGGACATACCTCTGACTATGTTAGGTGATGGATTTAATACTATGGTTATTTACTTCATTCCTGCATTGTTATATTTATGCAAACGTGAGTGATGTAAATACATTATTTTAATATAATGAAATAAATGGTTAAATTAGGTGATTTAATGCATTTATTGCTTCAGCTATGTTATTATATGCAATTTCACTTGATCGTGTTGTTTAGTGTGCAGGATTTATATCCCTGGCAATGGCACATGGAGTTAGTGATTTAGCCTTTCATATTTTACCAATTTCATCTTGGTATGGTCGAGGTATCCTTAATTAAATGTTTAAATTAAACCTTTTGGTGGTTATTAAATCCAAACTCATTTGCATTATGTGATTTGACCAATGAGCATGTCTATGCATTTAGAGTTTTGCATTGTCACAAAAGTTGTTAGGAGATTTCTGTGTTTTGGGTTTTTGGGCCTTTTAATTGTTTTATTTTAATTTTTTGAAACTTTTCCATAGATGAATTCCTATTTATAGGAATAGCCTATTTTTGTTTGGGTCGATTCGAGGTTTAACTAGTTTGGCTGGTTATTTGCCCTAATCGATTATTCACTCAAAGAGTGAATAAATATCTAAAGAGGAATTTAATTCCTCACTTCTCTCTTTTGAATTAGAAAGTTGGAGAGTAAAACCAAAAATCCTCTTCATGAGAATTTATTGTTTTGTTTGTTGTGGGAGCTACGGGCGTGGGATTATTGCAAGGTTGCGCTCATTCGATCTAGCTCAGGGAAACCTTGGATTGTTGCAATTTTTAGCTACTTCTGCGAGATATTTATTTTATGGTTTAGATTCCCATTTTTCCCTTTTGGATATACTATTGTTTCTACTCTGTTTCTACTTCTATTTTTGTTAGCCATTTGTTTGGAGGCTGAGAACTAGTGTTCCTCTTCATTTCTGTATGTTAGTTCTACCTGGTTGGGCGAGTATGAACATTTTCCTATTTTTCGGGATGAGGGTTTGGGTTGTTGGGCTATTATGCTGGCCGTTTTTGCATACAATTTTTGATTCCTTTTATTTTTGGATTTTTGGAGTTTCTGAACCCAAAGGCCAAATGGGTTTTAATTTTGGAATTTTTTAAAATTTGCGGTTTTTACCTCGTTTTGCATGCCACCCTATTTTCTTAGGTTTTCTTGGCACAATGTGGGTTGTGGACCTAGATGATCCATTTGGATATCAGTTAGACAACTATTGCACTTTTTTTCGCATTGGGATGATTGTCACATTTGTTCTCTCAACTTTGTGTTCAGTTGAGTATTTTCATTCTTGTTGTTATTGTTTCTTTTAGACCTCTGCTTTTGTTTCATGAGTTCTAGGATTCGTATAGAATCCATACTCTCAGATTGAGGTCGATTGAGTGAGTTCATGATATTTGGTCTTGTCACATCATTGAGATTTGTGTAGAATCCATACTCTCATATTGAGGCCAGTTGAATGATTTTATGATGTATGGTTTTTTTTTTGGCTTTAGGATTCGTGTAGAATCTGTCCTCTTGAGTTTCTTTTGGTTGGGTGTTTTATTTTGCATTGTATTCTTATCCTGTCCTTGTGTTGTGATCTTCATGATGGTGGTGGGCCACACACGAGTACATGCATGTACATTTTTCAGGTGACTTGTGAGGCCCAATCTTCTGTGGTACTTCTGGAAGTTATGATCGTTGGGGTTGGGATAGGAGTATGCATGCCCACGGGCACTTGTCGTAGGATGAGCATGGGTAGGGTAGGGTAGCATATGGAGGGGGCCTCTATCTCATATCTTGGTGACCTTAGTCCCATAGGGTTGGAAAAGGATAGGAAGTTTTAAATAAGTGATAACTAAATAAAATGTATGAATGGTAATAAAACTTAAGATAATAAAATACTGCGTCGAGCCATTCCATTGAGGGATGCTGAATCTGCACGATTTGAGCTTGGGCTTGTGGATGCCAAGTGACTCTCCATGATGTTAGTCCCTACTTAGTAGCCTATTGAGTGTCTGACTAGGACCTGCACTCCTTGCATTATCTTAGGTTCTTGGTTGCAACCATCATACTGTTTGGCGTGAGTGTTAGCCTTGGATGTTGTGCTTTCTGTGTGTTTATGGTTGGATCTCTATCTCCATCAGCGTGGCAGGTGTGAACCTATGGGTTCCATGTGGTTCAGAGGTGTAGCTACCTTCACCACTTCTAGGAACTGATGTACAGAGACAGTCTTTTGTCCTACTGCGACTATTGCTGGATGTTTTCACTTTATACTTCGAGTTTTAGAGTATGCTTTCTTGTGATTTATGCTTTCATTGGAATGCTTGGATATCATGTTTAGATGATGTTAGTTTACTTGATGCATTCCCATATTATGATGTTTTGCATATGATTAGATGATGTGAATTTTTGTAGTAGTGTATCTATTGCTTATTGATGTTTAGCATGTGATAGGTGATGTTATCTACTGTAGGATTATCTTATGCTTTTCTACTAGCATGTTAGATTTTCTTATGCTTATATTATTGCATGTTTTAGTAGTGATGTCCCTATTATGACAGTACTGACAATTTGGTCTGTGGCTTGGGATGTTACGCATGGGGGATGGCTAGGATCCATGATGGTCTTATGATGCTATTGATGGTTGCGAGGAACTATGTACTTAGTTTGGTTATTTTGTTTTTGTGATGTTATTTCAGTACATTGTGATATTGCTTTTGTTCACTATGATTTTTATTTTACTATGTTCATTACTGCTATGGTTTAGATGGATAGATGTTCCTCTTTCCTTGCTATTGTTGCTCTCAAGTGTTCATTCCTTGATTTTCGTGGATCCGATACTCCCCGGTGTAGAGGTTTCTTTGTTTTTAAGCTTTTCATTTGTGTTTTGTTGTCATGCTGATTTTTTTTCTAATGTGGAAAGGTAGTTCCTCACACGAGAATGTATTTCCTCACGCAAGAGAATATACTTTCTCACATGAGAATTCAAATCTTTGTGCGGTGCATAGTGAGTCTTTGTGCGAAGCATGCACTTGCTCGCATGCAGCAATGCACTTTCTCACTCGAAACTCAGGACCAATGTACTTTCTCACATGAGAAACATGGGCTATCTAGGCTTGTCATATGTAAGTTCAGAAGTCGATTTTGGACACCCTTTTGGTTTTTACACCTTCCTAGTTCTAAATAGATTTCCTAAGGGGTTTAAAATATATCGTTTAAGTATAAGTTCTTATACTTAAGATATATTTTAATATATGTGACGAATCTTTTGAGATAGGTTTCAGACCTCTTGGAGATAAGTTAAAGATTCTAGGAAATTTTAGTGCTTCAGAAATCCAGAATTAGCCAATTTTTAGGGCTTCAAGATTTTAGGCCTAGCCAAATTTCAGATTTTTGCATTCTACCCCAACTTGGTGTTTTGTTGATGAGTGGTCATTTCTTGAGCCCTGATCATGTGTGTTGTCATTTTTGGCTTTGTTTGTGTGTGTTAGTTTGGTAGTGGCGTTTGGAGACTCGTTGGTTGTCGGGATTGTGGTGAAGTCTTTCATTGCCATCATTGTGATCCCTATATGATGTTGTCATGTGCATTCATACTTGTAAAAAAAAAAATTCTAGCTTGTATTTCATCCTTGTTTCCAAGGATCTCTGGGCGGGGCATTACAAATAATATCCAGTTGATGAATAAAGTTTGTAAATTACTAATTCATGCCCCCTCTCTTAGTAATTCCTATTTCTAACATTTGGTATCAAAGTAATATTACTTAGAAGAGGCTTAAAAACTTGAGTAAGATCCCTATGGATATGGAATATTTGATGAAGAACCTTGAAGAGGCACTTGAAAAAATTGATCTCCTTACTAAAGAAAGAGATAAGCTAAAGGATAGATATGAAGACTCCAAAGTATACATTGGACAATTGAAGGAAAATATTGAACATCTCAAATCCAAGCCTGAATCTACTGAATCTAAAACTAGTGATGATGATTATTCTAAGATCAAGATAGAGTCCAAGATCTTGAAGCATGAATTAAAGATTACAAACCTAAAGTTAACTTTGAGGAGTGATCCTAGAAAAGTTGAAACTAATTTGAAGACTAAGAATGCAGATCTTAGAGCAAGTCTAGCAAAGAAGACATTTGAGTTTGAAACATTAAAAGAAGATCATGAAGAACTTCACAAGTATAATACTATTGTGAAAGGTGAATTAACTTAGTGCAAGCAACAACTTGAGAAGCTTTATTCTAGCAAAGAAAAGCTTGATGATTCAATGTCCATTCAAAGACCTACTTATGATAAGACTGGTCTTGTTTATTTATTTAACATGTTTAACTAGAAACCTAAGATTAGCTTAGATATAAAAGAAATGGATAAATATAACAATAAGATTGAATCTAGTTAATCTTTTGATAAACCTAAAGAAGTTGGACAAGAAAAGAAAGTTGAGATATTGGATGAACTAAAGCAAGTGGAATCTCCCAAGGAAACCTAGTATGAAGTTAGAGGTAAGTATTTTTCATGTAATGAAATAGGTCATATGAAAAGAGATTGTACAAATAAGTCATGTAATCATGTTAAGGACTTTTATTGTCATAATTGTCATGGTATTGGTCATAAAGAAATTGATTGTAGAAAACCTAAATATGATAATGATAGAAGAAATAGTAGAATGTCTAGAAATACTAACCTTAGAGATAGAAGAAGATCCAATGAAAGGACATTGAGAGAAGGAAGTGTTGACAATTGGATAATAGTGATATGTAATTGTTGTCATTAATGGTAACACATGATGTACATGTTGATAGGAAACCTCAGAAATAAAGATACTTAGTGTTTGGTAATCAAAAAATTGTCCAAGTATAGAATTTGGCTTACAACAGCGTATTGTCTTGTTTATAACATGTTGCAAACATCATATTATGACAAGTGAAGCTACATGGAGATAGTATACATGTTGGTGATGTCATGTATAAACTCAAAAGTTTGTATAGATTGTATAGAATAGAGTTAATCATGTTTTGATGAAGTAGGATAGTGGAATTAAACGAAAGAATTGATTTATTTTCAAAATAATTACTTGTCCAATTAGGGCCAACATCCTAGATGTTTACTCTAACTTGAAAAAGTGAATTGTGGTCTTAGTTGACCTAATAGTAATTTATGTAAAGGCATGGAATTTATGCAAAGGACTTCTTGTGATAAGAAGTATGCTATTTTGTGTATTATTGTAAGAAAAGTAAGAAAACTTTTGTGAAGGTGATATATGTGAAGTTTTGTATGAAGTATCTAGTGATCCGAGATCAAGCTGAAGATCGAAGATCAGAGAAGGAAAGCAAATACTAATAGATTACTTGTTTGAGCAGTGAGCTCTTCTTATAGTTGAAATTATATGTTTAGGCAATGGGCTCTTCTTGCATACATTATACCACAACTCCTAATAGGGTCAAAATCTCCTAAAATGGATTCAAAGTATCCTAAAAGGGACTCCTTATACTAAATTTTCTCATTGAATCCTAATAGAGTCCATCCTCTAACAAGGAACTTATATATCAGTATATTATCTAGTGGGTATCATCCCAACCAAGTTTTTTCCTTAGCCAAGGTTTCCCTAGTTAACAAAATATGGTGTCATGAGTTATCTTTGTGCATTGTTACTATTACTATTCAACGTTACTTTATTGCTTTTTTATGCATGGTTTGAACTAAGTAATAATATCTAGTTGATGCCTAAAGTTTGTAGATTGCTGATTCACCCCCCACTCTCAGTAATCCCTATTTCTAACAATTAGTATAAAAGTATAGTTATTTTGAAGAGCCTTAACAGCTTAAGTAAGATCCCCATAGATATGGAACAGTTGATGAAGAACCTTGAAGAAGCTCTTAAACAAATTGATCTCCTTATTGAAGAAAGAGATAAGTTGAAGGACAAATATTTAGACTCCAAAGTATACATTGGTCAATTAAAGGAAAAGATTGAACATCTGAAATCAAAGCCTGAATCTATTGAATCTAGAACTACTGATGGTGCATATTAAAAGTTGAAGATAGACTATAAGACCTTGAAGCATGAGTTGAAGATTATAAATCTAAAGTTAACCTTGAGAAATGATCCTAGCAAATTTGAATCTAATTTGAAGACTAAAAATGCAAATTTTAGAGTAAGTCTGGCAAAGAAAACATCTGAGTTTGAAACATTGAAAGAATATCATGAAGAACTCCATAAGTACAATACTATTGTGAAAGGTGAATTGACACGGTACAAATAGTAGCTTGAGAAAATTTATTCTAGCAGAGAAAAACTTGATGATTCAATGTCTATATAGCGACCTTATAAGAAGATTGGTCTTGGTTATCTAATTAACATGTCTGCAAAGAAACCTAAGATTAGATTAGATCGAAAAGAAAAAGACAAATCTAATAATAAGATTGAATCTAGTCAATCTTTTTAAAAACCTAAAGAAATTGAGAAAATTAATGAAATTGAAATCTTGGATGAACCAAAGCAAGTAGAGACTCCTAAGAAAACCAGGTATGAATTTAGAGGTAAGTGCTTTTTATGTAATGAAGTAGGTCATATAAAAAGAGATTGTATTAATCTGTCATCTAATCATGTTAAGGACTTTTATTGTCATAATTGTCATGGTATGGGTCATAATGCAATTGATTGTAGGAAACCTAAGAATGATAATGATAGAAGAAATAGTAGAATGTCTAGAAATACTAACCTTGTAGATAGAAGAAGATCTAATGAAAGGACATTGAGAGGAAGAAGATCTTATGATAAAAGAAGATAGATCATGTTTTATAAGTGTAACAACTTAGGACACATTTCTCTAAATTTTCATGCACCCAATGATCAGTAAAATCCTAGAAGTAGAGCACTTGTATGTTAGTTATGCAATAACTTTGGACACACAATGAGGTATTGCAGAATGGATAAAAAACTTTGAAATAGGAGAAACAATGGAAGAAAATGTGGGAATAGAAGGAATAATAGAAGGAACCATGAAAGGAACCTTAGATCTAACAATGAAGAAAAAAGAAACATTGTGAGTGAAATTTGAGAAGAACTTAATGAAGAATTCCTGAAAGGAACATATATCTCAAAAGAAAAGTTAGATAATGCTGAGACAGGAAGATCAAAGGCAGTTATTGAGTGTGATTCAATTAATTTGAATTAAGCTTGTTCATATCATTAGAATTTGAGAACTTCATTTAGAGGCCAATTTAGACGTAGTGAAGTTGGGAAAATGTGTATTCAATTATGTTTAGATGGTACCTAAGCTCACTTGTGATTTGGAGCTCATCTAAACAAGTTATGATGATATTTAGAGTTACTAGTATTACAGTAAGAGTTGATTCTGAAAAAAAAAGATGAAAATAAGTTTTTGTAGAGAATTTCATGATTCAAAGTCTTCTGGATGTTCATGATGATGGAAGGAGGCTATAGTAAAGCTTAGGTGACATCTGAAGATTAGATGGATGAGTTTGAGCAGTTATCCAACTACATAACATAATTAATAGCTTTTTCATATTTGTGAAGTATGCAATTAATGCAGTTTCAAGTTGATGAATAAATGGAGTACAAAATTGAATTTTACTTCATTAAAAACACATTTGAAGCAAAGAGCATTCAAAAGAAACTTGTCAGAGTGATTTTGTAGCAAACCCTATTTTTGGAAAGAGGCATTTTATCATTTTTCTGTAAATTTGTTTGGTAAAAGATATTGTTTGATAAAGATCATGGATATGTCAGTTGTTCATAGTGTTGAGAATGAGCATAGACCTAATTTTAAGGTAGCTTCTATAAAACCTAATGAAGGAAACTCTAACTCTGCCTTGTCTATCACTTTGAACAACATAGTTTACCTTGAAGACGTAGAAAATTATTTGAATTGCAAATTTGAATCAATTGATAGTGAATATATGAATAAAGATATGGAACTAGTATTTAACCATGACATGAAAGTGAAGCCTAGATTTGAACACTTAAGGGAATTAGAATTGTTCAAGTATCATTTCTACTATGAGTTGGATACAGATGAATGGACACAACTTATACTGAGTAGGATACATGATGGAAAAATGTGGATGCAAGATAATGTAGTAGATATTTCTACCAACCTTATACATGAGGTAATTGGTCTTAGCAAACAAGGTAGTGTACTCATAGGTGAAAAGATGGTTAAGAAGAAAGTGGAATTTTACACTAAGGTAGTATACAATGGGAAGGCTATGGTAATCATCTCCATCAAGTAGGATGATGTGATGTTTCTTAGAAAAATTATTGCTTATTCAGTTTGTGCAAGTTCTAAGATAAATGAACTTTCATCAAGATTTATATATGCAGCTTACAAGATATGTGTTGAGAAAGAGCAAGTTAATTTTAGTGAAATACCGAGGATGCAACTTCTAGAGAACCTTGAAAAGATTAAGAGAATAAAGAAATGTGTATTTAGATTCCAACCATTGATTAACCACATATTTTTCCATGTATTAAAGAGATTTACTTACTTGTTAATAATAGATATAATAAGTAATGATAGATGCACTATGGAAAAGATTTTAGAGTTATGCAAAAGGCACCTTGAAGACAAGGTATTGGATAGTGGAAACCTAATTATGAGGACATTTCAAAGTGAAATGAAATAGAGATTTAGGATTTCACTAGCAATTATTGATAGATTCAAAGAGGATATATGTACACTAGTTGATACAAATCACACTTATATTCAAGTAGTGGAACCTTGGGAGACATTTTTGGATCCTTTGAGCTATGAGTTGAGTGATGATGTTGTAGTTGGATACATTGATTTCTTGTTGAATTCAAAGAAAGATAAAGTTGATTATAGATTTGGCATGTATGATGAGATCACATAGCATGCTCATTAAGAAACCTTGTAGACGACATCTCATAAGAAGGTTAAGTTAGCCATGAAGAAGGCATTATCTAAGGTTGAAATGTTAGAAAGTGAATCTAAGGCCATGAGATAGACAATGAAGCAAGGTGTATTGAAAATACAACCCTTATCAATTTAAGTTGCTAAGACAACTTTGGGATATAACATACCATATGTAGTAATGTCCAATGTTCAACCCAGTGAGCATAAAAGAAAATTAGAGAGATTGGTTGAAGTAGTGACCACAAAGGCTAAGAGAGTCAAAAAAATAGCTACAAGACTTGGTAATAGGTAGAAAATATTGTTGAAAATTGAGTCAAGTGATGAAGAAGAGGAGGTATAGGGAACTAAACAATCAAAAAAGGTGACTCTACCTAAACAAGCAGTAGGCAAAGCTCAACAACCCTGGAAGCCAAAGATTGAGAAGATAAATAGAATGATTGCAAATGAGGGAAGCTTTATTCAAATGAAAAAGTTTTATGATTTATATAATAACTTTGAGAAGGATCAAATTGATATATCTACTATGAGACATATCATTGAAAATGATCTAAGTATGAAGGATATCAAAGGAGTAGTGAACTAGAAAGTCTATGAGAGACTCATAGAGAAGAAGACTCCAGCAAGAGAAGAAGACCTTGAACTTTGGAAGTCTATGCTAAGGACCATTTGCAAGACTGATGATGAAGATTATGTTAAGAGATTGTTGAATAACCTCACACCATACTTGAGGAATATGTTGAGGCCATTCTTATTTATTGTTGGTGAGAAGGATAAATTGAGAAAGGAGACAACAACAACTATCAATAAAATTTTGTTGAAAACAACATCTCCTCTAGCTCCTAGAACATTGGAAGTGTTAGTTAGTGGTGACACTATGAAGATTGATCAAACCAATGTTAATCTTAACATTGATGATACCAATCCATTTGGTGGATCCAAGCCAAATATACCAGACACAAAGGATTTTGAAGAAAAGTTGAAACAAATTGAGGAAGAAAAGAGGCTAATAGAAGTTGAAAAGAATAAGATAGAGGAAGCCATGCAATAATTGATTGAGGAAGAAAGAAAAAGAAAGGAAGATGAAAGAAGGATTGTATAAGAACAAAAGACAAAAAAAACAAAGGAGGAAGAAAGGAAAAGATTAGAAGAGAAGAAATAAAGAGAGGAAAATGAAAAGAAAGAAGAGGAAGAGAGGAAAAATAAAGAAGCATCAAAGAAACAAAGGAAGGATGAGACTAAACGATCTAGTTCATCTACTCCACTCTCTCTTGCTAGTTTGGCTACTCATGATGATGATCAAACTGATCTGATCTCATCCTTATCCAAACTTCTATAGAAGAATAAGATAGTTAAGAGTTTGTAGAGATCATTAATGGAAGTGACTAACAGACTACATATTACTTTAACAGTACAACATACTAAATCAGATCCCTAATAGAGAGCATAAGAAGTGCTAAAGTATTTCAATAAAAATTTACTAATTTACTGAATGTTATAGAGGCAAAGGCTCAAATTTCCCATGATGCTAGCCTATTTAGCACCATCTTCCAGAATATCAAGAATGACTTAGTCAATCTTGATACATGCATAAAAGAACTTTGGAAATGTCAGCTAAAAGGGAAAGCTTTGTATGTTAAGTGTACATTATCATACAAATTGACTAAAGAATTAGATAGTTAGATAGAGACTAAGATGAGTGAGCTATAGGCTTTATCCAACTTAATCTAGCACCCATCTAGGAAAGTTAATGATATTGAGAGTCAAGTTGCTAGTGTTCATAGCAATATTAGGAAACTAGAACTTTGAAAAGAGTAGATATTAAAGAGAACACCTAATTTTAGAGAATCCATTACTCTAAAGTTATCTTTTGTTGAGAAGCATCTAGAGGAATGTGTCAAGGCCAAGGACACATATACAAATTTTTTGTATTCACATATCAATGCAGTTGAGATTGCATCACATGCTTTATGTGCAATTCTCACATCAGTAGACTCTACCAAGGAGACATGGAACAAAGGTATGGATAGTCTGAAGACCATTTTTAATGTTTAGATGAAGTTTATTTCAACATAAGGAAGGACAATGGCTTTGGCAGTTTTGGACAATTTTTGTATAGAATCTTGACATTTTGACCTTTGTCATTGATTTCAAAGGGGGAGAGATTCATGTGAAAATTATATACATGTCATTATTGGGAAAGATACAAAGGGGAGAGATACATTTGGATATTGTAAAAGTGTAAAGTATATTGTAAGGGGGAGCATATATGTTAAGTTGTAATACATGTAATGTTTATTTTGATAGTTAAGTTTTTGTCACTTAGCCAATTTTCCCTATTTTTTTTCCATCAATGCCAAAGGGGGAGATTGTTGACAATTGGCTAATAGTGATATGTATGTTGTCATTAATGTCAACACATGATGTACATTTTGAAAATAAACCTCATAAATAAAGATACTTAGTGTTTGGTAATCAAAAAATTGTCTACGTATAGAATTTGGTTTACAATAGTGTATTGTCTTGCTTATAACATGTTGCAAACATCATATTATGACAAGAAAAGTTACATGGAGATAATATATATGTTGGTGATGACATGTATAACCTTAAAATTTTTCAAGGACTATACAGAACATAATCAATCATGTTTAATGAAGCAGGATAGTGGAATTGAAGGAAATACTTATTTTTTTTGCAAAATAATTACTTGTCCAATTAGGGCCGACATCCTAGATGTTTACTCTAACTTGGAAAAGTGAATTATGGTCTTAGTTGACCAACTAGTAATTTATGTAAAGGCATGGTATTTGTGCAAAGGACTTCTTGTGATAAGAAGTGTGCTATTTTGTGTAATATTGTAAGCCAAGTAAGATTGCGAAGTGAGCAAACTTTTGTGAAGGTGATATATAAGAAGTTGAACTATCTGGTGATTCAAGATCAAGCTAAAGATCAAAGATCAAACAAGGAAGGAAAATAATAGTAGATTACTTTTTTGAGTAGTGAGCTCTTCTTGTAGTTGAAATTGCATGTTTGGGTAGTGGGCTCTTCTTGCATACATTATACAACAAATCCTAATAGGGTTAGAATATCCTAATATGGATTCAAAGTCTCCTAAGAAGGATTCCTTATATTTAATTTTCTCATTGACTCCTAACAGGGTCCATTCTCCAACAAGGAACTTATATATTAGTATATTAGCTAGTGGGTATTATCCCCATCAAGGTTTTCCCTTGGCTAGGGTTTCCCTAGTTAACAAAATATGGTGTCATGAGTTATCTATGTGCATTGTTACTATTGCTATTCAACATTACTTTATTGCTTTGTTATGCATGGTTAAAATTAAGTAATAATATCCACTTGTCAACTAAATTTTGTAGATTACTGATTCACCCCTCCTTATCAGTAATCCCTATTTCTAATGGGAAGACCTTATGAAGAGAGAAGATAGATCATCTGTTATAAGTGTAACAACTTTGGACACATAGCTCATAATTTTCATATACCTAATGATCAGTAGAATCCTAGAAGAAAAAAATTAGTATGTCAGTTATGCAAGAACTTTAGACATACAAAAAATTATTGTAGAATGAATAGAAACTTTGGAGATAGAAGGAACAATGGAAGAAACTTTAGAAATAGAAGGAATCATGAAAGAAATGTTAGAAATGATAGAAGGAACCATGAGAGGAACTCTAAAACTAAGAAAGACATGAGGAAAAAAATGTTATTAGTGAACTTTGAGAAGAACTCAATGAGGCATTTGTAAAAGGATTAGACATCTCAAAAGATAAGTTAGATGATGGTGAGATAGGAATATCAAAGTTAGTTATCAAGTTTGACTAAGTTGAATTAAGCTTGTTCACAACACAAGAATTAAAAAAACTTCATTCAGAGATCGAATTGTTGGTAGTGAAGTTGGGAAAAATGTGTCAACATAAGTTTAGATGGTACCTAAGCTTGCTTGTAATTTGGATCCTATCTAAACTACTTATGAATGAATTAAGTGTTACTATTATTGTAGAGAAAGTTAATTTTGTAGTAGAAGATGAAAACTATGTTTTTATAAATAATTGTGTGAAGAGAAGTGTTGAGGAAAATTTTCATGATGGGAGGAAGCTATAGTAAACCTCGAGTAGCATCTGAAGATCAAATATAAGATCTTGAGTAGTTATTTTGATTTTAAAATGCAATTGAAAACTTTTCACGTTTGCAAAATACACAATTAACACAAGTTCAAGTTGATGGAATAAATGGAGCACAAACTTAATTTTCATTTTTTTGCAGTCACATCAAAAGCATAGAGCACTTAGTGTTGGAATATTCAAATATGGAAAGAGTACTTATGAGAGGGGGGGGGGGGGGGTGGTGAATCATAAGTATCAAACTTTAGTGAATAAAACTTTTAACTGAAAGTAAGTTGCATGCATGTAAATACATCAAATAAACATGTAACAAAACTCATGCATCAATAACTCATAACACTGAAATTTTGGTAACCCAGAAACCCTCTAGGAATAAGAAGGTAAAACTGGGGTGGGGATGATACCCACAAAAATTTACTGCAGCAATATTATTCAACCACTTCTGATGGTTTGCCCTATTAAAGGCCTGCCCTGTTAAAGGCTTTACACTATATTAATAGTGACCTGGTTAGAGGATTTACAAACACTTAACATGAAGTGTCACTCAGTTAAAGGATTTTAATCACCTAATCAAAAGGATCTTACAAAATAGCTTTAAAGCTAACCTATCATCATAGGATTTTCATTCTAATACAATTGCTAGAGAGTATTAGATACAATAAACTTGATAGATTACAATCCTTGATTTCTAAATACAGGCTCCTTTTTCGCCTTCTCCTAATCTTGATCCTTTGTGATCTGATAACCCTTGCTTCTGAAAATAGATTTTCTTATGCACCCTTGTATGTCCTTTCATATGTCTTATCTCTCTTTTATAGTGAAATTTCATCTTCCTTATAAAGACTTCAAAGACTTAGGGTTTGATTTGGATCTATGATCCATATTGATTCTCAATTTCCTGCTCAATACTTATCTTTTGCTAATTGGTTGCATGCCTTTAGCATTTTTCTTATTGGTTGCATGCAAATTACATAGGAAAAATAAAAGTTTCGATCTCATCATTAAATCCTTCAAGATTTACCTTCTGTCGGCTACAAAAACTGTTTGCATCATAGTTTATGCAATTTCATACTTTTATGCTAATCTACTAAGTTACTTGGCTCCTAAAGTATTTTTGATACTCGACACATGCTATTTCTTGGATAGCTCGACACTTGAACAAAACTATATCACTCGGCACATGTTGTACTCAGCACTTGTTAACACTCAGCACCTGTTGTACTCGGCACTTGTTATCACTCAGCACCTGTTGCACTCAGCACTTGTTATCACTCGGCACCTATTGCACTTGGCACTTGTCTTACTCGACACTTACTCTTGATCTTGGTTAAGTGTATTGACACTCAGTTGTCAAATTTATTCTTTAAGCTAAAAATCTCCCCCTTTGACATGAGTGGCAAAAAAACTTAATTAAGATCCATGTGACTCAGTAATTTATCCTTCATTCCAATTTTGCTCCCAAAATTTGCTCAAAAATTGCTACCTCAAAATTTGCTATGTTCCCCTTTTTGCTATCTCACCCTTTTTGCTATCTCCCCCTTTTATTATACTTATCATTTCATTCCTGTACTCAACTCTTATTACTTATTCTTCCCCTTTTTGACACTTATGCCAAGGGTCTTTACAATGAAATGCCATACTTGGCCAAAAATGTGCTGTTTACTTCAAGGAGTACCTTCAGAGCTGCATCCTAATTTGCTAATGCAACATCTAATGTCTTATGCTGGATGTAAATCTCTACTGCTAGGTGTACAAGTCCATCAGATGAAGAAAGATTGGGGTCTTTCCTGAGGTCTGTCTCTGCATTTATCTGCTCCTTGTGAAGTAATTCCAAATGAGGAGTAATTGATGATTGAATTTGTATCAACTTGGCTTTTGTGGTTGCCTCCTCTGCTGCTAAAATAGCTAACTCTCTTTGTGTGTGAAGAAATTGGACAAAATACTTCTCACTCTGAGCTAGATCTGTGGGGAGTTGCATGCTAGAAATTTTTAGATTGTTTTCCAAGCTCAATATTCTCTGGCTAGTGTCTTGTGTGAATGTGGAAAAATCACACAACTTGTTGTACAGGGAAAAGATGTTTCCTAGTACAATTTTAATAGTTATAACTTTCTTTGCCAGTTCTTCTTGTAACAGTGCTATATCAGTGGATATTTTACTATTTACTTTACCTTGGAACTTCTTTTCTAACCATTCAAACAATCTGGCATTTGTTTCCTGGTCTTCATTAGTCACCTGGTCAACTATATTAGATAGTTGTTCCATAATTGGTTTTGACTCATCTGGAGATTGTAAGAAAAAAGCTTCCATGAATATGTCTTTAATTTCATTCAATGTAAGCTTGTGCTTGTATTCCTTTCTTATTGCTTCTTGTCTCCTTCTTTTGTCTAATGCACTCTGAATTTCATTAATCTTTTTTTTAGTAAGAGTGATAGATTCATAATATGGAATCTTTATTTCTTCATCAAGCTCAAGAACTCCATAGTGAAGTCTCCTGACTGTCTTTGATGAGCTCGAGCTTGGTGTCCTGATTTGCAACTGTAATCCATCTGTGCTCGACTGCTGAAGAGTTTGTGTTGGAGTACCAAATTTTGGTAATGCAACCAATGTTTGTATTGCAGTCTCCTTCTTCTTCTTTGTCTCATCTTTTTCTTCAGCTTGAATATCTCTTTTATGAATGCTAGGTGGGGTTGGTTGTTCAGATGTTTCTTTAATTTCCCCTGCTGCTGTACTCGGCACTTGGAGTGTATGAGTGACTATACTTGGTGGAGGTGGTGGTGGAAGGAATAGAATACCAGTAGTTTGTATGGTCAAACATGGCACTTATGCTTTTACCTTGACTATATCTATTTTAACTTCTGGATTCTATAATTCATCAACACTGACCAATACAGGATTTGAACTTAATTTTGCTACTAGTGATGATTGGTCAAGGATTTACAAATCCTCCCCAGTTAATGGATTGATGTTTAGATTTGAAGTATCTGTAACATCCTTTATTTTTATGATATCTGCAGGTGTGATGGTGGCATGAGGAGGGCTAGAAGGAGATACCTGTATGTCTTGCATACTTTGATCTTGTGGCTCAGCTGTATTGTTCTCTTCCTCTTTCTCCTCATTATGTGCCTCTTCTTCCTTTTCTTCTTTACTCTTCTTCTCCACTAGTTCTTTTTCTTTAGTTTTTGATACTTTCTTTTCCTTTGTCTTGGCAATTTCCTTTGCCTTATATTCTTCATTATATACATCTTCAATTTTCTTGTAAACTATTTTCCACAATCTTGTGGATTTGGTAACTACCTCTTCAATTTTATTCTGCAATATACTGAATGCTCTATACTTGGGAGTGAATCTGTTATTATGCCTTTTTACAACATTTATTATTTGATCTTTAGTTAGATCAGGCAACAATCTCGCTAATGTTGACTCCCTTATTTCTTTTTCCATTTGTAAACAAAAATGCCATTTATCCTCTACAATTTTATACAATTCTCTTGGCATAGATTCATCTAATTCTAGAGGTGTGTGCTTATACTCAGCCATCATAGCATACACAGATTCCTCTAATTTATTTTTCTCTTCTTTGGTGAGCTTAGAAAAATTTAGGTTCTTTAGATCTTTTAAATCATTATTTCTAATTTTTGAACATAATTTATCAACAGCAATCTGGGGTTTGTGTCTTACCACTTGAAATTGACTATTGTCCTCTGACTCTATTTTCTCCTCATTTGTTTCAGGTTGGGGAATAAATTTCCTTTTCTTTGACTCAACAACAGTCTTCTTTGAGTCTTTCTTCTTTCGTTTTGCCTCTTCTTGGGCTTTTTGTGTTGTAGCCCTTGTGGTTGGTCTCTTAGGTGTAGGGGCAGCTACTTTCCTCCCCTTGGATTTAGGAGTTGTGGTCTTTCTCTTAATTGGTGCTTCCTTGGCTTCTTCTACCTCAACACTTTTCTCTTTGTCTTCTCCTAACCCTTGAGTCTGACTTTGAAGTTTATCTCCTTCTTCTTCAATGTCTTCTCCGTCTTCTCCTGATGTTCCTTCTTCTTCTTCCACACCAAATTTTCTTTTGATTTGTCTCACCATTTTCTCTTTCTTCTTTACTACTGAAGTAGTCTTCAAATCTGTTATCACCTTTGACTTGACAACATCATAGGTTCCAATTTTTTTTGCATTTTTATCAGCTTCTTCTGCAAGTAGAGCTGTTATTGCTGCAGAGGCTTGATCAACATCAAGTTCATAATGTAGTGGCCTAAGCCATCTTATTCTAGGTATAACTACTTGTATGTAAGTATAATCTATATCTACAAGGAAAAAAATATCTTTTTCATATTTCTTAGTCAATGAGACTGGAATTCTCATTCTTTATTTCATGGACTTTTTGAACTCCTCTAAATAACCAATCATTTGGGCATCAAAATTTTCACCCATCTGTTCAATGTATCCATTAATTTGTTCAACAATAGTTTTATTTGGATTCCATTTTACTTTACCCATAGAAGAAAATTCTTTCATCAGATAGAAAAACATACACATCAAAACTGATCCAAATTTATATTGAGCTCCCTTGCTCTTCCTTATAGCTCCTAGATTTTCATTAATCTGTTGAAACATGAGCTCTGCCAGATCATAAGTGTGATCTCTTTTGATTATCTTGTATGCAACATCAACTTCTATACAAGGTACACTGTTCAACCTGCTTGATTGATAGAATTTGTGTGAAATGATTCTCACAGCAAAATCTAGTAGGGGATCTGTGACTGTGTCGATAGTCATTCCTCTATTGTTCCATTTGGCACCTGTATTTTTCTCTATTACTTCCCTTTTGTCACTTCGCAGAGTCTTTGGCCGATCTAGGGTTGGAATACCAATAACCCTATGAACAGTTTTCTTGGTGAATTTTACTGGCCCTGACTCTAACCAAAAATCTTTGTCATGTATTTGGCTCAAAACTATCTGTACCCATTCTATTTTGAAAACAGTCAGAAATGCTAGGGTTTTGGTTAACCCTTTTCTTTCAATTATTGAAAACTCATTTTTCAGTACTTTGTTTTCACATAGTTTATCATATGCATTATGAATTTCTAAGTCTCCTATGGCACCTATTTTGCAATTATAACATCTGTGAACATCTTGGACCATAACAACTTTATTCGGAATAACTGATAATGCACTTGCAAGATCATTCTTGTATGATACTTCTTGTATGCTACTTATGCAACTATAGATGAATCAACATCCAAAGAGTTCACTTGGAAACCAAAAGAACTCAATAGAAACTAAGAACTTGGTAGTTATTGGTAGAAAGAGCAAAAGTGTAGCATTGCAAGGAAACCCAATATGCTCCAACATCAGACAACTAGGGTTTGAAGAAATGATTCTCCTAAATCATGCAAGTGTCACAACCTAAGCTGAATCTAACTCAAATTGAGAAATCCATGTTGTATCTTCAATAGGTCTATTCCTCCATTTCACCAAATACTCATAGTAATCTTTTCCTCTTATGCTCTTACAAATTCTTTGACTCAATATCTATTCAACTTCTTCAATCTATTTCTTAGTGTAACCATCAAGTAAAACAACTTCATCATCTAACTCATGATACTTTTATAAATCAAAAACATTGAATATAGGAGATATATCCATGTCATCAAGTAACTCAACTTCATAAGCATTACCAGCATCAAACTTCTTCAAGATCTTACAAGGTCCAAACTTCTTCATCCTCAGCTTATTGTATGTTCCAACTAGAAATCTTCCTTTCCTCAAATGAACCATCACCTCATCACCAACTTCAAAATGATGATATCTTCTAGACTCATCAACATTTTCTTTATATTTTTGATTACTTTGTTCCAACCTTAACTTCACTTTGTTATGCAAAGACTCCATTTAATTAGCAAATTCTTCCCTTGTAGCACTTTTTTTGTTTTCACCAATAGCATCCCTCAATCTGATACTCCTCTAGGCTACATTCTAGTAATAATCTCAAAAGGTGTCTTCCCTATACTCCTATTCATAGAATTATTATATGAAAACTTAGCTTGTGCCAATACCACCTCCCAATTACTTGGCTTATTCACAACTAAACATCTCAGCAAATTACCCAAGCTTCTATTCACAACCTTTGGTTGTCCATCAGTCTATAGATGGAATGTAGAACTAAACTTCAACTCAGTACCCATCTTCTTCCACAAAGTTTTCCAAAAATAACCAACAAACTTGCTATCTCTTTCAAAACTAATACTTCTTGGTAGTCCATGAAATCTCACAAACTCTTTAAAAAAAAGTTCAGCAACATGCTCTGCATCTGTTATCTTCTTACATGGTCTAAAATGAGCCATCTTAGAAAATCTGTCCACTATAACAAATATGGAATCATACCCCTTCACTGTCTTAGGTAATCCAAGAACAACATCCATACTAATGTCACTCCAAGGTTTCTTAAGAATAGTAATAGGTGTATACAAACTTGTATTCTGACTAACTCCTTTTGTAACTTGACAAACTCCACAACTCTTCACAAATTTTTGAACATCCTTATACATTTGTGGCCAATAATATTTCTCTTTAAGAAAACTCAATGTCTTCTCAATCCCAAAATGTCCAACCAATCTGCCACTATGCTTTTCCTTAATCAAATTCAAACTCATAGAACTTCTAGGTATACACAACTGAATACCTTGAAAAAAAAAAACCCTTCCTTAATGAAATAACCATCATACTTATGTGATCTATTAGATTTGGTACTCTGCACACTCTCCACACCTTAGAAAAATTAGGATCAACATCATACAACTGTTCCATTTCATCAAAACCAAGAACTTCAACATTCATTTCAATCAACAAAGAACATCTTCTACTCAATGCATCAACAAATCTATTAGTAAATACATGCTTAGGCTTAATTACAAATGTAAAATTCTACAAATACTCAACCCACTTCATATGCCTCTAATTCAATTTATGTTGACTTCCCAAGTATTGTAAAGTTTTATGATTAATATACAACACAAACTCCTTAGGAATCAAATAATGTCTCCAGTTCTTTAATGCTTGAAAAATAGCATAAAACTCTTTATCATACATAGAATACTTTCTTTTAGCATCATTCAATTCTTCACTAAAGAAAGCAATAGGCTTACCTTCTTGACTTAATATAGCTCCAATTGCATTACCATTTACATCACATTCAACTTGAAATACTTTGTTGAAATCAAGAAAAGCCAATACAGGCAATTTAGCAACCTTTTGTTTCAAAGTCTCAAAACTCTTATCAGCTCCATGTGTCCACTTGAATTCCCTTTTATCTCCCCTCATTGTTTCGGTCCTAGCATTAAAAACAACATTGAAATTCTTTATAAACTTTCTATAAAAACTAGCCAAACCATGAAATGATCTTACCCCACCCACATTCTCAAGTGTAGGCCATTCCAAAATTTCTTTAACATTCTCTGGGTCCATCTTCAATGCATCAACTAAAATCACAAAGCCCAAATACACAATCTCCTATTGCATAAAAAAACACTTTTTCAGATTAATCAACAACTTTTCCTCTTTCAACCTCTATAATACTTGTCTAATATGCTCAAGATGTTCATCCTTAGTCTTACTAAATATTAAAATATCATCCAAATAAACAATCACAAACTTACCCAAAAATCTTTTCAGAACTTCATTCATCAACCTCATGAAAATACTAGGTGCATTAGTTAAACCAAAAGGCATAACCAACCATTCATATAAACCATATTTTGTCTTGAAAGTAGTCTTCCATTCATCACCTTCTCTAATTCTAATATGATGATAGTCACTTTTTAAATCAATCTTGGTAAAATACTTTGCTCCACTCAAACAATCCACTATGTCATTCATCCTCAGCATAGGAAACATATATTTGACTATGATCTTATTAATAACTCTAGAATTAGTACACATTCTCCATTCTCTATTCTTTTTAGGTGCTAATACAATAGGTGCAACACATGGACTCAAACTTTCTTTGATTAAACCTTTTTGCAACAACACATGCACTTGTTTGTTAAGTTCTTCATTCTTTGTAGGTGTTAATCAATATGGTGCTTTGTTTGGTCAAATAGGACCAGGAATTAGATCCATACAATGACTTATTCTTCTTACTATAGGTAAACCATCAAGAATATCACCAAAAACAATATCCTTATACTCATTCAACAATTCTATAATTTCTATTGCTACTCAGCTATCACTATCTATTATCACTTGGTCATTACCAACTTCTATTGCTCGATCATTACTAAAAACTCTCGATCCTCTAGGAACTATGGAAAAATAGACTTGATTCTTCTTCACTTCCTTTTCAAATTTCTTTCCATTAGCCATGCAAACTTTATTGTAGTACAATTGACCTCATCTGGACTTTCAATGAAAGGCAACAATGTTTATTTCTTCCCATTTACCCAAAGAGTATATTGATTGAATCTTCCATCATGTACAGCAGATCTATCATATTGCCAAGGTCTACTGAAAAAAATATGACAACAATGCATGGGCATAATACAAAACAAAACTTCATCAAAGTAATGTCCAATTTTGAACTTCACAAGGCATTGTTCACTTACCAATATCTTATGCTCATCTTTGGAACATGATAAGGTTTTAGATGTTTTAGCCTCTACAACTACAAATTTGTAACTAGCTCTTCTAATGCAAAATTTTTAGAGCTTCCACTATCAATGATCACTTTACAACATTTTCCAGCCATCTTACATCTTGTCTGGAAAATACTTCTTTTAAGGACAGGTTCCTCATCACTTCCCTTATTACATAAGGTTCTTTTCATCATCAAATTTTCTCCAACCTCAGGTCCACTTGTTGAACCCTCATCATCTCCTTAAGTCACAACATTTATGTTACCTTGTCCACTTTTAGAGGATCTATATTCAAAAGATCTATGCCCTTCTTTACCACATCTAAAACAATTACCATGAAAACCACCTCTAGAATAAGAATTACCTCTTCCTTGGCAAGATCCAATACCTCCTTGATATGAGCTAACACCTTTCCACTTGGTCTTATCTTTTTCATCATTCTTTAATTCAGATTTTCCTTTATCCTACACAAAACCTTCAAATCTGCCACCTTCTCCATAGGATCTACCTCTAACACTCTAGAATCTACCTCCTCTACCTCTTTGTCTTTATTCATGCTTATTTGTCAAGATCTCCTCAAATTTCAAGTCATATTGGTATGCTTCTTCCACACTTTCCAACTTCACAAAACTTATTTCATCTTGAATTCTAATCCATTTATGTACCTGGCAATTTTATCAACATTATCATCCACATGTCTAGATCTGATGTCCAATCTATAGAATTCCTCAGTATATGATTTCACAGTCATGTCCTTTTGCCTCAAATTTTGCATCTTTCTCAGCAAGCTAACTTGGTAATTAGTAGGAAGGAATTTGTTCTTTACCTTGTTCACCATCTTTGGCCAAGTTCTAATCTTCTCCTTTCCTCTCCTTTGTCTATCAATTTGCAAGTGCTCCCACCATAGTGATGCATGAGCTTTCAATCTAGTGGCTACAATCTTCACCTTTCTATTATGAGGAGTGTTTTCATTCTCAAGGAACTTCTCCATATTAGAGATCCAATCCAACACAACATTGGTATCCAATTTTCCATCATAAGGAAAAACTTCCACAACAAGCTTTGAATTTTCCCTAGACAACATTGACATCAATCTTTCCTCATCTTGATCTTCTTCAAGTTCAAGATTATGGTTTGGTGCTATTGCTTCATCATCACTTATTGTTGGCATAATGTGATTAGTGACAACACTCATCTCACAGTTCTAACCGAGCACCAAGTAATACAGTTCAGACCGAGTGATGGCAACTCAGTTCAAACCGAGCACTGAAGACACAGTTCAAACTGAGCACTGAAGAAACAGTTCAAACCGAGCACTAAAGACACAGTTCAAACTAAGCATCGAAGACACAATTCAAAGTGAGCATCAAAGACATAGTTCTAACTGAGTGAAGAAGCACTTAGTGTTAACTGAGTGAAGTTGCACTTAGTGTTACCCAAGTAAAGATGCACTCAATATTAATCAAGTGAGGAAGTACTCAGTGATGACTGAGTGAAGAAGGACTCAGTGATAACCGAGCTCAGGAGGTTAATGAAGAAGTTAGTTTCTACCGAGTGACACTATATCTATCGAGTCACCAATGGTTACCGAGTTCCAAGCAATGTTGTATGACTAGTATGAACTGAGCCCCTACCTCTACTGAGTGGATGAAAATGTCAAGTAACATAGTGGATGTCGTGTATCAGAAGGTCATCAAGTCTGTCTGAAGAACCCGAGTTTATTTTACTATTTGGCCGATTCAGTTATATTTTGTTTACTTGTGTTTGGCCGAACTTGCATAAATAATTATTGGAATGGTATATATGTAATGTATTATATCATTCAATATAATAGAGATACAAGGAAGATATACAAGATATAGAATATTTCACAAAAGAGTGACATAAGATATGATATGTGAATTCATCAACAGTAAAGAATACTAAGCAAGGTCTACAAGGAGCAAAAATGATTTCATCAATCACAGAAGGTGATCTACAATAAAGAATCCAGTCAAGTTGTAAGTTGATCTATTGGTTCATCCTAATAGGTGAATCATTCTTGTAAATCCTTTAATAGGGTAGACTTAACCGTCTTTATTCAAATCTCCTAACAGAGTGCATACTTGTAAAGTATGTTTGCAAATCCTCTAACAAGGTGGATCTAGCAATCCTCTGTGCTCCTAACAGGGCAGATCACCAGAAGTGATCATTGTAAGCCTTAATCGGCCAACTTCATACTGTAGTAATGAAGCTTTATGGGTATCATCCCCACCCCAGTTTTACTTTCTATTTTGGAAGGTTTCTGGGTCACCAAATCTCTGTGCATATATGGTATAAATGTTTAATAGTTCTTTTATGCAGCGGGCTAGATGAGTGAATGTTGTATATGGTTATTCTAAATTGACATAAAAGTTTTATTGTTACTGATTCACCCCTCCCCTCTTAGTAACCTATTATATCTTGAATATTTCCAACAATTGGTATCAGAGCTTTTTTGGTTCTCAAGAGAAAGTTTGACAGCTTGAGCAAAGATCTAAGTTATGGAGATATTCAGATGGGAGAAAGTTATTGAAAATGAAAAGTTAGATCTAGAAATGGCCATGGTTCAACTCAAAGAAGCAAAGGAGCATCTTTGTCAATCCCTAAAAAGAAGAAAGGAACTTGCAAGACAAATGAATGACCATCACTATGTTGAAGAAAAGATTGAAGATTTGTTACCATCAAGTAGTTTAGAAGAAGCTGACAAGGCAATCAAAGAACTTCTAGAAAAGAATGGATCTCAGCAAGAAGAGGTAAGAAAGCTTAAAAGAGAGCAAGAAATACAGTCAATTAGGCTATGCGAAGTTTTGGAACAAAGAAACCAAACACAAGAAGAATTAGAAGATAAAAACCATAAAATTCATAATCAATCCCATCAGCATGAAGACCTCATAGACCAACTCTCTAATGCAAATGAAGAAATCAGGATTCTCAGAGTACAAAATGAAAGTCTACAAAATGATTTAAGAACTGAGAGACAAATCAATGAAAGCTTGGAAAATGATCTAATCTTTGAAAGGAAAGTCAATGAAAGAATGATGAAATCCCAAGCAGATATGAATCAATTAAATCAACAAAATGAGGAAAATCTTTATAGACATAAAGGTAAAGCTCATCTTGGATACAAGGAAGAAGGTGAATCCTCCAAACAAGGTGAACAAAGGAATCAAAAACCCACTTGTAATCACTGTGGCAAGTTAGGTCATACATCAAACAAATGCTGGAGCAATGGAAAAGAAAAATTCAATGGTAAATGCTTCAATTGCAATCAGCATGGTCACAAAGCAAATGAGTGCAAAGAAAAACCAAAATTTGAAGGCAACTGTCACAAATGCAAAAAACATGGTCACAAGGCATTCCAATGCAGATCCAAATCATTCAATCCAACTGAACAACTTGTCAAAGCCATATTTGGATGGGACTACAACACCTGGTGCAGATGTCACTATTGTGGAGAATATGGACATACTGGCATAAATTGTGCAAGACATCACCTAAGGAAGAAGGACACTATTGTAAGGTGCTATACATGTACAGAACTTGGTCATATAGCTAGAAATTGCATGCATATAGAAAGAATTGAAGATGAGAAGAAAATCAAAGCAGACAACATTCAGAAGCAAATGAAGCAACAATGGATTCCAAAATCTACCAAACAAGATAAGTCAAGCAATGGCAATATCACTCAAGAAATGAGTGACTCCACCATCTCCGATTAATATTCATAAAAGAAAGTACAGAACTGCATCCTCCAAGAATTATCCTAAATAGTTTCACAAGAAGAAAGATGATCAGAATAGTATTCAGATACACTTTGATCCTAGACTTAATCGAGTTCGGTTGGGTGCAATAAAGTTTCATTTACCGAGTTATATCAATCGAGCAAGGTCAGTTTGTGACCTTACTGAGTTAGGTCGGTACATCAATGTTTTCTTTTGATCACCAAGTTGATAGTATCTATCGAGCAAGTGGATGACAACCTGTCATTTTATCTACTATCGTACCAAGCATTTATGATGAATGTTTCATCAAAAAGTGCAAAATTTGATCTCATTCTTCACTACGAACTTTGAGCTAAGTTATCTTCTACGATTCCAGAGCAAGCTTAAAGCAATTTTGAGCAAATTTTAAAGGGAAAAGAATCTATTCAGAATTTCTCTTCACTTACCAAGCAGCAATGGCATCCAAAAGTAGTAGCTCCAAGGCAAAGAGAAGCTCAGAAATGCTGGCTAAAGGTGTGGAATGGAAGGCGCCAAACTTCAAATTGGCACCAATAATTGCAGAATCACTTGATCCTAATGGTGCTCAGTCTTAAATTCCTCCAAAGGAACTCCTTATAAATGACATTTGCTCTCATTTCAAATATTCCATTTAAGAACTTGGAAACCTAGAAATTGATAATGCCCTAGGAGAAATGAGTGTAGATGGAAATTTGAAACCCGAGCATAAGCATCTTGAAACAAAAGGGTTCACCCACATTTCACATTTGCCAAGGAATTTTCAAGTTAAATGGGTTAGGTATGTACTCAGTCGGGTTCACAATGGGCAATTGTGGTTAGAGCAACCAGTGCTTATCACAAAGAAAATGATTAACAAGATTACTGGCCTTCCCATGTTGAGCAGAGCTAAGACTACCAAAACCCTAGGTTTGGAAGAATTACAAAGGCTAACCCAAGCAGAATGGGATGGTAGAGGACTTAAGCTTAGTATAGTAGCTGGCGCTAAATTAAGATTTGGTATTCACGTCATTGCTCATAAAATTTATAGTTCGAGTCGTCCAAACAGTGTACCTTGTGAAGCAGTAGATTTAGCATATAAGGTAGTAAAGAAGAATGTTGAGTTTGATTTGTCTGAATTGCTTTTGTCTCAATTTAATAAAAATATGGAAAGCATAAGGACTTCAAAGAAAAACTCCTGCAAATTTGGTTCACTTTTGATCTGTTTATTTTTCTATGTTCAAAAGTCTTTTCCATCAAAAGGATCAGTAGTATGGGGAAAAGATATTCCCGTTCTTTATCAAATAAATGAGTTCATTGCAGAGTTAGGTGAAAATTTTGACAGTGTTTTGGATAATTAATTTGAAGATTTTAAGGAAAGAATGAACAATAGGTTCTGGATTCCACCTAAACTGGTTGAGGAATACAAAGAAGATGTATGCTTTATGGTAGATTGTGACAAAGTATACATATAGGCAGTCAGGCCCCAAGCTGCATGGGTGAAACCTCTTCCTTATGAGGTCAATATTGATGAAACTAGAGATATCATAGAAGCACTGGTGAATGAACCAGTAGACCCAAAGCAACCAATCTTTGGAACTTATGATGAAGCTAAGGCTAGAATTGAGCTTCAAATCAAAATCCCTCAGGTCATTAGCAAAGGAAAGAGGAAGATTGCAAACCTAAAAATAGAACTTGGTCCTTTGATGATTACTGAAGGGAAAGGAGAAGATGATGAAGAAGAAGAGGAAACCAAGTCAGATAAAGTAGAGGAGCCTCAACGGAAGAAAGGTAAGGTGATTATCACCAAACCTAAAAAGCAAGCTACTGCAGTCTTCTCCAGGAGAACAAGATAGGGGAAGAAGGAACCTGTACTTTTCAAGCCTCCACTCACATTTGAAGCAAGGTGTAAGCAATTAGAAGAAGATACTAGCTTCACAAACTTCAGAGCATTGAAGTTTGAAACAAGAATAGAACAGGAGAAAATGCAGATTTCTCAGATCCCTAAAGATCTATTGGAGAGGTTGCAACCAAGATGGGAAATTGAAATCAAGACTATCAAGGATATCTTTGAGCAAACCCTAAAAAATCTCCTGTCGAGTCTCACTGATGCAAAAGTGAAGAAATCACTGAAAGATCATGAAGGTAATATGATGATTAGATTCCACACTTGTTTGATACTAATCAAAGACATTGACTAAGTTGTAAATGATGCAACAAACATGTGGAAACATATCTATCATCTACATAAATCCAATGAGGATATTATTGAAATTAAGGACAATGACAATAGTGATGATGATGATATTGAAGATATTCCAGGGGATCTGCATTCGATGATGATAAATGTTGAGGAAGAAGAAGCTTAATAAGCTAAGGAGGAAGATGATCCTATAAAAATTACAGCCAAAGTCATTGCATCTCTTCCTCACTGTCCACCTAAAGTAGCTACATCAACTGTGGAGATTGCTTCTACTGGTGAAATTGTGTGCACAACAGCTTCATCAATTACTCAATCTTCACCTATCTCCTCTCAGCTTTGGGTACCGAGTCATCATCAGCTACAACATTAAGTTCATCAAGCATATCAACTTCTACTGCAGAGTGTACAGTAAATGTACCCATTGGTACTTCAATTTTGACAATTTCATCTGGTCCAAATTTTGCATCTGTTAGTTCTCCCATTCCAAACTATACATCAATCTTGGGAGGAACATCAATTTTTGATACTGTTAGCACTTCTCTTAGTCTTCCTCTAGTTAGTCCTATTCTAGTTTTGTCAGCCAATCTAGCCTCATCAACTATTGTTTTAGTTTCAAAGGGAAAAGGTGAAGTCACTGCAGGAAAAGCAAAGAGATACATGTTTTCCAGCAAGGTAGTGGATGAGGAAATAGACTTGGATAAGGACATTGTCATTCCTAAGATAGATCTGGATAATGCATCAGTTGATGAAATGAGAATGATCAGTCAGCTATTAGATCAGAAGGCAAGGCAAAAACAACTGAGGCATGAGAGAGACCAGGAATATAGTATTATTGAAAGTGCTAAGAATATTCTAACAGAGGCTATAGGTGTTGAAGTAGATTCTACTCAACACATTTTGATTCAGTTAGAAGAGGCTATATATAAATTCAATGATGATACCTTCGGCCAAGAAAAATTGATTGAAAAGGCAGAGAATAAATTTGACAATAAGGTGCTTGAGCACATTGCTTAGCATATTGCATTAAAATAGGTAGAATTGTCTACAATTTTGAGTAATTTTGAACATTCTTTTACTAATGTAACTTCACTTTTTGGTAAACTTTTTGATGTTACTGAGTATACTAAGGAAATCAAAGAAAAGTTGAATAAAATTGATGAGGATATGAAGGTCAGTGCCCAAATGTTGCAGCTTGACCATAGTTCAAGTTCATCCCATCATCTCAGAATAAGATTTTTGTTAGAGAAATAGACAGAATTATTGAGAGAGAAAGCAAGGATCAGGTGTACTCTGATTGACATCCAAAATATGATCCTTCCTGTCATGAACACAATGAAGAAGCATATTGCCCATTTTAAAAC
This sequence comes from Cupressus sempervirens, assembly GCA_028749045.1. Classification (NCBI taxonomy): domain Eukaryota; kingdom Viridiplantae; phylum Streptophyta; class Pinopsida; order Cupressales; family Cupressaceae; genus Cupressus; species Cupressus sempervirens. Next base: position 959,967,959 of record CM053792.1, on the reverse strand, counting down.
ATTGATTCATGACAAAAAATTCTCAATTGCAGATCATATAATTGAACTCTCTACAAAAGTTCAAATAGCACTCTCCACTAGCAAGCTTTTGCAAGAAAATTGAGATAAGACATTGGCTCTTATTCTCAAGGTACATTCTGAGTTTATCTCTCATTTTGTAATCTCTGTGTAAATATATATTGTTTAATTTGGCATTATTATCAAAAAGGGGGAGATAGCACATTCCGAGAGATAATTGTGCAAGAAATATGTGTAATGACTTGTAAATACTGTGCATATTGTATGGGGGAGATACATGTAAGAAAAATATGTGTAATAAGACTTGCAAAGATCAATTTTGAAAATTCAGAACTGTATGTCAATTTTTGCACATAAACTTTGAATCATAATTGTTTTTGTCACTAATGCCAAAGGTGGAGATTGTTGGCATAAAGTTATTTGTCATTAGTGACAACACTCATCTTACAGTTCTAACCAAGCACTAAAGACATAGTTCAAACCGAGCACTGAAGACACAGTTCAAACCGAGCACCGAAGACACAGTTCAAATCGAGCATCGAAGACACAGTTCAAATCGAGCATCAAAGACACAATTCTAACCGAGTGAAGAAGCACTTAGTGTTAACTGAGTGAAGTTGCACTTAGTGTTAACCAAGTAAAGATGCACTCAGTATTAACTGAGTGAGGAAGCACTCAGTGATGATCGAGTGAAGAAGGACTCAGTGATAACTGAGCTCAAGAGGTTAACAAAGAAGTTAGTTTCTACCGAGTGACACTATATCTACCGAGTCACCAATGGTTACCGAGTTCCAGGAAATGTTTTATGAATAGTATGAACTGAGCCCCTACCTCTACTGAGTGCATGATGATGCCGAGTAATGTAGTGGATGTCGTGTATCAGAAGGTATACAAGGAAGATATACAAGATATAGAATATTGCACAAAAGAGGGACATAAGATATGATATGCGAATTCATTAGCAGTAAAGAATACTCAACAAGGTCTACAAGGAGTAGAAATGATTTCATCAATCATAGAAGTTGATCTACAATAAAGAATCCAGTCAAGTTGTAAGTCGATCTGTTGGTTCATCCTAATAGGTGAATCATTCTTGTAAATCCTTTAATAGGGTAGACTTAACCGTCTTTATTCAAATCTCCTAACAGAGTGCATACTTGTAAAGTATGTTTGTAAATCCTCTAACAAGTTGGATCTAGCAATCCTCTATGCTCCTAACAGGGCAGATCACCAGAAGTGATCATTGTAAGCCTTAATCGGCCAACTTCATAATGCAGTAACAAAGCTTTGTGGGTATCATCCCCACCCCAATTTTACATTCTATTTTGGAAGGTTTCTGGGTCACCAAATCTCTGTGCATATATGGTATAAATGTTTAATAGTTCTTTTATGTAGTAGGCTAGATGAGTGAATGTTGTATATGGTTATTCTAAATTGACTTAAAAGTTATATTGTTATTGATTCACACCTCCCCTCTCAATAACCTATTATATCTTGAATATTTCCAACACTGACATCATCAAGATGTGCTCCTCTCCTCTAGGCTATCTCCATAGTATCTAATCTAGCTACAATTTGTCTCAACTAATCCAATATGGCATTATCAACATTTCCTCTACCAAGAACCATCTTTACAAATTAGGTTCCTAGAAGAGCATAACCCTCTGCAAGTTATAGGTAAAATTTTTAGATCTACCACCCTATAACCAAATCCAAATCATGGTTCTACATGATCCAATCTCCAAAAGGATGAACTTGAAGCACTCGAATACCACCTAATGAAAGGAGGGATAGGGAAAAGTAAGGCCAAAGGCACACCCAGCTCTTCGAACCACCCTACAAGATTTAACACAATAGAAACAAACACAAAGAAAAACAACCAAAGGAGGAAGAAGAGTGAAATACTTTTATTGATTCATCAAAATATTTTCATACATTCCTAGCTATAAGGCCTTCTAGGTTATAGCTAGTACCAATTACAATATTCAAATTCTCACTTTCAAGCACATATCTTCTTTTCGCAATCTAACCTCTAGCTTCTATCTCCTTCTTAACTCCTTCTAAAACCTAACCTTAGACTTCCTTAAATACTTTGCTAAAATGGCTTACAGAAGATTATAAAGAATAGAAAAGCCACAAGTCAGATCTTTACAAATATTAGCTACCTAACATAAATCAAATGCAAGTAGAGGCAGCCCAAACTGGAACCAGACACAGAAAACTCGGCAAATGAAAATTGGCACTCTCAAAAACAATTACAAACTTGGCATCCTCCAATGCTCAACAACCAAAGGAAATCATTCAGTCACCAAAGGCACTCAACAACCAAAGGAACTTGGTAGCAACTAAGAATGAATTAGCACCCAAAGAGTTCACTTGGCAACCAAAGTAACTCGACAACAATTAAGAACTTGATAATCACTGGTAGAAAGATAAAATGTGCAAGATTGCAAGGAAACCTAGGATGCACCTGCATCATAGGTCCACCTTGCAAAAGGATTTAAAAACATACGATAAAGTATGAACTCTATAAAGAGATTTACAAAAGACTATTAAGTCTACCTTGTGAAAGGATTTAACTAATCCACCTATTAGGTTGAAATAGTGGTTGATCTCTGATCTACAACTTGGTTTGTTGTGATAGATAAATATTTGCTGCTCCTTATATTGTTGTAGCCTTATATTTCACACATTTTTTTTCTCTGCTTCTCACCTTACTTCATTTATATATTTTGGATGTGATACAATACATTACATATATACCAACCCAATTTACAAATTGACAAAGTCAACTACAATACAAGTTTACACAAAATACACAAAGTTGGCCGAACTACAGGAACTTAGGTTCTGAAGACTAGCTCAGTGAGGTTTTGATGCTCAACATCCATAGTCAATGATTTACATCATCATGCATTTGGTAGACATAGAAGCTCAGTCCATACTAATCAGTTCTAGTTAGTCTGAACTTAGTTTGCACTGGTGACTCGATGAATACTATGAAACTCAACATATAAATTGAATCACTCAATTCATATTGCAAATCTCGGTAAATGCTATCACTATGAGCTTAGTATAAACTAAATCACTTGGCTAACACTGAGTGACTCAATCAACACTAGATTCACATCGCTATAACTATGAACTTGGTAAGCACTACACAACCTGATTTGCACTTAGAAACTTAATAAAACTTATGAAGCTTAGTTTATACTATTGATCACCATTATGGTAAAAATTACTTGGCACAAACTAAATATTGTTCCTTAGATTTGATAGCAACTATAGAACTTGGTAGAGTTTGAAATGCTTGGTTAAATTTGTTAACTTTAAAATATAGTCAGTAGATACTTATAATCTGAATAAGTGCATGTCACTAATAATAAACATGACTATAATGTCACCAATCTCCCCCTTTGGCATTAGTGACAAAAACACTTATTATTCAAAACTAAATTTCAAGAACTTCGGTTATTCATCACCTTGTGTCTCCAACTTGGTAGAGTACTCAATTTTTGAGATTTTTCAAAATTGTTTATGTAAGAGATGTATCTTTGAGAATTTGTACATATATAATGCTCCCCCATACATATATACAATATACTTTACATCTTTACACATCTGATATATACATTTTCTCCCCCTTTATGTATACTTCCCTTTTATAATATACATCTTCTCTACAATATAAATCTTTTCCCCCTTTTTGACATTAATGCAAAAGATGTATGCTATATACTATACAGTAATACCAAAAAGTGACAAGAAATATGAATGTACCTTTAAAATTAGCACCATTGTTTTGTTCCAATTTTCTTGGAACACCTTGCATGTGTGTAATGCAACTTTAAGTTCTATTGAAAGTTCTATCATGTGATCTAGAATTGAGAAGTTGTTATCATGGATGAGCATTTTGGCATGTGCAATATGTTTCTCTAATGCATCCATGTTTGGGAGAATCATGCCTCTATGTTTATTAGTGTAGCTCTTATCCTGGCTTCTTCTCTTAGAAATTCTACCTACATAATAGTTAATAATTTGATCTTTGTGTAGTAGGCAAAGCTATAACTCAGATCAAGTTGCAACTATTGTGTAGTTGCCTATAGATCTTCATCAATCTTTCAAAGTTTTTCTTTAGTTTCTTTTGTGAAAATTGAAATATCATAGAGTTTACCAAATAACAAAGAGAAATTATTTCAAGAGGTCTCCACTAAACTTAGAATAGTAGATAGATTTACTTGATGAATTGCAATCTTTTGTGCAATTAGCTCCAATAATTTATTCTAAAATTTCTTCTTTGCTCTCTGTAACAATTTCTCCTATCCATTCAAATCTTCATTGAATTTATGGACTACCTTTTCTAACTAAATCAAAATTGATTGAGAATTTTCAACCTTTGTGCTAAGTGCCTCTCCTAGAATATTTTTTGCATCTTCAATTATTTCAAATTCTTTATTTCTTTCTTCTCTAAGCCTTTGCTACTTAGCTTTCTTCTATAAAAGTTCTCCAAATATATGCATTTGATTAGGGCTAATATTGGAGATGTCCCAATTTGAAATAACAATCTCCTCATCAAGATCAATTTCTTCTTCTTTCTCTTTGCCTTCATTCAAAAATCTTGTACTTGGTTGAGTCTTGGTCTCAACTGTCCTTGTACTTATTATTTGCATGCTAGGAATGGAAACAATGTTAGAGATAGTAGGACTCTAAAAAAATAGATACTGCACTTTTTGTTGAAATAACTAGTGTAACCAAAATTGATGTAGGATGAAGTGTTTTTTTCTCAGTAGATGAAGTTCTTTTTACCTCTGTCAATGAAATACTAAGCTAAACAAGTGCAAAAATTGATTGAGTGTTTGTACTTATAATGTTTGATACAATCAATCCTGTAGTGGCTTTCTTTGGGCTTAATGTTTTCAATGTTTTTCTTGGAGAATGAGAAAGTGAGGCTATGACCATTGCCTCAATTTTCTTAGGGTTAGTCTCCTCTATGTTCTAAAAATCAATTAAATCTTCCTCGGTAGTTTCCTATTCTTGTTCCTCTTCCTCATCATCAATGTTATCATAATATGTAACTTCTTCATCATAAATTTCCTCATCTTTTTCATGTTCATCATCATCACCTTTATCCTTGTCACTTACATGAAACACAAAATCACTCTACTTGTGAAGGACATAAATGTTCTTGCATGTGCTAGTAGCATTTTTCACTACATGTTCAATGTCACTCATCAATATCAAACAAGTGTTGAATCTCAAGGTAAGTTTTTCTCCATTCTTCTTTAAAGATTATTTTACCTCCTTGTTATTCAAACTTGGCATGAGTTTTTGTAGGGTCTACTCATATATTTATTTAGTAGTTTTCATAGCATTCTCCCCTCTTGGCTTTATTTTCTCCATTAGATCACATAGAATCTGTTGAGCAAGCTAGTCGGGGGAATACTTCCACTTACCAATTTTAGACATTATAATGTCTTCTATTTCCTTTTGCTAATTTGTAGTCATAGTCACATACCTTAGTGTTTTTAATTTTTTTATGCTTTCTCCTAACTCTATTTCTTTTAACCTTTCCTAAAAGGTGGGTGTGATGGGACTCAAAATTGCCTTCCTGATTCAAGTATCATTCCAAGCCCTTTTAAGTGCATCTAATGCATCTATACCTGCCTATCATTTTGAGGCCTAAAAGGTGTTTAATTTTTCTAAAACCTTGCATTTATTATATCCTCTTGTCACATGAAGATAAATTTTCATTCTGAGTCATTCTGTGAAGTTTCATTTTGAGCAATGTCCAAAACTGCATTTTTTGCCTTTGTCAGACGACATAAGACCTAGTTTGAGTTTGAATATCTCACACCTAGTAATATTTCATGAGTCACCACTTTTGGAGTGTTTAATATCCATATTATAGAACCTATGTTTTAGATTTTGAGTCATTTTGATATGTTTTGACTAGGTTTTGAATCCCTGAAAGTTGGTTGTTCATTGTTGTCATGCTAATATAAATTGCTCATAATTTTGGGAATCCCTATTTGACTTGTTATAACTTTGACCAAGTTGAACAAAATGAGAAAATTCCTTTTGAATTTCATTTTAGAGGTTAGATAATTTCTGTGTTTCAAATTTTAGCCTATGAGAAATCTTTTTGATTATTTTTCAAATGCAATTCCAAATGCAATTTGTCAAGTTTTACTAGTGTCAAAAGGTGCAGATTGGTTGGTACCCCTGTTAATGATGTCATATATTTGAATCCATGATAGGTGAGATAAAATGGATTGCAAAATTTAATTCTACTTTTAAAATACTTTAAGTGTGCCAATTTTAAAATCTTGATGAATCCGTTTGCACATTTTCCCAGGCCCATTTTGTTTCCAGAAAATTCTTTTTTGCCAGTGTTTCTAGTCTGCAAATTTGAGTAGCCCACTTGACCATTTTCCAAATGCGTCTTGTTATTCATCATGATCCCAAATCCCATATTTATATTCTCCTTGTGACAATGAACCAATTCCCCAGCTTTCATGCCCCCAAGTGTCAGTTTGCCCTATTTTCAAAGCTAAATCTGAACACAATTTATTATTTTCTAACATGTTTGATTGCAAGAAGTTTTAAATGAAAAACTTTGATGGTCAATATCTTTTGACTAAGAATTTTTCATGAGATGATATTTGACAAGGAGAAAGAATGTGGAATAGAGAATCATTAGGTTTGATCTTAGAGCCTAGTCAGTTGTTTTGTTCAATTTTTAAAGCCAGCCAAAAGACCCCTTGGCACTAAATTGATAGTTGGCCAGAAATGGTGGTAAAAAAAGTTTTTTAGACGTTAAACAAGAGTTGAATTTGATTCTAATCAATTCTAGTTATCCATTGGATAGATTTGAAATGTTAGGTGTTTGCAAACTAAATTATTTTTAGCCAAACCCACTTTGGGGCCTGACTGCTTTCATCAAGTTGATAAGTGATTGGGGAGCAAAATTGTTCAAAATATGTTTTAAATTGTTTTGATCATTGAATTTTTTGATGTGTGTAATTAGAATTTTGAAGTTGAAGTTACATGCAAAGAAGGATGGAATGAAATGGAATATGCATTTGATTCCCACATAGAGAGAAAACTATGAACGGTGGGTGAAGGCCATAATTGTTTAGAGATAGAAAAAACTATATGACTTAAATAAAGGATGGGTAGAATGATATTTACTACATTACTATTGATAACAAGAAGGATGTTGAACTCTCTCCCTTCCTGGAGCATATAAAGAAGAAGGCCTTGTGTGGGCACAATTTTAAAAAGAATCCAAATTAAATTCTATGATGGGCAAGGCACTTGTTCGAGAATTTGTGGTAAATGGTATAGATAGATCTATTGGGAGATTGGTAGCTTGAACTTTTAAATCCATCTCAAGTGCCTTCTATTCTACTTTATTTCCTACTAGTGACAAAGATTGCAATCATAGATCTACCTTATTGTATGAATTAGCCTTAGGGTAGAATTCACCCAAAACCAAGGAGCTCAAACACAAGCACAACAATAGACCAAGGTGAGTATCAATAGGATGATGATATATTCATTCAAAGTACACTAGGAGTTCCTATATATAAAGGCCTTTGGAAGCTTCTAGAATGCATAGAAGTCAACAACATGATAAGTCATACAACTAGCCACATGTCCACTAGATATGGGTTATCCTCCATTAAGCACAGGAGTAAGCACAATGATGAGAGGATAAGCCTACAATGGTGTAGCACACAAATTTATGTTGTAGTAAACATGTGCTAAAATGGGAATGTGAATAACTATTTTGTGTACATGATGAATTAGTTAGTGATGCAAAATCTAGTATTGTCGACATCATGTGTTGAATTAGAGTTGCTTACTCCAGTGTTGTCAACATGACAACACATGAGAGTATGCAAACTCCTAAGTGTCTCACCAAATACATAATAAAATAATGCATTAACCTAATTAAACTTAAGTAAAGTGTAAATAGTAAATACTCATTTGCATCAACACCCCCCCTTAAGTGGAACTTAGGGGAATGCACTTAAGCTTATGAAAGCTAGGATGAAATGTATAATGGGTCCTAGCTACTAGGCCATGTTTGGTACCCATGTAAATAATGAAATGAAATCTCTCATAAAGTGGAGAAAGAGGGAAAAACTCATGGGAAAACCCTCCCCCAAAAAGAGAGATGAAAAAACTAGATGCATGGATGGATGGAGTAATCAAGACCCACCCCCCCCGCCCCCCCCCCCCATTACGACATACATCAAGTATATACAATAGAGAAATGTGAGAAGAACTCCATTCCCCTACCAAATGAAGAGTGTTGATTAGTGATAGCTACTTTGATGTAGAAGATGATCTAGGACTATTGAATAGTGTTCCTCCCCTTTGGAAGAAACAATACCATAGATACCAATGAGATGCTTTCACTATGTGTGGAAAGAATCCTCATGACCACTGATGTCTCTGAAACCTACTCAACTGTCTCAGTGAAGGAAGAATGTAGAACCTATCCTAAAGAACATACTATCTCCTTAACTAATAAAGAGACCTTCTAAAACTACTATACATAAGTATCCATAATCACATCAAACTGTCAAGATTGATCATGTATAGAATGGACATGAGGGTTAGAGTGAGCCCTAGCAAAAACTAAAGATAGATCTTCTCCATCAAAGAGAAGATGTCTATAATCAATGATGTCTCCCAAATCCACTATGTATGACTCCATAAACAAATCTAAAATGTTTGCCAAGAAGTGATCCTTTGTTGTTGGAGCTAGAAGACAAGGTGTACCTTGTTGTGTTGGAACTATCATTGTGGAAATATGTGCATGTGGACTATTTTGATGTCATGACCTCTCGCTACAACTGTCAATAGAACCCTATGTATCTAAATATGTTGAAACACTATCGCTGGTGTCACTATTAGTTTCCACAATGTATGATGTGTGGAGAAGATTAGAGGATAAGCTAGGTGAACTTTCCTCAAAGTGTAAATCCTTCTCCACAAAAATTTCATGTGTCTTAGGATCCATAAGTCTATATGCTTTAACATTGTCTTCATATTTTATGAATGTACAAGGCCTAGGTGATGGTACCTTGCATCCCCTAGAAGATATGCTTGCCCATACTAGACAACCGAAGACTTTGAAGTGTGTCACAACTAGTTTTTGACCACACCATACCTTAAAAGGAGTCTTTCTATCTAAGGTAGGATGAGGAGACCTATTAAGTATGTGATTGTCACTACTAATTGCCTCAACATCAAGTGATGGACCTAGAGACTTGGCTTGTATCGTGTAACTTGCCATGGACTTAAGAGTTTAGATCATCAATGCTACAACGTCTATCTTGTGCAGATTGAAAGCTAGTGGATTCTTAAGATCAATACCCTCAATTTTGCAAAAGTCTTTAAGTCTTTTGTTCACATATCTACTTTCAATGTCCATTCTTAAAACTTTGATGGATTTCCTTGATTTCTATTCAATATGAGTCTTGAAGGCTAGAAACTTATCCAACACTTCATTCTTGTGATGAAGAAAGTAGACCCAAGTGTACCTTGAAAAGTTATCAATGAAAGTAAGTATGTAGTGACCCTAGTTGACTAAAGTCACTGCAAAAGGATCCACTAGTACCATGTGAACCAACTAAAGAAAAATTGGTGCTCTTGAAGGCTTCCCGTTATGTAACTTCTCCTTTAGGTGCATATCCACTAAACTTGTTGAACATTCACCTATGGAAAAGTTGATTATAGGTAGACCTTTGACCATTTTGTTTAAGTAAAGTTGTTGAAGATAGCGAAAGGCAAGATGACCAAATCGCTCATGCAATAATTGAAATTGTGAATTTGATTGGGTTAACAAGGCTTTTGAAGGAGACTTGGGAACAAAGTGGGAGAAAGAATACAACCTATTGTCATGATTAATTTTCCCCATTACAACCACTAAATCATCTTTTAGATTGCACACCATCACTGAGTCAAGAAGGAACTCAACTTTATGACCATCTCCAAGGTGGGTGATTTGGTAAATTGAGAGGAGATTAAAACTTAGGTGAGGAACATAGAGAACATCTTTGAACTCTCCATTTTCCATATCCACATTTCCTTCTCCTTTAACTTCCATTTTTGTATCATCTCCCACAAAGATTTGTGGTACTTTGGACTACTTCAATGAAGAAAAATCCCCTTTTGCAGAACCCATATGATATGAGGCACCTAAGTCAAGAATACATTCCATTGAAAAGCTTGAATTTTTTGTGAGTGCTTGCCCTTTGCCCTTTGAATTTGAAGAAAATCCTTGCTCCTTGTAAGTATTATGCAATGGAACATTGTGTTTCTTCATGATAGTCATCAACTCATCAATCTTTTTATGATAACACACATGTTCTTGATGACCCAAGTTTTTGCAATAAGCACACTTTTTCTTGTCCTTATTATTGTCTCCCTTCTTATTTGAACTCAAAGACTTGCCTTGTTGATTTGATTATGGTGTTGTCTTTATTGTATCCTCTCATTTGTTAGTCTTCCATTTCTTATTCTTTCCCTTTCCTTTACTTGAAGATTGACCAACTAAATTTTGAGAACCCTCATTATTTTCCACCAATGCCTTAGACTTTGGTGAATTGAGAATACCCATTGATTTCAACTTCTTTTCTTCTTTATCCAATAATTCAGCATAATGATCAAAAGATACTTTCTAATAGGTTGACCCCAATGTAGTCTTTGAGGTGTTATAAGTAGAAACAAATGCAGAGTACTTATATGGAAACATATTATGAATGAGATAGATTAACCAACCATCGTTAATAGAAATCCCACAATAATCAAGCTTTTTTCTTAATTCATTCACCTTTACGATTAAATCCTATATGGAATCAAATGCCTTAGGATCTAAGGAGACAAGCTCATCTTCAATTTTGAAATCATCTTCCTCAGACACTTTACCATATAGGATTTCGAGGGTATCACAAGCTTCTTTGGATGTATAAGACTTCTAAATCTGATATATGATCTTGTCTTCAACCCCCAAACAAATAATAGCTAGGGCTTTTCTATCCATTGTTTGCCTATTAGTGATTTCACTGGTAGATACTTGATCACCTATTGGTTTAGGAAGGTTACTGTTGGTCTGATTTTTTGCATGATGAAATTTCCCTTGCCTAGGTGCAAGAATCAAATTGAGTCCATCATTGGTGAATGAAGTTTTTGGTTTAGTCTTCTAGATTTTTATTTACTTTTTGAAAATTTTGAAAACCTTTCAAAAGCTTGGGTGAAAAATCTTTTTAAACTTTCACAAATATTTTGTCTTCATTTAAAAAAAAATATTCCTGCACCTCTAAGCTGTTATCTCTCCCCATTTGATCTTGATGAGATCTATAACATTTGTTACTTCTCCATGGAGAATTGTGCACTACTTATGTATAGCGAGGTAGAAAATGCCTCAAAACTAAAGAACGGTACCGTAAAATGGAGATACGATGGTTGGGAAGTATGTTGCATCTAAAATTTTTAGGCACATGCCCTTTGTTAGTATTGTAGAAATAAGTAGGAACCCAATAGAAGGCGGCCAAAAGAAATCAAATTTCTAGGTGACTGTAAAATTTTCCAAGTGGCATGATGAGTAATAAATGTTATTTCCAAAAGTATTTAATAAGGGTGCTGCTGACTTGACTTGCCTTTATTTTTCTAGCGCTGAGTTTTGTTGAGATGCCAGAGCTTGCTACTTCACTATCGAGAAATTTAGGCATCTCACTGTTAGCGACTTAGCGAGTTGCCAAGGAATGACACATGGTGGGACCTCAAGAAATGTGGAAGGGTGATTAGGATTAAAGGATGGTTTCATTGTGCCAATGGTGCATGAATTCTCACATCATCAATATCCTGGACTCATGCCCCATTTATAAAATACATAGATGGGATCTATGGTTGTCACTATCTCGCTATGGAAAGATATGCAATTTTTACTCTCTGTGACATAGAAAATATGGGACCCACCACATACTAAGAAGTATATGCAATTATCATGCCATCTGATCAAGTTCAAATCTATGACCATCGCTACATCGCCATGAAGAATTGCATGAGAGTTATGTATAGAAAAGTAGCTAATGGGGGCCCCACCTATTTTCTCATAAGTGTTGTATTAAAATGTCTTCTGCGTGATCAATACAAAATCAATGGTTGTCACTACTTCACTATAGCAAGATGTTCGAGAGTTATGTATAGCAAGGTAGTGACTTGATGACACATGTCCCTAGTCTTTAGTGGGTACAGACTGAAATGCTAGTAGCAAAGGAAAGGTATAGGTGGACATGCTTCATTGGTTTGACTGCCAGCATGTTAAGAGGAAAGATGAGTTAGCTTTTTTTTTATTCCTGAATCATAGGATTTTTTATAGATATACGATGCAAATTCAAAAGGAAAGATGATGCCACACTTTTTTTTTTGTCACTCTGTGCATTTATGAATCTTGAAGGCTTCACATGTGAAGGAAAGCAGAGTATAATATAGAAGATTTTCTTAGGTTTTTCCTACACGGAAAAAGATTGGAAATTTTTTCTAAGTAGAAACCATTACTAAGAAAATTGTGAGCTGAACAAGAACATGTAATAATTTCCCAATGTTCATGAAGACATTGTAGAGTTACAGAGAGAAATAAGCAAAGAGTAAGGTAAGTATTTACACTATAATCTCTGTAGTATCTTAATTGTACAAATTACATTTTAGAATGCCTCCAAAGAAGGCATTCTCTGGTCAAGTGAATTACTTGGAAAGGAATGTCCATGATGATTTATTGGAGTTGCTTCCCAATTCCACCATTGAAACTGTGCAAGTCAAAAAGCTTACAACATTAAACTCGAGATTGAGGATAATAGATGGAGATCAAAGAGGATGAATAAAAATTATGAGCTATCCCCATATCAGTTCTTTTTGAATTTTTTCTCCTTTTGGTTACTTAATTATCTTGATGTTCTATGAGTAAAACTTGTGCAATTGAATGCAATCCTTTAGGTTTTATATCTTTTCATCACTGCTATTAGTTCAATGAATTGAGTAAGCACTTTGATGAATTTGGTAAGGTTTCTATAGTAATGGGAAGGATGTTTTGAATGATAGATTCCAGTAAGAACTGCTAATAATATTTGTTGTAAGGAAACAAATTAGATCTTTAGATTTGTAGTAGACTCTGAACCCCAATGGATTAGGCATTGGCCAAACTGATTCAACTTGAAGAGAAATAGATCATAAATGGGTATCAAATGAAAAATTTACAATCAGTTTTAATTTTATTTCTTGAAGATCTTTAAAGTTGGTCAATACTTGTTTGCATGAAATATTCTAGCCTTAGTTAGCCACTATTGCAAAGAATACTTGCAGATCTATAGAAGACTTTATGACCAAATTTGTTATATGGGATGCATTATGTTTAAAATGTCATAATTAGTTGTGTGATTATGGATTGAGGATGAGAATCAAGATGAAACTAAGATAGTTTTCATACAACAACAGTCAAATTGAGTCATCCCTTAGGTATACCCACCTTGGTTTTGTAGAGCCTAAAGAGAAGGAAACTATTCTTGGTTTTGTTAATGTTGGATCCAAAAGGTGTGCATGTTTAATTGAAAATAGGAAATGGCTAATCCTTAGGTTGCATAAGTGTCATTTTGGTATTGAAGAATCCTATTGCTTAGTATTTTTAAAACTCCAACAAAATGGTGACTCCGTTGGGGAGTTGTCCAACACATTTTTGGAAAGTACTGTAGTTTCTTTGGTCCTACTGTGTACCTGTGTGTCTGACTGTGTAAGTTTTTTCCCATGGTTATAAGGGGATGTCTAGTGACAAACCTTGAGAATTTAAAAAGAAAGAAAGAAAATCCAAACTACCAAAAAGATACACTGATGTATCTAGCCTTTCCAAGTGTCTTATCTAACAAGCAAGAGCTATAGTCTTATAATATCAGTGATTGGTCCATCTATATCAAATATTTATTTCTCTACTTGTGTTCTTCCTCAAAGTTAGGAGTAATTATAATTTTGTATTTCCCAAGAAAAAGGGTGGTGACTCAGTGAAGGTTTATGAAGCTAGTGCTTATTTAGTATATGGTGAAATGGCTAACAAAAGAAAAAACACAAGAGCTTACACAAGAGCCCATCCTAATGAACCAATGTATGCTGATTTACCTAAATATGGTAGGAAGAACCTAAATAAGAAAAGAACAGATCCAAATCCCACCTGGAAACCCAGAGGTAGTGTATCCGTCAATTCCTTGTATCAACTAGTGATAGGGAGAGAGTCTTCTTCACTCAGCTCTAAATCAGAAACCACAAGATTTTTAGGAGGGATATTTACTACCCTAGTACTAGATGAAAGAGCATATCAAGATAAGAATATTTCACTAGTAGGGAATATATCCCCTAGACCAGATCTCATAGCTAAAATGCATCATAGGTTAGGATTTAAAAGTTCTTTTGGAGATCCCTCTAATCCTAAAATAATCTCATACACAGAACCAAATCTTATAGATCTGGATGACCTTGTTGATTCAGAAGCTACTTCTATAGATCCTATAGAACTACAATCAGAGATAGGATTTCTAAAGAAATGGGTTGTTGAGGAAGAAGCTAAGCACATTCACCTTGAAAAAGAAAAGGAGCAAGCCACCTTGGATGCCATAATAGAAAGAGATGCTCTGTTGAAAAGATGGCTACCTTGAAAGAACATAATAAAAAGTTAGAAGAGAAAACTACAACTCTCTATACTGATGTTTTTGGAGATGTATACAATTTGAGAGCTAAAGTTCAAGAACAAGAAAAATGCCTGAATCTAAAGAAAGAACCAATTATTGCTCAAATCAAAGGGTATAAGCTTTTACAAGTAAATCCTATAGAACCCATTGTGAAAGTTGCAGACAAAGGAAAGGGTAAAGCTATAGGAGTCCAAATAAATGAACCTCAAGCTCAACCAAAAAAACCCATGAAACCTTCCATGTCAAAGTTAGATCTAGATTTGGAGAAGGCTAGAAAAGAGAAGAAAGATCTTGCAAAAGAGCTTGAGAAGGTAGAGAATGAAGCTCAAGCTGTAGAAACCAGGAGAAAAATTTAGTTTATTAAGTCTAATTCTACATTAACCTCATGGCCAAATTTATCCATGGCAACTTTAGTTTCTATACCTCCTTGTGGACCAATAGTTTTAGTTCAAGGAATATCTCAGTCTGCTCCTACCTCATCATCCACCACTTATACTCAAGCCCCTATTGTCCAAACCCAACAATCCCAAAGTGTTTCTCTAAACCAAGCTAACATAGCAAGTACCTCAAATTTTCCTAGCTTCCAAAAGAAACCCATATAGATGGAAAAGTATAGACAAATATCATTTGCTAGTATTCCTGGTGCTCCACATCCCATATCATTTGATTTAAGAGACAAAGTGGTTAAATTTTCTAGAAATAACGCCATCACTGGTGAAGAACATTTGATAATTTTCATGGACATGTTAAATGATTATGAAGTTGAACATGAAGATACGGTCATGAATTTTTTTGTGCATTCACTAACTGAGGATGCAAGGGATTGGTTCAAAAGACTACTGGATGACAATATTAGTTTATGAAGTGATTTAGAAAAGTTATTCAAAGAACAATATGGAGACAAAACTAATGGTTGATTTATGTTAAATGAATTCAACAATATCAAGAAGAATCCTAATGAGTCAACATTTGATTTCAATGTACAATTCTAGAAAGGTATGTACAAATTGTTTTAGGTTATGAGGTTGAATGAGGATGTTTGTCTCACAACATATTTTAATTCTTTTGATAGAAAAATGGCTTATCAGTTAAGGGATAAGGATCCTAAAAATTTAAGGGATGCCTATAAAGTTGTAGTAAATATAGAGAACAATAGGAAGGCATCTAGCAATATGGGTAGGGGAGATGACCCAAAGAATTTCAATCCCAAGAATAATAACAAAAGGGAGGGTGATAAAACTCTTGTAGGAAAGAAGCTAGAAGAACCTACAATAGGCTAGGTGTTGGAATTTCTTAAAAAGATGAATCCCACTAGTTTCAATAAGCCAAATGTTGTAGAGAAAACCCCTATGAATAATAGCAACTTCAATAGACAGCCTAGAATGTAGAATTACTCTTATACTACCCAATGGAAGGATGGTAAGCCAATCCCTAACCAAACCCAAAATGTAAAAGATAAGGGTACACCAGATCCTTTGCAAAGGAGTTTAGTAAATGTGAATGATAATGTGCTAGGGTGCATTATTTGTCAATCACCACACTCAGTAGAGTATTGTGCCATTGCTTAGTCATTTGTTTCTAATCATAGTTTACAAACTGAGGAAGATGAAGAAGAAAAAAGTCATGATGATGCAAGTTGTAATATGGTAAGCATGTGTAGTGACTATGTTGATTTTGATTTAGAAGAAACAGAAAGTGATTTGGAAAATAAGAAAATTGCTTATCAATTACATCATCAACAAGTTTTTTCAGACAATGAATGCTATGATGAAGATCAAGTGTGTGTTACATCATCTAAAGTGGGTCATGTAAGTTTAAGAATGCCTTCCAAAGAAGAAATTGATAGGATCACTATAGAAATGATTTCCCAAGTACATAGCAATTATAATTTGAGGAATAAAATAGTTAATAATGAAGTTGGGAAGACTTTTGGTAGATTCATAAGAGATATTTCATAAGATGAAAGATGAAGATAAGAAGGCTGGTATAGAGATAGTCAAGTTTAAAGATATTAAAACTAAGAAGTGGGAACCTAAGAAGAAAGTGAAATTCCAAGCTAATGAGACATCAAAAGAAATTGTGCAAGAGAAGGGATCAGGGACTAATAATTCCAAGAAAATAGTAATCCTTTCTACTCTGAAGGCTCCTACTCTTGGTATGATTGTTAAACCCACTATGTCTAAGCCAATTGATATAATATCCATGTTGTCCCAAATCACTATTAAGGTACCTTTGTTTGAACTCTTTAGAATTGAAGAGCATAAGAGTAAAGCCTTGTCATGGTTGGGATGGATAGGAAATAGAAATAACAATGTAGAATAAAGTGCTATTCAATAGACTCCCTTAGTAATAGAGGATAGTAGTATCATGTCCCTAATTCCCCAAATGTTCTTGGATGACTCATTAGTAGCATACATAGAAGATATTGACCCATTCTTTCTCAGTCTAATTATAAAAGGGAAGAACCTTAAAAATGGCATGATAGATTTAGGAGCCTTTAAAACCATAATGCCTTTCAAACTAATGGAAGCCTTAGGGTTGAAAATAGACACTAAACAAGGCAGATGCAGAGGTATGGATGCTATTGAAGTCCTAGTCATAGGTACTATAAATGGTTTGCCATTTAAGCTAGCTACATATACTGAGGTAGAGTTGACCATGTCAGTCCTTGTAGTTGATATACCTCCACACCATGGAATGTTGCTTTCTAGAAAATGGAGTGCTGCTATGGGAGGTAGCCTATAATGTGATTAAACTTATGCAACTTTTCACATAGGTGATAAGGCCGTAGAAGTAGACAGAGAGCCAAGGGTTAGTCACATCTTGGGTGAAGAAATTGACAAAGATGCTACTTGATTTTTAGATACTAGTGTGAATGCATTCAAAGCTAAATTGATTATCCAAGAAGTTTAGAATTTTCCTAATTGAACATGAAGTTGAGTGTTGTATGAATTCACCAAAGTTAGGGACAATATAATTTTATGGGACCAATTCTAAGGAAGGTGCAAGGACAGGGATAGTTTTTGTCTCTCCAGAGAAAAACACTTTTAGATTCTCTTTTACCTTAATTTTCACATGCACCAACAATATAGTTGAGTATGAATCCTTGCTGTTAGGATTGAAAGTGGCTACCCATCATGGAATCAAGAAGTTACATGTTATAGGTGATTCTAAATTGATTATCTCACAAGGAGAACATATGCTTCTAAGAGCAGAAGGTTGAAATAGTATAGAAATGTTGTGTGGGATTAGATTGAATTCTTTGAAGCATTTGGTATATCATGGAGGGATAGAACTCACAATAAGATGGTTGACTTGTTAGAAAATGTAGCAATTAAGCCCCAGGAGATATCATTTGCAGGGATATCACAAATTGAAGTACATAATAGACCTTCATTGCCTGATAACATTGAACATTGGTAGGTATTTAAAGATGATAAAGATATTGTCAATTTCTTATTAAATGAAGATAAATATCATGGTTAGGAGATGGATTGTAGTGATTTGGTTGAGACCATAGATGGGAGCGAAACAATTTTTGGCTAGGAAGTTATATGGTTAAAGACTAACAAAGTACCTAAGGGTTTGGTTGTCTTGGGGAATATGTTTGATAACCAAGATAGGGTAAAACATGGAGCTAAGGACTATAAGCCTCAGGAGCTAGAGGAGATAAATTTGGGAACAAATGAGGCCCCTAAGAAAGTCTATATTGGTCAGAACCTATCAACTAAAATTAAAAAGCCTCTAATTCATCTATTGAGAAAGTATAGACATCTCTTTTCTTGGTCATATGATGATTTAAAGGCTTATAGAGAAGATCTTTTTAGCATGTCATACATCTGAAGGATAATGTCAAACCCTTTAGGTAGAAACAAAGACTAGTTAATCCTACTCTAGCCCCTAAAAAGAAAGAGGAACTAATCAAGTTAAGGGACAGGGGAATAATCAAGCCTATTAGACATTCTACCCAAGTTTCAAACTTAGTTCCTGATAGAAAAAAGAATGGAGATATCAGACTCTGTGTATATTTCAAAAATCTAAATATTGATTCCTTGAAAGATAATTATGGATAGACAAACATGGAAGCCATGCTACAACAAGTAACAGGCTCTGAACTTATGTCAATGATGGATGGATTCGAGATATAACAAGGTCCTAGTAAAAGAAGTAGAACAATTTAAGATAGCATTTACAACTCCTTGGGGTAGTTATGTATATGTAAGGATGCCTTTTGGATTGATTAATACTAGTGCTACATTCCAAAGAGTTATGGATGTGGCTTTTCATGAATATATAAATAAGTTTATGGTGGTGTATCAAGATGACCTCACAACTTATTCCAAGAAGGCTAAAGACCATTGTGGGCATCTAGAAAAGATTTTTATTAAAGCATTGGAATATGGAGTGTCATTAAACCCTAAGAAATTTACTTTTGGGGTAATTGAAGGTAAGTTATTGGGACATATAGTATCAAAGGATGGGGTAAAGATAGATCTTGAGAGAGTAACAGCTATTGGTAAGGTCCTCAAGACAAAGAATCTAAAAGGAATTCAATCCTTCTTTGGGCAAGTTAATTTTTTGAGAAGGTTTGCTACTAACTTGTCTGAAATTAGTAGACCTATTTCAAAGATACTCAAGAAAGGAGCTATTATAGGTTGGAATGGTGAGCCTTCAAAAGCATGCCAAGTT
Source organism: Cupressus sempervirens (assembly GCA_028749045.1). Taxonomy (NCBI): domain Eukaryota; kingdom Viridiplantae; phylum Streptophyta; class Pinopsida; order Cupressales; family Cupressaceae; genus Cupressus; species Cupressus sempervirens. The sequence continues at coordinate 959,948,505 of CM053792.1, read as the reverse complement.
ATTAAAATTGCAGTAAAAAATGCTCTAGTACTAAGAACTCCTGAATACACTAAGCCCATGCACATATTTTCTTTTGCTTCTTTTCATATTATAGCTGTAGTTTTGTTGCAAAAAATGAGGAGGGATATGAACAATCAATTGCATTTTTTAGTGAGTCACTACAACTAGTTGAGTTGAAATATGAAATAAATGAAAAGCAAGAATATACGCTAGTAAAAGTTGTAAAGGCTTTTTTATCCTACTTGGTAGGTGCTATTGTCATTGCATTTGTGCCTAGTGCTATTGTGAAAGATATATTTTCTCAACAAGAAGTGTTAGGAAGAAGATGTAGGTGGATCAATAGGATCCAAGAATTTAATATTGAGATATAGATAACAAAGTTGGTAAGAGATCAAGGTTTAGCTAAACTCATGGCTCAATCTAATTTGGATTTTAACCAGATCAATATGGTGACAGATGACCTTAGAACTAATTCATGTGAAATGAACCACTGTGAATGGTAAATAAATGTTATTGACTATTTGCAACACATAGAGGTTCCATCTCACTTAACTAAAAATCAGAACAGGAGCACAAAATTGCAAGCCATTAGGTACATAATTGTAAAAGGCAATTTGTGGTGGAAATTTTTTGAAGGGATATTACTGAAATGTGTTGATCAAGAAAGAGCCCAAGAAATTTTGAATGAGATGCATACTAGAGTGTGTAGAGGACATTATATGGCTAAGACTACTACACACAAGGTAATGAGAGTTGGATTCTAGTGGCCATCCCTTTTTAAAGATGCTCAACTTTTGGTTAGGAAATATGACTCTTGTCAAAGGTTTTCTAGAAAACTAAATTTTTTAGGTAATACTCCATTAAAGCTAGTTGAGGTGCAAGCACCATTTCAGCAGTGGGGTATGGATTTCATAGGTGAGATTTCTCCCAAATCTAGTACCGGCTACTCATGGATTTTAGTTGCTATTGACTACTTTACAAAATGGGTAGAAGCTATCCCTACAAGAAATGCAACAAGTAAAATTGTAAATAATTTCTTGCAAAGTAATGTTATTTCTCAATTTGGTTGTCATCAAAAAATTGTCACAAATAATGCCATGTGCTTTAGGTATGAGGAATTCATAAAGTTCTGTGACAAGTATGGAATAACCAAGTCAACATCTTCCCCATATCATCCACAAGGGAATGGATAGGCTGAATCCACAAATAAAAGCTTGTTAAAAATTATTAAGAGGACCTTGGATGATAACAAGAAGGCATGGGACTCTAAGTTGCAACTTGCAATATGGGCTAACAGAGTGATTGTAAAGAAGGCCATTGGAGTAGCTCCTTTTGATCTAGTATATGGAATTTAGGCAAGGATGCCTTAGAATAACTTAGTGGGACTCTATAATTACATCTAGTTATATGATGAAGATATTACAAATGATATGCAAGAGAGGTTGGATGAGCTTGTAGGGCTAGCAAAAACTAGAAAAGAAGCATCTCTTAGGAATAAAAAGCTGTAACTACAAGTTAAGACATTATATGATAAAAGGATAGTGAGTAAAAGGTTTAAAAATGGAGATTTAGTCCTTATGTGGAATGCCATAGAGGATAAAGGAAAACATGGTAAGTTTAATCCTATTTGGCTAGGTCCCTATTTAATTGAAAGTTCATGGGGAGAAGATTCTTGTATCATCAAGGATTTATCAGACAATATTCTAGAACAACCAGTTCATGGATAGTTCTCGAAGAGATACTTTTCTTAAGGTATCTATTTTTCAATGAACGTTAGTTTTAGGTTTCCTTTTATTCCTGTACATTGTGTATATTTTGTAAATCCATGTTAATATCCTTGTATATTGGTTTTTCCTTGTTTTTGTATTCTATCTTGTGCTTTTTGAAGAAGTTGTCATTCTTGTATCAAGTTTGTGGTCTACTCTCCCAAAGATTTTGAATTCTTGCATACACTCAAGTAGTTTATCATCCCTAGGAAGAGCCACTGTTGGTCTAATTTTTTGCATGATGAAATTTCCCTTGCCTAGGTGCAAGAATCAGATTGAGTCCATTATTGGTGAATGAAGTTTTTGGTTTAGTCTTCTAGATTTTATTTGGTTTTTGAAAAATTTGCAAACCTTTCAGAAGCTTGGGCATGAAATCTTTTTAAACTTTAGCGAATATTTTGTCTTCATTTAAAAAAAAATTCCTACACCTCCAAGTTGTTATCTCTCCTCGTTTGATCTTGATGAGATCTACAACATTTTTTACTTCCCCATAGAGAATTGCACACTACTTATGTATAGTGAGGTAGAAAACACTATGAAACTAAAGAATAGTATCGTAAAATGGAGATACGGTAGTCGGGAAGTATGTTGCATCTAAAGTTTTTAGGCACGTGCCCTTTGTTAGTATTGTCAGAACAAGTAGGAACCCAGTAGAAGGTAGGCAGAAGAAATAAAATTTCTAGGTGACCGTAAACTTTTCCAAGTGGCATGATGAGTAATAATTGTTATTGCCAAAAGTATTTAATAAGGGTACTGGTGACTTGACTTTCCTTTATTTGTCTAGCATTGAGTTTTGCTGAGACACTGGAGCTCACTACTTCACTGTCAAGAAATTTGGGCATCTTGTTGTTAGCAACATATTGAGTTGCTGAGAAATGACACATGGTGGGACCTCAAGGAACACGGAAGGGTGATTAAGGTTAAAGTATGGTTTTGTTGTGCCAGCAGTGCAGTAGTTCTCACACCATCAATATCCTAGACCCATGCCCTGTTTATAAAACACATGAGGTATTCTAATCATTAGATCAAGATGGGATCTATGGCTATCACTATCTCACTATGGAATGATATGTAATTTTTACTCTATGTGACATAGTGAATATGGGACCCACCACATACTAAGAAGTACATGCAGTTTCCATGCCATCTAATAAAGTTCAAATCTATAGCCATCGCTACCTCACTATAAAGAATTGCACGAGAGTTATGTATAGTGAAGTAGCAAATGGGGGCCCCACCTATTTTCTCTTAAGTGTTGTATTAAAATGTCTTCCACACAATCAATACAATATCAATGGTTACTGCTACTTCACTATAGTAAGATGCTTGAGAGTTATGTATAGCAAGGTAGTGACTTGATGAAACATGTCCACGGTCTTTAGTGGGTCCAGACTAAAATGCCAATAGCAAAGGAAAGGTACAGGTGGACATGCTTCATTGGTTTCACTACCAGTGTCTTATGAGGAAAGATGAGTTAGCTTCATTTTTATCCCTGAATCGTAGGATTTTTTATAGATCAAAAAAATAAATTCTAAAGGAAAGATGATGCCACACTATTTTTTTTCCACTCTGTGCATTTATGAATCTTGAAGGCTTCACATGCGAAGGAAGGCAGAGCATAATATAGAAGATTTTCTCAGGTCCATCCTACACGAACAAAGATTGAAAGGTTTTTCTGAGTAGAAGTCATTACTAAGAAAGTTGTGTCCTGAACAAGAATGTGTAAAAATTTCCTAGTGTTCACAAAGACATTGTATAGTTACAGAGAGAAAGAAGCAAAGAGTTAGGTAAGTATTTACACTATAATCTCTATAGTATCTTATTTCAGAAAATTACAATTCTCCAAAGAAGGGATTCTCTAGTTAGGTGAATTACTTGGATAAGAATGTCCACAATGATTTACTAGAGCTAGTTCCCAATTCCACCACTGAAAATATGCAAATCAAAAAGCTTACAACATTAATCCCTAGGTTGAGGATAGAAGATGGATTATATGACAAGGGTAATTGGGTCAGGGATACCAGTACCAGTCAAATTGGTCCAGAATTGTTTAGAAAATGGTTTTCAAAGAGGAACCTTTTCACCCCACTTGCCAATATTTGGAACTTTCATCTAGGGAAACTGGTGGTTCCTAGTGTGTTCATAGACTATGATCTTCTTGAAGCTATGGGAATATACTATGACCAAGCCATTAGGGTTGTAAGAAGCACTGATGACTAGGTCTTAATTACAATCAGCCCAAATGAGATTAGGGAAGTTTTTGGCCTAGGGCCTATCACTAATTACCATGTGCCCATTGATTTGGAAGGATTAGAAAAGGAGTACATGTCCAAAAGGGATATCATTAGACAAGGTCCATTGAAGGAACATATAGGTAAAATTGGAACTTTGCCAGCGATAATAGCAGCCTCCAGGGAACTCATCAAAAGGGCATATTTCAATTCCAGCACTATAGAGATATATAGGACCTTGTGTAGAGTTTTTGGGAGAGATAAAGAAGAATTTATGGCTATGGATTTTATGTATATGGTTTTTTAGATCTCTTCTTTTGGTGTGGACATAATTTTTTATTTTGCTTCTTATTTGGCAAAGGAAATTCACAATGGTATAATTAGGATTGCCAAGAGCAAGACAGAAAAAACCTTTGGTCATTACTCATTGTTGATGCATATGTTTTTGTTTAAAGGAGCTTTTTATTTTACTAAAGAAATGAAATTAAACAAAGAGGAGAATGGGGAAGCATTGCCAATCCAATTGTGGAGTGCAGATATGATGTGGCATGTAGAGAATGATAGTTTTGTTAGGTTTGGTAGGTATTTTGCTTCCAAGTTGAGAGACCTCTTATTAAGTGATAATCCTAGAATCCCCAAAGCATTGATGGGTCTCGTAAGGCCTATGGATAGCCCCCATAATTTGAAAGTTTCACATAATTGGCGAGATATTATTCCTTACTCTATTTCTACTATTTCTAGAATTTATGGTTTTAGGGGGAGCCCTCATGTATTACCCTACCAAGTGCCTTTGAAGGTAGGAGTAGCTGAGTTTTTGTGGCAATTGGCAGGAGTAGAGGAAACATTTTTACTAAAAAGACCAATAAGGTAAATTTTTCCCACTTGCACAATAGCCCATCATATTGTAATCACAAAAGGGGGTTTGAACTCGTTGCACAAAATTTTGGATCCCTACAAGATGGCTATTTCTCACCCGCATTTTTGTGATTTAGAGGGATTTTTCAACATGGCCTTGAGGCATAGAATTAAGCTTAGACAAATTGAACATGAATTTTACTTTCTAGAAGATTAAATAAGGAATGAGTACTCCTTGCAAGAGCAGGAGACAAGGAAAGAAAAGTGGAGATTCTTCTCTAAAATTTTGGATTTCATTCATTATTTTGATCCAAATTATAGTCCTTTGGATGATGTAGTGACAAATGTAGATAAGATAAGAAAACTTATGAATACTTTTCTTGAAATAATAAAGGCAATGAATGAAGAAAAACAATTCTTTATTAGATTTTACCCAGATAAGGCCAGGGAAGCAATGAGAAGATTTGGTTTTACTCCCAATATAGGGGAAAGTCAATCAAATATCTAGAAAAGGCCAGGGTACACTCTTATTAAGAATAAAGGGGCCTCTCTAGACAAAGGAATACAAATAATGGCCTCCACTAGTGCTATTGTGGAGGAGAGGCCTTCTAAACCCTCTCTAAAGAGGAGAAATATAATAAGGGAAGAGGATCCTCATGTTGAGGAATACTCACCCTCATAGACCCCCTTGAGAATTGAAGAGGAGCATCTCACTGAAAAGAAGATTGAGCAATTGGGATCACAAGGGGAAGTCTTGGTTACAAAAGAAAAAATAAATGAAGGAGAACCTTAGGAGCCTCTAATGCCAAGTTTTGAATTAACAATTGTAGATTACAGAAGAAAAGAATTGGACTCTATTTTGGAATAATCTAGTCAATGATTTTTTTTTGATGATAGTTTTGTCAAATCTAGGGCCTTTCATCAACTTGCATGGAGGGAAAATATGAGAAATTTTGAGGAAAGATGCAAAAAATTAATAGTAGAGCATCCAGAAATGGATGAAGCCTCTATATAGAACCAAATAAAGGAATAGATGATGCAAGAGTTCTAGAACATAACCCCTAAAGAGGGGAGGAAAATGGTAAAGGATTCTAATATATTAGTGTTGCCTAATTGGGATATTGTGGATGCTTTGATTTTTAATTCTATTTCTAATAAATTGGATTAAAAGACCCAAATAAAAAGGAGTTTGCAGGGACTTCATTTAGTGAAGATCAAGCTACTTTGGTTATGTGGTCATTAAGAAGAGGATCTAGGGATATTTCATCACAGCCAAATGAATATGGGCTAATAGGAAACATCATTGTGAGGAGGGTGGCTAAGACTTGTCATGTAAAGGTATCACAATAGAATGTGGATTCATCCCAATTTGTTTTGGGCACTACTAAGAAGGAAGAACAGGCCATGTTTGAAATACACAAAAAATATGAAATAATTTTAGAGGGCTACAATAAAGAGGTTAAAAAGAGGATTGAGCTTGAAAACAAGCTAATGGGGAGGTCAATAGCACCAAGAATAACATACCCTCACCCCCTAGTTTAACCCTTCAAATCTATCCCCCTCATAGAAATACTAGATACACCCCAAAGGCCGTAGTGCTACACTACTAAAGATTTTGAAGAAGAAAAGAGTAAACTGTGGGCCCTACATGTGGAGTTGGAGGCAAAATATGAAGATAAATTAAGAAAAGCTCTCACATATTTGGGGGACAAAATTGAATGGCCACTAGTTTATAATCAGTTGGCTAGGGTGATTAGTATCTAGGAGGAATTAAAAGCCACTGATGAGGGTTTAAAGTATATTGTGAATAAATGGGTGAGAAGGGAGAAAGAAATGACATTTTTATGTTACTCTATCATAAAAACTTCTTATGATCAAATTGAGAAGACCTTTGATATTGTTTCTAATCTTTCTGATTTTGACAATAGGTGGATTCATTTATAAAGAATAATAGTAGGTTACTTGAACAATTACAAGAGCCAAAAGTTTAGTTTGTTTCTTCATGCCCTAGATAAGAGAAATAATTTGAAAAAAAAGATGAATGGGCAAAAGAACTTGATGATATATTTTGTTTAAGGATGAATAGAATTATAAATGAAATAGGGCATGCATGGTGGGCTACCACAACTAAAGAAATAGTGAAAGCCCAAATATTCTTTGATTCTTTAAAATATGAATTTGTTGATATTAACAGGGAGACATAATACATTATCAAAAGGCAACAAGACATTCTGCAGTTTGATTGGCCGGATGACACATTGTTTGACAAATGGATGGCCAACATAGCTCTTGATGAACCATTTGAGGAAGTTGAAACTAACAATGATGAGGTTCAAATCATTGACACCATTACACAAGACCAATATGAAGAAGAAGACAAGAATGACTAGTTAGCTCCAATAATAGATACAGAAGCCCAGGATGTGGACATGACACAGAAACAATCAAGGATAAAAGTAATATTGTCCATCCAAGGTAAATAGTGAAAATCCAAAGGTAAAAGTTGATATAGAAATGCCACAAGACTCATCATTGGCCAGCCTGATGGCAACATAATCAAAGGAGTTAGAATAATGGTGGCAAATCAAAAAGGCCAGTAACTCATTTTGATGTAACAGAAATGGGCCTACCTAAAGTACACATTGTTGTGTTAACTTTTTGTTACATTGAGTTTTGTTTTCCTTGCCACATGTCAAGTTTTCCATGCCTGAATCTTTTTGCATCTCACATATTTAAGTGAGATATCAAGGCTGGAACAAGGGTCTGATTTGTAATGCTTTTAGTCATGTACCTTGCTTGTTTTCAATCCAAGTAATTTGAGCAAGCTTTATGATGTATTTTCTCTGTTAGTTTATGGGAATACATTAATACAAAATGATCTTTGTGTTTCTTCCTATGGTCACCCTTTTAATTAAATAATTCTAAGATTATTACAAATTGTATACAATTTTCAAATAAGATGAATCCAAATTATGAGTTGTCCCCATATCAATTCTTTCTAAATTTTGTCTCCTTTTGGTTACTTAGTTATCTTGATGTTGTATGAGTAAAAATTGTGCAATTGAATGAAATCCATTAGGTTGTATATCTTTTCATCACTGCTATTAGTTCAATGAATTGAGTAAGCACTTTGATGAATTTCATAAGGTTGCTATAGTAATGAGAAGGATGTTTTGAATGATGGATTCTAGTAAGAATTGCTAATAATATTTGTTGTAAGGCAACAAATTAGATCTATAGATTTGTAGTAGACTCTAAACCCCAATGGATTAGGCACTAGTCAAATTGATTCATCTAGAAGAGAAATAGATCATAAATGGGTATCAAATGCAAAATTTATAATCAATTTTACTTTTATTTCCCGAAGATCTTTAAAGTTGGTCAATACTTTTTTGCATGAAATATTCTAGCCTTAGTTAGCCACTGTTGAGAAGAATACTTGTAGATCTACAGAAGACTTTATGACCAAATCTGTTATATGGGATGGATTCTGTTTAAAATGTCACAATTAGTAGTGTGATTATGGATTGAGGATGAGAATCATAATGAAACTAAGACAGTTTTCATACAACAATAGTCAAATTGAGTCATCCCTTAGGTATACCCACCTTGGTTTTGTAGAGCCTAAAGACAAGGAAACCATTCTTGATTTTGTTAATGTTTGATCCAAATGGTGTGCATGTGTAATTGAAAATAGGAAATGGCTAATCCTTAGGTTGCACAAGTGTTATCATTTTGGTATTGAAGCATCTACATATTAAGAAAATCCTTTATGCATTAAATGACACCACATTTTAATGGACCATGTAGCATAGTTATGTGGAGTTATTTTTGGAAACTTAAAAATTCCCATGATGTAGAAAATGAAAAAAAAAATAGCAAGAAACGAGGAACACAACACCAAGAACACCCCCCCTTTTCACTCAATCAAGGAACCCCCCCAAAAAAGATTCTTTTTGCACTTTATATGTAGTGCGACTACAATGGCCATTGCCAATTTTGGCCTTAGTGGAATTCTAATTTTTCTTTTTACAACCTCCTTATGGAGTTCAAAACTAGAACTTTACAATGTATCCTAGATATACAACAATGCTGAAGATATATGAAAGCATTACAATTGAGAAAAGAATCTAATTCTAAAAGTGACACTTTTGTCTACACAACCCTATAATCTGATTGCAGATCTAGAAAGTAGATGAAAAATAATGCACTTTCAAAAAAATGGAACCTATTTTCGTGTACAAATGAGCCTGTATGAAGCATTTGAAGTTGCAAAATGCAAGATTAGATAGGTACAACCACCAAAGATGCAATTTATGACAAATCCATGCCCCAAAACTAGAAAAATACTACAACACTAAAAAATTTAGGAAATTCTAACCAATTTCAAAAATAATCACACTTGATTTGGAGTTCAGATGACTGAGATATGGCCTCCCAAAGTTAGACTGCAAAATCAAAAATCAATCTAGAAAGGGGTTGCATCAGCAAAAGATGGGGTTAAATTTGATGATCATATGACCATTGTAACAGTTTAAATTTGTCTTGGGATGATGGTTAGATGACCACCAAATTTAGGCTTAGGAACTTGATGATGTCGGCAAATTTTAACCCTATGATGATGTTAGCATGACATCAAGATGACATTAGATCATATGGATTGTACATATGATGATGTGTCTAGCTGACGTGTCATAGTACAAACTTCTATTTTGGTGTATGGTTCTACTACGTGTACTCCATGTGTCACCATGTAGATCACTGACTCTATAGATGAGGTGCGTGACTGAGTCACTACTTACATGGATAGGCCATTTGTCGCACGTAGAATGGATAGTGTTGTGTTGATGTGGGTGCCATGGAGAGGGGTAGAGCTACCACATGGACTCCATATGTCTAGGGGAGTAGCAATCAATAAATAGGCTAGAGCCAGATTTATTAAAAAGTGGCACTAGGAAAACAATGTTTAGTTGCCAGAGATTTGGGGTTTAGTTCCACATTGCATGTGGGATGGACCTCAACAAAATATAAAAAACAAAGCCTGTGGACTTTAAAATAAAATAGAGCCACTAAACTTGGGCCCCGGTGATGTTGCTAGGTTGTGGTAGTTGGCCAATGTGTTGGGCGGGGCCAGTCAGGTGGAAAATTATGCCACCAACCAGATTGTGTACTCGCTAGTGGAATTTGAATGCTAAATTATGATTGTTGAGACCATCAACTGATTGAAGAATATTTTCTGAAACTAATATGAATATTCCTCCTTGTAGGGCCAAGGTGTCACTACCCAATTGTGGAATAAAGAAATCTCTGCTAGCTTGACTAGGTGAAAAGAAATTTCCAAAAATAGAAATTCAAAAAAATAATGCAGAGAATAAATTAATTCAGATCTGGAAATAAATTAATAGATTGAATAAAATACAATACCCAAGTTGCAAATCGAGGCCTTCGAGTGCTGGTTTGCAAAAAAATATTTTTCCATACGATTGACTTTAGCCCAACATAGACAAATTTATAGCTGATTTTCACTAAATCGATATTCTAGATGCAATGGCAAGGTTCGATTTGGTTCTAGATGTATATGAGCAATGTTAGTATGCTAATAGAAACCAAATTTAAATAAAGCTTCTACAAACTAAAAAAAATTCATAAAATTCAAGATAGACTAAGATGAGCTCTCAATTGAGAATATGAGCCATTAATGGACTCTCTCAATAAGAAGCTCTCTTGTTGAGTAGCTTTATCTAAATGGATAGGATGTATGCTCAATATGCTTCCAAAGGCTTCAATGGATGATTGTGGATTTTTGGTGTGGATAGATGGCTTTAGTATGGATTTGGCTCTCAAAATAGCATTATAACTTTACTTCATGGATTGTGTTAAAATGACTTGGGAGAGGATTCCTTAAATAGGAAAAGGGCTTGATGGATCAAGGGCTAGGATGCAAGGATGTGAAAAAGCTTATAGAAGGCTCAAATTGCATGAGAGGAGAGCACATGGATTGTGCTTCCTTACAACCAATCAGGGAGTGACACATGTCACATGGTGAGAAGATGGAGGAAAAGGGAAGGATGAGTCAACAAAGGAGGCTCAAGGGATAAAATCTTCATAAAGACCCTCATAATGACTTGTAAGAGCCATAAAAGGGCTTGTAAGAGTCATTTATGACCTAGTGGATTTCATAAAGTTTTATGGTTGAGATATTTTGAGGGTGATGAGAGAAATTTCGACTTGGACTTGATTAGGAGGGTTTTAAGCTTGCTTAGGCTTGTGCAAATGATTAGAGGATGGATAAGGATGGTTTAGGATTAGCTTAGGGATAGGCAAGTGGATGGCATTTAATGAGGGTGGGTGAAGGAGGAGATATTTGTTAACTTTGGCTTGGGTTAGTAAGCTTTAACCCATTTTTAGGGAATGTGACAAGGTTAGGAGGGGATTAGGATTAGGGTTAAAGACATCTTCTAGAAGAGTCTAGACTTTGGATGAGGATAAAGACTTTCTAGAATAGTCTAGAATTTCCTAGGATGAGGATGAAGACTTTCTAGAAGAGTCTAGAACTTCTTAGGATGAGGATAAATTAGATTTTTAGGAAATAAATAAAGTTTATTTATTTCAAGGGTTTGGGTTGAGGAGATATTTATTAAAACTTTTTTAATAAACATGAGCATTAATATTTAATCTTAATTAAATATTTTGAGTTGGGATTAGGGGTAGGAAATGATGGGATTAGTCTTTAATCAAAATTAAAGAAGGATTAGAAGATTTTGGAAGAAGTTAGTGGTCATAAGGAAATTGGCCAAGTTTTGGGCAAAAAATAAGTTTTTTATTTATTTTAGGATTTTTGGTCAATTTATTAATTAAATAATTAATAAATAAGGAAATAATGTTTAAATAAGATTTAAACATTTTTGGGAGGGATTCCTTAATTAAATATTTTTAATTAAGATAAAGGGATTTAATGGCATGAAAATTAATTAATTAATTAAATAATTAATTAATTAATAAATGATGATGTCATCAGGACTTTTTTAGAAAATAAAAATACTTTATTTTCTAAAGGTTTTTAGGTGTCTACATTTTGCCCCTCTTTGATGTGATGCCGCAAGTGGCATGGCATCAAAGATAAGAAAATAAGATGCCCAAGGCTAGAGCAGAAGAGGAGAGAATGGACTGTGAGATGCCCCCTCAAGAAGGTAGCGAAGAGAGAAAGTGAGGCTCGATGGCTTCTTGAAAAGTACAAGAATCCAAGATGAGCAAGGAGACTCAGATTGGCAAAGAGAAGGGGCTGAATTAGCTCAAACTCTCACTATGGGAGAATGATAAAGGAGAATCAGATGCACAAGAGGAAGCAAGCTTAAGACCTTAGGGAAGGTGGAGGATGAAGGAGCAGAGTGCTATAGAAAGGAATCCAGGATAGGGAGATGGATGAGGGGATTATAAAGCTGATGCAACATGATTTCAAAGAGTTAGATTGGCGGAAGATGGGTTTCGAAGATCCCTAGGACTAGGATTGTGGATCTCGAAAGATGAGGCTTGGTGGGTTGATTTGGATTGGTGGATCCCTAAGACTAGGATTGTGGATCCCTAAAGCTAAGAGTGATGAGTGATTCAAAGAGATATTGATGCATCAGCTGGGGTAGGAGAGACGGATGCTGGATATGGATGGGGGATAATGGAGATGAAGGAAAACCATTGAAGCTTTTTGAGTGGGGGGATACTTCAAAGAGAAGTACCACTATGTAGTTGAGCACTAGATTTTCTATAGGACTATTTGTTAATTGCCAAGGTTACCAAGAACATCAAGCCCTGTTCACCAACTATCCAGAGGACTGACAAACTGACTCGAAACAAACACGCAAGGGTTGCCCAAGCATCACACATGAATCCCAGAGGAAGCAGTGCAGAACCGACACTAGGTAACCCACAAGGAGAAAAGAAAAACAAAAGAAAGACTTGATCAAGACCTTACACTCTAATTGCCCCATTCGCAGCATACCATGATATGGAAGATCGTGGCAACCTTGAGGAGGGAACAAGGAGATTGCTTGGAAAAGATACTTCAAGACCCAAAAGGGGAGATTCCAAATCAAAAGAAAGTGAAAATCCAAAAGAGAGCCGTTTGCCAATGAGATGGGTAGGACGAGGTACTAACGGACCAAGATTAGACTTGAGGAAAGCTATATCCTACAAGGACCTATCGGAGAGCACCTAAGTTGGTGGATCGGGATGAGTGGTGCGTCTGGCAAGCTGAACTAAGAAGGATAACACTTTGGTGACAGAAGATCTAGCTAAAGGATGCATTGAAATAGCTAAACAAGCTGTGTGGTGTGTACAAGATGCTGATCAAGGATGAAATGACATGAAAGCTGGATAGATACAATGGTACTAAGTTAAAGAGGATGTACAGGTTGACTGACCAAGATATGTTACAAATGTACAAGTTTGTTCATGTTTTGGTTTTTTGTGAGATGGAAATGTTTGTGAAGGATGGGATGTCTATAATTGTTGATAGGTGGATAGGTAGATGGTTTGCAAAAAGCTTAAGGAAAATGGAATTCTTTGGGTGCATGTGATAGGATACAAGCTAGGATACAAGATTATCTACAATTTGGAGTATGGTACAAGCTTTGGACAAGATTTGGATATACAAGGTATGGTACAAGATTTACAAGGTATAATACAAGCTTTGGTACAAGATTTTACAAGCTGTACAGGAGGTATTTACAAGCTTCATCAGATTTTGGATATTTGGTTGGAACATCAAGGGAACAAGCAAGTGTGTCTAATGGGATGGTGGATGAATGGATGAGGGATAGGATAGTGATAGATAATGGATTAGTCTTTAGTACACAAGGTGCCTGAATTACCAGGTTTTCACCAAGGTACCTATCCAAGGCACTTGAATTACCAAGTTTTCACCATTGGACGCTTATTTCTCTTTACTATATTTTTTTTTGTATTTTTCAAAAGCTGGGTATACCAAGGATCTTCAAGCATAGAACTTCTTGAGATGAATGATGTTGGTAGGATCATTCAAGAGTTCTCCTTCTGGTGTAGATAGCTGATAAGCTCCAGAGCCAAAGGAAGTAGTGACAACATAAGGACCAAGCCATGTAGGTTCAAACTTGCCTTTCTTTTCTTGATCTGCTTGGACTTTCATGTTTTCTTTAAGGACCATGTCACCTGGCTGAAAGTGTTGTGGAAGCACCTTCTTGTTGAAATTCCTTTTGAGACAAGTTTGATAGACTATGAGATGATCATAGGCTTGTTGTCGCTTCTCGTCTAAGAGATCTAGCTAGGTGAGCCGAGCTACTCTATATTCTTCATCTAATATTTGCCCTTGCAAAGATATGCGCAAGGAGGGAAGTTCAACCTCTATAGGTAGTACTGCTTCGGCACCATAGACTAGGGAGTATGGAGTTGTGCCTGTGGATGTACGGAAGGAATTTCGATAGGCCCATAGGGCTGGATTTATTTGTAGGTGCCAATCACGGCCGGAATCATTGACAACTTTCTTTAGAATTTTGAGGAGGGTTTTGTTAGTTGCCTCTGCCTGGCCGTTACCTTGTGGGAAATATGGGCTAGAAAAGTGGTGATGGATGCGGAGGGAAGTGCATAATTCTTCCATGTTGAGATTTTCAAAGTTACCTCCGTGGTTAGTGAAGATGGTGGATGGGATGCCGAAGCGGCAAACAATGTGGTACAAGATGAACTTGGAGACCTGAACTCCTATAGCTGAGACTAGGGGGACTGCTTCCACCCATTTAGTGAAATAGTCTGTAGCTATTATTATCCATTTATGTCCATCAGATGAGAGGGGTGTGATAGTTCCAACTAGATCAAGGCCCCAACAAGTGAAAGGCCAAGGTGGTGGAATAGGCTGTAGATCCTGTGCTGGAGCGTGCACAAGATTTGCATGCTGCTGACATGGGAGACACTTTCTGACAAAGTCACAGGAGTCTTCTTCAATGGTAGGCCAATAGTAGCCTGATCTAAGGATTTGTCACGCTAGGACAATACCACTCGTGTGGGCACCGCAAAGTCTAGAGTGTACTTCCTTTAACACCATCGCGGCCTCATTTTGGTCTAAACATCGAGAGAGAGTATCGTGATAACCCTGACAATATAGGGTATTGGCTATGATAACATAGCAGGATGATTTTCGGATGAGGTTCTGGCATTGGGTACGTGTGAGGTGAGGGGATATGATACCATAGTTAAGGTAAGCATGAATCTCATGGTACCAAGGGGATTGGGGACCAACCAAGATACAAACACGGTTTGAATCCTCATTCGCATAGGCGGGTGTGAGGAGCTGCTCCACTAAAAACTCATACTGTGTAGCTGCTTGGGGAATTTCCAAGAGCGAGCCTATAGTAGCCATAGCATCTGCTACTTTGTTCTGTATTCGAGGCACTTGTGTAAATTGAAGCTTTGTAAAATGTTGGGTTAGCTGATCAACTAGCTCTTTGTAGGGTAATAGCTTTTCATCTTTGGTTTGATATTCATTTAAGGCTTGCTTGATGATGAGCTGAGAATCGCCAAAGATTTGTAGCTCAACAATGTTCCATTCTATAGCTATCTTTAATCCTGCTATGAGGGCCTCATATTCAGCTATATTGTTGGTTCTAGGGAATTGTAGCTTGAAGGCTTTTGGAATGTAATCTCCTTGAGGTGTGACCAACAATATTCCTGCCCCTGATCCATGAGATGTGTATGAACCATCAAAATAAAGTTTCCATGGGGGTTGTTCTTCAATTAGACAGATATGCTCATCTGGAAATTCTGTGATCAATGGATAAGCATCTATTAGAGGTGCATCAGCTAGGTGATCTGCTATAGCTTGCCCTTTGATTGCCTTTCTATCCACATACTGGATGTCAAATTCACTAAGGAGCATAACCCATTTGGCCAAACGGTCTGTAAGTGTTGTTCTAGAGAGCATATACTTGAGAGGGTCAATCTTGGAGACTAGTTGGATGGTATGACTTAGCATGTAATGGTGAAGATTTTGAGTTGAGAAAACAACTGCCAAACAAGCTTTTTCCATAGGAGTGTAATTGAGTTCATAACCAACTAGGGTTCTACTGTTGTAGTAGATGGCTCTTTCTCTTTTGTAGTCATCAAGCTGTGCTAGAAGTGAACCTAGAGCAGTAGGTGTTGCTGATATGTACAAAATTAGGGGACGACCAGGAATTGGTGGAACAAGATAGGGGGATTGATGAGATACTGCTTGAGATGGTCGAAGCTACGCTGACATAAAGGATCTCACTTGAAGTTCTCATCCTTCTTTAGTAAATGTGAAAATGGTGTACACTTATCTGCAAGCTGGGAGATGAAGTGCTGAACAGATTGGAGCTTTCCTTGAAGAGAGTGAAGTTGTCACAGTTTCTGGGGAGGAGGCATGTCTAAGATAGCCTTGACCTTCTTGGGGTCGATCTCTATACCTCGTTTAGAAACTATGAACCTAGAAGCTTGCCAGATGTGACCCCAAAGACACATTTCTTGGGATTCAGCATGAGATGATATTTGGCTAACCTATCAAAGACTTTCTCCAAGTCAGCAAGATGATCAATGAAGGTATGAGACTTGACCAAGATATCATCCACATAATCCTCCAAAATGCTATGGATGAGATCATGAAAAATGGCTGTCATAGCTCTTTGATAGGTAGCCCCAGCATTCTTTAGGCCAAAAGGCATCATGTTGTAGCAAAAGGTTCCCCAAGGGGTGGTGAATGATGTCTTATGCTGATCCTCTTCTACAATCTTGATTTGATTATACCCAGAAAATCCATCCATGAGGGACAAAATTTCATGTCCAGCTGTAAGATCTACAATCATATCTATGTTGGGCAAGGGAAAATCATCTTTTGGAAAAGCTTTGTTAAGATCTCTAAAATCAGTGCAGATTCTGATGTCACCGGAAGGTTTAGTGATAGGGACCATGTTGGAGATCCACTCTGAGTAGTCGATAGGTCGGATAACCTTAGCAGCTAACATTCTTTCTAATTCAGCTTTGACCAATAATGCTACCTTGGGGTGCATTTTTCTAAGCTTTTGTCTGACGGGCTTGATCTTTGGATCAACTGCAAGATGATGAAGTAAAAGCTTTGGATCAAGTCTTGGCATGTCCTGATATGACCATGCAAATCGGCCAATATTCTCTCTTAAGACCTCAAAGAGGAGGTCAGCTTGGTCTTGTGATAGGGATGCAGCAATGTGAACAAGTCTGGAGATCTCTGAAGAACCAATGTTGACTTCTCGAGTATCCTCAATTAGAATAGAAGACACCTCTGGTCGATTATCTTGAGGAGGCAATGCTAAATCCTCATTTTCTTCTAGATTTTCTTGCTGAGGGGTTCTCTTCGTTGCCTTAGCTAGTCTTAGATTCACCTTAGTTCCAGTTTTGGGTGTATCGGAACTAGGTTGGGGATTTTCTCAAAAATACCCCTTGGGATCTAACTTGTAGATATAGGCAGAATCTGGCTTTGTTTTCTTGTGAGGAGTTTCAGCTCCCATGAATCTTAGAAGTTCCTCCTCTGATGTGAACTCATCGATGTGTATGACACTTGGTTGGTCCCAATCTATGAGTTGTGGATGGGTGAGTGGTAGGTCAATGAGGTGGATGGATAGTTCTTGGAGAACAGAGTCTCCGAGGGAGATTTGGTCTAGGATATCGTCGTAGGCTCTCTTTTCAACTTCCTCAGGAATGTCTTCAATTTTGACAAGGTTGTGGTGAATGTTTGAAAAAGCGTGACCATTCTCATTGGTGCCGCCAATTGTGGGTATGCCAAAGCCAAGACCTGACTTCGATTCCCACTTGTGTGCGTCGATGGGGCACTACATGCCTCTTTCTTCTGGTCCTAGACCACCACCTTGATAGTTCCATTTGTCAGTGATGAGCTTATGTTCTTGGGGATACTTTTGGCTGAAGTGATCAAGACATGCTTGATTTCTTTGAGGTGCATCCTTATGTAACCATTTGTTGATATCCGGAGTGAGCTCCTCATGAAGAGGGATTTTTGAGGATACAAAGGTTGTTGGGCCAAATTTTTTGTATCGAGGAGGTGGAACCTCCTTAGCTTTGTGATATGTCAGTCGTCCATGGGCATGTGGATCAAGTGGGAGTGCCCCGACAGCAAATGCATCTGACAGACTATACTCTCCACAACCTTTGTTATTGATCTTCACGGTAGACAGGGTAGAGGCGAGGATGGTTTCTGGGTCATTATAAGTGTGGGATGAGCTGGCGATGGATGTGCCGATATCAATTCCAGGGCAATGGTTTGTATATGAAGCTTCAATCGCATTGCAGTAAGCAAAGGGTTCTGGATCGGCATGGATGGTTACCTCAGTGCCTTGATGCAGAAATTTGATGCACTGATGGTAAGTGGATGGAATGGCTTTCATGGCATGAATCCATGGGCAACCGAGGAGGATGTTAAATGGTAGGTTTAGATCAATAACATGGCAGAGTGTCTCTTGGATGACTGGCCCAACCTTGATTGGCAGCAAAATAGTTCCTTCTGTGGTTCTTTCCAAGTTGTCATAAGCTTTGATGGTGATAACCTCACTGATGATATCTGCCTCAGTATACCCAGCTTGTTTTATGAATTTTAGGGTGCAAATATTCAAGGCTGAGCCATTATCTATCATAACTCTTTTTACAGCAAAGTTTGATACCATGATGGCTATGCGAAGCGGAAGGGTGTGATCTGGGTCGACCACGGGTATGTCGGTGGATTTGAACGATAGGGCACATGAGGATGAGAGGTGTCCAACAAGATTACGAAAATTAGTAGCATTGATATTAGAAGGGACACGAGATTCTATGAGAGCACTATCAAGGATGTTCTTGTACACAGGACTAGTGCGAAGAAGGTCTAAAATGGAGATTTGGGCTGGCATGTTCCCAAGGTGTTCCAAGATATTGTACTAGCTTTTTGATGGATCTGATGGTGTTGGTGTAACAGGTGGGCCTGCGATGTTAAATCGTGCTCTTCGAGTGGTGACTGCACACTCATTGTTTGGTCCTTGGATATTGATAACATTGACGGAAGGCTCTTTCTCGGATATACAACCTATAAGGCTACCATAGTCTATATAGGATGAAGTGTGGTCATTGTTCTTCCCATGCTGTTGGTTTGGCTGACGGTTGTTGGTGTTGTTGTTGTTGGTTTGGATAGGTGGTTTTCCAGGATTATGGTTGTGGTGTGGAGGAAAAGCATTTTGATAGATCTGTAAGCCTGCATTGGGAGAGGTTTGGGCACCAACAGTGATTTCCTTTCGATCAATGAGGTCCTGCACATAGTCTTTCAGTTTCATGCATCTGAGGGTAGTGTGACCTTTTACCCTATGAAATTTGTAGTACTCATTATCTTTGTACCATGCAGCTTTGGATTGGCTTAGGTCAATTTGCTGGGTAGGAGGAAATTTGATGAGGTTTTCTTTGACTAATTTCTCAAAAATGACATCCAATGGCTCACCAAGGTGTGTATAGTTTCTAGGTGTAGGTTGGAATCTAGGCTTTTGTCCTGCAGCTACATTGATGGCATTAGCTTGATTGCTAGACCCTTGAAAGTTGGGTCTTGGAGTGTGGTTTTGATAGCTTTGGTTATTCTGTTGTTGGTAGTTGATAGCTTGTTGATTTTTTGGTTGATATGGTGGGTTGGACTGGTTGTGAGAAGGACCAACAATATTCACATGTCTGGTGTCAGTGACACCATCTGTTGCAACGTGCTTGTTTTTGTTCCAATACCTAGACTTGTCATTGGAATGTGATTGATTTTGGTTGGCTTCCTTGTAACATTCTAGACGTCATTCCCTTGGGGTTTGGCCTTTAGAATTCTTTCTTATTGGCTTCATTATCAGGCAGTTTAGTTGCATTTTCGGCTACAGGCAGATTTGATATTTTTCTCATATCTTCTTCACTACTTGTCCGATGCTTATGCCACTTGGAGGGAATGGTATTATGAAGGTCTTGGAGTGATTGGAGGACAAAGTATTGTAGCAGAAAGTTCGTAAGCATGGGCTGGAGTATTATGACAATATTGCTGAAGTAATTAGTGAGTTGATAAATCTGCTATGTATTACGATAGTAGAATGATTTTACTTTATATGCTTATATTGATATTGACTGGGAAGGCAAAATGGATGATAGAAAGAGCACTAGTGGTGGAGCCTCTTTTTTTGGAGGAAGATTGGTTTCTTGACTAAGAAAGAAGTAGGACTTTACCTCACAATATATAGTAAAAGTAGAATATGTTGCAATAGAAAAAAATTACAATCAAGTTGTTTGGATGAAGTAGATGCTAAAGCATATAAGGATAAAACTTAGTGAACCTATTGTCATGCATTGTGACAACACAAGCATAGTGAATATGTCTAAGAATCTAGTATTGCATTCTAAGGCTAAGCACATTTCTATCAAGTATCACATGTTGAGAGAGAAGTATCTAAAAATGAAATTAGATTGGAGTATGTAAACACCAAAGAGTAGATTGTAGATATTTATACTAAGCCTCTTCCTAAAGACACTCTTGATTATTTACAAGGTATGCTAGGAGTTATTCCCCTTCCTACATTAGAGTAGATGATGCAAGAGTCCATCAGTCTAGTGTAACAGAGCACTATTATTTGTCCAGACTAAATGATGATGCTTCTTATATGGGGGAGTATCTATGATGAATAGAGTCATCTAGGACTCTTGTTGGGTGTTGTTTTTAATAGTGTCTTTGGACACTTGAGTAGGTTAGAGATAGTTGTTACAAAGATTGATGGTTGTTGAAACCTTTGACATTGATGTCAATGGGGGAGAAGTACAACATGAAAAATAGTTTGGGAGAATTATAACATGAAAACAATTTGAGCAACAACAATTTGAGAAAAAATAGTTTGAGCATGGAGAAATAGTTTGATATAAAGCACATTGAGGTATATTAATGGGAAAGAATGATTTATGAAGATGATTTTTAATGAAAGGTTAATAGTCTTTTATAGTTGGTATTTTTGGAACTAGATTTTTTTCATCTATGTTTCTGTCAATGCTAAAGGGGGAGATTGTTGGAAGCATTAATGTTGATGATACTTCTAGGGGGAGTATTGTAGAAACATAATTAGATCATTATCATGATGATATGTTACATTCATGACTATATTTGTCATTGATGTCAACATAGTAGTTTTTTGTGGTACCTGACAAAAGAAAAGTGGAAAGATCAAGTTGGTATGGATAGATCATTGAGTACTTTCACTAAGTAAGGTTAAAGGGAGATACTAATAAGTGTCTAGTATATGTAGCTAACATCAAAAGCATAAGATATTAATTCTAGAAGAAGTTATATGAGTTTCAGTGAAGACCATTCTAAGATAGAGTTTACAAAGGCATGTTCTGGTAAACTTGTTATATCTCTTAGTAGATTTGTTATTCTAAGAAATCAAAGTTTAAGATGTGAAGAAGAATTTCTAGAGATGTCGTAGCTAAGTTCTCTCATCATAATGTTACATGTATAGAAATGTATTCAAGTTTCAAGGGGAAAGATTAATGTTATTGCTAAGTGTAAGGTGTTCTTAATGAGGTCCTATAATAATTAATTTAGAAGGTGTAATAGCTGACTAAATGAATTGTTGTATGGCTTCTGTATAAAGGAAGGACATTTTCCTTTATCATGTATCAGATGTATGAATGATTGCAAGAAGCACGAAGAGTGAAATGCAAAGATAAGAAGAGTGGAGTGAAGGTGAAGAAAAATTCATTGCCAAGGTTTTATTGTGTGATTCAAAGTTTGATACTTGGATCAAAAGTTCGTGACCTAGTTTACAAGGTTTAACAATGATCGACTTGGTTGCTAGGATAGAGAAAGAAGTTGAAGAATAGTATAGATAATTATTCTACAAGGAATAGTTGAGATATTAGTTGGATGGTGAGTTCAGTGGTCTTGCCCCAGAAGTTGTTTGGATAGTGGGTCCTTCTATCTTCTACAACTCCTAATAGGGTTGGCACAACTCCTAACAAGGTTTGAATCTTCTAACAAGGATTCAAAGTCTCCTAATAGGGACTCATATTTACTAAATGTTGTAATTGACTCCTAACAGGGTCCATACTCTAACAAGGAATATTTATATTAGTACATCATCTTGTGGGCATCATTCCCACTAAGGTTTTTCCTCTGATCAAGAGTTTCCCTGGTTAACATATCTAGTGTAACTATGCATGTACATCTTGTTATGGTTTTTGTTTACTTTGGTTTTTAAATTACTAGTTAATTGATTCACCCCCCACCCCCCAATTATCTTGGTGGACTATTTTTTCTAACACAACATTGTTGGTTTACTTTCATATGGAAGTTAAAAACTAATTAACAATATTTAGTTGTTGGCAAAAGTTTGTAGAATACTGATTCACCCTCCCCCCTCTCAGTATTATCTATTTGTAACACTTTGTCTATGACTCATGTTCCTTTTATATGACATGTCATTTTATTCTACTTTCATTGTAGAAATAATTGAATTCATTTGAGATGAATTGACCTCCTCTATCTGATCTTAGGCATTTCATATTCTTTCATGTTTCTTTCTCAACTCTAGCAAAATACAATTTAAATTTTTGAAAAGCATCAAATTTCTATTTTAAAAATATTACAATCATCATCCTAGAATAATCATCAACAAATAGAATGAAATATATCTCTCCACAGTAGGTTTCTATACCTATTGGCCCATAAAGATCTGTATGAACTATTTCCACAACTTCTTCAAAATTCTAGGACTTACTTTTGAAACTACTTTTACTCATCTTCCCAATTTGACATTATTTGCACATTCCCATCTGTAAGAATTTGGTATAGCTCCGATAGCATGTAAGAATTTTCCTAAGGACAAGATTCACATGGGAACTAAGAACTCAAACATAAGCACAATTGTAGACCAAAAATGGATATGATCAATTGATCAGAGTATGTCCTAATACATTGCTTTAATCAGTATATCTAGTATGTGATGTATAAACACACTAGGAGTGCCTACATATAAAGGCCTCTTAGGAAGCACCTAGAATGTCTCTAGAAACAACTAGGAGATAAGATAAGCATTGAAAACTAAGCACACCTTATCCAACATTCTAGATGAGTGGATAAGAATGAGAAGGTTGTAGACACCATGTGCTTAATTAGTGTGCTAACTCCTGTGTTGCAGACATCATGTGTATAAAAGATGTGTAGACTCCTGTGTTGTCAACATGATAGCTCACAAGAGTATGCATACTCTTAGGTGGCTAATAAATAAATCATAAAAAATATGCATTAACCTAAGTAAACTTAAGAAAGTGTAAATAGTAAATACTTATTTACACCAACACCCCCCCTTAAGTGCAACTTAGGGGAATTCTCTTAAGCTTACAGAAACTAGGATGAAGTGCATAATGGGTCCCAACTACTAGGCCATTTTATGTACCCATGTATATAAGGCAAATGAAAATATCTCATAAAACAAGGACAAAACCACCACCCCTCCCCCCCCATTACGACATACATCTAGTATATAGAAGAGAAAAATGGAGGACAAAACCACCTAATAGGAAAAAGGGCCCCCCCCACACACAAAAGGAGAAGAAGGAGATGAGGTAGTGCCCCCCACTAAAAGTAGTGTGGTGATCAATGAGAAATGCTCCAATGTAGAAGCTGATCCATGACCACTAAATGATGTTCCTCCCCTTTGGAAGAAATAATGGCAAGGAGACAAAGGAGATGCATCCCCTATATGGAGAAGGAATCTCTAAGATGAACAGTGTCTCTAAAACCTATTTAAGTGTCCCTCTATCAATACTAATGTTGGCTCCCTCCAACAGTGCTAAGAAGAAGTGCAGATCAGACAACGAGTGATGTAGAACCTATTTGAAGGAACCAACAATCTTCTCAACTAACAAAGAGACCTCATATAGATGTTGTACATAAGTATCCACAATCACGTCAACCTGTAAACACTGATCATGTAGAGCATGGACATGAGGGTCAGAGTGGGCCCTCACAATAACTATAGAAGTATCATCCACAATAAAGAGAAGTGGTATATCATCAGAGAAGTCTTCCATATCTATTGTGTGTGACTCCAAGAACAAAGTTTAAATGTTTGATAAGAAGTCATCACCTAGAAGACCATGTTTACCCTGCAGTGCTGAATTACATGAATCTATCACTATGGCAAAATAATTCACCTCAAAAAGAAGACAAATGTCATCAATAATGTCTCCCACATCTTCAATGTGAGACTCCATGAATAGGCCTACAAGGGCAGAAAGGAAGTCATCGCATGAAGGTACAGTAAGAAGACACATGCACTGAATCCAAAGAATCTATGGTTGGAATAGGATCAATAGAAGAAACAAGAGCTGGAGGTGATCTCATCTAAAGAGGAGTGAGCTACAACTAAAGGTAGGAGATCTTATGGGAATGGAGGAATGTTTGGATCTCCATAGTGCTCCCAAAGATACATCCAAAGTAACATATAGATCAGATCACTTAATATCAGACATTGTATCCAAAATTTCATCAACCATAAAGAGAAAGAGAGTATGCTAGATGATGAGACTCTTTTTAGGATGATACTTAAGAGCTGGCACATAGGGCAGTGCATTGTGCTGACTAAGATATCTGATAACAAGTTGACTCGATTCCTGATAGTTGTCTGGGGTAAAATAAATTAAATCTGCCTCTTCCATGATGGACTAATCAATGTAACCTCCAAAATGTAAAAGAGAATCAAAAAACCCCCCATAATATATGATTTAGGCACTTGTTAGCCACTTGCCAATTTAAGGCATATTTCTAAAAGTAGTATTTCTATCCATAGAATCTATAATATGATTGCAGATCTAGAAAGTAGACACAGAAATATGCACTTTCAAAAAAAATGGAACCTGATTTGGAGTCTAGATGAGCCCGTACTAAGCATTTTAAGTGGCAAAAATTGGGATTTGCAAGTTACAAAAAAATTCAGGAACATAAATCTCAAACCAATTGCACCAATGTGTAGATTATGAAATCCTACCCCAAAACAAAAAAATTTCTCACAAAAAGGAGTTTGTATGAGGGACATATTGCTATTTGAAAATCACTGCTACTATCATTTTTTCTAAATCACCACCGTCGCCTCAAAAATGCAAATGGCTCTAGATTTTGCCTCAGATGTCCAATTTGGATGAAACAAAATCTGATTTAGGGATTTTTTGACCTTCAGAATGTGATGCAAATATTTGATTTTGCACCAGTAAGCTTCAAGCTTCACCTACAAAAAATCTCTCCTAGGGCCCTATGGCCAAAAAAATTCTAGAAAATAATGAAAATCCAAAAAAAATAGTAGAGATGCAGATGAAAAAATTTAGATATAAAAATTAAATGTATAGATCTGAAATGATCATACGAATTCTATAGATCAATCCTTCGAGTGCTGATTTGCAAAAACATTGTCTCACGATCAACTTTGGGCCAAGGTAGCCAAGTTTATAGTCGATCTTCACTGATTTAGCATTCTAAAGGCAATGATGAGGTCAGATTTGGCTTTAGACACTCCCAATTTTTGCAATACTCTAGATTTAGGCTAAGGTGCTAAAGCAACAATGGTCTTAAATGGCTATGTGATGCAAAAATCTTCAAGTGCTCTAATACCATGTAAGAATTTGGTATAGCTTTGATACCATGTAAGAATTTCTCTAAGGGCAAGATTCACCCAAGAACTAAGAACTCAAACACAAGCACAACTGTAGAGAAAAGATGGATATGATAAATTAATCAAAGTATGTCCTTATACATTTCTCTAATTAGTATATTCAGTCTATAAACACACTAGGAGTGCCTGTATATAAAGGCCTCTCAAAAAGCACCTAGAATGTCTCTAGAAACAACCAAGAGATAAGATAAGCATTGAAAACTAAGTGCACAGCTTATCCAACATTTTAGATGAGTGGAAAAGAATGAGAAGGTTGTAGACCATGTGCTTAATTAATGTGCTAACTCTTGTGTTGTTGACACCATGTGCATAAAAGGGGTGCAGACTCTTGTGTTGTCAACATGACAACTCACAAGAGTATGCATACTCCTAAGTGGCTAATAAATAAGTAATAAAAAATATGCATTAACCTAAGTATACTTAAGCAAGTATAAATAGTAAATACTTATTTACACCAACACCATCTTAGGTTTCTTCAGATAAGGTATGCCTCTTACTCTTTTGTTATTTCTTATGGTAATTAGGTAATCAAAGTTAACAAGACACGCCATTTTATTCCATATCCAACTTTATTTTATTTTAGAAGATTAGTTTTCACATATAATTCCTTTAGTTAATGGTGTGATTCCTTTTCTTTTTACATAACATGGTTCATTTTTTCCAAATCTAACACTTCCACCATCATAGTGTTCTAAATGTTCAAACTTAGTTTTTTCACTAGTCATGTAATGAGGCAAACCACTATGAATGATCCATGTATCATTTTTGCTAACATGAGATATAAGTATCTATTGGATACAATTGATTAATTGTGTATTTTCTTTGATGTTACACAAATACCGTATCATTATTAGTCAATGTATGTTGAGCACACTCGGCTAGTGAAGATAATTTTTTGTACCTACTGAGCATTCTTGTGGTTGCCTAGTCTAGAAGGTAGTGTCTACCAAGTTCACACAAGTGTCAAAGGAAAGTCTACAAAATATGAGTGTTAACTAAGCTCACTTGGTTGCCGAAGGATCTTTGCAAGTTTGCAGTGTTAACTGAGCTTCTATTGGTTAACACAGGAAATCATTTTTGAGTTAGTGTCCAACGAGTTGGGTCGGCTAGCAAAAGATTTTCTTATTTTGACATATTAGGCTTAATTGATTTATCTATTAGTTCTAGCCAATTGAGGTTATGAATATTAGTTATTCTAAGTTGTATATGAGCCAATTTGACAATATGAAAGATATAGGTATAAGGTCAAATTGTGAATTTGAGAGTGTGCAAGTGTGAGTGTGTAATGAAGAAATTGAAGATATAATGATGCAAAAAGGAAGCAAATTTGAAGGATAAGAAGAATATCCTTGTGGAGTAGAAAAGCCATATTTGATTAGGAAGGATCCAGTACAAGCCAAAATAGAGATCTATAATCAACAAATTAGTTGCATTCAAATCAGGTCATCTCATTGTTACTCTCTAACCATTGTAGTAGTGATCTAAATCTGTTAACAGAGTTGGCTTAACGACTATTTGTAAATCCTCTAACAAGATGACAGTTATATTGAATTGTCTTAAGATCTCTAAAAAGGCCACTACTAATAGGATGATTAAATCTTTTAATAGGGTCACACCCAATAGTGTGTTCTGTAACCCTTAACAAGGTTGGCTCCTAATAGGGTGATGAGCTTATAAAATTTCATATCTATATCCATTTTTTATAACACTTTAACCCATGATTTTAATATATATCCAAGCCATTTCCAAATATTAAATTAGTTTATGAAGCATTAACTATGATAAATGATGTATTGATTAACAATTGCATGTGTAGCTAGTTGATGCTAGATTATGATGATTTATTGTGATAAATGGTTAACATTGAATAATAATATTTTTGAGGTGGTTAAAATGTTGTATGTGAGTTATTTGGGTCGTTCATGTAGTTGGAAAGAAGGAGAAATAAAGTTGACACTTGTTAATATTCAGCAAGTGCAGGAAATGAAGAAAAAAATAAAACCCAGTTCCAGAAAAATAGGCATATCTTGCTCAATTATTAATGAAATTAATAATGGCTTACCCTTTTGATAATTTGAGTTGGTTCGAAGCAGTTAATGAGAAACATGGATTAGAAGTCGATTGAGAAAAAAGTGGCACATTTTCAGGCAGCATAAAACTACTTTCAGAAAAATGACCATAACTTCCACATTACTTAATGAAATTAATATTTTCAAAATGATATAGAAAGATGAAATGGAGGAGCATAAAATGGTAAAGGTGTTTGAACTAATTCACAACAATGAAAGAGAACCATGCGTTTGAAGTGGACTGCTGAAAATGTGGAACTGAAATTCAGCACTTTGTCATTACTTTTGTAATAAGATTCTTCCTTATTTAAAAGGATGATGGGGGAAACTTGTTAAGTAGTTAGAGGGTTGTTAGAGGTAGAAGTAGAGGTAGAGAAGTAAAGAGATGTAGACATACATAGAGATGTAAATATTTTAGATAATATACAGTTCCTGCAGCAACTACTGTGCAGTTTCATGTAGCCATTACTATGTATTTAGTTTGTTTCCAACATTGTTATTTTGCAACGATAGAATAACTTAGAGAGTTTCATGGTGCATATACTTTGCAGACTTGTTTCAAGTATACGTCCTCAGGTTGACAATTTAAATTAACCTTCTCTATTAGAAAGATAACTGCTCATTTTGGATGTCTAATCTGTGAGTTGTGTTTCTAAAACCAAGTTATTGATCTAATTGGGAGGCTGACATAGGGCTCACTCCAAAAGAGTGAAAACAATAACTAGTTGCAATTGGTGGTTTTTCCCAAATTGAATTTCAACATTAAATCCTAATGTCAAACGTTTTCATGCTATTTTCTTTTATGTGTTTGCAACTAAGTTAAAGTAAGGGTAATCATAGATAACATTTAAAAATTTGCATAATTAGTACGTACCAAGTTATAGCATTTTGTGTGTGTTTACCAAGCATCAGCAGTATTCAATTTTCAAAATTTATTTAGTACTAACATCTAAGGAATCTAGGACTTATTTTAGTAGTAATTTATTCACCCCTCCCCTCTTAGTTACTCCTCTTATATTTCCAACAATGTCATCTTTTCATTTTCCTCATTATCAAACTCTTCTTTAACAACAATATAGACTACTTCATCATTGTCATCACTATTAGAATCTTTAGCAATGTAACAAGATTAATTAGCTTTGTCTTTGTAGTCCTTGTAGTTCTTGGATTCTTTCTTGCCTTTGAACTTGCTATATATTTTATCATCTTTATTTTCTTTGTTTGGACATATAGTAGCAATATGACCAACCTCTTCACATGAGAAACAAATTAATGAAATTTTTCCTTTGAATTCTCCTTTCCCTTTTGATACTCTTTTCGCTAGTAGGGCTTCAATGACTTCAAGGTCTTCATCTAATTTTTCTTCTTCTTCAATGTCAACCTTTTTTCTTTTTGAGATTCCTCCTTTTCTGCCAAGAATTATTTTTTCTTTCAATGCAGATTCAAAGTTGCTAGAGGTAGGAGCATAGCTATCAAAGTTATCTAAGGTTATATCATTTGCAGGATTGCATCTCATCTCTTAAATAGCTAAAACTCTAATTTCATAAATAGAAAGAATATTTCTTAGTACCTTTTTGACCACTATCTCATCAATTATATCTCCTCATGTAGCTCTGATTGCACTCAAAATTTCTTTGATTCTTTCATTGTATTGGACAATGTTCTCAGCTTCTTTCCTTTTCATTCAATCAAACTTGCATCTAAAGCTTTCTACCTTGGATCTTTGCACATTTTTTCACCTCCATAGAATTTCTATAGCTTTTACCACATATCAAATGTAGTAGAACAATATTTGACTATTAGAAATAGATAATACTGAGAGGGGGGTGAATTAGTATTCTACAAACTTTTTCCCACAACTACGTATTTTTAATTACTTTATAACTTTCATATAAAAGTAAACCAACAATGTTGAATAGTAAATATAAACATACACATAGAGAACTCATGACACCATTATTTTTTAACTAGGGAAACCCTAGCCAGGGGAAAACCCTAGTGGGGATGGTATCCACTAGATGATTTACTCAACAATAGGATCATGTTAAGGATATTGACCCTATTAGGAGTGTATGAAATACATATACCATCTCAAGTTCTTGTTAGAGGACTAGGCCTTGTTAGAATCCTCAACCCTATTAAGAGTTTCTTCAACCCCATTAGGAGTTGGTAGATCAAATACAATGTATGCAAGAAGAGCCCACTACCCTAACATGCAATTGTATAATTCATTTTTTTACAAGAATAGATATACACACAATACTTTTTGTCTATTGTATTTTGTACTTTCTTTAAGAATAAATTAGATGTAGTTCATAAATCATCTCATTGACTTCATATCAATCACAAATATTGTATAGATCACACATATGTTGCACTACTTATCTTTGCAAGATAAGATCTTTAATTATACCTAGCATATTCATAATTCACTTCTTAGTCGACCTTCATGCTTTCACATGCTTGGCATAATATAATACAACTTATGGAATGATATCCACATAGCCATCTCATCATGTCTTAGTAATTATTTTTTCATCAAAATAATTCATCAAGTCATACAATCCAATTCTCTTCTATGCTTTGTTTTGCTCTATTAGAAACCTGTACTAGTATTTCAATCATAAATTTCACTATATTTTCTATACACACCTATGCACTGGTATACATCATCATGACATTGTCGTAGAACTTTCCTCAAGAATGAATAAGATAACTCTCAACAAGTCATCTTTACACATCACATCTACTCTCTATGTTGTTGCAAACTATCTAACACTTAGACAATTTTCTAACTCTAAATGCATAAATAAAATGTGGAATATATGTTTCCATAAATGAAAATTATTGAAACATCTATCTGATCATATTTCCAATGATCTCCCCCTTTTGTATTGATGGAAAAAATTGGAAAAAAATGGCTAAGTCTCAAAATTATGTCATACATAACAAAAACAAATAAAAGTAACTATACAAAATTGCCTTCAAAACATAAAAATTTTATTCATGTTTTGATGGGTCATTGCATTCCTTATCACTCCTTTACATTGATATATAAGTACATAAGTGTACTCTCCCTACATATACAATAAAATTTCCCTTCACATATTAATTCCCCTTTTATATCAATCAAAAATGTAACAAAAACTGTATTCTCAAAATTGTGCAACCTATTGCTGATAAAATTGTCATCTTGGAAAAATAATCTGTATAAAAAAGTTTTAGCTTGTTCACTTCTCTCTTCAAATTTTTCTTTATTTAATTAGTATTAATCATTATTTCACATAGTGCATAGGATGTCACTTAAACTACGCTCAAGTTAGCATATGCAAACTTGTCATAGGAAGTCTTTACTGCAAGACATTCCTCCAACTACCTCTGCAAAGTACTTATCTTGGGTGAAAAATTTTCACTAAGATGAGAGAATCTCTTTTCTTCCTTCTCCTCAAGTCAGATTCTAAGCCTCTAATCACACTTTGGATCTTCTCCGCTTCTTTTCCACACTCTTCAATGCTGGTCATTGGGAGCATTAATTTTGTAATGAGTGATTCAAGTTCATTCATCTTATCCATAATTTGACTCTCAAAGTCAATTAGGTATTTTTATGATAGTGCAAACTCTCCATACAATTTATTCCCTTCATCAATGTGTTTTCTAAGTTCCTTGATGCTTCCATCAAGTTATTTCAATTCATATTTTACATTGGTGCATACTGTATCAAACAATGATGCATCATGCTTTGCCTGTGCTTGCACTAAAGCTACTTCTACTAGAGTTGTGAAATTTTCATCAAAGATCTTCACCAACTCTTTTTCCTTTAACTTCAAGTTTAGATTGGCTATAGTTGTAGTAACTATTTTTTGCATTCTATCTAAGACTTCAGTTAGTGTCTTCTCCAAACACTTTACCGATTTATTCTTTTGAAATAACTTGCTCAATGAGCTCATTAATCTCTTTTTATTATTATAATCATCTGATGGCACTGATACTATTGTTGCTACTATGATTGGAGTTACTGTGGGAATAAGTTTAATTACTTTCTATTTTGCATTCTTCTTCTCTTCCTCATCTTTCTTCTTCTCTTCTTCCAATCTTTCTACTTCTTTCCTTGCATCTTCTTCATCTTTCTTCCTTTCCTCTTCTTTGTTCTTTTTATTATCTTCTTCTACTTTATTTTTATTCTCCTCTTCCTTTTTCTTCTCTTCCTCTAACATTTTTACCTATTTTATCATCTATGTTTCTTTCTTCATCTCTTCTTCTTTCTTCTTCTCCTCAACTTGTTTCTTCTTGACTTCTTCACGTTTCTTCTTTTTCTCTACTTCATCTTCATTAGAGGTAGAACATGTTGTTATATTGCTGATATCACCAACAATATTTGCTCCATATCCTACAAAAGGATTCTCCTTTGCATCTATGGTTATGTGTGTATTGTCCACTTGCATGGATTCAATAACAATAACAATATGAGGTGGTGAGGGTGCCTATTGTTTCTCTTTTGCTTCTCTCTCATCAGTGGATGGTGTGCTTTCTTCCACATATACTAAGATATTAGGATTTGACTATGCACTCACCTTAGGAATTGTAGTCATGAATTTAATAATTACCTCTTTAGTCTCCTTCCTGACATCCTCATAATTGCCTCCCATCAAAATAATTACTCTTCTTTTGTTCCTCAGCAAGGGCTCAATACCCTTCAATTTTTTTTCTAAATCCTCCCTAGAGTCAACTTCACACT
Source organism: Cupressus sempervirens (assembly GCA_028749045.1). Classification (NCBI taxonomy): domain Eukaryota; kingdom Viridiplantae; phylum Streptophyta; class Pinopsida; order Cupressales; family Cupressaceae; genus Cupressus; species Cupressus sempervirens. The sequence continues at coordinate 959,916,129 of CM053792.1, read as the reverse complement.
ATTTATTTATCATTGTGATCCTCAAATTCAGATCTTCTTCCAATACTCTCTTCTTCCTATTGATTATCCTATTATATAGGTCTTTAGGTATCTTATTTTGAACATTATAAAACTTCTTATACCTCAAAATCATGTTTCTTACAATGGCATTCTCTAATTTCCTTCTATCCATATTGCTATATAGATTATAATACATATTTAATTGAAAAAAATTATCATCATTTATTATTTGCATGTTTAGGTTCTCTACCTTTGGTTTCCATGTTGTCTCTCCAAGTGATGTTCTTCCTTCTTGTGCATTTTGTTCAACTGATCTATCCTCAGCTTCTTCCATAGAAATTTCAAATTCACTAACTTGCATCATTTTCCTTCTCTTACCTAGTCCACTAGTGGTCTACTTGACTTTTTTCTTGGATGATAGTGTAGGTTCTTTCTTAACATTTACCAATCTCTCAGATTTCCTCTATGTTATAGGTGCTTCCACCTCTAGTTGCTTCCTTGTTCGATCACTTCTTGTTCTCATAGGTTTTACATGTACAGCTGCTACATATGGTGTAATGGAGGCCTATGCACATGTTTGTGCTATTATCACACCTTCTAAAGGTCCTAAAAGAAAATAGAAGTGGTTGTTATCACTTCAGACTATCTACTTGCTTTCATTTCCAGTGCAATGCCTTTGACTTCATCAAATTCCTTTATGGTCATGTTTAATTCCTTGAGGATGGAATCTATCACCTTTTCTACTTTCTTCTTTGTTTCCTTGTTATGTAGTTGTAACTCAACTATTCTCATTTTCTCCTCATAGGTTCACCATCTAGGGAACTCTATGTCCTTCTCTGATTGGAGTATGATCTGTACATACCCTTCTATGAGCCTTGTGCTCATCTCATATCCCAAGGGTTCAATGAACTTAACCCTTGGTACCATATCTTCCATACAAGTGTTATCCATCTCCACCATGAAGTATATATCATCCTTATATTTCTCTACCATGGATGGAGGTATTTTATATCTATATTTAATTTCTAACTAGAAACTTTTCATCATTTTCTCAATGTCATCATCTCTGACATTCTCTAACTTAGATTTTTAGCATTGAGTCACCATCTTCATTGTGCACTCATTTCTATCCTAATATTTTACTCTTGGGAACTTCTTTGTAGCATAAATAAATAATTGAATCAGTAGGGACTCAAATCTAAAAACTGTGCTCTTTGATTTCTTCACTTTGGCAATGTTTTCCAACAATTGTTGTCTGATAATCTCACATAGATTAACTTTTCTCCCTTGAACTAACATTACATAAGTTGGATGTAAAAATCTAGCTGGTAGTAAGTTAACCCTTGATCCATGTTTGAACTTGTACCCTAATATTTTTCTTTATAACTTTACTCCTTTGTGTTGAATGCATCTACCTTCATGTTTCTTCCATCAAACCTTGTGTTCAAGTTTGTGTCAACCATTTTTCATACATTCTTCTCATTAACATGGTTATTATTAGCCATTTTATCGCCCCTTCTAAAATTCCAAAGTTTTTAGCCTCATGAAGCACCCAAGGTGATGGCCATATCTTACATTCATTGACTTATTCATATTTTCCATGTAGGCATATAAGGGATACATAAAAACCTCATTCCTTCCTTTTTATATCCCTAAGTGTTATTTTTTTCACATTGTATGACCATCCTATAAGATCTTTTATTTGTAAAATTGTGATTCCCCTTCAACACCCTATCACTTTGGTTTGTGACTTAACCATCAAATTGGTTATGAAAGTGAGACATAGTAAAAATCACCATTAGCATAACTTTGCAATTGTTCAGGATAACATTCAAGTTTAGGTTGTGAAGGAGAGAAAGCTATGGATCGAATGATTATGGAGCATTTTTTCCTTAGGGAATTTTAAGTTATGAAGGTGTGATGATAGTTAGTAATATAGTTTTTGTAGTATCACAAGGAGTTAAAGCTAAACCTTGGTTTAGGCAGGGAAGTGGCTATTTCCCTTTGCTTCAATATCATAGGGTCTAATCTGTAGTTAAAATTTTTAGTTGTCAAGCTATGAAATTAGCCAGTAGTCATCCAAAATAGGTATTGCAACACTACATCATAGAATGAATATTAAGAAATAGCACCATAGCATTATCATGAAATCAAAGGTAACCCAAAGTTAAGCCTAAAAATTTATGAAATGATTTGTTCACTCGTTTGCAGGGTTAAGGTTTTGGTTAAGTTAAATGGTTACAAAGCTATGAAATAATGATGATGGTCAATCTAAACTACATTTGCAACATCACACAGTTAAAACATGCTTTATGTTTGGTAGTTTTGAAGGGGTGACAAAGGAAAAAAAAAAAGGTTTCTCATTATTTCTGGTAGAAGAGTTCTCAAGTCATTGACTATTATGAAGATGTGAGCAGTCAATTTTATGTTATTTAGAAGGTCACTGTAGTTAGTGAGCTAAAATTATTTCAAGTTGTGAATTAGTGATAAGACATGAAATGAAGATGATGTTGCTTCACATGGCCAAATAGTTAATGAAGAGAATGAGTTGTGAAGCTACAAATAGGAGTAGGCATAGGTCAACATGATAGTTAGAAAGTTGTGAGAGGTGCCAAAATGCTTAAAAGATATGCGGCCACATGTCGAGTTGGATGGTTGAATTCAATTGCTGACCTGATTCCAATGTCTATCAAGTTCTTAGTTACTATTGAGTTCCTTCAATTTTTGAGTGAACTCTTTGGATGCCAAGTCATTCTTAGTCGCTACCAAGTTCCTTTAGTTTCCAAGTAAATCCTTTGGTTGCCGAGTGCCTTTGGTTTCTGAGTCATTCTTAGTTGCTATTGAGTTCCTTTAGTTGCCGAGTGAATCGTTTGGTTGTTGAGTGTCTTTGGTTGCTAAGTGATTTTCTTTGGTTTCCGAGTATTGGAGGATGCTAAGTTCAAAGTTATTGCCAAGTGATTCCTTTGGATGCCAAGCTCATGTGGATGTCAAGTGTCATTTTTCATTTGCCGAGTTGTCTGTGTCTAGTTCTAGTTTGGGCCGACTCTGCTTGCATTTAATTTTTGTTAGGTAGATAATATTTGTAAAGAGTTAACTTGTGGCCTTTCTATTTTCTAGAATCTTCTGTAAGCCATTTTTGCAAGTATTTAAGGAAGTTTAAGGTTAGGTTTTAGGGGCAGTTAGAAATAAGGAGATTGAAGCTAGAGGTTACATCACAACAAGAAGATATGTGCTTAAAAGTGAGAATTGAACGATTGTATTTGTATTTGGGCATAACCCATAATACCTTATATTTAGGCATGTATGTTTTTTACTTGAGGAGTCAATAAAGATATCTTTTTCTCTCTCCTTGGTGTTATTCTTGTGTTGTTTGTTTACACTGTGTGAACTCTTATAGAGTGGATTTGGATAGTTGGGTGTGCCCTAGGCCCTTGTTATTCTTTTTCTCCTTGCATCACGTGGTATTAGAGCTTGAGGTTCATCCTTGTTGAGATTGGATCATGTAGAACCCTCATTTATATTTTATTGTAGGGTGGCTAATCTATGTATTTGACCTATAACTTGCAAAGGGTTACAATCTTATAGGAACCTAATTTGTAAAGATGATTTGTGGTAGAGGAAATGTTGATAATACTATATTGGATCAATTGAGACAAATTGTGGCTATATTATATGTTGTGGAGACAACCTAGAGGAGAGGGGCACATCTTGATAATGTAAGTGATGATGAAACATCAACATTAAACCATAATCTAGAACCTGAAGAAGATAGGGATAAAGCTAGATTGTTGAGAGTATTGTCTAGAGTGAATTCAAAGCCTGATGTGAAAGTTGTTCCTTATGATGGAAAATTGGATACCAATGTTGTATTGGATTGGATCTCTAATATGAGTTCTTTGAGTATGAAAACACTCATGATAATAGGAAGGTGAAGATTGCAATCACTAGGTTGAAAGGTCATGCATTACTATGGTGGGATCACTTGCAAGCTGATAGACAAAGGAGAGGAAAGGAGAAGATAAGAACATGGCCAAAGATGGTGAAAAAAGTAAACACAAATTTCCTTCTTGTTGATTACCAAGTTATCTTGTTGAGAAAGATGCAAAATTTGAGGCAAAGAGACATGAGTGTGAAGGAGTATACTGAGGAATTCTATAGATTGGACACTAGATCTGGACATGTGGATGATGATGTTGAGAAAATTACAAGGTACATTAATGGATTGAGATCTAGAATACAAGATGAAATAAGTTTTGTGAAGTTGGAAAGTGTAGAAGAAGCATATCAATATGCCTTGAAAGTTGAGGAGATCTTGACAAAGAAGCATGAACAAAGAAAAAGAGGTAGAGGTAGTAGATTCCAGAGAGGCAGAGGTAGATCTTATGGTGAAGGTGGTAGATCTAAAAATCTTATGTAGGATAAGGGAAAATCTAAATGGAAGAATGATGAAAAAGGTAAGGCTGAATGAAAAAGTGGTAATTCTTACCGAGAAGGTACTAATTCTTACCAAGTAAGCGGTAATTCTTATTTCAGAGGTGGATTTCATTGTAATTGTTTTAGATGTGGTAAAGAGGGACATAGATCTTTTGAATGTAGATCCTTTGAAAGTGGGCAAGGTAACATCAATGTTGTGACTCAAGGAGATGATGAGGGTTCAACAAATGGACATAAGGTTGGAGAAAATATGATGGTGAGAAGAACCTTATGTAATAAGGGAAGTGATGATGAACCTATTTTACAAAGAAGTCATTTCAAGTCAAGAAGTAAGATGGCTGGAAAATGCTGCAAAGCGATCATTGATAGAGGAAGTTCTACAAATTCGGCATCAGAAGAGTTGGTTACCAAGTTGCAATTGTAGAGGCCAAAAAATCCCAAACCTTATCACATTTCATGGATCAAAGATGAGCATAAGATATTGGTAAGTGAGCAATGCCTTGTGAAGTTCAAAATTGGAATTACTTTGATGATGTTTTGTGTGATATTATGCCCATGGATTGTTGTCGTATTTTGTTGGGTAGACCTTGGCAATATGATAGATATGTTGTACATGATGGAAGATTGAATCAATATACTCTTTGGATAAATGAGAAGAAACAAATATTGTTTCCTTTAATTGAAAGTCTAGATGATGTTAGTTTTACTACAATAAAAGTTTTCATGGTAAATGGAAAGAAATTTTAAAAGGAAATGAAAAAGAATCAAGTCTATTTTGCTATAGTTCTTAGAGGACCGAGTGTTGGTAGTAATGACTGAGCTGTAGAAGCTAGTAATAATCAAGTGACAGTAGATAGTGAAAGTTGAATACTAGTAAAAATTAGAGAATTACTCAATGAGTATAAAGACATTATTACTGATGATATTCTTGATGATTTACCTCCAATAAGAAGTATAATTCATTGTATGGATCTGATTCCTAGAGCTAGTTTCCTAAACAAAGCACCATATAGATTGACACCTACAGAGAATGAAGAACTTAACAGACAAGTGCATGAGTTTTTGTAGAAAGGTTTGATCAGAGAAAGCTTGAGTCCATTTGTTGTACCTACTATATTAGCACCTAAAAAGAATTTAGAATGGAGAATGTGTACAAGTTCTAGAGCCATTAACAAGATAATAGTGAAATATAAGTTTCCTATGCCGAGGATGGATGACATAATGGATTGTTTGAGTGGAAAAAATTATTTTACCAAGATTGATTTGAAGAGTGGCTATCATCATATTAGAATCAGAGAAGGTGATCAATGGAAGACTGCTTTCAAGAAAAAAGATGGTTTGTATGAATGGTTAGTTATGCCTTTTGGTTTGACTAATGCACCTAGCACTTTCATGAGGTTGATGAATGAAGTTCTAAAAATATTTTTGGGTAAGTTTGTGATTTTTATTTGGATGATATTCTAATATTAAGTAAGACTAGAAAGAACATCTTGGGCATATTAGACAAGTATTGCAAAAGTTGAAAGAGGAAAAGTTGTTGATTAATCTAAAAAAGTGTTTTTTAATGCAAGAGGAGATTTTGTATTTGGGATTTTTGATTTCAGCTTATGGGTTGAAGATGGATCTTGAGAAGGTTAAAGCAATTTTGGAATGGCCTACACTTGAGAATGTAGGTGAGGTAAGATTATTTCATGGTTTGGCTAGTTTTCACAAAAAAATTATAAGGAATTTTAGTGTTGTTTGTAATGCTATGACAGATACAATGAGAGGAAATAAAAAGGAATTCAAGTGGACACATAGAGCTGATAAGAGTTTTGAGACTTTGAAACAAAAGGTTGTTGAGTTACCTGTATTGGCTTTGCCTGATTTTAATAATGTATTTCAAGTTGAATGTGATGCAAGTGGTAGTGCAATAGGAGCTATATTGAGTCAAGAAAGGAAACCTATTTCTTTCATTAGTGAAAAGTTGAATGATGCTAAAAGGAAGTATTATATGTATGATCAAGAGTTTTATGCTATTGTTCGAGCATTGAAGAAGTCAAGACAATATTTGATTCCTAAGGAGATTATGTTGTATACTGATCATAAAGCTTTACAATACTTGGGAAGTCAACATAAATTAAATTAGAGACATATGAAGTGGGTTGAGTACTTGCAGAGTTTCACATTTGTTATTAAGCATAAGGTTGGAGTTACTAACAGGGTTGCTAATGCATCAAGTAGAAGATGTTCTTTGTTGACTGAAATGAAGGTTGAAGTTCTTGGTTTTCATAAAATGAAAGAGTTGTATGATGTTGATCCTGATTTTTTTGAGTTGTGGAGAGAGTGCAAAGCACCAAATCTGATAGATCACATAAGTAAATGTATGATTAATATTTCATCCAAGAAGGTATGTTGTTCAAAGGTACTCAGTTGTGTATTCGTAGAAGTTCTATAAGGTTGAATTTGATTAAGGAAAAGCATAGTGGTGGATTGATTGGACATTTAGGAATTGATAAGACATTGATTTTGTTGAAAGAAAAGTATTATTGGCCACAAATGTATAAGGATGTTTAGAACTTTGTAAAGAGTTGTGGAGTTTGTCAATTTGCAAAAGTGGTGACTCAAAATATTGGTTTGTATACACCTATTACTATTCTTGAGAAACATTGGACTAACATCCATATGGATTTTGTTCATGGATTACCTAAGAAACTGAAGGGGTATGATTCCATATTTGTTTTAGTGGATAGATTTTCTAAGATGGCTCATTTCATACCATGTAAGAAGACATTAGATGCCGAGCATGTTGTTGAACTTTTCTTAAAAGAGATTGTGAGATTGCATGGATTACCAAAAAGTATTATTTCTAATAGAGATAGTAAGTTTGTTGGTTATTTTTAGAAGACATTGTGGAAGAAGATGGGTACTCAATTGAAGTTTAGTTCTACATTCCATCCATAGACAGATGGATAGACAGAGGTTGTGAATAGAAGCTTGGGTATTTTTCTAAGATGTTTAGTTGGGAATAAGCCAAGTAATTGGGAGATGGTATTGGCACAAGCTGAATATGCATATAATTATTCTATGAATAGGAGTATAGGGAAGACACCTTTTGAGATTTTTGCTAGAATGCATCCTAGAGGTATATCAAATTTGATAGATGTTGTTGAAGAAAAGAGAAGCCCTATAGGAGAAGAATTTTCTGATTTTATGGAGTCATTGCATAAGGAAGTGAAGTTGAGGTTGGAAAAAAGTAATCAAAAGTATAAGGAGAATGCTAATTAGTCTAGAAGACACCATGATTTTCAACTTGCTAATGAGGTGATGGTTCATCTAAAGAAAGGAAGATTCCTAGTTAGAACATACAGTAAGCTAAAGGTGAAAAAATTTGGACCTTGTAAGATCTTGAAGAAGTTTGATAGTAGTAATGCTTATCAAGTTGAGTTACCTGAGGACATGGATATATCTTCTATATTCAATGTTGCTGATTTGTTTAAGTATCATGAGTTAGATGTTGAAGTTTTTTGTACCTGATGATTATCCTAATAAGCAGATTGAAAAGGTTGAACATATATTGGATCAAAGAGTTGGTAAGAACACAAGAGGAAAATATTACTATGAGTATTTGGTGAAATGGAAGAATAGACCTATTGAAGATGCTACATGGATTTCTCAATCTGAGTTGGATTTAGCTCAAGTTGTGAGACTTGCATGATTCAGGAGAATCATTTTCTCCAACCCTAGTTATCTAATGTAGGGGCATCCTAGGTTTCCTTGCAATCTTACACCTTTTCTCTTTCTGCTAGTGACTACTAAGTTCCTAGTTGTTTTTGAGTTCCCTCAGTTGTTTAGTGAACTCTTTGGATGTTGAGTCACTCTTAGTTGCTACAGAGTTCCTTTGGTTTCCAAGTGAATCCTTTGGTTGATGAGTGCCTATTGTTCCCAAGTCATCCTTAGTTTTTGTTGAGTTCCTTTGGTTTTCAAGTGAATCCTTTGGTTTCCAAGTGCCTTTGGTTGCCAAGTTATTTTCTTTATTTTCCAAGCATTGGAGGATGTCGAGTTCATAGTTGTTGCCAAGTGATTCCTTTGGATGTTGAGCTCATGTGGATGCTCATGAGTGCTAGTTTTTATTTGCCAAGATGTCTATGATTGGTTCTAGTTTGTGGTGCAGAGCACCTGATCAAAATGTTCATTTTTTTCAATGTAATAAGGCCTTAGGATTGATTAAGAAATCCCCTTAAGGCCACTTTCTCATGTAATGGATACAAGACCCCAAGGTGTTAATATGAACCTGGGCATCATTTGGTCCAAATGTTGGAATTTTGGTTTATTTTATGTTTGTTAGGGTAGTTTAGCTATTTTGAGCCTTAGAACAACATTTAGGAAGGGTTAGAATTGAATTAGGAAGGTGGTTTGTCAAACTAGAAAAAAATGTAAAAATTTCAAAAAGTTACATTAGTAGCTTTTGCAATAATTTAACAACTTTTCAGAAAAAACCATCCCCAAATGATAAAACTGGCATGGGGTGGTTCTAGCCATTTGTAATAGCCTATAAGTGCTCTAGACACCTGAGGGGAGAAAAAACATGAAGAAATATTGTACTTGCCTTTTGAAATCAATAAAATCTACTATTTTAGGAAGTATTTTCTCTAATTTTTTAGTACATTACAGCCTTTCACGATTGAGAAGTGAAATTTTTTGCATTGGATAGTTAGGCCTATTTAATTTTGAAGCATTGGAATTGGTTTCAAGTCTTGGCAATTAGGGAACTCAAGATAATAAATTTTCTTGACCACTACCTTGTGAAACCCTCAAAATTAGGGTTTGGCCAAAGAAATGGCCCTAACTTGAGATCCCACTATTGGAATTTGTGCCAAATGGGAAGGGAGAAAGTTAGGGTGATGTAATTTCATACTTCAAAATTCCTAAAGTAGGTGGTTGTAGCAAATATTTTTAGGAGCAAGCCCTAGGTCTAATATTCCTTATGTATTAGACCAAATTTTATGCAATCTGATGAAGTAATGTGAAGGAAGGAAGCTAGGGACTTGGTTAGAAGAACACTCTAAAGTTGGTGGTTTGATTCCATGAACCCATCTCTTTGCCATTCCTTTGTAGACCACTCTTAAAGTTGTTAATTAGGCCTAGGTGCATGGTTTAGGTTAGGATATGATAGAGTGGAGTGGAGACTTAAGATTTTGAAGTCCTTTAATAATTGGAAAATGGTATCTAAAACTATACATTTCTTGCCAGGTCCTTTGAAAGAGTTTTGAGTTATTGATGAAAAATTGAACTAGGAAGCCTAATTGCCTATTAGGTCAAATGTTGCATTCTATTTTGTGGGTTGTTAGCAATAGGTTTAATCAATGATTTTATTTTTTTTGGTCATGTTAAGGTTTCCTCAAGCCACCATTGGTCTTAGAAATATTGGGAACACGAAAAACCCACTTTTTCCAAGTTGGGGGGTAGTAGGCCATTGTTGATCCAAGTAGGAAGAAGTTGGATTCTTGTCTTCTTTGGGGAGTTGGGTTTGTAAACCTATTGAAGAGTTGTAATATTAGAGTAGTATCCATTTGGAAGTGAGTCATAACCCTTGCTTAGCCCTTTGTGGAGTTTGGAGGTTTTGGGGGTAGAAGGTTGATTGATTTTTGCTTCCTTGTGCTTACTCTGCATCTAGTGGTATCGGAGCCACTTTGATTTGTTGAGACATAATGTTTGATGGAGGAGAAGAGCCTAAGAGGGAGATCCCATTGAGGATCACCAATGTAGAACTAGCCAAGCTAGTTAAGGAACAAATGGCAGAGAGTAGGGTGGTCCAAGAAGAGAATAGGACCATGAAGAGGGAGTTTGATAGATTCAAGAATAAGATGAGGAAAGGAAGTGATAATGAATCAAAGCCTAAGGAAATAGAAGGGGGTGATGAACAAGAAGATATTCTTGTAAAATAGAGGCCCCTCCTTGTTGCATTGGAGAGGGTTGGAAAGAAAGGAGAAGGGGACTTACCCACTTTTCATGGTAAGTTGGACATTGATATGTGCATGGACTAGATTGAAGCCCTAGGTAACCACTTTGAATGTGAAAAGATACTTGACAATCAAAGTGTCAGGATTGCCTAGGCAAAACTCAAAGGCCCTACTTTGAGTTGGTGGAACTTTTTGCAAAATGAAAGCTTGGATCAGGGCAAGTAGTAGATTGCTACATGGAAGAAGATGAAGGAATGGATAAGAAAGTAGTTCATACCAGAAGATTATGAGGTGTTGGTACACAAAAGGTTGTAAAATCTCAGACAAAGGCACTTGGATGTTAGCACCTACACTCAAGAATTTCATAATCTGACCCTTAGAGCCAAGATGTATGATACAGAGAAGCAAAAAATTGCAAGGTATGTAAAGGGTTTAAAATATAGTATTCAAGATGAACTAACATTGATTACTTTGGGTTCAGTACATCAATGCTTTAATATGGCTTTAAAAATTGAAGAAAAACATAAGAGAAAAGGTGAAACAAGTAGTAGGGGTAGAGGCAACAATAATAGGGGAAAAGGTATTTTCAATAGAAGAAGATCTTTCAACAAAAATTAGGAAGAGTCTAATGGATCAAATGTTGATGGGGAGTCCACTAATAGAGGGTCTTTTAGGGGGAGGAGACCCAATGGTAGAGGAAGATCTAGTGGAAGGTGGCCTAGTCTGTTCATAGGCAAATGCTTCTCTTGTAATCACATAGGACATTAGTCCTTTAGATTCCCTAAAAAGAACAAGCAAGGGGATAGGAGAATATAGTTGACCCAAGAGGAGGACAGTCAAAGTGTTACCTCCTATCAATCTACCACTTCAAGGATTGCACTTCTAGAGAATGGTGAATCTTTGATGGTGCAAAGAACCTTGATTAAAGCCCCTATAATTGCAGAACCACCATAGAGGAAAACATTGTTAATATCTCTTTGCAAAGTGAATAATAAAGTCTATAGAATTATAGTGTATTATGGATCATTTGATAATATGGCCTATATGTTAGATTGTGGTGATTAATTAGGAAAGTACTGTACATACTTCATAACTAGTGGGGTTCGGGGCATCGCCCTGAATTTTTTTTTGGTACTATTCACCATTCATAGAAATTTTTTTGGTACTATTCATCATTCATAGATTCACCACTAAAGTTATGGCTAATTATGGCCGACATGTTATAACCCTAAATCAGTTTAATACTTGTATAAAAGGGTTAAGGGTTGAGTATTTTTTCATTATGTTGTGATGCAAAATTGGTTCTTGTGGCAGTATTGAGTTGTAAGGGATTACAGGTTGTAATCAGGTTGTAATGACTAGATTGTAATAGGATCAGACTTGCTGTTTGGTGGACGTAGCCCAAGGATTTGGTGAGCCACATTAAATCTTGGTGCCTTGTGTTCATTTCTGTGTGATCTATTTTTTTTGTGATTGGTTATATTTGTATGTAGTTTTTATTTTTGTCTGTGGTTTATCCTAATAAGTGGTATCAGAGCCTAGTTGTTTTTCAATTATCCTCTACAAGAAAGTTTCACACTTGAGTGGGAGTAATGGTAGATGAGGGTAACCTGAGGGTTGACAGGTTTAATGGGCAGAACTTCTAGTTATGGAAGATGCAAATGGAAGACTATCTATATCAGAAGGATTTATGGAAGCTGTTGGAAGGAAAAGCCAAGAATCAGGGAACTATGTCAAAGGCTGAATGGGATCTTTTGGATAGAAAGGCACTTGGAAGCATTTGGTTATGCTTGGCACCATCAGTGGCATTTAATATTACAAAAGCAAAGATTATAGAAGATTTGATGAAAACCCTAGTGACACTGTATGAAAAGTCCTCTGCTTCAAACAAGGTATTTCTCATGAAGTGTTTATTTAATATAAAAATGGTAGAAGGTGGATCTATTGTAGATCATTTAAATGAGTTTAATACTACTACTAGTCAGTTATCTTCTGACATCAGGTTTGGAGACCTGCATTCTACCAAACTAAACTAAGAGTGCTTTTTCTTCTTCTTTTTCTCTTGAAAGAAAAGATTATTTCGATGTTTCATTGAATTAAATAACTATCACTCGAATTTTTACTTTTTTTATGGAAGATTTATACTTTTTTTATGGAAGATTTAGGATAAATACATACTCTTTTTCTTGATGAAATGGGAGGAATCGCTATATCAATTCCTAAAATCTTTACTATGTTCAGTAGCTTTTCAATGGCTTCTCTTGCATTGCCAGAAATGAGTGGTTTTGTAGCAAAATTTATGATATTTTTGGGCATAATTACTAATCATAATTATTTTTTGACCTTTCGGATCATTATTATTGCAATAGCGGCAATTGGAATGATATTAACTCCCATTTATTTGTTATCTATGTTACGTTGAATGTTTTATGGATATAAGGTTTTTAAGAATACCAAAACCCAGAAGACTACCAAAATGAAGAAAACCCAAACCTAGAAGAAGAAAAACCAAACCAAGAAGAAAAAAAACCAGAAGAAGAAAACCTCCAAGAAGAGGAAATGTGGGTGGAAATATATTACAGACTCTTTTTTGGAAGATACCTTTTTTTAGGTAGAGTGCTAGAAAAATAACCTGCTGACCAAATAATGAAATGCATGATTTATTTAAATCAAGAAGATCAAACAAAAGACTTCCTATCTTTTATTTCCTATCGAGGTGGAGGAATTCTATAGGGAGTAGCTATTTATGATGTTATGCAATTCGTAACAAGGGAGGTATCTACAACAGGCTTCGGGTTAAATGCTTCAATGGGAGCTTTCCTTCTACACGGGGGGGTGTTTACTAAATGAGTATTAAGCAAAAATGGTCGTATGATGATTCATCAACCTCATATGTCTCCTTATGATCATTGTCGCCACGATGAATCCGGCTTCGATGCAGAGTTTATGAGCCTATTGCGGACTTATATTTTGGAAAATTATATAAGAAGGATAAGGAAAGAACCCGAACTAATTGAAAGTCTCTTAGAAAGAGATATTTTTCTGGAACCAGGGGACGCAAAAGGTGTTTGTCTTATCGATGAAATAGGTGTAGAAGGAATGTCAAATATATGGTCTTTTTACGGCAATTATGATGACCATAAAATAGGTTCTGGCAATGATGATATCTATGATCATATCTATCAAATTGGTAAGGGCAATGATTATAGTGAGGATAACTATGAAATTGGTCATGATGATGACTATGAAATTGGTCAATGAATTTAATTCAAAATTCATTAAGCCTATTCTATGAGTTAGGCCTTTCTGAATAAATTCAGCTAAATATCGAAAGTAAAGAAGTCCTGGCTATTCTTTTTTTTCAAATTCATGAAATAAACCAATAGGGGGGGTTAATTTCGATTCAAATTGAGAGATTCTTTCTTGTAGTAAAAACAATCAATTTTCTCTCAAAAGAAAGTCATCCACTTCAAATTCATACAAAATTGTTTTTATAAGTGAGTGATATTTCCAGCATTCTCGAAAATGCCGCCGCAACCATTTAATATTTTTGACATACCAAATTTTCAATAGTAGCGATAATCCTATATCATCAGGATCCGAGTCCAGCTCGATATAGTCCACAAATGTAAGCCAAGAACCATACCAATTTAAATTAGAAAAATTTCTAAGCCTTTTATAAGATCTAATCATTTCTCCTACTCTCTTAAAGCAGTAGGAATTATACTGCAAAACTCTGATGAGATAGAAGTTCCTATAGAACTTAATCAACAATAAAGAAATTTCGAAGGAAATATAAAAGAAAAACCCAATTAAGATATAAAGAAAAATATCATATTCTTGAACATTATGTATATATTTCCATACATCAAATGATATTGATAGATCCTTTACCTGAAATACTTGTCTAAATACTTCGTTATTTGTTTCTTGCAATATTTTGTCAATATTCCAGCGGGATAACATAAGATTGAATATAGGGAGAATTTGATTATTTAATATAGGGAAAATTTGATCATTTAATATTATGAGAATTTGATCATTCAATATTGTGATAATTTGATCAATTTTATCTCTAAATTCCCACTTTAGAACTTTCCAAAATTGATGATAAAGTGCCCACAAAATATTCAAATTGTGATTCCAATTTCGCCTAATATTGCTCGAGATTGATACCAACTGATTAATATTATTTATTGGTATTTCTATTTCCAAAAAAAGAGTAAAAAATAGATTTTTAGTATATTTCCACCCCGTGGAAGTAAAAAACCACAACCATGACTTACGTGTTTGAAACAAACCCCATTTCTCAAAAATAATATTTCTTTTTATTTGATCAAAAAGAATATTTATTTGATTTTGATTAAAAGAAATTATTCCAAAACACTTTAGTTTTGAAAATACTAACTTTAGTTTTTCTTTGTCAAAAAAGTCACCTATGGATTTGAATTCCATAAACTCACCTATGGCTTCGTCTTCCATAAAGTCACCTATAGTTTTGTTATCTCTTTCTATTGAACTATATTTTTCTTTTTCTACAAATTGATTCATTCACAAAGATATTTCGGACAATAGATCATCTTGATAAGATTGAGTTTGAATAAGATCTATGTTTGAACTAAAACTATTTTGAGAATACTGGCTAGAGGTCTTTTCTTCTAAATCTGAACTATTTAAAAAATGATAGCAAGAGTTTTTGTCAAAATTGACAATTTGTAGGCTTATTAAAGGAGTTTTAGAAATATCTTCAATCGAGAAATTAATATTTCTACGAATAATAGAAATATCCAAAAAGTATCATATTCAAAAAATAAAAACATAAATAGATGATTCCTGTTTTGTTTAAATAAATCGAATTCTTTTATTTGTTGTATCATCCATTTATTAATCGCTTCTCTCCCCTCCCGAATGATTCATTATCATTTTAGTATATTAATTCAATGTTTTGTCTGTGACTTAACACGGAAATGAATAAAAGAATATTTTTTATTTAATACAAAAAAATTAAGAAATGGTTCGAACCCGTGCAATTCGGCAGACTTCACGTTGGTTCATGTTGTAACGTGTTAATATGGTTTGATGGAATTTTATCTATTGAAATAAGGGAGCTTTCAGGGTCGTTGTTTCTAATGATGTGAGATGTGCTAAAAAATTAAAAAGACAACTGAGTTTGATTAGAATATTGATTCTAATCGATAGGTATCGATCCACCCGTGGAATATATAAAATCTTTCATAAACAAAATAAAAGTGGATGTGCCCATATTTAGTTCAACACGATGTCCGATCTGTTCTTCTTTATAACAGAGATATTGAAGAATAAAGAGTCTGCTCTGGATCACAGTCGAAAAACTATTTATTCTATTATGAATAATTCCAAATTTTTTTTCGTATTTCCTCTTTACTTTTTCTTTAATGATCTTCTATATAAGTCGTCAGTTCCTTTAAATAGCAAATAAATTGGATGCTTTTTTGTTTCTTTTCATTTCAAACTAGCATCGGATTGTAGGGACAATATGAGCGACAAAACATAGAAGAGTTTTTTCATTGTATAGGGCAATTCTACTCTTGGATCTAGTACCCTAAAATATGATGATGTGATCGGTGTTGTTTTTAGTGAGGAAACTTGTAGGAAATCCTTAGGTGGATCTACATCAGAAAGTACTTTGAATGCACAAAGTAGGGGCAGAATGACTGAGAGAGGAAGTAACTCTGGAAATCGTGGGAAATCAAGAGGAAAGTCAAAGGGGAGGAGGTCTCAATTGAGAGGACCAAACGATTTCTAGTACTATGGGAAACCAGGGCACAAAAAGAAAGATTGCTAGAATTAAAAGAAGAATGAAGGAGATAAATTAGATGGAGAAAAGGAGGCAAATGTGGTAAGTAAAAAATCCAAAGTGGATGTTTTTCTTCTGTCTTTAGAAAGTGTAGATGATTCATGGGTTTTAGATTCTGGTGCTTCATTTCATGCTACACCTCATAGAGGTTATTTCATTGACTATGTCCAAGGGGATTTTGGGCTTGTTTATTTGGGGGATAATGAACCCTATCAAATTGTTGGAAAGGGAAAAATTAAGATTAAGTTGTAGAATGGGAATCATTGGCTACTACAAGAGGTAAGACATGTTCCAAGGCTGAGTAGGAAATTAATTTTAGTAGGGCAACTCGGTGATGAGGGTTGTGTAGTTACTTTTAATGATAAAAATTGGAAGGTTGCAAAAGGTTCCCTTGTAGTAGAAAAAGGTGTGAAAGTAGGCACCTTATATCTTTGTATAGGTCATATTGTTCCTTCTACTTTGATTGTTTCAGAGAAAAATGAATCTTCAGGAACAATTGTTGTAGTTGAGCAGGGAGAACAAATAACTATTGTAGATTCTGATACAACACTGTGTCAAAACAGACTTGGGCACATGAGTGAGAAAGGTATGAAATTACTTCATTCAAAGAAATTTTTACTAGGTATGAAATGTGTTAATATGGATTTTTATGAATGTTGATTATGTTGAGAAGGTGCTGCAACAATTCTCTATGGAGAATGCTAAAGTTGTCAGCACACCTTTACCTAGTCATTTGAAATTGACTAAGGAGATGTCCTAAGACACATGAAGAGGAGGATAAGATGTCCAAGGTACCCTATGCTTTAGATGTAGGAAGCTTGATGTATGCTATGGTATGCACTAGGCCAGATATTACCCATGCAGTGGGAGTCGTTAGTAGGTATATGAGTCATCTAGGATTTGAGCATTGGAATATTGTCAAGTGGATTCTTAGATATTTTAGAGGAACATCCAATAAGTGTTTCCACTTTGGGAGCTCTACTACTGATTTACAAAACTATGTTAACTTAAATTTGGTAGGGGATATTGATACCAGGTGGAGTACTATAGGTTATGTCTTTACTGTTGGTGGGGCAGTTGTGAGCTGGGTTTCTAGGTTATAGAAGATTAATGCTCTATCCATTACAGAGGCAGAGTATGTTGTTGCTACAGAGGCAGCCAAGGAGATGATATGGCTTTAGTTCTTCTTGGAAGAACTGGGACATCCTCATAAGGATAATTATTTGTTTACAAATAGTCAGAGTGTCATTCATCTTGCAAAGAATTCAGCTCTACATTCTAAGACCAAACACATACAGTTGCAATACCATTTCATTCAGTCAGTTTTGGAAGATGGATAGTTAAAGCTAGAGAAGATACATACCAATGACAATCTAGTAGATATGTTGACAAAGGTTGTAACATGGGAGAAGTTGAACTCCTCTTCAGCTTCGGTTGGTCTTTTAGACTGAACATGAATAAAAGAATAGTAGAATCCAGGGTGGTTTGATCCAGTGGGAGCCCCATGTGGTAGTGGTATTGCTACAGGATCAGTCTCCAAGTGGGAGATTATTGTTTAGTGTCGAGCCTGATCAGTCCCTAAGTGGGAGATTGTTAGATTGTGATGACTAATTAGGAAAGTACTATACATACTTCATAATTAGTGGGGTTCAAGGCATCGGCCCAAAAAAAAAAAATTGGTACTATTCGCCATTTGTAGAAATTTTTTTGGTACTATTTTCCATTCGTAGATTTTCCATTAAAGTTATGGCTAATTATGGTCGACATGTTATAACCCTAAAGCATTTTATTACTTGTATAAAAGAGTTTAGGGTTGGGTATTTTTTCATTATGTTGTGATGCAAAATTGGTTATTGTGGCACTATTGAGCTATAAGGGATTATGGATTGTAATCAGGTTGTAATCACTAGATTGTAATAAGATCAGACTTGCTATTTGGTAGATGTAGCCCAGGGATTGGGTGAACCATGTTAAATCTTGGTGCCTTGTGTTCATTTTTGTGTGATCTATTATTTTCTATTATTGGTTATATTTGCATGTAGGTTTTATTTCTGTCTATGGTTTATCCTAACACTCTAGGGAGATAGTAGACGAATTGAAACTAACAACAAGTCCTCACCCTTATCCCTACAAGGTGTCATGGTTAACAAAAGACAAACACACCCTCATCAATGAATATGTATGGGTAGAATTCAAGATAGGAGAATACCATGACAAAGTTTTATGTGATGTGGCAGAGATGAATGCATGCCATTTTCTTCTTGGGAGGCCATCATAGTGTTATGTGTGTGCCAAACATGATGGTAAGACAAAAATTTACACCTTAACCAAGGATGGGATTGAATACACCATGCCACCTTTGCCTAATGATGGGAGGCTAGTTACAAATGGAGTAATGTTAGTAGGAGAGAAAGAATTCATGAGGGTCACCAAGGAGAAGGATACACCCTACTATGCATTGATTGTTAGACCTCAAAAAACATCCCATTAAACCACCTCAAGATCCACCCAAGGTTATCAATGTTGGGCCTAAGGAGGTAATGGATTTGTTAGAGAAATACGAGGAGATTGTTAGACTTCATCCTAGGGGCCACACTTCCAAATAAGGTAGCCTGTAAGATGAGCCTAAAGTAGAATGAAGAGATAGAAAAACAAATTGAAGATCTACTAGCCAAGGGGTTCATTAGGAAAAGTATAAGCCCATGTGTAGTCCTTGTAGTCCTAGCTCTAAAAAAAGATGGTACTTGGAGGTTGTGTATGGATTCAAGGGCAACCAATAGGATAACCAGTAGATATAGGTTTCCTATGCCAAGAATAGAGGACCTTTTTTACTGTTTGGGGAAGGCAAGTATCTATTCAAAAGTGGACCTTAAAAGTGGATACCATCAAATTAGAATCAGGGGTGGAGATGAATGGAAGAAAACATTTAAAACCTTAGAAGGTGTATATGAGTGGCTTGCGATGCCTTTTGAATTGTCAAATACACCTAGCACCTTTATGATGCTAATGAATGAAGTCTTAAAACCTTTCTTGAACAAGTTTTTTGTGGTGTACTTAGATGACATTTTAGTATTCAGCAAGGATAGGGATGAGAACTTAAGGCACCTTGATTTGGTTTTGAATAGGATTCATGAAGAGAAGTTGATGATAAATTTGGAGAAATGTTCCTTTTTGTAGAACGAACTAATCTTTTTGGTAGTTGTGATAGCAAGAGGAGAACTAAAGATGGATCCTTCCAAAGTTGAAACCATCCTTAACTGGCGACCACCCACCACTCCATTAGAAGTAAAGAGCTTTCATGGTATGTGTAGTTTCTATAGAAAATTTATAAGGAACTTCAGTGGTGTGTGTGCTCCAATGATAGATACAATTAAAGGAGGAAGCAAATGTATATTTTCTTGGACTAAGGAGGCAAATGATTATTTTGAATGTTTGAAAAGAAAAATTGTAGACGAACCAGTTTTGGTGCTCCCTGACATCTCTAATTGTTCATAGTGGAGTGTGATGCAAGCAATAAGGAAATTGAAGGTGTTCTAAGTTAGGAGGGTATCCTTGTGGCCTTTTTTAGTGAAAATCTTAATGAGACTAAACAAAAATATTCAACCTATGATCTTGAACTCTATGCTATGGTGCAATCCCTTAGAAAATGGAGGCATTACTTGTTGCCTAAGGAATTTTTTCTATATACTAATAATCATGCATTAAGTTTCTTGAATAGGCAAGAAAAGTTAAATCATAGACATATGAAATGGATTGAATTTCTACAAGCCTATACCTTTACTATTAAGCATGAAAAGGGAGAAACTAAAAAGGTTGTTGATGCACTTAGTAGGAGAAATTTGACCATTCAGGAAGTTCAGTTGGAAAGCATTGGGATTCATGCCATGAAGGACATGTATGAGCAAGATGAAGACTTCAAGGAGGCTTACCAAGTTTGAAAATCCATGGGTGAAAGGTACCACACTAAATTTGGTGAGTATAGCTTGCAAGAACATATTTTTTTAAAGGGAGTTAGCTTTGTGTTCCCCAGGGATCCATTAGGGAGAATATCATAAAAGAAAAACATTGTGGTAGTTTAGCAGGGCATTTTGGGGTGGATAAAACTTTGGAGCAAGTAAGAAGATTTTATTTTTGGCCAAGGCTACAGCTGAATGTTAGTAGATATGTTGAGGAGTGTCTAATTTTCCAATAAGAAAAAGGAGGCTCATCAATTGCAGGGCTTTACACCCCACTTCCATGTTGGCATTATGATTATTTTTTTCATTAGTGACAACACTTAATCAATTCTATATGCTTATCAAGTATCCAAATGGTTATCTTGTAAGCATTCATAGTTTAGTAGTTTACACTGAGTAGATAGTGGCTACTAAGTAAATACAAACAATGTGAAGTCTGGCAATGTCTACCAAGCTTATCGGTATCTACCATGCTTCATAGTGTCTATCGAGCAGATAGTTTGTGTCATGAAAATTTAGTGCAAACCGAGGAATGAAAGATTTAGTGTTTATCAAGTGAAGCAAGGTAAACTCAGTGTACAATATCTACCAAGTGACATTACATCTACCGAGTCACCAGTGGTTACCATGTTCAGAACTACATTGAGTGATTAGTATGGACCAAGCCTTCACTTCTACCGAGTGCATGATGATGCTGAGTAATGTAGTGGATGCTACGCATTAGAAGGTCACAGAGTCAATTCAATGAACTCGAGTTATTTACTATTGGGCCGACTCTGTAATGTATTTTTTAACTAGTATTTTGGTTGACCATGTAATTTTGTAAGTTTGAAACGTATATATGTAAGATGTATTGTAAGATATCAAGTATGTATGTATGAATGAATGTATGATGCATGGAATGAGAAGAAATAGTGAATAATGTGAAGTATATGTGAAAGGTCATCAGAAGTAGTTCAAGGTACACAATAAGGTCAATTTAGAGACTGAAAAGTTATATCCATCACATGAGGTGATCAGTGCATAAGGGATCTTATAAGTAATCAGTTGCAAGCAGATCCACTGCTTCATCCTAACAGGTGAATTAGATTTTTCAAATCCTCTAACAAGGTAGACTTAATAGTGTTTGTACAAATGTCCTAACAGAGTGCATACTTCATTGTATATTTGCAAATCCTCTTAAAAGGTGGACCTAGCAGTCCTTTGTGCTCCTAACAAGGCAGATCACCAAAAGTGGTCAATTTAAGCCTTAACTAGCCAACTTTATCCTACAATATTGAAGTTTTGTGGGTATCATCCCCACCCTAGTTTTACTTTCTATCTAGAAGGTTTTTGGGTCACCAAATATTGTGTTCTCTTGTGTAATGATTGTTTTATATTTTAGAATGTATGCATGCAGTAGCATAGTTGGATGTATGGTAAAATAAAAAGTTTTGAGGTTACTGATTCACCCCTCCCCTCTTAGTAACTTGTCATATCCTGAATATTTTCAAAAATTGTTATCAAAGCCTTGTGGTTCTCAGGATAAAAGTTTAGCAGCTTGAGAAAAGATCTAAGGATGAATGGAGATATTCAGACTTGACAAGGCAATTGAAAATGAAAAGCTAGATCTGGAAATGGCCATGGCTCAACTCAAAGAGGCAAAGGAGCATCTTTCCCAATCCCTAAAGAGAAGAAAGGAACTTGCGAGACAAATAAATGACCATCACTATGTTGGAAAAAAGATTGAAGACCTTTTACCATCAAGTAGATCAGATGAAGCTAATGAGGCAATCAAGGAACTCCTAGCAAAGAATGGCTCTCTGCAGGAAGAAGTAAGAAAACTTAAAAGAGAACAAGAAATCCAATCAATCAAGCTATGTGAAGTTTTGGAACAAAGAAATAAGGCAAATGAAGACTTGGAGGAAAAAAATGATCAATCCAATCAGCATGAAGACCTCATTGATCAAATCTCTAGAGCAAATGAAGATATCAAGATTCTCAAAGCACAGAATTAAAGAATAAGAAGTGATCTAAATAGTGAAAGGGAAATCAATGAAAGAATATTGAGAGAACTGGGATGTGAAAAGAAAATTGTTGAAAAAATAAAAAGTGACCTAAATACTGGAAAAAAAATCAATGAAAGAATGATGAAGTCACAAGAAGACATGAATCAACTAATTTAACAAAATGAGCAAAATCTTCACAAGCAAAAAGATAAAGTAGGACTTGGATACAATAAAGAGCAAGGTGAATCTTCCAAGAAAGGTGTAAAAAGGAATCTAAAACCCTCATGCAATCATTGTGAGAAAATTGGTCATACATCAAACAAATGTTGGGGCAATGGAAAAAGAAAATTCAATGGAAAGTGCTATAACTATAATCAGCATGGTCACAAAGCCAATGAATGCAAGGAGAAACCAAAATTTGAAGGTAATTGTCACAAATGAAAAAAACATGGTCACAAAGCATCTAAATGCATATCCAAAACATTCAATCCAACTGAACAACTTGTAAAGGCAATATTTGGATTGGACTACAATGCCTAGTGCAGATGCCATTATTGTGGAGAATATGGACACATTGGTATAAATTGTGCAAGGCATCACCTAAGGAAGAAGGACACTACTATAAGGTGTTATACATGCACTGAACTTGGTCATATAGCTAATAACTACATGAATATAGGTAGAATTAAAGATGAAAAGAAGGCAAGGGCTACAAGGATAACTTTAAGGAACCCCCCCTCCCAAAATTTATAAAATTGTGGCAAATCACAAGTCATTTGGGTGAAAAAAAATTAATAGTGTTGGCGAATTATGCATCAATCGATGGATATTTGGTGGCAATTTTTTTAATAGTTTAGACAATTTTTATAAAATAATGGTGACTATAATTTTTTTTTTTAATAAAATTATTAATATTGATGGCGAATTATGTTTTGAAATATGGATATTGGTTGGTGAATATTTTAATAACCAATACCTTTTTTATAAAAAAAATGATGAAATTATTTTCCAAATAATTGAATTAATTTATTTTTTATGGTGAATGGTTTTTAGAAAGTTATAGTTGGTATGGCTATTTTCAAAAGATGGGAAATAAGTAGCCTAACCTAACATACCAACTTACATAAATTATTAGCAAGTGGCAAGTGGCAAGTGGCAAGTGCTGGTTTAAAGATGTGGTTGTTTGACCATACATTATGAAAGCATAATCTTTGTCACTACCACTGTAATTATGTTAAATGTATTATTTGAGAACTCAGACCATCTGATGATCCAAGATCAATGGCCAAGGTTTAATTTCAGCCAACATTTCTTGAAGGAAGAAGAATTGTCGAGGTAGTCACTGGAATATTGACACGTATCAAGGTAAGTTATCTGTGGAGTACAGTATACCCAAAAAAAATTAAATTCCATGTCAGTGATAGCAAAATTCTCTCGCTAGTATGCTACCACTAACCACACACCACTTCCCAAATTGTACAGCCAATTTTTGATAGTTTTTTATCGACAGTTACCAATACCATTGCAGCTTAGTTTATCTATAACTATATATAATAAGCCGAAAGATATCTTATTATTATTACCAATACAAAATGAAAAAAGCTCGGATGATTGAAATGATAAACATTAATTACATGTAGATTATAGACAAAAATTTAAACTTTAAAATGAACATAGCTCAGGTTATTTAAATGATAAACACTAATTACATATAGATTATTAATTACATGATTTAGACTACCATTCGATGATAATATATAAACAGTTGAAGGTTTATTTTGGGACCAAATGTCTGGAATGAAGCCTCAACCTTGTTCAAGTGTCCTAGTACTAGTTATTTACTAGATATGCTTCTTCAAGGTCATCTTCATTAGAGATATCAGGTTTTGCAACCCTATCACCACATTTATTAGGCTCCCCAATTTATTGAATGGACTCCTGTGTAGGTTGAGATTGTACAGGCTCATCTGATGATGTACCTTCCTTACTTTGACCAACACTATTGTGTCTACCCCTACCAAAGTATGAAGATATATTTTTGCATTTCATTTACCTCTCTTGGACATCTCCACCTTCATTAGTCCTACTCCTCTTCCTATTTAAATTTGACTGTGACATCTCCATCAAATTAAGGCTGCAATAAAATACTGTGGACTTGTAGTCATAGTCATTTTGGTTCTCTACTAATTGCAATACTATGAAGAAAGCTCCTTCTTTCGGCATGTTTCAATAATGAAACTCATATATCTCAAATAGATAGCTACAAATAAACCATTTTCATTTTGGCGAATGGGTCGACCATTACATATGATAAGAACTAATATTTGGTGAATCTCGCATAATTTCAAGTAATTGAGTGGGAAAATAGGGCAAGAATTTGGGACCCCATTGTGTGTGATGCATGGCGAATTGTGTCCTAAGACAAATAAAAATTTCACATAGGAAAATGGGGATTTGGAAAATGATGGTGATCGAAAGAGACACTCAATTAATTTCATGGCGAATAAGAGTAAACATTAAAGAGAAATATGGGCAAAGAACTAGACTACCAAACTAAAATTACATAATAATAGAGACAAACATTCTGATCACTATATGAGTATTTTATAAAATTTGGGCAAACCGGTCAACTAGTATATGATGTTTTTTTTTTCACTAATTTATATAGCCTGATCTGGACATATTCGCCAATTGGTGAATAATCACCACTAAAAAAATCCCTGAGGGCTGACAACATAAGGAAACAAATGATTTAGTAATGGATTCCTAAATCCACTGAAGATACAAGCTCAAATCATGGAAGTGAAGTCACTCAAGAAGCGGGTGACTCTACCCCCTCAAACTAAATTCCTAAGAATGTGTTGGAGTTGTACTCAACAAGGAAATCATAAGAAGTTCCAAGAAATATGAGGAATGCAAAATGATCCAATCAGTATTATAGATACACTAAGATCACAAAAAATTTATCTTTCACTGAGTGCATTAGAATCTCCTGAGAAAAGTGGTTAAAGACCTTACCGAGTAAGGTTGGGAGTAGAAGAAATTTTGTTCATCTACTAAGTTAATACTCATGCTAAATTAGGCTAGTAGATGACAGTTTGTCACACACTATGACAACATGGTACCTAGCATTAATGGCAAACTTTTTATCAAAATGGGAAAAATTCAACTTCATTTTCATTATATTCTTATAGCTAAAAGATTTCCAAGTGCATTCAAGCAATTTCAAAGTGATTTCGAGCGAGTTCACAAATAAAGAAATTTGTTCAAAACTTTCCATTACTTACTGAGAAACAATGGCTTCTACAAGCACAAGCACTAGCAAGGAAAAATGCGGATCATAAATGTTGGTCAAGGGTATAGAATGGAAAGCACCAAACTTTAAGTTGGTTCCTGCAGTGGCAGAGGCACTAGACCCTAATGGCACACAATCGCAGATACCACAGAAGGTACTTTTAATCAATGATATTTGAACTCATTTCAAATGTTCAATTCAAGAAGTAGGAACCCTGGAGATGGATAGCACATTAGAAGAAATGTGTGTTAGTGGCTCTCTAAAACCAAAACATAAACATATGGAGACAAAAGGGTTGACCCACATCTCTCATATGTCGAGAAGCTTCCAAATAAAATGGATCAGATATATCCTTAGTCATTTTCACAATGGTTAGCTATGGTTGGAACAACCCATATTGATTACTAAAAAGATGATTCACAAGATTACTAGCCTTCCCATACTCAGCAAAGCCAAATCTACAAAAACCCCTGGTCAAGATGAACTACAAAAGAAAAGCCTTGTTGAGTGGGATGGCAGAGGCTTAAAGGTTAGCACCATTATCGACATAGAGCTAAGATTTGGAATTCATGTGATTTCTCACAAAATCTACAATTCAAGCCAATTGAACAATGTGTCATGTGAGGCCATAGACCTAGCGTTCAAGGTTGTGAAGAAGAATTTAGAGTATGACTTGTCTGAGCTATTGCTAAGGCATCTGAAGAAGAACATGGACAGCATCAGATCATCAAAGAATAACCCCTATAAATTTGGATCATTATTGACACGTTTATTCTTCTATGTACAAAAATTCTTTCCCTCCAAATGTTCTATTGTATGGAGAAAGGATGTCCCCATTCTATATTAGATTAATGAGTTTATAGCAGAAATGGGTGTCAATTTTGATAGTATAATGGACAACTATTTTGAGGACTTCAAGGAGAGAATGAACAATAGGTTCAAAATCCCTCCTAAACTTGTTGAAGATTAGAAAGATTTTTTTTGTTTTATGGTTGACTACAATAGAGTATATATTCAGGCAGTCAGGCCCTGAGTTGCATGGGTAAAACCTCTACCTTATGAAGTAAACATTGATGAAACCAGGGATATTATTGAATCACTGGTAAATGAGCCAGTAGATCCCAAGAAACCAATTTTTAGAACTTATGATGAGGCTAAAACCAGAATACAACTGGAGATCAAACTTCCCCAAGCAATCAAAAAAGGTAAAAGGAAGGTTGCTAAGTTGAAAAATGCTACCCAGCCTTTAATGATTACCAAAGGAAAAGGTGAGGATGAAGAAGAGGAAGAAGAACCATAAAATGAAGAGGAAGAATTAGGAAAGGAGGTAGAGCCAGCCAAGAAGAAAGGAAGGGTCATCATCACTAAACCCCCAAAGGCCTCCATAGTTGTTTTCACCGTAAGAGGCAAAGGTAAGAATAAGGGTGAAGTAATATTCAACAAGCCCCAACTGAACTTCCAAGAAAGATTCAAATAGATGGAAGAGGGAGCTAGCATCAGAAATTTTAAAGCTCTAAAGTTTGAAACAAGAACTGATGCAAAAAAGATGCAAATCGAGGAACTAGTGCTCAATAAGATGGGAAAATGGAAATACTTCCATACTGCCTTGCCCCTCAAATCTTTGAATAGTTGTTGGTAAGATTGCAACCAAGGTGGGAGTCAGCCACCCAAATAGAAAAGGACATATATGAGCAATCCTTGAAGAATAACGAACCTAAAATGATGATTAGATTTCACACATGTTTGATTCTAATAAAGGATATTGAGAATGTTGTAAGAGATGCAAAAAACATGTGGAAGAACATCTATCATCTATAAAAGCCCAGTAATGATCTAGTTGTGATCGAGGATAATGGTGGTACCAGTAGTGATGAAGGATATGATAGTGCTCCAAGTGCTAGTGATGATCAGGCACTAAGGTCTGATGATGAAGAAAAAGGGGAAGAAGTTGAAGAGGAAGACAAGGAGGAAGAGGATGAAGAAGATGATCCAATGAAGATTGCAACAGAAGTCATTGCTTCCCTTCCTCACTCTCCACCTAAGATGACCACATCATTAGGGTTGGAGATAGTTTCAATAGCATTGAGCACATCAGAAACATCATCTACTCCTACTACCCCATAGCTCCAAGCATCCTCTATGGAAGTAACAATTACTTCATCTACTGAGCTGCAACCTTCTTCATTAGCACCTGAGCAATCAGTCACTATAGCATCTGTTATGTCTACCTCCTCTATTACATGTATAGTAAGTTCTATAGTTCTTTCTATGATTTTGTCTACAACTCCAATTTTGAATATTCTAGTCTATACACTACCTATTTGAGCATCATTTTTGGGAAGAAAACCAATTTTGGATTCAATCAGTACTTCTCTCAATTTTCCTCCAGTTGCATCTATTCAAGTTTTCTCTGCTAGTCCATCTATGTCAACTATTGTCTCTAATTCCAAATCCAAGGAAAACTAATAACTCCTCTAAAACTTCTGCTTGCTAGAAAACAAATTGATGAAGAAATAGACATGGATACAAAAATTGGTATTCCAAAGATAGGCTTGGACAATTCCATATCCATTGAGATGAGAATGGTCAGTCAGCTTCTAGAGCAGAAGGCAAGGAAGAAGCAACTCATAGAAGAGAGAGATAGAGAATACAACATAATAGAGAATGCTAAAAACATAATTACTGAAGCCATTGGTGTTGATGTTGATTCATCTCAACACATTTTGTTGCAATTAGAAGAGGCTATAAATAAGTTCAAAGAGAAAACCTCTAGGAAAGAGAAACTCATTGAAAAGGCAGAAAATAAATTTGACAATAAGGTGCTTGAGCACATTGTTCAGCACATTGCAATAAAGCAAGTTGAATTACCCTAAATTTTGAGCAATGTTGAGAAAGCATTTATAAATGTAACATCACTTTTTCACAAGCTCTATGATGTTATTGAGTACACTAAGGATATTAAAGAAAAACTAAATAAGTTAGATGTGGAAATGAAGGCTAGCACTCAAAAGTTGTAGCTTGACCATAGTTCAAGCTCATCCCATCATACAAAGGTGAAAATTTTGTCCAAAATGCAGGCAAAGTTACTTAGAGAAGAAGCTAGAATTTGGTCTACATTGATTGAATTTCAAAATATGATTCTTCTAGTCATGGATCAAATGCAAAAACACATTGCCTCTTCAAAAACATTGAATCATGATAGCAATTTTTCAATAGCAGATCATATGATTGAACTTTCTGCAAAATTTCAAGTGGCTCTCTCCACCTACAAAAATTTGCAAGATAATTGGGATAAGACATTGTCTCTTATTCTAAAGGTACACTTCAAATTTCTCCCACATTTTAGTGTCTCTATTTAAATTTATTATATACACACTCTTTGGCATTATTGTCAAAAAGGGGGAGATGAGATTGTTGGCAGGGGGAGATAAGACTGTTGACATTGGGAATATGAGATGAATAAGGAATTAGAGAAACATTGTATAGATATGTATACAGATATCAGTTTTGAATCATAAGTGTTTTTGTCACTAATGCCAAAGGGGGAGATTGTTGGAATTATGATTATTTTTGTCATTAGTGACAACACTTACTCAATTTTGTGTGCTTATTTAGCATCCAAGTGGTTACCTTGTAAGCATTTGTAGTTCAGCAGTTTACACAGAGAAAATAAAAACAATGTGAAGTCTAGTAGTGTCTACAAAGCTTATCAGTATCTACCATGCTTCACAATGTCTATCAAGCAGATAGTTCATGTCATGAAGATTCAGTGCAAACTGAGTTATGAAAGATTCAGTTTTTATCGAGTGAAGTAAGGTAAAATTAGTGTACAGTATCTACCAAGTGATACTACATCTACAGAGTCACCAGTGGTTACCGAGTTCAGAACTACATCGAATGATTAGTATGGACCAAGCCTTCACTTCTATCGAATGCATGAGAATGCCGAGTACTGTAGTGGATATCGAGTATCAGAAGGTCATCAAGTCAGTTCAGTGAACAAAATTTATTTACTATTGGACCAACTCTGTAATGTATTTGTTTACTTGTATTTTGGCCAACCTTGTAATTTTGTAAGTTTAAAAGATATATAGGTAAGATACATTGTAAGATATCAAGTATGTATGTATGAATGAATGTATGATGCATGGAATGAGAAGAAATAGTGAAGTAATTTGAAGTATATGTGAAAGATCATCATCAGCAATTCAAGGTAAACAACAAGGTCAAGTCAAAGAATGAAAAGTTATATCCATCACATGAGGTGATCAGTGCATAAGGGATCTTATCAGCAATTAGTTGCAAACAAATCCACTACTTCATCCTAACAGGTGAATTAGAATTTTCAAATCCTCTATCAAGGTAGACTTAATAGTCTTTGTACAAATCTCCTAACAGAGTGCATACTTCATTGTATGTTTGAAAATCCTCTAACAAGGTGGACCTAGCAGTCCTTTGTGCTCCTAATAGGACAGATCACCAGAAGTGGTCAATTTAAGCCTTAACCTGCCAAATTTATACTGTAGTATTAATGTTTTGTGGGTATCATCACCACCCCAATTTTACTTTATATCTGGAAGGTTTCTGGGTCACCAAATATTGTGTTCTCTTGTGTAATGATTGTTTTATGTTTCAAAATTTATGCATGCAGTAGCATAGTTGGATGTATGGTAAAATAAAAAGTTTTGGGGTTACTGATTCACCCCTCCCCTATCAGTAACTTGTCATATCTTGAATATTTCCAACACTTCCAATATCTCATAAAACTTGGGACTCAGTGAGTATGGACTTTATTGTTGGTGTACCAAGAACCAAATTAGGATATGATAGTATATTTGTTGTTGTGTACAGGTTTTCAAAAATGGCCCATTTCATTTCTTGCAAAACCACTCATGATGCCCCCCATGTAGTAGGTTTGTTCTTCAAAGAAGTTGTTCGGTTTCATGGTTTCCCTTTATCCATCATATCAAATAGGGACCCTAAGTTTTTGGGGCATTTTTGGAGAACCTTGTGGAGAAAACTAGGCACCAACTTATATTTTTGATCTGCTTATCACCCTCAATCTGATGGGCTGGCTAAGGCAGTCAATAGGTCATTAGGGAACATGCTAAGGTGTCTTTCAAAACAACATGGAGCCTCATGGGATTGTGTCCTTCCCCAAATAGAATATTTCCTCAATAATTCCATCAATAGAAGTACAGGTCTAACACCCTTTCAAATTGTTTATGGCACTCATCCTAGGGGTACCTTGGAACTTAGAGAAGTCAAGGACATGGAAAGAAGAAGTGCATAGGTTAAGGATTTTGCAAGAGTAAGGAGAGAATTCCACCAACAAATAAGAGATAGATTGCAAGATACCTCCACTAAGTAGACACAACAGGTAGATAAAAGAAGAAGAGAACTACAATTTAAGGTGGGGGATATGGGTGTTGTTGTAGATGATGTGGATGCAAGTACACTTGCAGATCTCAAGGAAGAGTTGAAGAATACTATCCCACTAAAGCCTAGACCCATGGTGGAAGCCATTCTAGATAAAAGGACCAATAAGAAGACTAGGAGGAAGACTTATTATGAGTATCTAGTGCAATGGAAAGGACAAATAGTAGCATATACAACATGGATGATAAAGAAAGATCTCAAGGCCCTTGGTGTTGATCCTTCACCTCAGAACACTCTAAAGACTGAAGTTTATTTTATGCAAGGGAGAATAGTGTAGATAACCTAATCAAAATGTTCATTTTTTTCAATGTAATAAGACCTTAGGATTGATTAAGAAATCTCCTTAAAGCCATCCACCCATGTAATGGATACAAGACCCCAACGTGTTAATATGAACTTGGGCATCATTAGTCCAAAAGGTAGAATTTTGGTTTATTTTATGTTTGTTAGGGTAGTTTAGGTGTTTTGAGCCTTAGAGCAACATTTAGGAACGGTTAGAATTGAATTAGGAAGAAGGTTTGTCAAAATGGCATAAATTGCAAAAAGTTGCATTAGAACCTTTTGCAATAATTTAACAACGTTAAAAAAAAAACCATCCCCAATGGCTAAAACTGCCATGGGGTGGTTCTACCCATTTTAAATAGCCTATAAAGGCTCTAGAAATCTGAGGGGATAAAAAACATGATGAAATATTGTACTTGCCTTTTGAAATCAATAAAATCTGTTGTTTCAGGACGTATTTTCTTTGATTTTTCCATACAGTATGGCCTTTCATGATTAGGAAGTGAAATTTTTTACACTAGATAGTTAGGCCTATTTAATTTTGAAGCATTGGAATTGGTTTCAAGTCTTTAGCAATCAAGGTACTCAAGATATTGAATTTTCTTGACTATTGCCCTGTGAAACCCTAAAATCAAGGTTTGGTCGAAGAAATGGCCCTAACTTGAGATCCCACGATTGGAATTTGTGCTAAATGGGAAGGGAGAAAGTTAGGGTGATGTAATTTCATACTTCAAAAGCCCTAAAGTAGGAGGTTGCAGCAGATATTTTTAGGAGCTAGCCCTAGGTCTAATACTCCTTATTTATTCAACCAAATTTTATGCAATTTGATGAAGTAATGTAAAGGAAGGAAGTTGGGGACTTGGTGTGAAGGCAAAACATAATTTTTTGGGTTAGAAGAACACTCTAAAGGTTGTGGTTTGATTCCATGAACCCATCTCTTGGCCATTCCCTTGTAGACCACACCTAAAGTTGTTAATTAGGCCTGAGTGCATGGTTTGGGTTAGGATATGATGGAGTGGACTAGAACCTTAAGAATTTGGAGTCTTTTAATACTTTTAAAATGGTATCTAAAACTATACTTTTCTTGCTAGGTCCTTTGGAAGATTTTTAAGTTATTGCTGAAAAACTAAACTAGGAGGCCTAATTGCCTATTAGGTCAAATGTTACATTCTATTTTGTGGGTTGTTAGTAGTAGGTTTAATCAGTTATTTGTCTTGTTTTAGTCATGTTAAGGTTTCCTCAATCCATCATTGGTGTTAGAAAGGTTGGGAACACCACAAAACAACTTTTTCCAAGTTGTGGGGTAGTAGGCCATTGTTGATCCAACAAGGAAGAAATTGGATTCTTGTCTTCTTTGGGGAGTTGGGTTTGTAAACCTATTGAAGAGTTGTAATATTAGAGTAGTATCCATTCACTTTCTCACTGCGTCATGACCTAGCTCATCATGAATACTATTTAAATTAGCTCTTTGATGGAAAATAGGATAAAGGATTTTATTTCCTACCAAAATTTTTTTGGTGTCCTCAACACCATTTCATTCCATGCTTATTAAATGTATATCATAATTGAATTTTCTTTGATTTGATCTCTTGTAGCTGAGTCCATTCTTTTCCTTGCTCATTCTATCATGTCTAGTCAGAAATTGCATTTCATGATCATATTCTCTTTTTGATTCTTAGTTATTGCTCTCATTTTCCATCCAAACTCATGGTCATTGAAGTCAAACTCAAGGTTGTATATGGGTTATGTATATGCATAATGTGGCCTTACGCTTCACACACACACTTTAACATGGTCTTCATATGAGGATTCATCTTGGAATGAACATTGGATTGTCCATTCAAAAATATCCAACCAGCCGACCTGTTACCTTCTATCTAAAGGGATTTTTCCCGTTGATATCCTCAGAATCAAGGTGTGACCAACCAAACCCTGTAAGAATGAAGGATTTGATAAAATGAAGCTAGTCTAAATGAATATGCAATTTATTCTAAAATGAGAAATGCATTCTAATCTAGGAACAATTGAAACAAAACTAGATAAACCTATGCATAATTAAGCTGAATGAATTTAAACTAAGAATGCAAGATGTATGCAAAAATGTGAGCAAATGTGAGCATGTGTGAGTATGAATTTCAACAGCAATTCGATGCAAATTCTAATTCATCCTCTTGAAAATGAAGAGATGAGGGTCTCCTAAATAGACTTACCTAAAAACCTCTGATGGTTGAGATTGATTTCAATCAATGGTTAGGATTGAAGATGAAGTTCAGTCATAAAGGAAGATTCCCAAATCAAAGTCAGTTAACTGGCTCAGATCTAAGTGTAAGAGTCAGTCAACTCAAATAGACTTTAGTGTCAGAGTAAGTGATATGAGTCATTTCCAATTTGATCAGCAGCGAACTAGAAATTTCCCTTACTTGAACTGAAGAGATATTTTGGAGAGATATTTAATTTAATAAAATGAGATATGCTCTCATAATTACCTTTTCTTATTTAATTAAATAATTCTATTTAATTAATTAGGAATGGTTTCCCATTTAATTAAATAACTTTTCTTGATTAATTATAAGTAGCTTCTCCATTTAATTAAATAATTTTGTTTAATTAATTAAAATAGGCATATTTATTAAATTAAAAAAATTTAATTTTGTAGTACATTAGCCATAGGAGATAATTTAATTTAATAAAGTATTAATACTTTAGATTAAATTAAATCTTAATCAATAGGTTTAATGTGACTAATTTGAGTCAATACTATAGGAATTAAATAAAGAGTCATATTAATGCAAATTTAGGTTTTCTGCATTTGACAATTAAGTCAAGTAACCAGTAGTAGAATAAGAATTGCCTTGTGACATAGGACTTTAGAATCAATCAAAAATATACAAGAATTGGTGATTGTGGTAATAAGCCAATTTTGAGGTATTACAGGTTATTCTTGCACCCTATAAAGGCAAGTTTTGTTGTTTTTCAAAGGATCTATCTTTTCTGATCTTCTCCCAATATTCTTTGTAAATTCTCTTGCCTCTTATTCAACAGAAATCACTAATGTCATACTCAACAAGTTGAATTTGTGTAACTTGATTATACCTCCATTTGCTAGATGTATTTTGGAAATTACAACATTGTGTACTCATGTTCATTTCAATTGACTAATTTATTAAGTGAATTTGTTGTATTTCTTGCATTCTTATGCTAGTTCTTGACTATTCCATGGTGTTAAGATTCAAAGAATATAAATAGTGATATGTCTTGTGAGATCTATTGGATTTTAGAGCATTTATCATAAAGAAGTAGATCAAGATACTATTTGGTGTACAAGCCCTCTAGATTAGATTAGGTAGTTTGATTTTCATATATTTCCTTCTCTCTTTTCCACTTAATGAGTAGTTAGGCACATCCTGATAGTAACAAAGTCAGCCTTCTCCAAAAATTCAATTTTTGATTACAAAGTCCCACACTTTTGAGATTGTTTCTATGTTACATGAGGTCACTTGAGGGTCATACATTAAGAAAGGGTGCAAAATTTTGTGTCAACAATTTTTGGGACACCCGATAGAGCTACATTAAAGCTTACTAAGAGGTCTCCTAATTTGTTGGTGTCAACAAAGGACTTCAAATTATGCTGAGGAGATAGTGTTTCTCTCAGCATTTCAACCTTCAAGGGGCTCTCATTCAAGGACTTGGTGACTCCATCTCTACATCTTGGTTTCTAGACAAAAATTGTTGTAATTCATGACCAAGGCTCAAACAAGGGCATCTTCTAGATGTACTTTTCAATATATTGAGCTTTCATTATCAAATCCTTGAAGGAAAAGAAGTAGAGACTCTCTATCACTAGTTAGGAGTTCAGAAGTAGCACATGCTCCTGTAAGATCTCTTTCTACTCCTCTCATTGATAGATCACAACCTATGGTACCATCTTTTCATCTGAATAGACCTTTATTCCACATGGCCCTTCCTAGGAATCAAGAATTTTCTACCTTTAATGGCGGTCATCCTCTTATTTTATCTTGAAGACATGATATCCTAGTTGTTGGATACAATTGTCTAATTGTGTGTTGTCTTTGATCTCACACAAATGTCATATCAGTTGTTAGTTAGTGCTTACCAAGCTCTCTTGGTTAGTAAGATAGTTTTCCTTGTCTACCAAGCATTCCTAAAGTTTACTTTATGAAGACAATGTCTACCGAGCTCACTCTGGCATTGAAGGAAATTATGACAAAAATAAGTGTTAACTGAGTTCACATGGTTAACAAAGAAAATTTGGTTAGAGTTAGTGCTAACCGAGTTCACTCAAGGATTTTTGCAAGTTTTTTGTGTTAACTAAACTTTTGTTGGTTAACACATGAAATCATCTCAGAACCAATTTTTATCGAGCAAGGTCAGTTAATAAAGGATTTTGTTGTTTTGGCATGACAAGCTTAATTATTTTAAGTATTGTTTCTAGCTAACTATGGTAATGATTAGTGGTCATTCTAATTTGTAATAACCAAGCTTGAGAATCTAGAAGGTATAAATAAAAGGTCAAGCTAAGATTTCTAGTGTGTGTGCAAGTGTATTGATTAAATTGAGAAAGAAAAGAGTGAGAGTGAACTTGAAGGATAAGTAGGTATCCTTGTGGAGTAGAAAAGTAATATCTGATCAAGAAGGATAAATTTTAAGTAGAATAGAGATCTGGATTTAGTAATTCAGTTGCATCACAATCGGGTCATTTCATTGTTACTCTCTAACCATTGTAGCAATGATTTAAAATCTCTTAATAGAGTTGGTTTAATAGCCAGTTATAAATCCTCTAACAAGGTAATAGTTCCATTGAATTATTTTAAGACATCTTGCATGGCCACTCCTAATAGGTTGATTAAATCCTCTAATAGTGTCACACCTAACAGTGTATTTTGTAACCTTTGATAGGGTTGACTCTTAACAGGGTTCACTTAAAAAGAGTGAAAAACAGTAACTAGTTACATTGGTGGTTTTTCCCATGTTGGGTTTCCACATTAAATCTAGTGTCTTGTGTGTTCATTTCCCTTCTCTCATGTTTTCAAGTTATTACTATTAATGTTAGATCTGCTAAAGTAATTCACACTCTGCATTTATCGAGTTATACCAATTTCTATATGTTTACCAAGTTGTAGCAATAATCAATGTTATCAATTTACTTTTGTTGAAATCTAAGGGATCTAGGATTTATTTTAGTGGTAACTAATTCACCCACCCCCCTCCCCCTCAATTACTCCTTCTATATTTCTAACAATTGGTATTAGAGCATTAGGTGCTTGTAGGAAAGGTCTCAAGGACCTAAGCTAAAGATCAAGATGTCTTACAAAAGAGAGATTCCAAAGCTAAACAAAGACAATTTTTTAGCATGGCAGGGACTCATGAGACTTCATCTGGCCACCATTAGTGATTTAGGCTGCAAATACATTGATGAAGAATACAAAACTCCTACTAGTACATTATCTATTAGAGATCTTACTGAGAAAAAGAACCATAACATCATGATGATTGATATAGCATCTGATCTCAGCTATGATGAATTTGGTGAGATCAAAGACTATAAAACTACTTTAGATATGTGGAACAAGCTAAATGACATCTATGGTGGTGATGACAATATAAGGAGAGCCAAAGCAGAAAGCCTTAGAGGATAGTTTGATAAAATGAGAATGAGAGAAGATGAAAATGTTTCCAAATATGTGGAATGAATCAAAACTAGTGTTAGTGCAATCAGAGCTTCTAGAGGAGAAATCAAGGAAGAAACTATTGTAAATAAAGTTCTCAAAACATTGCTTCCTATCTATGCAATTAGAGTATCTACTATTCAAGAAAAGAGATGTCACCCAAATCACAAGTTGAGTTTGGATGCCTTGGTAGGAAGATTGACAACTTTTGAGCTAGACAACTTTGACAATTATGTTCTAGCTTCCAAAAATGTTGAGTCTATATTTCAAGAAAAACTTTTAGTCAAAGAGAAAGGAGAAAAAATAAAGGACATCTAATCAAAAAGTGAAGAGGAAATAGAGAAAAATTTTGATAGTGATCTTGAAGTTGTTGAAGCTTTACTTGCAAAGAAACATTCTAGAAGCAAAGGAAAATAAAAGGGTAAAGTTCCCCTAATCTATTTTTCATGTGAAGAAATTGGTCATATTGCTACCAAATTCCAAAACAAAGAAAGAAAGGATGTGAAAAATAGTCACAAGTACAAAGGCAAAAAGGATTTCAAAAATCACAAATCATATAAGGAAAAAGGTAAGAAAACTTGGTTTATGACTAGGGATTCTGATAATAGTGAAGATGAGATAGTATACATTGCTGTAAAAATGAAATTGATAAAGAAAAAGATAAGATGGCACTTATCTCTCATGTTAGTAAAAATTTTAC
Organism: Cupressus sempervirens; assembly: GCA_028749045.1. NCBI lineage: Eukaryota > Viridiplantae > Streptophyta > Pinopsida > Cupressales > Cupressaceae > Cupressus > Cupressus sempervirens. Next base: position 959,878,570 of record CM053792.1, on the reverse strand, counting down.
ATGGATCATAGATAGTGGATGTTCACATCATATGACTAGAGACAGAACAAAATTTGAACACTTCGAATACTATGATGGAGGTAGTGTAAGGTATGGAAATAATGAACCTTGTTGCATGAAAGGGAAAGGTTGCATATCATTAACCAATGAAATTGTATGTGAAAAATGCCTATTGGGTTGAAGGATTGAAACATAATCTACTAAGTGTAGCATAGCTAATCAACATTGGATCCAAGGTAGAATTTATGCATGGCAAGGAAAGACTACTAGATGACAAAGGGAATCTACTTGGATCAGGAAAACAAACAAGAGGTAACCTATTTTATCTTGATCTTGGTGATTGCTCATGTTTTATTGCTCAAATAAAAGAAAGTTGGTTATGGCACAAAAGACTATGTTATGTAAACTTTGATAATATGGTCAAGATAAAAGAATTTAGAAATGTAAGAGGTATCCCTAGTTTAAAGAAACTAGATGTTGGATTATACAAAAATTGTTAGATTGGAAAAATGGGAAAGACTAGTTTTAAGAGCAAAAACTATCAATCTAAAGATCTCTTGGAAATTGTACACACTGACCTATGTGGACCCAATGGAATAGAAAGTTATAGTGGAGAAAAATTCTTTATTATTTTTGTTGATGAATATTCTAGAATGATTATTGTTATGTATCTTAGAGAAAAGTCAGAAGCATTTGAAAAATTTAAATGGTATCTAGCAAGAGTAGAAAAAGAAATAGGAAAAAGATTGAAATGCCTAAGATCAGATAGAGGTGGTAAATTCATCTCCAATGAATTCAATAAATTTTTCATTGAAAGAGGAATTAAAAGACAAGTATCAGCCCCTAGTACTCCTAAGAAGAATGAAATAGTTGAAAGAAGAAATAGATCCATCATGGATTGTGCAAGGACTTTGATGATTGAAAAGAATGTTGCTATCAAATACAGGAAGGAAGCCATTAGCACTTTAGTCCATACTTTGAACCAACTTCAGTTAAAGAAGGATTCAATCAAAACTTCTTATGAATTATGGTATGGCTACAAACCCAATGTAAGTTACCTAAAATTATTTGGCAGTAAATGTTATATCTTGAAAGAATCTAGAAAAGGAAAATTTGATGTGAAAGGTGATGAAGGTATATTTTTAGGATATTCTTGCAAAAGTAAGGCATATAGATGTTTGAATTTTTCTACTCATAAAATCATAGAAACTGCACATGTGAGAATTGATGAGTTTGTAGATAAGACTGAAGAAGAAAGCAAAAGGGAACAAAAAGATTACAAAAGATTTGTTTATTTCAAACCTGATACATTGCCAGACACATCTAACAATAAGGAGACTTCATCTCCCGAGTCTTCCTCAGCTATTGAGTTGCCAAAAGTACAAACTAAGTCACAAGGACTCGAGTCACATTCTAAGGCTATCGAGCCAATACCTACCGAATCTCAATGACCCACACTAGATGTTGAGATTCAAAATGAAGATAGTGCGGTTCATTCAAAAAGTAAAGAACCTATATTGGCCAAGTATATCAGAAGGCATCATGCACCTGATCAAATTATTGAAAATAAATTAGAAGGTACTATGACAAGAAGTAAGCTAAAAGGTACATGTTTACTTGCTGAATTTGAACTTAGAAGTGTTAAAGATGCATTGAAAAATGAAATTTGGATTAAGGCAATGAACGAAGAAATAGAGAAAATAGAGAAGAACAAAACTTGGACCCTTGTACCTAGACCTAAAGATAAAAATGTGATTGGAACAAAATGGGTATTTAGGAAAAAGTTGAATGAAGATGGTAAAGTATCAAGAAACAAAGCAAGACTGGTATGTGAGGGCTACTCTCAAGAAGAAGGAATTGATTATGGTGAGACTTTTTCTCCTATTGCAAGATTAGAAGGTATTAGGACCCTACTTACATATGCTACTCACAGAGGATTCAAAGTATATTAGATGGATATTAAATCTACATTTCTAAATGGTATTCTTGATGAAGAAGTATACATTGAACAACCAGAAGGCTTTGTTAATCTAGACAAAAGGGTCATGGTCTAAAAATTACAAAAAGCACATATGGTCTAAAACAAGGTCCAAGAGCATGGTATGAGAGGTTACATAACTACCTTATACAGATTGGTTTTCAGAGAACTAATGATAACAGTATTTTATATATCAAGGAAGGACCAGATAACAAGATTGTATTCGTGAAGATATTTGTGGATGATACTTTATTTAGAAGGAATTATGTTATATGCAAAGAATTCTCAGAACAAATGAACAAATATTTTGAAATGTTCATGTTTGGTGAGATAAAATTATTTGTTGGATTATAGATAAAATAGAACAAGAATGGTATCTAAATTACTCAATCTAAGTATATCAAGGAGATACTCAAGAAGTTTGGAATGGAAGATTCTAAACCAGTTGGTACACCCATGTGTACTAGACTAAAGCTTACCAAAGATGATGACTCCAAACAAGTAGATCACTTATATAGATCAATGATTGGAAAATTATAGTATGTAGTTCACATAAGACCTGACATTGCCTTAACAGTTGGAGTAGTGCCAAGATTCTTAGCAAAACCTAGAGAAAAACACAAGATGGAAATCAAAAGAATCTTGAGATATCTGAAAGGTACTGAAGACTATGGTTTATGGTACAAACTTGGAGGAAACCTAGACCTAAAGGTATTCACTGATGTTGATTAAGTAGGAAATCTTGATGACAAAAAAAGTATAAGTCATGGAGCATTCTTTCTTGGTAAAAGGTTGGTATCTTGGACAAGCAAGAAGTAAAACTACAAATCCCAATCCATGGAAAAAGCATAATATGTAGAAATAGCAGTAAATTGTTCTCACATTGTTTGGTTTAAACAATTGGTGGAAGGCATGAAAGTTGAGATCAAAGAACCAATTGTCATGTTTTGTGATAACACCAGCGCAATTAACATATCAAAGAACCTAGTGATATATTCCAAAACTTATGAAATATCATTTCATCATAGAATTGGTGCAGGACAAAGACATTAGATTGGAATATGTTCATACAAAAGAATAGATTGCAAACACATTCACAAAGCCATTACCTAAGGATGCATTCCTATATCTAAGAGGTAAGTTAGGGGTTATTCCCTTATCTGAAGCTCACTAAATGAAGTTTTAGCGATGCATCAATAGGAACCAAGTTAAAGATCAATTAGTTGATGTAGCATAGTCAAGAGAATATCACATATGAATCAGTACTCAAGGTACAATGATTCTAATTTGGCATGTGTTGTCTTTGGTATGTGTTGTCAAAGAGGGAGAAGATTACTGTCATATCTTTCTAAAAAAAAAGTTTGTCATTTCAAGAGGGAGAAGTTAGGTAATTCCTTCACAAAGGGAGATTACTACATGAAGGAAGAAGTTTTTGTGAAAAATCTAAGAGGAAGAAACTCTCTATCAGAGAAAGTCTTTTTCTCAAATTTTATTGTGCTATGACATGTTGTGTTTCCATCAATGCCAAAGAGGCAGATTATTGGATACAATTGTCTAATTCTGTGTTGTCTTTGATGTCAGACAAATGTCATATCAGTTTTTACTTAGTGCTTACTAAGCTCACTTGGTCAGCACCATAGTTTTCCTTGTCTACCGAGCATTCCTAAAATTTACTTTGTGAAGACAGTGTCTACCGAGCTCACTCAGGCATCGAAGGAAAGTATGGCAGAAAATAGTGTTAACCGATTTCACGTGGTTAACAAAGGAAAGTTGGATAGAGTTAGTGCTAACTGAGATTACTCAATTACCAAAGTATTCCTGCAAGTTTATAGTATTAACTAAGCTTCTGTTGGTTAACACATGAAATCATCTCAGAACTAATGTTTACTGAATAGGGTCAGCTAATAAAGGATTTTGTTGTTTTTCCATGAGAAGCTTAATTATTTTAAGTATTATTTCTTGCTAACTATGGTAATGATTAGTGGTCACTCTAATTTGTAATAATCCATCTTGACAATCTGGAAGGTATAAATAAAAGGGCAGGTTGAGATTTCTAGTATGTGTGCAATTGTATTGATTGAATTGAGAAAGAAAAGAGTGAGAGCAATCTTGAAGGATAAGAAAGTATCCTTGTGGAGTAGAAAAGTAATATTCAATCAAGAAGGATCAATTTTAATCAGAGCAAAGATCTACATTCAAAAATTTAGTTGCATCACAATTAGGTCATTTAATTTTTAATCTCTAACTATTGTAGCAATGATTTAAAATCTCTTAACATAGTTCATTTAATAGCCAATTGTAAATTCTCTAACAAGGTGATAGTTCCATTGAATTTTTTTAAGACCTCTTGTAAGGCCACTCCTAATAGGGTGATTAAATCCTCTAACAAGGTCACACCTAACAGTATGTTTTGTAACCTTTGCCAAGGTTGGCTCCTAACAGGGCACACTTCAGAAGAGTGAAAAATAGTAACTAGTTACATTGGTGGTTTTTCCCATATTGAATTTCCATGTTAAATCTCATGTCTCATGTGTTGATTTCCTTTCTCTCATGTGTGCAAATTATTACTATTAATGTTAGATCAGCTAAAGTAATTCACACTCTACATTTACCAAGTTACATCAATTTGTGTATGTTTATCGAGCTGTAGCAGTAATCAGTTTTATCAATTTACTTTTGTTGACATCTAAGGGACCAAGGATTTATTTTAGTGGTAACTAATTCACCTGCCCCTCCCCACCCCACCTCTCAGTTACTCCTTGTATATTTCCAACACTAGTATCTTCTCTTAAAAGTCTACTAGATTTTAATAGTGAAATTTCAATATCCCCAATAGAAAAGATTCAGGAAGTTTCAAATATTTGGAATATAAATTGTATCATAGAGGATGATGTTTTTGTTAGACTTTAATCTTCATCACTAAAGGGAAAAAAATTATAGTGGTATAGGGGATTTGCACATAATTATATCAATGACTAAGACAAGCTAGGATAATGTGCAAACATTTCAAAGATAAGAGTGATTATCTATCACTTTTAGAATAGCTAACTATAATGAAGAGGGCACCCCATGAATATATGATAGATTTCAATTATAGATTCCAAAAAACATGGGATAGAATCCCTACTGCAATGAAGCCTACTCTTGGTAATGCTTTTTTGCATTTCCCTAGAACTTTTAATAGTAATATTGCTACCACATTGCAAACAATGGGAGGAGACACTTAACCAGCTACTTATGAAATTTTTATAAAGGAAAAGAATAACCTAATTCAAGGAGGAAAGCTAGATCTAAGGCCTCTAATGCCACTATTTCCGAACATGCCTAATCATCAGCCTACAATAGCCATATTCCTACCATATCCACAAGCCAACCTCTTGTTATTTCCCCTTAAAATTCCACATCTCCTAGTGGAATAGATAAAATCAAGGCCATGATGTAGGTAATGATGCAAGATATGGATAAAAGATTTGAGGATCAAAATGTAGCAATGCAAAAAATGAGCAACAAGCTAGTGGCTTGGGAGAGACAACAAGCTCAAGATGGTTGGCCTTTTCAACCTAATTATCACAATAATTCATTCAAAAGGCTGCCAAATCCTGGTCAAACCCTATACAACCAAAATAGACTCATGGAAAATGCAACCCTTGGAAATATGAGTGCAAATTCAATAAGGGTAGTAGTTCCTCAAAATAATTTAGCCCAAGAACAAGAATATTGTTCATTTTGTAACTTTTCTTATAAGCAATGTATCTACCATAGAGTGGAACCTTCTCAACCCTTGTCTACACAAGAAAAAACAATAGGGCATCAATATGATGTTAATTAGCCCACTATTGGTTTCCAATCCCAATAGTTAGGGGAATGTACTTTCATGAATTATCAGCCTGAAGAATACTACCATGTAAATCATGATAGTAACATTGGAATTTCTCATAACACTAGAAGAAAAAGGAGAGCTATATAGGAGGCATCATCCTCTTCATCAAATCAGGCTACAACTTCAAAGACTATTCCACATGTTGGAAGTAAAATTGTAAGCCTACAAGGGAAGGAGCAACAAGCTTTGTGAAACCTACAAGGGAAGAAGAAATAAGTAAGAAGAGTAAGCCTTCCCCTTTTTTATCTCTATTTTACTATAGGAGATAAATGAGTCCACAATCACATGATAGACTCCAGAACTAGTAGCCCATTTATGCCAAAGTGTGTGGTTGATGGCCTTGGTATTCATTATGAGCCAATGGCTAAAGGGGTTCTTTAGTTGGATGGTAGTTTTTTCATAATAGTCAGAGTGCTTAAATATATGAAGATGGCATTACATGCATGTCCTGGTTGTACTATCATACAAAACATATCAATTGTTGAACTCCCTACATATTTTGCTATTTTCCTATGTAGGGACTTTATTACACAAATTGGTGGTGAGTAGTCCTACATGTTCTTCAAGACAAGATATGGAATGAAGGATTCCATACAGTTTGAACTTGGACCTTAATCATATTGAAACTTATACTCCAAGCCCCATAAATATGAATTGCACAATCCACGAAGAGGATGAGGAATGCATAAATCATGAACATGCTACACTCTTAATAGGAGTTCTTAACTATCTTTTAGATGAATGGTGTAATTCTTTCCAACTTGACCCAATACAAGAAACTAAAGAGATAGGTCTTGGGACTTATTATATATTTGAGGAGGGTTCTCCTATTCCCATTCTCATGAAAGAAAAAGAAGATACAAATTGATTGTGGAATATGCTCTTTTATGGCTCAAAGAACAAAAATGGTTTAGGTACTAGTGTAATGCGTGTTCCCCCTAGTTTAGAGAAGTATTACTTTTCATATAGACTCTAATTCAGCTACACTAATAATGTAGCCAAGTATGAAGCCTTGATCCAAGGTCTCCAAATTGCATAAATAAGAGGCATTAATCTCTTGAAAGTATTTGGGGACAATGAATTGGTTCTCAATCAAATCATAAATCAAAATGTCACAAAGAATGACCTTGTCAAGTCATACAAACACAAAGCTTTGGATCTACTTGAAGGCTTCCAAGCATTCAATATTCAAAGTGTTCCCATGAATAAAAGAAAGCATGTTGATAGGCTTACAACAATTGGTACTCATCATGACATACCAGAACATGTTGTTGATGTAAAGGAACAACATATTAGACTTGTTGTAAGGCATGTTGTTTAAGTTAATTGCACAAATTATCAAGTATTTGATTAGAACTCTCTACACAAATTTACAAATTGTTAATTTCCTAAAAAATGAAGTAAAATTCTCTGCTAAAAATTAGTCTAAGATGCAAAGTCAATATGGAGATTAGGTTATGAATCTTGATTCAAAAAAATTTCCTAAAGGTCTAGTCACTTTAGAGGGAATATTCAACTCTGAAGACCAAGCAAGAAGCAAGGGTTCAAACATAACTACAAGGATGAATGACTAAATGGTTGTCACCATTGTTTATGGAAAGACTCTTAACTTGGGAAAGGTATGCACTGAGACTAAACAAGAATTTTTCATTAATTTATGTCAAGAATTTAGTTATGTTATTGCTTGGACATATGAAGACTTAAAGGGTTTTGACCCAATATTTTTTCAACATACTACAGATTTAAACCATGATGCAAAGCTCATTAGACAAAAACAAAGGCCAATCAACCCCAAGATTGAATCGATAATGAGAAAAGAGTTGTGTAAGCTTATAGAGGTTAATAACATTTTCCCTATTAAGAACTCTTCTTAGGTAGCCAATCTTGTTCCTGTTAGAAAGAAGCATGTGGAAATTAGATTATGTCTATATTTTAGGGACCTTAATAAGGCCTCTCTTAAAGATCACTATCCCCCTCCTTCTATGGAGAAAATTATATCCAAGGTTAGTGGCTCAAAGAAGTTTTCTTTCTTAGATGGTTTTTCAAGTTATAACCAAGTGTTAGTCCAAGAGTTAGACCAATACCAGATAGCCTTCACAACCAAATGGGGTACTTATGCCTATTGTAAAATGCCATTTTAGCTAACTAATGCAGGTGCTACATTTCAAAAGGCAATGGAGATGGCCTTCAAGGGCATAGTAGATAATTTTGTTCTGGTATATCTTGATGATATAACTATTTTTTCAAAACATATAGCAGATCACTTTGATCATTTGAGGTGGGTTTTCATCAAATCTAGAGATTATGGTGTGTCCCTAAAGCCAAAAAAGTGTGTTTTCACCACTGATCAGGGAAAGCTTCTAGAAAAATTATATCAAGAGATGGGCTAGCAATAGATATAAAAAGGGTGGAAGAAATTCTCTCCCTCCCACTTCCCAACCATAAGAAAGGATTGCAAAGTTCTCTTGGTAGGATCAACTTTGTGAGAAGGTTCATCCCTTATCTTGCTTCCATGGTGAAATCTCTCACAGCCATGTTGAAGAAGAATATCATTTTCACTTAAACCAAGGAAGGAAATTCTAGTTTTGAGGAGATCAAGAAATCAATTGCATTAGCCCCCACTTTTGTCAATCCTAACTTTGATAGAGATTTTATCCTTTACTCTCTTGGAGGATAGTCAAGTATATCAGTTGTTCTAACATAGTTAAATGAAGAGAATTTGGAATAGCCTATTTCTTTCATTAGTAAGGGCCTTAAAGATTATGAGAGCAGATATAAATATGTATAAAAGCAAGTCCTTATTATTGTAAGGGCTCTCAAAAAGTTCAGACACCTTCTATCCCATAACAAGGTCTAGCTCTTAGTCTTACATAGAAGTATAAAGGAGTTCCTTCTAAACAAGGATATCAATGTGTTGGTGAACAAATTGTCATTTCAACTTTTTAACAAATTCACTCTATGCCCAAGGTGAAAAAATTACAAAATGTCCACAACAATTGAGAAAATCTCATGTTATTTGATCTTCTCTCTAAATTTTAAAGGTACAACTCCGTCATGAAATTTGCAATGAATTCAAAATTATCTTTGCACTTTTACTAGAAAGCATGTAAGGATCTCTCACTTACTCTTTGGTAGTGAGGTAAGAATCGATAAACACAATAAAAATAAATATTAATCAAACCATACTTCCACAAAACATCTACTTCAAAGGAATGAATAACACCATAAACTGATATCAATCATTCAAACACTTTAATAGAGATGAACTTACAATAAGAACAACAACCAAATATCTCAAATCAATAAACCAGAGTTCACAAAGTAACAATGGTCTAAAAAATTTGAACACCAAGTTTCCAAGATGTATTCAAGATGATGATGATGATGTGTGTGTGTGTGTGTGTGTTAAACCTTCTTCATGAACATAGTCATTCAAAAGTAAAACATCCATATACTATCCTTTGATTACTATATAAAAGTATCTAATTATCAAAGTTTTCTAGCTATCTCTTTCTAAATTTAATTAGTTCAATGCCCTAGCATTTATAGTTCCATTACAGAATCTGAAAGGCCTCCATCAAAACCCAACCATTTTGGTTAAAACAAGAAACACTTATGAACAAGAAAGTAGTTATAAAATAGGTGTCAAAATGTAACTAAACAACTATCTTGTTCAAGTCTCTCTGCTAGTCTTCTCTTCCTCACCCACGGTCTGATTCACCAACTTCCATCTCGTAAAAGTTTTCATGAACTCCTACAGGCATGGGAATGTGGATTTTTTAGACTCAACAACCTAGCCCTACATGTGTCCTTCTACAATTTGAACTCCTTTATCTTCAAACTCTGACATACATAAAATCCTTTTTGAGATGTAGCATTGACTCAATGTTCACCAACACAATGAAGTCATTCATGTTGGATGATTCATTATCCCTAATCTAAACAACAGCTTCAGTGAAGCTCTTAGTTAGTGTCTTAGAATCCATATTCTCATTGTCAAACTATAGGATTCCCTTTGGATTTACTACTTTCATATCTTTAAGGAGTTCATGCATTCCAGTGACTTTTTTCTCAATGCTTTGCACTTCTTTAATTTTTTCCTTGTAAACTGACTCCTTCCAACTCATGTTATTTTTCATGATAAAAAACATGCAAGGATCTACATTTTTCATATGATTCTCATTCAGAAACTTGAGCACCCCAAACTTCTTGACCTCTGTTACTTGAAAGACAATCACCTAATAATGGCTTTTCTCTACTTCCCACCTAGGGATCAAAGTTTGAATCTCTGCCAGCAATGATTCCCCTTTAGCATATACAATTACGAATTCAAAAATAAACTTATTACCTTCTTTAGTGATGACTTCAACCCAATCCCTCATGGAATCTACTAACAACTTTCCTCGTTGCATTTACTTCATTAGCTATTAGCTTCTGGTAGAATTTTTGTCAAAAGCTTGGGGAGCTTGAACAACTAGAAATGCACCGAGATTCATCAAGGAATCAATATATGTGGCCATAGTTACACCATGCCTTTAAGCTCTTTTTTCTCTTTGCTATCCTTCTTAGATTAAGTTAGCATGTGGTCCATAGAGAATTTGAAGAAGTGATTACCAGTACTTCTATTAATGGTCCCTAACTCAATTGAGGTAAATTTGAAACCTTCATCATCAATATTGTCAAACTTTATTTTCTACTTGTATGTGGCTATTTCAGCAATTATCCTCCTAGTCATTGGGTCCTTGGTTAGGTGGGAATTCATCTTCAACTTCTTAACCTTGGAACCTCATGCAACATATTTATTTACAATGTCCTTCATAGGTGATGTAACCGGCTGTAGACTTTTTCTCTTGTTAATTGTACTGGATAGCCAGGCAGGGATAGCAACCTAAAAAAATTGCTTAAGGGTCTCTAGTGGGAGTCATAAATTTTGGTTGATCCACCTTAGGAACCTCAATGAACTATACATCACCATTTGTGCCATCTAAGAAATTAAGATCATCAGTTGAATCCTACCCCTGAGTTGACATCTTCTTTGTTTGAACTTTGTGTTTCTTAAGGGCCTAATATTTTGCTTGAGACCTGGTCCTTAGAGTCATGCTTTATGTATGAATGGGTGTCCTCCTTTTTTTACCTTGAACCAATTCACAACTTGCAATAGGAGAGGAAAGTGGAATGCCAAAAGATGATGGTTCAAAAAAGGAGGCCACCCCTAAAGAGGATTCATTGACAACTTTCTTGCTATGCTTCCCTAACCAATCATCTATGTAAGTAAATATAAATCTAGCCCTTAGATTTATATCCTCCTCCTCATCCTAGTTCCAATCTACTGCTAATGACTTCAATTCATGAGATTCTTCCCAACTTGGTTCAACTATATCTGAGCAATCCTCAATGAACCCGTTTGTTTTGAACTTCAACCTTAGGGAATCAATTTTCTATAGTGTTAACCTTGAATGATCTCTCATTAAAACCTCCTCCTCATCCTTAAAATCTTGCCATAAATCCTCTAACTATGGAGTTGCTGATGAGTGGCCTACAAGCCCAACAATCTAAACTACATATCCCTTACTATCAAAGTTTCTTCTACTATGATAGGAACCAAAATTGAATCCAAGTAAATTGCTTCCAATAACAGAGGCATTAGTCATACTATTACAGACCAAAGAACCCAACTTAATTAGGAAAGTTATCTTGCAATCCTTCTATGGTAGATTATCCTTGACAATAGAGAATAGTTTCCTACAAATCTTAGCTATGACAAAGAAATATAGGGCATATGGAGGAAGTTTTACTAGTTCCTCTTTGAATCCACCTATTCTTAAGTAAGTGAACTTGGAAAACTATATAAAATAACTTCCATATTGTTGAACTAACCTGTGAGCTTTGGGAGACAACCTAGGCATTGGTGTTTCCTTCAAAGTTGTGTGCACATTTTCAATCAACACATCATGAACCTTCCTAAAGTTCTCCAACACTTTATCCTTTTGCAACAGAGGGTAATATTGGTACAACATTATTTCTTCACTCTAGACTCCATAAGGAAGAGGGGTAAGGTCACAAACATAGGCAATACAAAAAGTCAAGTAGGAAGCTATATAGAAATTTTCCCTAGACTCCTTTGCATGCTTAAGCTGTGTCCTTAGTGAACTAACAATAATCTCCACCCAATCCATCCATTGTTCTCCCTTCAAAATAATTTCTATATATATGTACATTCATTTCTCAAAGAGGAGAACATCAACAGAGCCTTTGACTCTATGCAATAAAACCACAAGGTCATGGATATGAGGTTTAAGGGAATCTTTAGTGATGGCTTTGGATAGCCTAGAACCTCTACCATACATGGTCTCAATCCATTTCCTAGCCAATGTATTGTAAAATTGGTTTAGAGTTTCTTGATATTTGGCCTGGGCTTGAATAGGGTAAAATGCGGAAAAAGTACCCTCAAGTAGATGTAATATAGAAGCAATAGTGTCTCTTAAAATTGAGATTACCTTTTCACCATATTTTCTTACAATACATTTTCTCCTAACATCATAGTGGTCAGTACACATTTGGAGCAACTCAAGACTTAAAAGAGATGGTGAAAAAGCTATAGCTTCAAGTAGTCCACTGGTTAAAACCTCCATGCACCCTTTCAAATTATTGGCATACTCAAGGAAATTTTCTTGCAAATTCTCTACTTCAACACCCTCTAAATTTGTATCACTTATGATAGGATTTCTACATTCAAGACTGGAAACATTGCCAAAGAAATGCAAAACAGACTTCATCCTTAAACGAAATGGCAAGACTTCAAATTGATTTTCTTGAAAAACACAGAGATGCAAAACAAAAACAAGGATTTCTATGTTTCTCACCCATAATTCACTAAAAGAAAATGATTTTCCCTTCCTTCCTTAATAGTTTCTTCTCCAAACTTCCAACTCTTTGCACAATAAACACAAAAAAAGAAAGCCAAGCTCATTTTAAGAAGGAAAAGAACTTAAGTCTGAAAGTATAGGCTCATTATATGGCATTAATGAAAAATCAGTTCTTGTTAAAAATTGCACGTTCAAAATCCTTGTGATATGACCATTTCATTTAATAATTCCCCTTTTTGGCTATACCAATAATGATTAGCTTTATTACAACATCCAATCTCTTTTCTAGCCACAGATTTTTGACTTTTTCTCATAATGATGATTTTGCATTGGGAATAAAAATGTCCTTTAAATCATCACTATTTGACATACCCATCAATGCCTTGCAAAATGATGGTGCATCATACACCATAATCCAATTTCACTAAGATGAGTCTATCATTGAACGACTTTGAACTACTTTGAACCGAGGTTCAAAGTGGTTCAAAGTGATTCTAAAGAACACTCTACCAGATGGGTGTGCATTCCCTGCAAGAAAACTCATTCGTATAAAACCTTTGGTTGAACTACTTTGAACTACTTTGAACCAAGGTTCAAAGTGGTTCAAAAGAAGGGACTAAAATAGGAAGCTTTCTTGATTTCCACAACACTTTGAACAATGAAAAATACATGAAGCAATGAACAAAAGACTTCAAAAATTCAAGGAAAAGGTTTTAAAATATGGTGACTCGTGGACAACTAATAGGGGCTCTAACTAGGGACTAGGTATGCGGAGTACACAGAGAACTTAGAAAACCTAAAACAAGAACTAACCTAACACAAAGAAAACAATAGGAAAAGAAACACAAGAAACGAAAACAAAACCAAAAAGATATGTACAAGACTAGGGACTTAACAAGACTTAGAATTTGATTAACTTCAAGTCCTACCCATTGTAGGTGAAGGGAAGAACTGTTCCATCTAGATAACTTAGGTGAAAGGTATTAGGGCCAATGACTTTTGAAATGGTAAATGGACCTTTCCAAAGAGACTCAAATTTTCCATGCACCCCCTTTGGTTCTCTCCTTCTATTCCAGAGAAGCACTTCATCATCTTTGAGTAAATTGCATGGTCTAGCTCTCTTATCAAAAAAATTATTTACCCTCATTTGATGCTCAGTGATATGATCAACTAGCTTATCCCTTTCATCTTCCAACTTGTGTAGGTACATTATTCTTTTCTCCAAAGAGTCTCTAAAGAATTGATCTTCAATTACTGATTGTAATTTAGCAGTAGATAGTTCTAAAGGCAATGACACTTGAGCTCCAATTATGTACACCAATTCAAACGGGGCCATGCCTATAGCTCTATTCGGAGTAATCTAGTTAGCCCATAATGCTTCATATAGCTTCTTGTGCCAATCCCAAGAATTATCAGACACCAATTTTTTGATATAGCTACCAAATTCTTATTGCTAGACTATGTCTATCCATTCCCTTGTGGAAAATAATCTAAGGAGTGGGCTAGTGATATGCCATGTTCATAGTAGAAAAGGGAGATTTCTTCAAATGAAAAGTAAGTTGCATTATCAGAGATAATCTTTTAGGGAATTTTGAACCTGAAAAATATATATTCCATTAAGAAATCACACACAACCTAAGAATTGGCCTTTTTGGTTGGGATAGATTCCACCCATTTGGTGAAGTAATTAGTAGCCATTACTACATATACATGTCTATCACTTAATGGAGGGTTTAAAGGTCCAATAAAATCAATACCCCATTGGTGGAAAGGTTCATCAGTGACTATTGGCCTAAGAGGTAAGGCTGCTAACTTAGGATGACTAGTTAAAAGTTGACATTTCTCACAATTCTTAACAAATTTTTAAGCATCTTTAAACATACCAAGCCAAGAGAAGAAATTTATATGAACTTTGAAGGTAGTTACTATAGATGAGAAGTGTCTCCCACAAACATCTAAATGATATACCCTTAACAACTTCTCCTGTTATTCTGTATCTACACACCTTAGAAAGGTTCCATCAATTCCCCTTTTATATAAAATAAAATTTGAAATCACATATTTAGTAGCCTTCAATCTAAGATTTCATCTTTCTTTGTAACTCATATTTGGAGGAAATTCACCATATGTTAGAAGATATGTGATATTGGAGAACCAAGGATCTATAAGACTGACCAATAAAATAGTAGGTGTTTTTCCACCATCATCAAAAGATGGATCTTTACTCTTATCTATCAGTTTGCATAAACCACGCCCTCTCACCAAGGAAGTAGGCTTAATGGTTAAGTCATATTCTTGAACTTTAGTTACCCATACAACTCTTTTATTCATTCCACCTTCTTGCTGAGTTAATATACTTTTAACTACTGTCTCTAGCATGTATACAACTAAATGGTAGTGTAGAATGTAATACCTTAATTGCTTCAATGCCTTCACCATAGAAAATAAATGTTTCTCCATTTGAGTATAGTTTAACTCATGCTTCTTTAATGGGACACTCATGAAGGCAATTGGGGCTTTATTATCCTGATCATCCTTCTAAGTCAAAATTCTAGATAAGGAATGCTCTAAAGCATAGCAGTAAATGATGAAATATTTTCCAAAATTCAAGCTGACTAGCATAGGAGCATTTGAAATGGTTGTTTTAATATCTTCAAAAGCCTTCTTACCTTCCTCTTGCCATCTAAAGGGATTTTTTCACTCATCATTTCCAACATATACCTCACCTTTTCAAAGAATTCAGGACCAAAACTTCTTAAAAAGTTGTTTTGGCCAAAGAAAGACTTCAAATTGCTCCAAGTGGTGGGCAAAGACAATTTCTAGATCACCTTCACTCTTTTTAGATCAATCTTTATGCCATCCCTTGAGAAGATATGTCCGAGTACTTTGAGTTCTTTAACAAAGAACACAAACATTTTAGGATTTAGAGATATGCAATGTTGTCTACATCTATCAAGCACCTTGTCTAGGTCCTTTAAATGATGTTTCCTTCTCTTAGAGTAAATGGTCAAATCATCAAGATATATCACAATTATCCTATCCCTCAAATCCTTAAAGGACAAGTTCATTGCTCTTTGAAAGGTAGCTCCTACATTAATCAAACCAAATGGCATCCAACTATAAGAAAAGGTGCCCTAAGAAGTAATGAAGGTTGTTTTATGCTAGTCTTCTAGTGCAATGCTGATTTGGTTGTATCCTGAATAGCCATCAAGCATTGACATGACCTCAAATCTAGCAACCATCTACAAAATATGATCCATAATGGGAAGCACATAGTTGTCTTTGAGGCTTGCTTGGTCTAGATTCCTGAAATCTATGCAAATACTTATTTCATTGGTTTTCTTTCTCACAGGGACAATGTTCACTATCCTTGTTGAATGATGAATTGGGTATATTATGTGAGCCTTTAACATTTTCTCCACCCCTCTAAAAATTGATTCAGATACTTTAGCATTATAATTTTTGAGCTTTTTCTTGAAAGTGGTTGCCTCTAGTTTCAAAGGTATATGATGGATGAACTCCCCATTTCTAAAATTCTTTAAGTCTTCATTACCCCCAAGAAAAAACATCTTGATACTAAGAAAGAAGATTACTCAACCTATCTTTCTCCCTCTTCTAACAGGTCTTACCAATAGAAATCCATCTGGGATCTTCCTTGGTTTTGACATTAATTTTATTGTGTTCTTCTATATTTTTATCAGAATCAACATTCATTTTTAGGGAACTATCATCCTTCCTTCCAAATATGTGTTCTAGAGAGAGAAATCCCTTGTGAATCTGATTATCCTTGAGTTGAATGATTTCCCCAGATTTGGTTGATTCCTCTCCAATTGATTTACCCTCATGATTAGATCCTTCAAAGAAGGTATCAGTAAAATTACCAACACATTCAATGAATTCTCTTAATTTCATATCATCATTAAAAACCTACCAATGATTAACATTGTCTAGAACCCTAGGCCTATAGATCATCTCAATCCTATAAGTATCATTTTTAAATTTTGGATGTGGTAAGAACAATGATGCTTAAATAGCTAAAGAATTAGCTTTAGTGTTTTGGGAATGAGGTATGAATTCAATAGAAAAAGCTTCAAAGGACTCAATTTCATCCCAAACTAGGTTTCTATAATGCTTCAACCTATCATTTTTAACAAAAAATTGCTTTCTTACTTGCTTCACAATAATTTTAGCATCACCCTTCACTTTTAACTACTGTACTCCTTTTGCTTTGGCTTCTTGCAGACCTAGAAGTAGTGCTTCATATTCCAAAGTGTTATTATTATTACGAAAGTCTAATTTAAAAGAGGAAAGAAAAATGTCCCGTGAAGGTGAAATGAGAACAACACCTACACTTGAACCTGAACCTAAACAACTTCCATTGAATTCTAGAGTCCATAGGGCTTCTTCAAAACTTACCATCTCTTCTTCTCTGCATGGTTCTTCAATTAGTATAATATAATATCCAAACTGACATTATTCATATAATATCTATGCTTTGGGGTTATCTGAGGGCACTACTATATATTTATTCTTTGGCTTGGGCTCTAGCTTTATTTTCTTATTTCCTACTGGAATATGGGCTTCTGACCAATCCATTTTAATTTCCCCACCCATATCCTTACAGAAGGTTCTACTAAGTAGCATTCCATAACTGGTTGTTATATTAGCTACAAGAATGGTAAGCTTTAATCTTTTTTTTGGACAATTATAAAGGAGAGCTTGTATATCTTCCACTTGACCAACCGAGGGCACTTGTTTCCCATCCATAGAATAGCAACATCCAAAGGTTTTTGTAAGCTCCAGACTAAGAGCCTTTGCGATAGGTTGGTGCATAATATTATCTAATGCTCTAGAATCAATGATGCAATTACTAAGCTTCTGGCCATTTAATAGCAATGATATATAATGGATTGGGCTTTTTATCTTTCATTTCCTTTTGAATAGAGTTAGTAGCTACCTCATGGTAAGAGGCATCTTTTGTGCACTTTTTAGATGCAAAAACAAGTTCATTAATAGCCTTTGAGTTCTCAGAAACATCATCAGTGAAATGTGCTTTAGTGGTAGAACCTCCCTTTACATATTGAACTAACTTGTCTAACTCCTTAGGATTAAGTCTCAGATACTTAGCTAGAGAAATAGTTATAGAAGAAGTTTTGCAGAATTCCACAATATCAAATGCTAATATACTGGCCATTGATTTTGTTTTGGATAGAATTTTTTGGCTCTATGACTTTTGTTGGATTAGCATGTATATGTTCCTTTCCTTTAGAATTTGACATATTTAGGCTAGCTATTGGATAAGACTTTTGATTTCTTTGACCTCTAGTCATCACTATGCAAGCGAGGTCTTGAAGTGTCACAAAAATAGTACCCCCTCTTTCTAAATCAGATTTGTACTCAAGAATGTAAGTACCTAAATCTCCAACTTCGACATTCTCATTTTCATGCATTTGTTCTGCTACAAGAGTATTTTTCACTAATTGAACACAAATGAGCCAATTGGGACACTCTCATTCATCATGGTTTGAAGTCATATGAAAAGAACACATTGCTTCCTTAAGAGCTTCTTCAATTTGTAACCTTGTTTGAGGATCAGTCAATAAGGGAGTTTTACCAAAATTTTGAGGTTGTTGTCACCTATGAACATCCTAGTAAGGAGTCTAATAAGGGTTATGAATTTTATTTTGTTGCCTCTTCATTATTGCTACATTGTTCATCAATTTTTGAAAATAAAGTCTTTAGGGGTAGAAGATGAACTGGTTCCAAGTGTTTCTACTTCTCTTTTCCATTTACTAGCATTGATATATGCATCTTCCAATTGAATAACTAACCTTTGAGCAGCAGTCAAATCAGCATAGGCATCTTTAATGAGATGGAAACTTATACCTAAGGGAATAACATTAATAAAGAATGATTTCTAGTTTTTTGCATGAGGTCTAGACACTGTGGAAATTTTTTGGATTAACCTATTAAATTGGCAATGAACTCTCAATAGGTTCATGCATCTCCTTCTTCATCTGACTAAGTTGAGAAAATAGAGAACATTCATTTTTGGGAGTCTTGAATCTACCTTTGAATGCATTTTTCATATCATCTGAGCTAGTGATGGATTGATGAGGTAAGTGATTGAACCAATCAGCTATGATATCAGTTAATGTACAAACAAATAATCTTACAGTGACTTCTTGGGAAGGAATGCTTATAATAGTACAAGTTGAAAGAAAGGCACTTAAATGGTCATCTGTTGAAACTTTACCATCTCCACTAAACTTAGGTAAGATTTTAAGGGCTCCTTTGGGTAATGCGGCTTGGATTAGGCTTGGGTTAAGATTAGATTAGGCTTGTTAGAGATGGGCAAGTGGATGGCATTTAATTAGGGTGGGTGAAGGAGGAGATATTTGTTGGCTTTGGCTTGGGTTAGTAAGTCTTAACCCATGTTTAGGGAATGTGACAAGGTTATGGGGGGGATTAGGATTAGGGTCAAAGATAAGGATTGACATCTTCTAGAAGAGTCTAGGCTTTGGATGAGGATGAAGACTTTCTAGAAGAGTCTAGAACTTCCTAGGATGAGGATAAATAAGGTTTTTAGGAAATAAATAAAGTTTTATTTATTTCAAGGGTTTGGGTTGAGGAGATATTTATTAAAATATTTTTAATAAACACGAGGATTAATATTTAATCTTAATTAAATCTTTTGAGTTGGGATTAGGGATAGGAAATGATGGGATTAGCCTTTAATCAAAATTAAAGAAGGATTAGAAGATTTTGGAAGAGGTTAGTGGTCTTAAGAAAATTGGCCAAGTTTTGGGCAAAAAATAAATAAATTATTTATTTTGGGATTTTTGGTCAATTTATTAATTAAATAATTAATAAATAAAGAAATAATGTTTAAATAAGATTTAAACATTTTTGAGAGGGATTCTTTAATTAAATATTTTTAATTAAGATAAAGGGATTTAATGGCATAAAAATAAATTAATAAATTAAATAAATAATTAATTAATAAATTATGATGTCATCAGGGACTTATTCAGAAAATAAAAATACTTTATTTTCTAAAGGATTTTTAGGTGTCTACGCTAAGTCTACTTCAAGATTTGATCTTCTTCTTTTTAGGGTCATTGAAACTTGGCAAAAACTTTAAATTCTTCAGTGGCTCAAAGTTCTCAACAAGGATTCCCTTTTCTCTTTCCCCCCTTGTATATGTACGAGTAGCTAGCTCTATTTCTTAGTTTTAAATTCAAGGTCTTGCAGGCACTTGAGCAAGTCTATTAACAACCCCTTCTTCTTGAACTTTTGGTATCCCTCTTAAAAACTTGGCCCTTTTTTCTTCTCTTTCTAAAATAATCAATACCTATTGCTATTGTTGATTACTTCGGCGTTATGCCCAAGCAGTTGCAATGAAGTTTGAAATTATATCTCCCTAGGTATCCTCAAATTTGAGATTAGGTTGTAATCTAGGGAAAACCTCATTGTGAGGGAGAACCATCATTATTCATAACTTTGCAAAGATTAGGTTCTCTTCAAAAAGGGACTCTCCCTAGCAAAGTCACCAACTTAGTCGGGAAAGTTATCTCCCAATCCTCTTGTGGTAGATTATCCTTAACAACAGAGAATAGTTTCTTGCAAATCTCAGCTATGACAAAGAAATCTAGGGCATATCAAGGAAGTTTTATAGGTTCCTCTTTGAATCTTCCTATTCTTAAGTAAGTGAACTTGGAAAACTGTATAAAATAACTTCCATATTGTTGAACTAACCTTTGAGCTTCGGGAGAAAACCTAGGCATTGGTGTTTCCTTCAAAGCTGTGTGCACATTTTCAATCAACACATCATGAACCTTCCTAAAGTTTCCCAACACTTTATCCTTTTGTAGCAAAGGGCAATATTGGTACACCATTATTTCTTCACTCTAGACTCTATGAGGAAGAGGGGTAAGTCACAAACATAGGCAATATAATAAGTCAAGTAGGAAGCCATATAGAAATTTTCCATGGACTAATTCACATGCTTAAGCTGTGTCCTCAATGAACTAGCAATAATCTCCACCCAATCCACCCATTGTTCCCCTTCAAAATAATTTCTATATATTTGTACATCTATTCCACAAAGAGGAGAACATTAGAAGAGCCTTTGACTCTACATAATAACACCACAAGGTCATGGATATGAAGTTTAAGGTGATATTTAGTGATAACTTTGGGTAGCCTCAAACCTCTACCATACATGGTCTTAGTCCATTTCCTAGCCAAGGTATTGCAAAATTGGTTTGGAGTTTCTTGATATTTGGCTTGGGCTTGAATAGAAGAAAATGTAGGAAAAGTACCCTCAGGCAGACATAATACAAAAGCAATAGTGTCTCTTGAAATTGAGATTACCTTTTCACCATATTTTCTTACAATACATTTGCTCCTAACATCATAGTGGTCAATACACATTTGGAGCAACTCAAGACTCAAAAGAAATAGCGGAAATGCCATAGCTTCAAGTAGTCCATTGGTTAAAACCTCCATGCACCCTTTCAATTTATCGACATACTCAAGGAAAGTTTCCTGCAAATTCTCTACCTTAACACACTCTAAATTTGTATCACTTATGATAGGATTTCTACATTCCAAACTGGAAACATTGCCAAAGAAATGCAAAATAGGCTTCGTCCTTAATGAACATAGCAAGGCTTCAAACTAATTTTCTTGAAAAACACAGAGATGTAGAACAAAAACAAGGATTTCTATGTTTCTCAACTATAATTTTTTGAAAAACTACAATTTTCCTTTCATTCCTTAACAGTTTCTTCTCCAAACTTCCAACTCTTCACATGATAAACACAAAAAAGAAATCCAAGCTCATTTTAAGAAGGAAAATCACTTACGTGCGGAAGTACAAGTTCATTATATGGCATTAATGACAAATCACTCCTTGTTAAAAATTGTACGTTCAAAAACCTTGTGATATGACCATTTCATTTAATAATTCCCCTTTTCAGCTATACCAATAATGATTATGTTTATTGCAACATCCAATCTCTTTTTCGGCCACAAATTTTCCACTTTTTCTCATAATGATGATTTTGAATTAGGAATACAAATGTCTTTTAAATCATCACTCTCTAACATACCCATCAATGTCTTGCAAAATGATGGCACATCATACACCATAATCCAATTTCACCAAGATGACTCTATTGTTGAACAACTTTGAAATACTTTGAACTGAGGTTCAAAGTGGTTCAAAGTGATTCTAAAGAACACTCTACTAGATGTGTGCGCAATCCTTGCAAGAAAACTCATTAGTGTGAAACCTTTGGTTCAACTAGTTTGAACTACTTTGAGCCAAGATTAAAAGTGGTTCAAAAGAAGGGACTATGACAGGAAATTCTTGAGATTTGCACAACACTTCAGATGATGATGAATACATGAAGCAATGAAGGGAAGACTTTTAAAATTCAAGAAAAATGTTTTAAAATATGGTGACTCATGGATAGCTAATACAATGAAATGATAGCTAGATAGATTACCAAGGTCATGGAGTATGCCATTGATATTAAAACCACCAACCTTATGATAGGCAAAGGATTGTGTGAGAGAAAGGCCCATCTTTTGAGACACCTGAGGAAACTAGCCTCTTAATTGAACGTGAGAAACTAGTAGAGAATGAAAATTAGAATGATTGGTTGCATTACATGACTGCCTTCTTGGTGGAAGAAAGATATCCCCAAGGTCTAAACAGAGACAAGAGAAGACAATTCAGACTACAGTATATTCCTTATGCCTTCGTGGATGGAATTGTTAGAAATAGGAATTAAAAAGAGGGGGCTGAATTAGTAATCTACAAACTTTAGTCATCAACAAGATATTGTTTGTTACTCTAAACCATACATAACAAAGTGATAAAGTAATGATGAATAGTAACAATAATCATGCACAAAGATAACTCATAACACCATATTTTTGTTAACTAGGGAAACCCTGGCCAAGGGAAAACCCCAGTGGAGATGATACTCACTAGATAATATACTAATATATAAGTTCCCTATTAGAGGATGGACCTTGTTAGGACTCAATGAGAAAACTTAGTATAGAGTGTCTCTATTAGGAGATGTAGTATAATAGATGCAAGATGAGCCCACTACCCAGACATGCACTTCCAATTACAAGAAGAGCTCACTACCCAAACAAGTAATTAGACTTTTGGAATGTAGGTACTATAACTTCTTTCTTGTCTAATCTTGGATCACAAAAATAGCTTTACAAAACTTCACATATATTGCTTTCATAGTAAGTTTGCATATCACAATTCTCTCATAACTTACATCACTTACACACTCATCTTATTGCAAGATGTCCTTTGCATATATGCCAAGCCTTTTCATAAATTTTTGTTTGGTTAGCTAAGATCACAATAAAATATTCTAACTTAGAGTAAACATCTATGATGTTGACCCTAATTGGTCAAGTAATTATTTTGTAAACAAACTAATTCCTTTCCTTTAATTATACTGTCTTGTTATATTACTTAAACACAAATATCTATTTTCTATATAGTCTGTACTAACTTCTAAGATTATATACATCATCATCAACATGTATACAATCTCCATCTAACTTTGCTAGTCATAATATGACATCAGTAACAAGTTACATACAAAACAATACATTGTTGATACTAAATTCATACTTAGACAATTTCTGAGTATCAAAAGCTATGTATCTTTATTTCTGAGATTTCCCTTAAGCATGTACATCATGTGTTTCCATAAATGAAAAAAATTACATATCCTCATTAGCCAATTATCAAAAATCTCCCCCTTTATCATTAATAGCAACAAAATAGGAAAAATTGGATAAGTATCAAAAACTCAAAATAAATAACATGTTAACATTGCATCTATTATAACTTGTCCATCTTACATATGCTCCCCCTTACACTATGATTTCATACTTTATAATATTATTTTCTTCTCTTTACCTTATTAACAATACATAATTTACAATTTTCTTATGTACTTCTCCCCATTTGACATCAATGATAGAGGTTAAGATGTCAAAAATTGTCCAAACACTATCCATCTATTGTTAAAATATTTTTAAACATCTTCCTTAAATTGATAGTATCTTTGTGCAATCATCAAAACATGCCTTCAAATTTTTCATAGCTTTAGTCCATGTATCCTTGGCTGATTTAGTAGATGTGAGTATTACATATAAGGCATATGATGCAATCTCAACTGCAATCATCATCAGTTCTCACGATAGAAAGCGAAAGTGGAGTAGATGAACTAGTAGGTTTGTCATCTTCCTTTGCTTCTTTTCAGCTGCCTCTTTGACTCTTCTTTCCTCTTCCTCTTCCTCTTCTCTTTCCTTTCTTTCTCTCTTCTTTTCCTCTTCTGATCTCTTCTTATCTTCCTATATTTTATCTTTCATTTCTTCTTGAACTAATCTTTTCTTTTCTTCCTCTACTTTTCTCTTCATATCATCTTCAAGAAATTTCTTATTGGCCTCTTCTATTTTCCTTTTCTCTTCCTCTAATAGCCTCTTCTCCTCTTCAATTTCCTTAGTATGTGGTTCATTCTATTCAGATGTCTTCTCCAAGGATTCCTAATGAGCTCATTTAGTAATCTCATCATAGGTTCCAAATCTATATTTGGCTTGGTCTTTCTCTAATTTTAACAATAAATCAATGTATCCAACTGCTATATCATCACTCAATTCATAACCTAAGGGATCAAGAAATGTTTCCCAAGGTTCTACTGCTTGAATATAAGTAAAATCTATATCAACCATAACACAAATGTCTTCTTTAAATTTGTCTACAATTGCAGTTACAATTCTGAATATTTACCGCATTTCATTATGAAATGTTTTCATTATCAAGTTTCCAATATCTAGTATTTTATCTGTTGGTTTTCTTCTACATATATTTGTGATTTTCTCCATTGTACACCTCTCACTATTCATAATCTCTATGACTAAAAAATATGAAAATCTCTTAAGTACATGAAAGAATATATGATTAATCAGTGATTGAAATCTAAACACACCATTCTTAGTCCTTTTGATCTTCTCTAGGTTCTTAAGAAGTTTCATTCTTAGAATTTCACTAAGATTAACTTGTTCTTTCTCAACACATATCTTATATGTTGCATAGATGAATCTGACTGAGAATTCATCAACCTTTTAATTTACACATACAGAGTAGGCAATGACTACTCAGAAATCTTACATCATCTTGTTTCTTGTGTTGGTGCCTTCCTTTCAATGAGTCTATCATAAATTTTCTAGTTTACTATGCCCTCAATATCTTTTAGCTTTAGATTATTTTCTATAGTGTATCTCATAGTAGAGATATCAGTCTAATCTTTCTCAAAATTATTATACAAATCATAAAATTTGTTCATCTGAACAAATTTTCCATCGTTAGCAATAGCTAAGTTTATCTTCTCTATCTTCAATTTCTAGGTTTACTAAGCTTTTTCTACTAACTACTTAGAAGTGGTTACCTTCTCTGTATGTTTGGCTTCTTGTTGTTGTTCTTCTTCTTCACTAGACTCAACAATTGCCAACAATTTCTTTTGTCTCTTTCCTAGTCCAGTGGCTTGTTGCTTGACCATTTTAGTCTTTCTGGTCATAGCTTCCACTAGTCTCTCTAATTTCCTCTTCTGCTCACTTGTCTAAACATTTGATACTATTGCATAAGGAATGTTCTATTCTGAAGATGTCTCTGCAATAGACACTAAGAAAGGTTGCACATATGTTATACCTTGTTTGATAGTTTTCCTGACTACCTGTGACTCGCTCTCAATCATACCAAATTTTGTCAAAGCTTTCTTTATTATTGTTTCAATCTTCTTGTGAGATGCCTTCTCCAAGGATGCCTAGTGAGTTGATTTAGTAATCTCATCATAGGTCTGAAATCTATATCTGACTTGGTCCTTCTCTAATTTTAACAATAAATTAATGTATCCAATAGCTATATCATCACTCAATTCATAACCTAAGGGATCAAGAAATGTTTCTCAAGGTTCTACTACTTGAATATAAGTAAAATATATATCAACCATAACATAATTGTCTTCTTTAAATATGTCTACAATTGTAGGTACAATTCTGAATCTTTGCCTCATTTCATTATGAAATGTTTTTATTATCAACTTTCCATTGTACACCTCTCACTACTCACAATTTCTGTGACTAAAAAATATGGAAATCTCTTAAGTACATGAAAGAATATGTGATTGATCAGTGATTAAAATCTAAAAACACCATTCTTAGTCCTTTTGGTCTTCTCTAGGTTCTTAAGAAGTTGCATTCTTAGAATTTCACTAAGATTAACTTGTTCTTTCTCAACACATATCTTATATGCTACATAGATGAATCAGGCTAACCATGGCCTTTCCATTATACATTGCCTTTTTGTAGCTCTCAACTTTCTTCTTAACCAATTTCTCACCTATAGGTACACTTGCCTTATTTACAAAGATGAGTTAGCTAATGGATAAGGTTAGCTAAAATATCAACTACACTATCTTCCATCCATAGTTTTTCATTATGTATTCTACTCAGTATGATCTATGTCCACTCATCTATGTCCAATTCTTGATAGAAATGATATTTGAATAGGTCTAGTTCCTTCAAGTGTTCAAATCCATGTGTAATGCCTCGCCCAGAGATCCTTGGAACAAGGATTCAATTCAAGGCAAGATTAAAAAAAAATTACAAGGATAAATGCACATGTCAACATCATATAGGGATCACAAAGATCACAATGGAAGACTTTACCAACAATCTGTGCAACCAAAAAATCTCCAAACACTACTACCAAACATAAATAATAAACCACAGAAGGATGCAAACAAAAAAAAATCCAAAACATACTAAATTTGAAAAGAAATCCCAAAATATTTGAGAACGCCATAAAGGGTATCCAAAACAACTCACAAAAACTTCTAAACAAATCGAAAAGTGACTATTGTCTGCCCAGATGGATTTTTCCAAAACCCACTCGATACTTTAAATCAGCACAATACAATACTTTCTAGTATCATACAACCTTTCTGACAAAGGTGTGTGATACAATTAGGGATTGAGAAACACTTCCCAATAAAGTGTGCAATTCTTTACCCATATTTTATGACCTTTATCTAAGAGGCATGCAATACAATAGACTATCGCATGATAGAGTTTACAAGGGCATGTGATACTTTATAGTATCACATGATTCTTCTTCTTTGGACATGCAATACTTTAAAGTATCACCCAATGTTGATGCATGGTCACCCTAAGAAAGAAAGAATTAATCTAAGGGCCAAAACAAGAGATAAAATAGGAAAACAAACCTCCACACCAGGGAGTACCAAATCTACATAGACCAAGGAGCAACCACTCAAGTGCCTAAACAACAAGATGCCATAAAAAAAGAAAGAGGAACATCTATCCATCTAAAACCACAGCAATAAAAGAACATACAAAAAGCAACATCGTAGTGAATAGGAGCAACATTGCATTGTACAAAAATAACATCATAATAACTAAAAAACCAAACTAAGTATGTGGTTCCTCCCAACCATTAATAGCATCATAAGACCATTGTGGATCCTAGCCATCTCCCGTGCATAACATCCCAAACTACCAACTAGATCATCGATTTTATCTTATAAGGATGTCACTACTAAAACATGCTACAACATAAGATTAAGGAACTCTAACATTCTAACATTAAAGCATTAGATAATCTAGTAAGTCAATAACATCATCTATCATATGATAAACATCATACGAATAGGAAATCTAACATGCTAAACTAATAAGGAATAGATATGCCAATAAAGAAATTAACATCATCTAATCATATGCTAAACATCATAATATAGGAATGTGTCAAATAAACTAGCATCATCTAAACACGATATCCAAGCATCCCAATGAAAGCATAAATCACAAGAAAGCATACTATGGAACTTGAAGTACAAAGTGAAAGCATCCAACAATAGTTGCACTAGAATAATAGACAATCTCTGTACATTGGTCCCCAATAGTGGTGTAGGTAGCTATGTCTCCCAACCACATGGAACCCATAGGTCTACACCTGCCATGCTGATGGAGATAATGATCTAACCACAAACATATAAAAAGCACAACATCCAAGGCTAACACTCATGCCAAACAGTATGATGACTGAAACCAAGAACATAGACAATGCATAAACTACATGTCCTAGTCAGAAACTCAATGGGTTACTAAGTAAGGGCTTACATCATGGATAATCACTTGGCATCAACAAGCCCAAGGTTGGATTTGTGCAAACTCAACTTCCCAACGGAAGGCTCTCACACTAAAGTATTGTTTTATTATCTTAAATTTTATTACTATTCACACATTTTATTTAGTTATCACTTACTTAAAAATTCCTCTACCAACCCTATGGCATCATCACACCAAGCTATGAGATAGAAGCCCTATCCATATGCTACCCTACCCTACCCATGTCCATCCTATGATGAGTTCTCGTAGGCATGTGAATTGCCAACCCAACCCCAATGATCATAACTTCTAGCAAGTCATAGAAAATGGGGCCTTGCAAGTCATCCAACAAATGTATGTGCATGTACTCATGTATGGTACACCACCATGACAAAGATCATAACACAAGGACTGGATGAAAACATAAGAAAAAGATTACTTGACTGAAAACAACTCAAGAGGATGGATTCTACACGAATCCCAAAGACAATAAAACCATACATCATGAAATCACTGAACCAGCCTCAATCTGGGAGTATGGGTTCTACACAAATCCAAACGATGCAATAAGACCAAACATTATGAACTCACTTAGTCAACCTCAATCCAAGAGTATGGATTCTACACAAATCCTAATGTCCACGAAACAATAACAAAGGTCTAAGAGCAACCATAATAGTAGGTATAAAATCACTCAATCGAACCCAAAGTAAGAGTACAAATGCACACACATCCCAATGCAAACATAAAAGTACAATAAAGGTCTAACCGACATCCAAATGGATAATCTAGGTCAATGACCCAACTCATGCCAAGAAGAGTCGAGAAAATAGGGCAACATGTAAAATGAGGTAAAAACTCCAAATTTTGGAAAAAATCCAAAATTAGAACCCATTTGGACTTAGGGGAAAAAAACCCCAAAAGTCCAAAAATAATTGAGTTCAAACACCATATGCAAAAATGGCCAGCATAAAGATTCAAAAATCAAAATCCTCATCCTAAAAAATAGGGAAATGGTCATACCCGACCAACTAGGTAGAACCAACAAACAGAAATGTAGGGGAACACTAGTTCTCAACCTCCTAACAAATGGCTACCAAAAATAGATGCTGAAATAGAGTAGAAACAATAAAATGGGAGAATCCTACCTCACAGCCAAAAGAGCAAAATGGAAAACTAAACCATAAAATTAAAACCTTGTAGAAGTAGCTAGAAACAATAGAAATCTAAGGTCTCCTCGAGCTAGATCCAACAAGATCAACCTCGTGACAATCCCACACCCATAGCTCCCACAACAAATAAAAAGTAAATCCTCATGAAGAGGATTTTTGGTTTTACTCTCCAACTTTCTAATTCAAAAGTGAGAAGTAAGGAATTAAATTTCTTTTTGGATATTTATTCACCTTTCAAGTAATAATCGATTATGAAAAATAACCAACCAACCTAGTTAAACCCTGAATCCACCCAAATGAAAATAGGTTATTCCTATAAATAGGAATTCATCTATGGAAAAGCTGCTAGAAATTAAAATAAAATAAAATTAAGCCTAAAAACCCCAAAATCACAGAATTTCCTTAGGAACTTTCATGACAATGTGAACCTCTAAATGCACAGACACGCTTATTGGTCTAATCACATAATGCAAATGATTTTAGATTTAATAATCATTAAAAAGTTTAATTAAATAATTAAAATAAGGATACATCAACCATACATGGATGACATTGGTAAAATATGAATGGTTGAATCACTAACTTCATGTGCCACTGCCAGGGATATAAATCCTACACACTAAACAAGACAATCAAGTGCAATTGCATATAATAACATTGTGGAAGAAATAAATGCATTAAATCACCTAATTTAACCATTTATTTAATTATATCAAAATAATCTATTTACATCACTCACATTCATGTAAAGCATAACAATGTAGGAATGAAGTAAATACACCTAACATTAAATCCATCACATAACATAATCAAAGATATGTCAAAATACCAAATAACAAAATATCATCATAAAACACATTGTCATCTCAAAATGGCATCATCATACAATATGATCAATTGAGCAACATAGTAGTCTAACATCTATGATACTAAAGTCA
This sequence comes from Cupressus sempervirens, assembly GCA_028749045.1. Taxonomy (NCBI): domain Eukaryota; kingdom Viridiplantae; phylum Streptophyta; class Pinopsida; order Cupressales; family Cupressaceae; genus Cupressus; species Cupressus sempervirens. Next base: position 959,848,499 of record CM053792.1, on the reverse strand, counting down.
AGGTATAACATCTAACCCTTAGATCATCTCAAATGTAAAACATAACATCAGTAACAAGTATCTCTCAAATCAAAATATAACAAGGTAAATATTCTCAACACAAAACCAAAGAATCCAACATGGACAATTCATTTCTAATTATTTAAGCAATTAATAATGGTTATTTAAACAACATGGAAAGACACTTACACCACATAAGAGAACATAGTCATAGACATGAATAACCTTTGCTATAGGAACCTAGTCTAGTGTAGCAAGATAATAGTACATAGTACAATCTCTACACACATCTCAAGGTAATCATAGAACAACCTCATGATACCACATCAATCTTGGTAACCACTGGCACAAACCTTAGTTAACCAAAAATCACATCATAATCTCATAAATCAGCCAAAACATAATCAAAGCAACTTATACACAAACATAAATCCAATCACCTCAACAGTCTAGACCACTTACGGTAATAATCAAGATCCATCACAATGAAAGATCAACAAGGTTGCATCCATCAGGATGACTTACAGAAGTCAAATGGGAGAGGCACTACACCATGTTTCATAATCATATCATAATTAAAGACCAATTTCATATCCTTGTTCTTATATTTGCTCCCAATAGATTCAAACTTAATATTAAGATAACTTCCAACATCTTCCAAATACACTACATTGTTCAAAGTAATGGATAATATTGAGTTAGGGTTTTCTTCTATGGGTTTCAAGGAAAAAACCTTCAATTTTGGTCTATTCTCATCCTTAAAATTGTGAACTACTGACATATCCATGATTCTATCAAATATGAACTTTTATCAAATAAAATCTATGGAAAAAAAATGATAAAATACCTTTTTTTTAAAGAGGGTTTTCTTCAAAATTGCCTTGACAAGTTGCTTCTAAGTGTTCTATGCTTTCGATGTGATTGGTTGACATTATAGTCATGTTTCTTATTAGTGACACATACTTATTTAGATTATAAGTATCTACCAAGTGTATTATATAGTTAATAGAGTTAATTAAGCATTTTAGACTCTACCAAGTTCTACAATTCTTATTGAGTCAAAAGAACATAGTTTAGTTTACATTGAGCAGTTTCTACCATAATGGTGATCAATAGTGTAAACCAAGATTCATAAGGTTTATAGAGTTCCTTAGTGCAAACTAAGTTGTGCAGTGCTTACCAAGTTCACAATAACAACAATGTGAATCTAGTGTTGACCAAGCCACTTAGTGTTAACTAAGTGATTTAGTTTATACTGAGCTCGTAGTGATACCATTTACCAAGCTATGCAATATGAATCAAGTGATTCAATTTATATGTTGACTTTTGCAATATTCCCTGAGGCACTAGTGCAGACTAAGTTCAGACTACATGGAATTGATTAGTATGGACTAAGCTTCTACATCTATGAAATGCATGACAATCTTGAGCATTGACTATGGATGCCAAGTATCAAAACCTCGCTGAGCTAGTCTTTAGGACCCGAGTTCCTGCAGTTGGACCCACTTTGTATATTTTTTGTAAACTTGTATTGTAGCTGACTTTGTTGATTTGTAAATTGGATTTGTATATATGTAATGTATTGTATAACATCCAAAATATATAAATGAAGTAAGATAACAAGAAAAGAAGAGCATAAGTGTAAAATAAAAGGCTACAGTAGTATAAGAAGTAGCAAAGATTTATCTATCACAACAAGGTGATCATGACACCCAAAGGAATCTCACTTAGCAAACCAAGTTGTAGATCAAATATCAGCCACCATTTCATCCTAATAGGTGGATTAGTTAAATCTTTTTACAAGGTAGACTTAACAATATTTTTAAAATATCTTTACCAAGTGCATACTTTATTGTATGTCTATAAATCCTTTTGCAAGGTGGACCTAGTAGTTCTTGTTGCTTCTAATAAAGAAGATCATCATAAGTGATCATTGTAAGCCTTGACAAGCCAACTTTATACTATAGTACTAAAGCTTGTGGTCATCATCCCCACCCTAGTTTTATTTTCTGTTTGGAAGGTTTCCAAATCATAAATTATGTGTTGAAGTGTTATGAATGTTTTGATGTTTTTAGTTTTTCAATCATATAATTAGATCAGAATACGCATGAAGGATTAATTGGTAAATAAGGATTAAGTTTTATTGGTTACTAATTTACCCCTCCCCTCTTAGTAACTTAGCCTATCATATATATTTCCAACAATTGGTATCAAAGCCTTGTGGTTCTTAGAGAAAAGTTTAACAGATTGAGCAAAGATCAGAGGCTATCGAGTTATTCAGACTTGACAAGGTTATTGACAATAAGAAGTTGATTTGGAATTGGCTATTAGACAACTCAAGAAAGAAAAGGAGAAACTCTCACAATCCTTGAAAAGAAGAAAAGATCTTGTAGTATAGATGAATGAACAACTCTACATTGAAGAAAGAATTGAAGACATCCATTCAAGCAATTCAAATTAAGCTAATGAGGCAATCGAAGAACTATTAGAAAAGAATGGTACACTTCAAGAAGAAGTAAGAAAACTAAGAAGAGAGCAAGAAATCTTGTTAGTAAGATTGTGTGAAGTCATGGAAGAGAAAAATAGGATAAAAGAAGAGATGGAAGGAAAGAACAATGAGATTCAACATCTATCCCTTTAGCAGGCAGACTTCATTAATTGGTTCACCAATGCAAATGAAGAAATCATGAATCTAAGATCAAAAAATGAAAGGTTGTAGAATGATCTAAACACCAAAAATAAAACCAATGAGAGGATGATTAAATCTCAAGAAGAAATGAATTAATTGAATCAAAAAATTCATTACATACAAAAAGGAAATGTAGGAATCAGATATACAAAAGAAGGTGAATCATCTAAGCAAGGAGCTCAAAAGAACTAAAGACCTACTTGCAATCACCATGATAAGAAAGGTCATACATCAAACAAATGTTGGAGAAATGGGAAAGCTAAATTTAATGGAAAATGCTACAATTGCAATTAGGATGTTCATAGAGCTAATGAATGCAAAGAGAAACCTAAATTTGAAGGCAAATGTCACAATTGCAAGAAGCATGGGCACAAATCCTTAGAATGCAAAACTAAGATATTGAACCCAATAGAACAAATTTTAAAAGCTATATTTGGTTGGGACTATAACACTTGGTTTAGATGTCATTATTGTGGATAATTTGCACCTATTGGAATGAATTGTGTAAAACATCACATTAGAACAAGAAACACCACCAGAAGATATTTTATTTGTACAAAGCTTGGTCATTTTTCCAAGAACTATATAAATAATAGGAGAATTGAAGATGAAAAGAAAGGCAAGGCTGATAAAATTAGAAAGAAAATGAGACAAAAATGGATTCCAAAATCTTTTGAGAATGCAAGTTTGAGCAATAATGAACATGTCACTCAAGAATTGGGTGACTCCAGCAATTCCACTTGATCTCTCAAGGAGAACTAGAACTAGGATTCTAAGGAATACATCTCACATCAATTATAGAAAGTAGAATGAAAGATCCATATCAAAATTTGAGATGCAAAGGGATGATCGAGTAATCAAGAAGTTGCCAATCATTACCAAGTGAGGTTGGGTTACAGTCCCAACCAAGGGAGGTTGGGTTACAAGACCCTACCAAGCAAGGTTGAGAGTAACTAAGTTTTGTATGGAAATCAAGTCATGGATGGCTTTGTCAAGCATTAAATGCAAGCAAAGTGGATGCCAGTCTATCATTTGAGAAAAAAATAATACCAAGCATTTATGGTAAACAAAAGGAAAAATGTGATAAAAGGATGGAATCAAATTCATTTCTCACTATGAATTTTTGAGAGCTATCTATGCAGAGTGATTTTTAGGGCATTCAAGCAATTTGAGTGAATTACTATTGAATATTTTTGTGTTCTCTCAAAACCTTATCAAGAAATATTGCATGCACCAATAGAAAATCAAAGAAAGGATCCAATATGTTAGTTTGAGGCATGGAATAGAAGGCACTAGACTTTAAGCTGAGTCCTGCCATTGCAAAACCCTAGATCCAAGTGGAGCTCAACCACAAATTCCATCAAAGGTACTATTGATTAATGATATTAATTTGCATTTTATTTGTGCTATTAAATATATTGGAACATTGGAAATGGAAAAATCATTAAGAGAATTATGTGTGAATGGTGTGTTAAAACTAGAGCATCAACATCTTGAAGTGAAGGGTTTAACTCACATTCTGCATATGCCACGAGATTTTTATATCAAATGGATAAGATTCATTATCAATCATGTGTGTAATTATTAGTTATGGTTAGAACAACCTATATTGATAACTAAGAAGATTATCCATATGATCATTGGTCTTCCTATGTTGGTAAAAGCTAAAATGACCAAATCTCTAAGTCGAGTCAAGCTAGAGAAGAAAAACCTTGCTAAGTGGGATGGAAGAGGAATGAAAATCAGCTTTGTTATAGATATGGAACTAAATTTTGGGATAAATTTCATCATGCACAAAATATATAGCTTGAGAAGACTCAACAATGTATCATGTGAAGTAGTGGATCTCGCATACAAAGTGGTCAAGAATAACCTATCACTTGACCTTTTTGAGTTGATACTAAATTAGTTTAACAAGAATATGGAGAGTATAAGAACTCCAAAGAACAATCCTTGTAAGTTTAGTTCACTCTTAACTTGTCTATTTTTCTATGTGAAAATTGTTTTCCCATCTAAATGTATGGTTGCATGGAGGAAGGATGTACCTATTCTTTATCAAATTAATGAATAAATAACTGAAATGGGAGAAAACTATTTGAGTATTATGGACAATCACTTTGATGCATTCAGAGATAAGATGAATAAAAGATTTAGGATCCTAAAGAAACATGTTGATGATTACAAAGATGATATTTGTTTCATGGTTGATAGTGATAAATCATATATACAAGTAGTAAGATCAAGAATTGTATGGATCAAACCTCTAGGTTATGATGTAAACATAGATGAAACCAAGGACATTATTGAAGCACTGATTAATGAGGCTATTGACCCAAAATTTGCATACTTTGGCACCTATGATAAATCAAAGGAAAGAATTGAACTTGAAATTAAACTCCCTTGAGTAGTCAACAAAGGGAAGAAGAGAATTGTAAAATTGAAAACTAGCACCACTTTTCTGTTGGCTAAAGGCAAAGGAGATGACATTGAGAAAGTTGAAGTAGAAGATGAAGAGAAATAAGAGGAAGAGAAGATATTAAAGAAGAAAGGTAAGGTTATTATAATAGAGCCTACCAAACCATCTACTATTGTGTTCACAAGGAGGGCATCTAGGAAGAAACGTGACAAAGAAAGAGGAGATGTGATCTTCAAAAGGCCTCCACCCTATTGGTGTTTTGAAACATCACAATTTCAAATTACCCCAATGAGAACAAAATACATCTAGGGCAGCTACTTCCCATCTTCAACATACCCTTTCAGACATTGGGCCAAATATAAGGCTAGACCCTTCTTCTACTTTAGGCTTTGCAAAACCTAGGTGGGTGGACCTATAGATTCTTCATATGGTACTAGTTGTCAAAATCATACACTAAATCTAAACTAAGTAGATAAAACCATTAATCTTCTAATAGTTATGCAGATATCTTAGACATGGAATAGCTAATAACATGACCAAAGAAATTGCTAAGCTAAGTGAGGGTATAACATTTCAGTTCTTCAATATTAAAGGGAAAGATATTTGATTAATGATTTTGATTTCAGTAAATCCTAAAATATGTAGTAGTAAGAACAAGTTGATCATGTAGCTGATTAGTACCTTATCTATTGGGAAATTCCACAAATTAAACACATAATCTATGATACCAATGACATATTCCATACACCAAGATATCAGATCTATCTTATCACCTTGTGAATTAGACATTGGTGTTCATAAAGACCTCATTCTCATGAAGTATCCTTCTCAAAATAACTAGCAACCCTGTCAATGAAATCAAGCATTTACTTGGCCCTTTCTTCCAATAGTAAAATATATCAGACATACAACCTTATGGGGATGTAAATGGGTCTCAATTATTTGTCCCTACACATAAGATTGCAAATTACAGAGATAGGAGATGAGAATCATAATGAAACTAAGAGATTCCTACTCATTTGTATTCATTTCTTTAAAACTATATATTTAGATGCATGTAAAACAACTCATAAAATCACTAAATGGATTAGAACTAGCTATATTATCTTAACTACTACTATTCATACTAGAGAAATATTCTAAAGAATGTGTTGGAATCATAGTGCTAGATCCAACAATGTGCTCTCACACTAAAAACTGCCAACGAGGTATCACAGTATTTAGAAATTTTCTCTAAAATTGAAATCCATACAATGAATCAAAAAGAGAGAGATATAGGAGAAGAATGAAATTCTATATCTAATCTAGAAGTGACATGTGTCCACTTGAATCTTCATTCTTTGTAGTTGTAAAACATCTCTCCTCTTTCTACCCCTGAAATCTTATTTGGTTTTCATCATTGTTTTGTAACAAACCTAAAATATCTCTTCCTCAATGATGAAAACCATTGTGTTATTGAAATACCTAAAATGCATCATGAAATGCTGATAATATCTCGATTCAACTATCTTATAAGTGACCAAAATTGACCCTAACTAGATTTTTATTGTCTTTTACACACATTTAGTTCATCATCCTGCTAGAAAACAAATCTAAACTTCAATACCTAAATGTGGTTAAAAACTGGGTATCTAGGACAAAACCCTATATAACCTAAATAGTTAGCTTCCTATGTAAAAATAAACTCTAGAAATAGAAATTTTATTCTCTCTTGGTTCTGATGATATATAATATTGCTATGTTTTCTTACGAGAAACACCCAGAATCCCATTTTAAAAATCATGCCCCTGTTATAGCTCAATGGTCTGCACATCAATTTAAATTTTATGCAAAATTTAAATATTTCCTAAATTCAAGAATTTAGTTTATATCTCCTTTGATTTAAAAAGGTATTCACGTGAATCTTTAAGAAAAATCAATTAAAAATCACTTTTATTTTTTCTAATTTTTCCATCACTTATGCATTTCGGATCAGCTGAGTTTGACCTTTTGGTGTAAGAGCACTATCCAAACACCTATGTCCACCTTGGAACCAAATGGAGGCATTGGATCTAAATAATTCCTACAAGTAAATTTGGATATATTGAGGCCAATAATGGCAATATCTAATAAACAATGTAATTTAAATATTATAAGTCCTAGAAGTCCTAGCAAAGGACTTAGGACCAAAACAATGTAAGGGTGGCCAATAGTGCCAAATGGGATCTAAATTTGTTTAGAGGAGTCAATTAGGTCCTAGAAGAAATAATAAATTAATTGGGATAGTAGTTAATAGGTTTTTAATATTAATATACAATTAAATGTAAGTTGGAAATTCAAATATTTGAATTCCAACGATTATGAGCTTTTAGGAGGGAAAATGGTGTTTTGATGTCTTTAGACTTAAGTAAGCCTTCCAAACAACCCAAATTGGTTGATGAAGTTGATAGGAAGTTTATTTTATGCTTGGAAGAGAGAATGGTATGGACTGGAGATGAAATGTATAGATTTCTACTCAAAATGGCAATAAAATTCAAAATTTCATAACTTTCCATTCATTTTTTTGATACTTGGAAGGTATATTATGGTTGTAGAAGACATGTTTTGATGCCTTGAAGTATTATTTTTTCCATTTCAATCAATTTGGATTGACTGTACTCTCTGAATCTCTATTTTTCTTAGTAGTTTTGATAAATTCTTCAATGTAAAAGCATCATTCCATGAATCTGATTGTTGTTTATCATGGAGTGCTGCATAGTTAATATATAAAAAATTGTATTAATAGTATATGCTGTAGAAGAGTTGACTTGATATGGTGATCACTAAGAATAGTGAAGAAAACCTCATGAAATTGCTTGCTAGAGTGTAGCAACAAGAAATTTGAGTTAAGGAGGCCATGTTTTTGTTTAAGATAGAACAATTATATGTACAATACATGGTTAATCCTAAAGGTGAGGTTCTAGAAGTAAGTGGAAGGGGAAAAAAACTAGAAGGCTCTAGTTTTTGGAGCCATTTGGTGAGGGATTTTGAGTTTGACCATATGGAATGTTGCTAGGCAAAAACCAATACCATAATCCTTTTTTTTGGGGTATAAATAGGGACTACCAAAAGTTATAATGTATTGGGATAAGTATTTTTGGTAGTTTCTTTGTAAAGTGGCCCAATTAGGCCTAATGGCAATATTGGAATCAGCAATTTTATACATAGTTGGTCCAAAAGATTAATACTCCATTTTCACATATATTGTGTAACTTAAAAATGGGTATCTGAATCCACAATTTAATTTTCAATTATTTTGTAAATTCTAGTCCAAAAGTCCCAAAATTAGGAAATAGAAGGCTACTAGGTAGGATTGCTTGGGGTTAGTAACTCATTTTGATATATCTAATAAAGAGGATTAAAGGGAATTTGAAACTAGTTAAGACAAGTTTTTTTGAGTTTTTTGGGACCCTAGGAAGTCTTGTGGTTGGTCTTATGTCATTTGTAAGTCATTTGACCTCTTGGAGCTAGTGGATTCCCTTAGGTACATGGTGAGACCTTGGGATTGTTTTACAAGGTGTAGAGTCTTGTTGTCCAATTTGTGAAGTTCTTAAAACCTTTGCATCATCTTTTTTCCATGTGGCAACACACCACTGGTTGGCATCTTCCATTTCATCTTCCACCCAAGAGCCATGTAGCACCCTCCAATTGGTTGACTAGTGACCAGCATGTGTCAGCTTCTTATTGCCTCTTGAACTACCCCATTAGTGCCACATATTCTTCTAACTATATCGACATATCATCATTGATCATGGTCCACTTCCATGTGTCAGCTAGGTGCATTCTTGCATCATAGTCAGAATTGTTGACTGTGTATGCAAGGATGCACCTTTGCGACACATGTCTTGGTTATGCCAAATCAACATCTCAAATTCCACACCAAGCTGGGTCATTCTCACCATGTGTCACTTTATAACTAGTCTTTCTAGTAGCTACATGTTCAATTTTGATTTGTTGTTGGATGCCATGTCATCATGCTATGTTGTCATTGTTGTCATTCAAAATTGAACTTTAGCCGCCAAACTGGTCACGACCCCACCACACAATCTTTTCACTTCAAAAGCATGGTGTCTTTTAGACACTATGATATTGAGTGTTTAAAGTTATAAAAAATTTAAAATATTCCCCCACAATAATGTGGGATGTCTCATTTTAACTATTTCCAAATGGAAATTTTCTCTAAGCCCTCAATCGATATATCAATGTATCTTTAGTTACCTTGAAAGGACACTACAGACTACTCACCTTCAAAATCAAGGGAAAATGACCTTGGATGCAGGTAAACATAACCACTAATTTCAACACTAAAGGAAAATTCATTATTTTCATTACAAAGTCAATGACATGGGGGAGACAGTTTGATTTGGTTGCGAAGCGCCTTCATATCCATCCTTGTTCTATCATGGCAAGCACTTCTTTCTCCACTCTACTTTTATCACAACACACACTTGTGCACACATTTGCACTTCCCAAATGGCATTTAGTTCAAACTTCTGAACACTCCCTCAAAATGTAATTCAATCGGGGATCCTCAGGTGGAAAAGGTGGGTCTTGTCGGTTGCAACATGGGTACCCTACCTTTCTTCATTACATAGGGAACTCTTCTCTTTCACATGATTGATCGATACAACAAGATTCCTTCATTTAGAGATATCATATTTCAACAATCCATTGAAATTATTGGTCTAATTTTAGGATTAGATTGTGTTCAATTTTTACCATCAACATTTTGAATCATACTACATGATTCATCACCAGGATGAGAGAGTAGGAGGTGCAAAACCAAGTCATGCTCTCTCATCCTGATGATGAATCATGTAGTATGATTTGAAACATTGATGGTAAAAATTGAACACAATCTAATCTAGAAATTAGACCAATAAGATTCTTTCATTACAATCATTAGTGGTAGGAAAGGTTGTACAAACTACTTCATGGCTTCTCTGATGTTCTCTATGTCACGAACAAAAAATGTGCGTTGGTCTTAGGTTAGAGTGAAGTTGAGATAAAATATCCAACTACAATCTGCCTCACATGTGGGCTTCAAACTCCTCAAAATTTTCATTTATCTCTTCAGCATTGCTGGCCCCTTTCATGTGAAAATTCCTCTCTACTTTAACCATTGATTTCCCAATTGTTCTCTTGCTCTAAAACAATAGGCATCCTTCTTTTTCTTTGTTCTATCCTTTTAAAAGTGGGGGAAGCAATAGTCAGGTAAGGATATAATGAGATTGGAGTTCCTTGGGACTAAAAGTTGATGAAGTTTCCACTCAAGCCCATGTGGCATCCATCCTCCTTTGTTCACACTACTACTCCTTAGAAATAGGAGGAAAATGCATTATGTACTACAAACTTATAGAAAGCAACTACCTTCCCCTACCTCTACATTATGCACTACAAGTGTGAATTGTATCCTTGTGATTTGGGAATTGATAGGGCATCTCTTATCTCTTTCTTCAAAAGATCTAAAGAGAAGGGTAGACATGTATATGAAGAGATTATTTGTCTTACACTAGTAACTAGTTCTTTTAGACCCATACCTACTAGAAAGCAACATCTAATGTCACCTTATGATTAATTCTAAGTGTTGGTGTAAATAAGTATTTACTATTTACACTTTACTTAAGTTTACTAAGGTTAATGCATTATTTTATTATTTATTTGGTGAGACACTTAGGAGTTTTCATACTCTCATGAGTTGTCATGTTGACAACACTAGAGTAAGCAACTCTAATTTAGCACATGGTGTCTACAACACTGGAGTTTGCATCATTAACTAAGTTTTCATGTAGACAACATAGTTATTCACACTCCTATTTTAGCGCATGTTGTCTACAACATAAATTAGCATGCTACACCGTTGTAGGCTTATCCTCTCATCAATGCACTTACTCTTGTTCTTAATGGAGGATAACCCATATCTGGTGGATGTTTCTAGTTGTATGACTTATCATGTTGCTAACTTCTATGCATTCTAGAAGCTTTCTAGAGGCCATTATATAGAGGCACTCCTAGTGTACTTTCAATGAATATTGAATGAATATATCATTGTTCTAATCATACTTTTCTTGGTCTACTGTTGTGCTTGTGTTTGAGCTCCTTGGTCTTGGGTGAATTTTTCCCTAAGGAAAATTCTTACATGGTATCAAAGCTTGAGGAGATTCTCTACACATAACCATTCGAGACCATTCATGTTTTAGCACCTCAACCCAAATTAGGATAATCTACAAAAATTGGGAGTGTCTAGTGTAGACACCTAAAAACCTTTAGAAAATAAAGTATTTTTATTTTCTGAAAAAGTCCTGATGACATCATCATTTATTTATTAATTAATTATTTAATTAATTAATTAATTTTCATGCCATTAAATCCCTTTATCTTAATTAAAAATATTTAATTAAGGAATCCCTCCCAAAAATGTTTAAATCTTATTTAAACATTATTTCCTTATTTATTAATTATTTAATTAATAAATTGACCAAAAATCCTAAAATAAATTAAAAAAAAATTTTTTGCCCAAAACTTGGCCAATTTCCTTATGACCACTAACTTCTTCCAAAATCTTCTAATCCTTCTTTAATTTTGATTAAAGACTAATCCCATCATTTCCTACCCCTAATCCCAACTCAAAATATTTAATTAAGATTAAATATTAATGCTCATGTTTATTAAAACAGATTTAATAAATATCTCCTCAACCCAAACCCTTGAAATAAATAAAACTTTACTTATTTCCTAAAAATCTAATTTATCCTCATCCTAAGAAGTTCTAGACTCTTCTAGAAAGTCTTCATCCTCATCCTAGGAAATTCTAGACTATTCTAGAAAGTCTTTATCCTCATCCAAAGTCTAGACTCTTCTAGAAGATGTCTTTAATCCTAATCCTAATCCCCTCCTAACCTTGTCACATTCCCTAAAATTGGGTTAAAGCTTACTAACCCAAGCCAAAGTTAACAAATATCTCCTCCTTCACCCACCCTCATTAAATGCCATCCACTTGCCTATCCCTAAGCTAATCCTAAACCATCCTTATCCATCCTCTAATCATTTGCACAAGCCTAAGCAAGCTTAAAACTCTCCTAATCAAGTCCAAGTCAAAATTTCTCTCATCACCCTCAAAATATCTCAACCATAAAACTTTATGAAATCCACTAGGTCATAAATGACTCTTACAAGCCCTTTTATGGCTCTTACAAGTCATTATGAGGGTCTTTATGAAGATTTTATCCCTTGAGCCTCCTTTGTTGACTCATCCTTCCCTTTTCCTCCATCCTCTCACCATGTGACATGTGTCACTCCCTGATTGGTTGTAAGGAAGCACAATCCATGTGCTCTCCTCTCATGCAATTTGAGCCTTCTATAAGCTTTTTCACATCCTTGCATCCTAGCCCTTGATCCCTCAAGCCCTTTGCCTATTTAAGGAATCCTCTCCCAATTAATTTTAACACAATCCATGAAGTAAAGTTATAATGCTATTTTGAGAGCCAAATCCATACTAAAGCCATCTATCCACACCAAAAATCCACAATCATCCATTGAAGCCTTTGGAAGCATATTGAGCATACATCCTATCCATTTAGATAAAGCTACTCAACAAGAGAGCTTCTTATTGAGAGAGTCCATTAATGGCTCATATTCTCAATTGAGAGCTCATCTTAGTCTATCTTGAAGTTTATGAATTTTTTTTAGTTTGTAGAAGCTTTATTTAAATTTGGTTTCTATTAGCATACTAACATTGCTCATATACATTTTGGCACGCCCAGTGGGACCCCGCATGGGTCATCTTCATTAGCTTTTTTAGTCAAGTTTTGTATGTCATTTGCTGATTTTGGCTAATTTTTCTTGTTTTTTTGATTGGTAGGATTGTATAAATTGGTTTTGTAGGTCCACATGAGCATGAAGAAGACAAAGGAACTCATAATCTATCTCATAGTATTTGCAGATTTTTCAAGGTTATAGGTGGACAAAGAACTTGAAATTGTTCTTCCTCTTCTTGTCTATATTCTTCTTATTCCATCTACTTCTTCTTCTTCTTCTTGTGGGAGATCTTGGCCATTTTTTTTTAAGGAAGCAAAATCATACACACTTCTTTTTAGTGCTTAAAATGAACCCCCAAATCATACTTAAATCCATTGAAAAATTAAAAATTTGCAAGAAAGAAAAAATCTTTTAACAAGTGAAACTAAACCAATCTAATCATTTGCATCCTTGCAACATCAAGGTTTTAGATGCATTCATGCAAAATTAGGAACACTTCATTTTTGGGAATTTAAAAAGAACTTCAAGTTTCCATTTCAAAAGGTTCAAAATCAACACTAAGTGCACACTAAAGTTCTTTTAAAAAATCTCATGAAAACTAAGAGTCCTAAATGGTTGCCAAAAATTATCCTAAAATCTTTGTTATTTTTTCCAAACAAATGTCTTATTGCAAAATCTTGAATGTTTCTTAGAATTTTCATGCATCAAAACAATCTAGGAATATCATTTTTGGGCTTAAAATATGCAAACTAGAACACAAAATCTTGAATGAAAACCAAAGTCCAAAGAGTCATTTTCACTTTTGAGTCCAAAACAATCTTGAATGATCTAAGGTTAAAACAAAGCACTTCAAAGTTCTTAAAACAACACACAAAATCTCAATCTTGAATGCTCAAAGGAAAAAAATTGAATGTTTAATCACTTGTCTTTGAATGCATGTTGCTAAAATCACTCTTGAGTGCCATGGATTAAGATCAAATTTTGTTTTTTTATGAATGCATGATTAAAACAACAAATCCAATCTTGAATTCCATAGATCAAATAATCATCTTTTGGAGCATAAAAAGAATCTACATTTTTGTAATCTTTTAAGTTATAAAAACAAATAAAAATGCTTTGAGTGAGTTTGTCGTTGGACTCACCCTCTTTAATCACCCATCAATTTAACCATTGGTTGAAATCTTAGTGCCATCTATGGGGATGGGTCCACCTAAGAGGGTGTTAAGTGCTCCTCGCAAATCAAACTCCACTCACTTGGGTTTTTAGTGGTTTTTCTAAGTTAGAAAATTCCTTGAATGCGCATTAATCTCACTCACACTTCATTTGGGCATAAAAATTGGACAAATGTTGACGTGGAGGGCCTCCGGGCGCATGCTTGAAATTGAATCTCACACACCTTTGTTTTGGGCTTAAAATAAACTCACACTCAATCTTGAATGCCTTAAAGAAAAATCAATCGATACTTGATGTGGAAGGCCTCCGGGCGCACGGGTTTACCTTCTTGTTGACCCTAACTCTTCTTCTTGTTTGAATTCTTCGATCAATTTTATTTTTGTCGATGCTTCAAAGTTGGAATAAACATTGTATCTTAAACATGAGTTCTTGCAAAGTCTAGATTAGAAAACTTAAGCGTCAGTTGGTAAAAGAACAAGCATATTTTTTAGCCCAAGATCATCCAAGTCTTCTCTCCCCTTGTCGTCTTTCAAGGCCATCTTGGGTGCATAATATTAGGATCCAAAATCTTGTCTTAACTTTTTAGGAGGCTTGCTTGGGGATTTCATCACCCCTTGGGACGACCTCAACTCCAGCATTCCGACGGAGTATAAAGATTAGGAGGTGAATCTAAAGACACCTCTCTTGGGATCAAGATTTTGTCACTCGGGCTAAGCCTCAAGGAACTTTATACCCTTGAGAAGTGAAAGAGGAGAAGTGGGTTACCGCTCCTCTCGTCTGTGTAACATCTTTTTGGTCTCATCTACGGATTTGGGCCTCACGTACCTTGGGTACATCGAGAACTCCTTAGCTAAACCAACTGTCAACCTTGTAGACAACCATCTAGGATGTTAATGTGTTTGAGGTGACTGATCGAAACATTTGTAGAACATACACACTCCTTGGTGCAAGTATCACTTTCTAAGAATCAAAAACTTCTATCTAGTTGTTTCTATCTATTGCTTGATCTTTTATTTGTTGAATGAATGTTTGCCAAACTTGGTCAATCCTAGCTTAGGGCATACTTAGCGTAGTCACTACCTATTCTAGAAGTTGAACGAGTTGAAGCAAAACAACCAAGATCTCTCAAAGCCAAGCAGATTCAGAAATTGATGTCAGAGCAACCCAAACCCAAACAAAAGTTCCACAAAGTTAAACTCAAACCATCTCTAGCATACCAAGAACTTTCAGCCAAGAGAAAAGAAATAACACCAAGCCCACGAATTGCCAAACTCCACAAAGTAGAGGACAAAGCTACCGACGAAGCACTTCAAGAGGCCTAGTTAGAGCACACCATCAAATTTAGCCAACATCCAGGAGTTAATCCTGCTTATGCCTTACCAACTAGGCATGATTTCTATGATTAGAAACCCTTGTTTCTCCACATCTTCTTGGATTAGCTTCACTTTAGAGTCATCTTTGTAGAAAAGCCAGCCATCTTAGGTTATCCCCTTAAGCATTATTAGCTCATCCATCTCATTTAGAATCAAACCATCTAGCCAGCAATCAAAACCTCACATCCAAGCCTTCAAAATTCTTGTCACTTTTGCCAAAAGTTTGCCACTCCTAAAATCTTCCAAATCCATTAATCTCACCAAGGTTATCCCTTTGACAAAGCTTTGTCTAGGGTAATCCAGCTTTGTCACTTGTTATCCCTCATCACCTTGAGCTAAAGGTTGGGATCCACAAGTGGTCAATCTCGTGTTCTTCCTAAAGGATCATCAGTCTATCCTTAAGTTGACACAATCACCACCAAGCTTGCACATAGGAAAGCAGACCTTTCGTGCTTTGGCAACATATCTTTGAAGTTAGAATCTCCAACCCAATCCTCCTTAGGTTTTGTCATATAGCTTTGCCTTAACCTAGGAAATAATTTGCATAGAGAAGCATTCCCCCTTTTGCATCCATCATCATTATTGCATCTCATCCCTAGGAGCATTTTTCATGCCACCCGTCACTCGCTTAGCCAAGAAGAAAGAAACAATGGAGCCCTATCATTTGGATTGAACAACCTCACCCCCCTTGAGCACTCAGCCATCCTTCAGCCCAGAGAAAGCTATGCCATCATGTACTGACATTGAAGCTTTTATGAACCAACCAAGAAATGCAGTATTGGTAAATGCCATTATAGACAAGAACAAAGAGACAATCATGGCTAATTTTTGAAGGGAAAATGTAGGAACCTTTGACTTTGGAAGACCCCCTCCATTATCAGATCCATCTCACCCATTGTTTGGGCAGCTACCACCACCCATAGGCTCTTATGATCCAAATTATCCTCAATATATGCCAAAAGAAGAGCCTCCAGCCAATCCATATGATCCAACAGACCCAAACATACCATCATCCACCCAAGTTGAAATCTCCATGCCGCAAGCCAACCCAGCCACCACCACTCCATCCTTGGTTCATACCTCTCCGCTCCAAACCCCCTTTACCCAAAACAGCTCACCGTTCACCCCCTTCACTATTGCTGCTGCTGCTCCCCAACCCAGCCTTCCAAATCCACCCATCTCCCAAATCAGTGCTAGCATCTTTGGCCAACCTCAGCAATATACAACAGGGATGCCACCCATGGGGCCAAGTAATCAACCTTTCATCACCCCCAGCTTGTTCACTGCAGCCCAACACACAATCCCATCATTTCCATTAGGTCTTCGGAGCTCAATACCATTAGCCACAAATCTACAGGCTACTACCCTCACTCCACAAAGCTATCAAATCCCACAAGCTACTACCAATTTTCTACCAAGCTCTCAAGTGACCCTAGCCCCTGCCACCACTCTACCAAGCTTCCAAATCCAACCACAAAGCTATCAAACCCCATCAGTTCCATTCCGCCAACTTGAAATCTTACAACAATTTCAACTGCATTTTCTATATCTGGCCTTATGTGAGTTAGATATTTCAATCCTCCAATCATATATCTATACTTCTTCTACTCAGTAGTATACATCTCATCCTTTGTAAATAACTTTGTGTCTAGTTACCATAGGTGTTCCAATGGGTTTACATGTTTCCAAACCAAAAATGTTTAGTAGATCTTTCAAATACTTAGTCTAAGAAATAAAGATTCCTTCTTTGTCCTACATCATCTTTAATCCTAGAAAATATTTCATTTCTCCTATTATGCTCATTTCAAATTCCTTCTTCATTTCTTCTACAAACTTGTCACTTTCATCATCATTTCCTCCAAATATTACCAAAACCATCAATTTCTTTCCAATATAGGTTACTAGCTACCATATGTTTTCTATATCCAAGCTTTGTCAAATTCTTGTCCAACCTTGCATACCATGTTCTAGGTGCTTGCTTCAAACCATATAATACTTTCTTCAATTTGCATACTATGTCCTTGTCATTTGTTAAAGGACAACCTTCAAGATGTTCTATGTATAACTCTTCTTCAAGTTCTCCATTCAGAAATGCTGACTTTACATCCATCTAATAATCTTTAAATTTCTTATATGCTGCATATGGTAAGAATAACCTTACTACTTTTAGTCATTAATGTAACATATCATCATGATAATGATCTAATCATGTTTCTACAATACCCCCCCATAGAAAGATCATCATTATTCATGCTTCCAACATGTTTAACAATAAATATAACCATAAACATAGATAATTCATAACACCATTATTTTTTAACTAGAGAAACCTTGGCCAAGGGAAAACCCTAGTGGGGATAATACCCACTAGATAATTCACTAAAAAATAGGATCTGATTAAGGATATTGACTCTGTTAGGAGTCTATGAAGTACATATAGTCTCTCAAGTCCTTGTTAGAAGCCTCAACACTATTAGGAGTCACATCTATTCATGAAACTTCCACAATATCTATGTATTAGACACATTTACTATGCAATTCACATTCCCATTATCTTCACAACATAAGATCTTTCCTTATATCTTACGCATTCATAAATTATTTTTCAGTCAGCTTCCATGTCTTCACAAGCTTGACCTAAGATAAAATAATATCCACATAGTTGACTTAACATGACATAGTAATTATTTTGAAACCAAAATAATTCCTAATGTAGGAGAATCCTAGGTTTCCTTGTTATCCTACTCATTTTTGCTCATTCTACAAGTTGGTGCTAAGTTACTGTAGCACTCAATTGGTGCCAAGTTATTGTAGCACTTAGTTGGTGCCGAGTTACTATAGCACTCAATTGGTGCCAAGTTACTATAGCACTCAGTTGGTACCAAGTTACTATAGCACTCAGTTGGTGCTGAGTTACTATAGCAATAAGTTGGTGCTGAATTACTGTAGCAATCTAGTGTTGACCAAGTGTTCCTTCATGTACCAAGTTACCCAATGTATGTCAAGTCACTCTTTATGCACTAAGTTACCTAGTGTATGTCAAGTGACCATACGCTAATTTTTCTTGTTTATGCCAAGTGTCAACATTTGGACATGATTTTTGCAAGATGAGTTGCAAAATTTATTTCAATCATGACATTTATGTTTAGATCTTTTCTTGGGATGTGTCCAAATCATTTTTGGGATGACTTTCCTCTTATGTAATGTTTTAGAATTATTTATAAGCCATTTTGGCAAGTATATATAGAGTGTTTAGGCTTAGAGTTAGGCAAGTTTTTGGAAGAGGATTGTAGAGTAGAACTAGAAGTGTGAATTTTCTATTGGATCTTTGAATGTGAATGTATTTGTATTTGGCCGTAACCTAGAAGGTTTTAAAGTTGGGCATGTATGTAGATATTTTAATGCAACAATAAAAGTATTACACTCCTCTTCCTCCTTTGGTTACTATTCTTTGTGTTTGCTTCTATTGGGCTAACTCTTGCATGGTATTTTAGATAGCTAGGTGAGCATTTGGCCCTAGTTATTCATACTTTTACCTACATCAAGTTATAAAAGTATTTCACTCTTCTTCATCCTCTGTCTATTTTTCTTTATGTTTGCTTCCATTGTGTTAACTCTTGTAGGGTGGTTCGGATAGATGGGTAAGCCTTTGGCCCTAGTTATTCATCCTTTTACCTATGTTAGGTGGTATTAGAGCTTGAGGTTCATCCTTGTAGAGATTGGATAATGTAGAACCCTAATTTAGATTTGGTTGTAGGGTGGCAGATTTACAAATTTGACCTATAACTTGTAGAGGGTCATGATCTTGTAGGAACCTAATTTGTAAAGATAGTTCATGGTAGAGGAAATGCTGATAATGCCATATTGGATTGGTTGAGACATATTGTAGCCAAATCGATGCTATGGAGATAGCCTAAAGGAGACGATCTCATATTGATGATGTCAATGATGATGAAGAAATAACACCAAACCATAATCCAGAACCTAAAGAAGATCAAGATGAGGAAAGATTGTTGTGAGTGTCATCTAGGGAAGATTCAAAGCTTATTATAGAAGTTGTTCCTTATGATAGAAAATTGGATGCTAATGTTGTGTTGGATTGGATCTCTAATATGAAGAAGTTCTTTGAGTATGAAAACACTCCTGATAATAGAAAGGTGAAGATTATAGTCACTAGGTTGAAAAGTTATGCATCACTATGGTGGGAGCACTTGCAAACCAATAGACAAAGGAGAGGAAATGAGAAGATTAGATCTTGGCCAAAGATGGTTAACAAGGTAAAGAAAAAATTCTTTCCTACTAATTACCAAGTTAGCTTGTTGAGAAAGATGCAAAATTTGAAACAAAAGGACATGACTATGAAAGAGTATAATGAGGAATTCTATAGATTGGACATTAGATCTAGACATGTGGATGATGATGTTGAGAAAATTGCAAGGTACATAAATGGATTAAGACCTTGAATTCAAGATGAAATAAGTTTTGTGAAGTTGGAAAGTGTTGAAGAAGCATATCAATATGCCTTGAAAATTGAGGAGATCTTATTAAAGAATCATGGACAAGGAAAAAGATGTAGAGGTGGTAGATTCTAGAGCGGCAGAGGTAGATCTTATGGTGAAGGAAGCAAATCTAAAAGTTTTGTGTAGGATAAAGAAAAATTTGAATGGAAGAATGATGAGAAAGGTAAGACTAAATGGAAAAGTGGTATTTCTTATTGAGGAGGTACTAATTCTTATTGAGGAAGAGGTAATTCTTATTCTAGAGGTGGATTTCATGGTAATTATTTCAGATGTGGTAAAGAGGGACATAGATCTTTTGAATGTAGATCATCTGAAAGTGGACAAGGTAACATAAATTCTATGATTCAAGGAGATGATGAGGATTCACCAAGTGGCTGTGAGGTTGGATAAAATCTGATGGTGAGAAGAACATTATGTAATAAGGGAAGTGATGAGGAACCTATTTTAAGGAGAAGTCTTTTCAAGAGAAGATGTAAGATGGCTAGAAAATTCTACAAAGTGATCATTGATAGTGGAAGTTCTACAAATTTGGCATCAAAAGAGCTAATTACAAATTTGCAATTGTAGAGGCTAAAGCATCCTAAAACATATAATATTTCATGGATCAAAGATGAGCATACAATATTGGTAAGTGAGCAATGCCTTATGAAGCTCAAAATTGGACATTACTTTGATGAATTTTTGTGTGATATTATGCCCATGGATTGTTGTCATATTTTTTTGGGTAGACCTTGGTAATATGATAGATATGTTGTGCATGATAGAAGATTGAATAAATGTACTCTTTAGGTAAATGGGAAGAAACAAACATTGCTGCCTTTGATTGAAAGTCCATATGAGGTCAGTTGTACTACAATAAAAGTTTGCATGGTTAATGGAAAGAAATTTAAAAAGGAAGTAACAAAGAATCAAGTTTGTTTTGCTATAGTTCCTAGAGGATTGAGTGTTGGTAGTAATAACCGAGCAGTAGAAGCTAGTAATTGTTGAGTGACAACAGATAGTGATAGCCAAGTACCAATAGAAATTATAGAATTATTGAATGAGTATAAAGACATTATTGCTAATGGTATTCCTGATGGTTTACCTCCATTAAGAAGCATAAGGCATTGTATGGATCTGATTCCTGGAGCTAGTTTGCCAAACAAAGCGCCATGCAGATTAACACCTATAGAGAATTAAGAACTTAACAGATGAGTGCATGAGTTATTGTAGACAGGTTTGATCAGAGAAAGCTTGAGTCCATGTTTTGTACCTACTATATTAGCACCTAAAAAGAATGGAGAATAGATAATGTGTATTAATTCTAGAGCTATTAACAAAATCACAGTGAAATATAGGTTTCCTATGTTGAGGATGGGTGACATAATGGATTGTTTGAGTGGAGAAAAGTATTTTACCAAGATTGATTTGAAGAGTGGCTATCATCAGATTAGAATTAGAGAAGGTGATGAATGGAAGACTACTTTGAAGACAAAAGATGGTTCATATGAATGGTTGGTTATGACTTTTAGTTAGACTAATGCACCTTGTACTTTCATGAAGTTGATGAATGAAGTTCTGAAAAGATTTTTGGGTAATTTTGTGATTGTTTATTTGGATGATATTTGAATATTTAGGAAAACAAAGGAAGAACATCTTGAGCATATTATATAAGTATTGTAGAGGTTGAAAGAGGAAAAGTTACTAATTAATCTAAAAAAGTGTTCTTTTATGCAAGAGGAGATTGTGTATTTGGGATTTGTGATTTTAGTTGATGGATTGAAGATCGATCCTAAGAAGGTTAAAGCAATTTTGGAATGGCCTACATTTGAGAATGTGGGTGAGGTAAGTAATTTCATGGTTTGGCTATTTTTTATAGAAATTTTATAAAAAAAAATTAGTGATATTTGTAATGCTATGACTGAGACAATGAGGGCAGAGAAAAAGGAATTCAAGTGGACACATGGAACATATAAGAGTTTTGAGACTTTGAAACAAAGGGTTGCTAAATTACTTGTATTGGCTTTGCTTGATTTCAACAAAGCATTTCAAGTTGAATGTGATGCAAGTGGTAATGCAATCAGAGCTATATTAAGTCAAGAAGGTAAGCCTATTGCTTTCTTTAATGAATAATTGATTGATGCCAAAAGGAAGTATTCTATGTACGATCAAGAATTTTATGCTATTATTCAAGCATTGAAGAAGTGGAGACATTATTTGATTCCTAAGGAGTTTGTGTTGTATAATGATCATAAACCTTTATAATACTTGGGAAGTCAACATAAATTAAATTAGAGACATATGAAGAGGGTTAAGTACTTATAGAGTTTCGCATTTTTTATTAAGCATAAGAGTGGAGTTACTAATAGAGTTGCTGATGTATTGAGTAGAAGACATTCTTTGTTGACTAAAATGAAGGTTGAAGTTCTTGGTTTTGATGAAATGAAAGAGTTGTATGATGCTGATCTTGATTTTTTTAAAGCCGTGAAGAGAGTGTAGAGCACCAAATTTGATAGATCACATAAGAAAGTACGATAAGTATTTCATTCAAGAAGGTATGTTGTTCAAAGACATTCAATTGTTTATTCCTAGAAGTTCTATGAGGTTGAATTTGATCATGAAAAAGCACAGCGGTGGATTGGCTAGACATTTTGGAATTGATAAGACATGGAGTTTGCTAAAAGAGAAGTTTTATTGGCCATGAATGTATAAGGATGTTTAGCAGTTTGTAAAAAGTTGTGGAGATTGTCAAATTTCAAAAGGACTAAGTCAAAATACTAGTTTGTATACACCTATTACTGTTCCTAAGAAACTTTGGAGTGACATTAGTATAGATTTTGTTCTTGGATTACCTTAGACAATGAAGGTGTATGATTCCATATTTGATGTAGTGGATAAATTTTCTAAGATGGCTCATTTCATACCATGTAAGAAGACATTAGATGCAAAGCATGTTGCTGAACTTTTCTTTAAAGAGATTGTGAGATTGCATGGATTACCAATAAGCATTATTGCTGACAAAGATAGTAAGTTTGTTGGTTACTTTTGGAAGACTTTGTGGAAGAACATGGGTACTAAATTAAAGTTTAGTTCTATATTCTATCCACAAACAAATGGACAAACAAAGGTTGTGAATAGAAGCGTAGGTAATTTGTTGAGATGTTTAGCTGGGAATAAGCCAAGTGATTAGGAGATGGTATTGGAACAAGCTGAATTTGCATATAATAATTCTATGAAGAGGAGTACAAGGAAGACACCTTTTGAGATTGTTACTAGAATGAAGCCTAGAGGAGTATCAGATTTGAGAAATGTTGAGAGTGAAAAAAAGAGAAGCACTATAGGAGAAGAATTTGTTGATTTTATGGAGTCTTTGGATAAGGAAGTGAAGTTGAGGTTGGAACAAAGTAATCAGAAGTATAAGGAGAATATTTATCAGTCTAGAAGACACCATGATTTTCAAGTTGGTGATGAGGTGATGGTTCATCTAAAGAAAGGAAGATCCCTAGTTGGAACATACGATAAGCTAAAGGTGAAGAAATTTGGATCTTGTAAAATCTTGAAGAAGTTTGACTATGGGAATGCTTATCAAGTTGAGTTACCTAATGACATGGATATATCTCCTATAATCAATATTGTTG
Organism: Cupressus sempervirens; assembly: GCA_028749045.1. Lineage (NCBI taxonomy): Eukaryota > Viridiplantae > Streptophyta > Pinopsida > Cupressales > Cupressaceae > Cupressus > Cupressus sempervirens. The sequence goes on along the minus strand of CM053792.1, from coordinate 959,824,935 downwards.
ATTTGTATAAGTATCATGAGTAAGATGATGAAGTTGTTGTATCAGAAGATTATCCTAAGAAGCAAATTGAACAAATTGAACAAATATTAGATCAGAGAGTTGGAAAGAGAACAAGAGGAAAAGATTAGTATGAATATTTGGTGAAGTGGAAGAATAGGCCTATTGAAGATGCTTCATGGATTCCTCAATCTGAGTTGGATTCAACTCATATTGTGACATCTCAATGATTTAAGAGAATCATTTCTTTCAAACCTGATTGTCTGATGTAGGAGCATCTTGGGTTTCCTTGTTATCCTACTCATTTTTGTTCATTTAGAAAGTTGGTGCTGAGTTACTATAGCACTTAGTTGGTGCCAAGTTAGTATAGCACTAAATTGGTGCCAAGTTACTATAGCACTTAATTGGTGTTGAGTTATTGTATCACTTAGTTGGTGTGGAGTTACTGTAGTACTTAGTTGGTGCTAAATTACTGTAGCAATCTAGTGTTGACCGAGTGTTCCTTCATGTTCTAAGTTACCCAATGTATGCCAAGTGACTCTTCATGTGCCGATTTACCTAGTATATGCAAAGTGACCCTTCATGTGCTGAGTTTTCCTGTTTATGTCAAGTGTCAACATTTGGACATAATTTTAGTGAGCTAAGTTGTAGAATTTATTTTGATAATGACATTTATGTTAAGATCTTTTCTTGGGATATTTCGAGACCATTGTTGGGTCAGCCTTCCTCTTATGTAATGTTCTAGAAAGATCTATAAACCATGTTGGAAAGTATATATAGAGTGTTTAGACTTAGAGTTAGGTAACTTTTGGAAGAGGATTGTAGAGTAGAACTAGAAAGTGTGAATTTTCTATTGGATCTTTGAATGTGAATGTATTTGTATTTGGCCATAACCCAGAAGGCCTTATAGTTGGGCATGTATGAAGATATTTTAATGAATTAATAAAAGTATTTCACTCCTCTTCCTCCTTTGGTTTTTGTTCTTTGTGTCTGCTTCCATTGTGTTAACTCTTGCAGGGTGGTTTGGATAGTTGGGTGAGCCTTTGGCCTTAGTTATTAATCCTTTTACCCACATCAATTCCTATAGCCATACAACCCTATTTTTTTCTATGCTCTATTCTACACATTTAAATACCAACATAGTTAATTGTAATATAATTTGTGCCATACTAATTATACACACATTTGAACTAGTACACATCATCATGAAAATGTCACCAACCTTTCCTCAACTACACATAAGCTAACTCTCTATGCATCATCCATACTATTAAGATTTTTTTATTGCACTATTGCAAATTGGATAATACTTAGATAAATTTTTGTCTCTAAATGCATAAATGAAATGCTGATTATATGTTGCCATAAATGGCAACCATCAAGACATCTAACTAATCATATTTGAAACAATATTTCCTTTTCCATTGATGGTAATGTTTGGGAAAATTTTCTAAGTCCCAAAATGATGTCATATAAAAAATTAAAAAAATAAAAAAAACTACAAAAAAATTGCCTTCAAAACATTACAATTGTATTCATGTTTTGATGAATCATTACATTCTTTATCACTCCTTTTATTCTAATACATACATAAGCTGCCCCTTACATTTACATTAACATCTATACTTTTTCCTCTACATAATAACACAATACTCCCCCTTTGACATAAATGGAAAAGGTGTCAAAAACTATATCACAAAAACTTGCTATCTATTGTTGATCAACTCATCATTCTAGATATGCAACCTGCAAAATCAATCTTTAGTTTGTCAAACTCCTTCTAGTTGCCTTTGAATGTATCAAATATATTTATGAGTGCACAAAATGCATTGGATGCCACTTCAACTATGCTCAAGTCAGTATAGGTGAATTTTTCATAGGAATTCTTTGCTAAAAGAAATTCCTCTGGTTGCCTCTACAAAATTACAACTTTAGGTCCCAGATATTATCTAAGAATAGAGAATCTTCTTATTACCTTCTCCTTGTCACATTTAATTCTTCTGAAAGCATTGTGGATCTTCTCAATCTCATTCTCATAAGAAGGTAAGTCATATGAAGCTCACTCATATGGCTTATGATCTTTACATCAAAATTAGATAGGTAAGTGTAAGATGTATGCATTTTCCATACAAATTCTTACCTTTAGCAATGTACTATCTCAATTCCTTAATTATTCCATCAAGTGCCTTAAAATCATTGTGCACATTAGTGCACACTATCTTGAATAGGGCTGCATCATGATTACTCTATGCTTGTGCTACTATTACTTTAGTTAAGGTTGTGAATTCCCCATCAAAGGTCTTCACCAACTCTTTTACCTTGGCTTGCAAGTCTGGATTAGCTAGAGTTGTGGAAATTGTCTTCTTCATGTGCTTCAAGAGTTTAGCAAGGGTCTTCTCCAAAGACTTTGTAGATTTTTTTTTCTCAAAAAAAATTCTCAAAGTGCCCATTAGCTATTTCTAATCTTCATCATTAGATGTAATAGGTACTACTGTTGATGTTCTAGTTGTTAATACTACTAAAGATATAGTAGTATTTTTCATCTGTTCCTCTACACTCTTCTTTTTCTTAGCCTCTTTCTTCTTCTTCTCTTCTTCTCTCTTTTAATTTTCCTCTTCTTCTTATTGCTTCTTCTCCTGTTCTTCTTTCTAATTCTTCTCCTATTCTTCTTTCTTCTTCTTTTCTTCATGTTCCTTTCTCTTCTCCTCTTCTTCTTCCTTCTTCTTTTTCTCTTCCTCTTCATCATTAGAACTAGCATAGGTAGTGATATTGCCAACAATATTTTCCCCATATGCTACAAATGGATTCTCCTTTGTATCCATTGTTATGTGCATACTATCCATTTTCACGAATTCAATGACCATAACAATGTGAGGTGGAAATAGTGCTTGATGTGCCCCTTCTGCCTCTTCCTCTTCACTAGAATGTGTGTCTACCTGTACATATATTGGAATATTAGCTTTTCCTTGTGCACTCTCCTTAAGTACCGAGGTCATATATTTCACTATAGCCTCTGATGCAAAGCCACACCTTGGAAAACTTAGAAGGAATCAGTCACTCAACTGAGTTGCTTCAAGGGGCATCTACAACCTTCAGGAACACACACTAAAATTAGATTCAATAAACAAAACTTTGAAAACAAAAATCCCCCAAAATATCTTCTTGCTACCTTCGGATAGACCCGTACTCAGACATGAATAACTTTTGAACCTGAAAAGATTTACTCAATCCAACCATTGAGATTTTGCATAGCTACGTTTCAAACAACATATAATTTTTTTAGAGAAATCCAACAATTCAAACCCAAGATATTGACCACGCATCAGAGTACATTTTTCTGCAAAACATTGCTTCTTGCTGTCTCTAGATAGGCCTGCACTCAGACATGAATAACTCTTGAACTAGATCAAAACTCTTCAATAACTCTAGTGAAGATGGGCATAATTAGGCCTATAATAACATATCCAAAGCTCATGAAAATCCAACAGTGCATTTGGGAGATATTACCCATGCACTGAGACTAATTTTCTGCAAACATACCGAATTCGACCCAAAACTAAAACTTTTTTTTAATCTTCTCCAAACTATCAACTTGTTTCCAGTGAGAAGATAAGAAAAATCCATTCAAAACTCAGACCATCGAAAACTTGCACAAAGACAAAATTTAAAAAAAAACATTTCATATCTCTCCAAATTCGATTCCTTCTCTTACATAGCTGACTGACTTTTTATTTAAAACTGACTCTCTTTTTCTAATTAAAGGATGTGAAACATTTTCTTCTTATTTTAGAAAAGAAGAATGTCTTCTATCCAAAAAAAGGATAAGAATCTGAAACGTATTAGAGAGTCATTTTCTAAGTCAGGAATATTCCAAAAACTACCTACTACCTATTATTGGATTCTAAAAGTCATTAAACACTCCACCTACGAACTAAAAAAAAATTTCTAATTTAAGATCCACACACTTGGTCCTAGGTGGCTATATCTGGAGAGCTTATTGAACTGCTACTCTAGGTATGCCACCACATGTAGGATGTTATTACAAACTTCAAAAACTAAAAGCATTTAAAATATAACATTAAATTCCCTATTACATTTTCAACAATGTTGCCTCCTATAACATTTCTCTTCTCTGCCACTGCAGCATACTCCCCTGTAGAATGAATCTCAAGTCCTCTTGAGATGATGTGTTGTAGAAATGAATCTCATTCTTCTTTCCAACTTTCCAATTTATTTGAAATAGGATGAGCATATCTACAAGAAAAACAAAAATAATATCCAACTTCTCCACCTTGTAGCTTTGATTCTTTAATGCTGTAAATGTCACAAAAAATTCTCCAGCATGATTCACTATACATGAAATCTACATCCCTGCATAAACATTATTAGAAGAAAACATATCATCAGCATTAAGATTATTTGAGTTCTCTTTTTGAATATGAGCTTCCTTATACACCATGTAATATGCATCATATCTATCTTCATCAATAGTAATGATAAACTTATCTACTTCTTGACTATCAACCAGTTTCACATCTTGAATCTTAAGAATCGTATTTATCTCTTCTTCCTTTATTAAACATTTATCATCATCTTGATCTTCTATAGTAATCTCACTTTCAAATATCTCTTTCTTATTACAACTTTTCTCAAGAACAATAACAGTATTGCACTCTTTCCTTTCTTCTTCAAGCTGAGTTTCCATACTACCGCCATGCCTTTTCCATTCTCCCACAATGGCTGCAAATTTTTCCCATAAATCAGATTCTTCTTTAGAACTTGTTGTTACACATTCCTTAGCTTCATCTTCATGCCATTCCTCTTGACATTTTTCTTCATTATGTGTATTTAAGGCTTCATTAGTTACCTCTAAAATCTTTTCCATAGGAGTACCTTCCAACATTGTACTCTTCTCTATTTTCAAAGGACACATTATTGTTCCAACCATAACTTTATCACACTCAAATCCCACAGGGCTTTCCTCTTTATTCTTTTCATCAACATTTACTTGCTGCACTCCTTCTTTCTTCATTTTATTTTCTCTCAACTTAGCTTCATTCTCTTCACGTTTCCTTATGAAACTTTTTATTTCCTCTTCTATCTTGCTTACCTCTTCTCTTTGTTTTCTCATTTCTTCTTCCTCTCTTTTCTTCTTTTCTATCACTTCCACCTTCAAGTTTGAAGACTCCATCTCTGAATTTTCTTCCTTAGTCTAATTTTTAGCATCCTTCTGTAATTTATCTTTGAGTACAGGAACCAGTGCAAATAGTGGATATGTCTTCTTTCCTTTTACCTCTTTCAAGAATTCTTTCTTACTCATCATCATAACTTTGGCTTCTGCGGCTTTTGATTCTTCTTGACTTGGCTCAACTAGAGATATCAATTCAATGACCTTTCCATTCTTTGTAATGGTATATGTATTCTTCACTCCATCATGATGTGCCTTGAGATCATATTGCCAGGGTCTGCCGAAAAGTAAATGGCATGCATCCATATTAACAATATCAAACAATAATCTATCCTTATAGGCTCCAATCTGAAATTCCACCCAAGCTTGCTCTTCCACTATAGTATGCTGCCCTTTATTTAACCAAGATATTTTGTAAGGATACAGGTGTTGTATTCTTGGTAGCTTTAACTTTTCTGCCATTTCAAGAGACACAAAATTTTCTGTAGAACTAGAGTCTACTAGTACCTTACAAACTTTTCCCCCAAATCTACAAGTAGTTCTGAAAATGGACTTCCTTTGTGGTGGTTCTTCTTTGACAGGCATTTTCAATAGTGTTCTTCTCATCATAAGTGCTTCCCCCTTTTCTGGATAACCATAACTATCTAAATCTTCTTGTAAATCCACTTCTTGTGCCAGGTGTATTGCCCTTTCACCATGAGTATTAGAGCTTGCTTTTGCTGGACATTTGTGTTCCATATGACCTTCCTGATTACAGTTGTAGCATCTTATTGGTCCATTTGTCCTTCCTGGTGATCTTCCTCTAAAATTTGGCCTTCTACCTGTGAAACTTCCTCTGAAATTATCAAACTTATTATCTTCATTATGCATCTCTATTTGTGGCTGAAAATTTGGACTCCTTCTGCTAAATGTACCTCTTCCTCTGAATGGTTGTCTTCCTCTGCCTCTATTATTATTTTCTTGTCTCCTTTTGATTTTCTCTTCCACCTTCAAAGCTAGCTGATAGCACTTAGCTGCGGTGGTAGGACTCAGCAACTGCAACTCTTCTTGTATGTTCATCCTCAAAACATTTAGGTATCTTGCTACCTTGATTCTCTCGGGCTCTGCAAATTTTGACCTTAGACTTAACTTCTAAAATTCTTCTGTATAAGTACAGACATCCATATCCCTTTGTCTGAGATTCTACCTTTTCTGATGCAACTATACCTCATAGTCTTCAGGGAGATATGTCTCTCTTATCATTGACACCATCTTCTTCCATGAACAAATTTTTCTTTTATCCTCCTTTACCCTTTCTTCTTGCACAAAATTCCACCATGTAAGGGCTGCTCCCTTCATTTTGGACTTAGCCAACTTAACTTGCTACGACTCTGAAAATTTCTCACATTCAAAATGATTCTCTAAGGCTTCAATCCATTCCAACACTAATTCAACGTCCATCTTTCCTGTAAACATAGGTAACTCCATGAGTTTTCCTCCCAAAGCCTTTAAAGCTTTAAAAAATGGCTTCTCATTCTCAGATATTCTATCTTCTTCATTGTCGGGTACGTCTTCCTCTTCTTCCATTTCTTCTTTCATTTCTTTCTTCTCAACTATATTCTGCATATATTCCAACTTATTGGCTAGTTCTGCCAATATCCCCTTCAACTCCCTATTCTCTTTCTAGATAAGTTCTTCTTGCTCCTCGACTTTCTTCACTAACTCTGCATTGGTCACCATCTTGCTTGACCCTATTGAGGAAACTTGATGAGGGGTGTTCAACATATAACTTCACAACCTGCAACTCTCAAGCTCTGATACCAAAAATGATGTAGAGCCACACCTTGGAAAACTCAGGAGGAATCAGTCACTCAACTGAGTTGCTTCAAGGGGCTTCTACAACCTTTAGGAACACACACTAAAATCAGATTCAATAAACAAAACTTTGAAAACAAAAATCCCCCAAAATATCTTCTTGTTGCCTTCGGATAGATCCGTACTTAGACATGAATAACTTTCGAACTCAAAAAGATTTACTCAATCTAACAGTTGAGATTTTGCGTAACTAGATTTCAAACAACATATAAATGTTTTAGAGAAATCCAATGCTTCAAACCTAAGATATTGACCACGCATCAGAGTACATTTTTCTGCAAAACATTGCTTCTTGTTGTCTCTAGATAGGCCTACACTCAGACATAAATAACTCTTGAACCAGATCAAAACTCTTCAATCGCTCTAGTGAAGATGGTCATAATTAGGCCTATAATAACATATCCAAAGATCATGAAAATCCAATAGTGCATTTGGGAGATATTACCCATGCACTCAGACTAATTTTCTACAAACATATCGAATTCGACCCAAAACTAAAACTTTTTTTTAATCTTCTCCAAACTATCAACTTGTTTCCAGTGAGAAGATAAGAAAAATCTGTTCAAAACTCAAACCATCGAAAACTTGCACAAAGACAAAATTAAAAAAAAACATTCCATATCTCTCCAAATTCGATTCCTTCTCTTACATAGCCGACTGGCTTTTTATTTAAAATTGACTCTCTTTTTCTAATTAAAGGATGTGAAACATTTTCTTCTTATTTTAGAAAAGAAAAATGTCTTCTATCCAAAAAAAGGATAAGAATCTAAAACATTTTTCTCCTACCAATATTAGACAGTCATTTTCTAAGTCAGGAATATTCCAAAAACTGCCTACTACCTATTATTGGATTCTAAAAATCATTAAACACTCCACCTACGAACTAAAAAAAACTATTCTAATTTAAGATCCACACACTTGGTACTAGGTGGTTATATCTGGAGAGCTTATCAAACTGCTACTCTAGGTATGCCACCACATGTAAGACGTTATTACAAACTTCAAAAACTAAAAGCATTTAAAACATAACATTAAATTCCCTATTACATTTTCAACAATGTTGCCTCCTATAGCGTTTCTCTTCTCTGCCACTGCAGCAGCCTCCTCTATTTCTTGCCTCACCTCCTCATAGTTGCCTTGCATAAGAAGAATTTCTCTTCTTTTGTTCCTCAGTAAGGGCTCAATACCCTTTAAAAAAAAATTAGATTCCTCTTTTGATCCAACATCATGGAGCTTATTAATGGATGTGATCCTCATATTTAAATCTTATTCTACTATTCTTTTCTTCCCACCAATCAAACTATTGTATAGGTCTTCAGGAATTTTATTCTGAATGCTATCAAATCTCTTATTTTTTAGAATCATGTTTCTTATTATAGCATTCTCTAATTGTCTCATATCCATACTACTATACATGCCATAAAATTTAATCAACTTAAGAAAATTGTCATAATTTATAATCTACATGTTTAGATTCTCTACCTTTGGTTTCCATGCCTTCTTTCCTACAATTTTCTTGGCTTCCTTCACATCTTTCTTAATAGATTTATCTTTACGATCATCATGTGTTCTTTCAAAATCACTCACTTGCATGGTTTTCCTCCTTTTTCTAGGCCAATTTCTAATCTACTTTACTCTTTTCTTTTCTTGAGGTGTAGGTTCTTACTTAACCTTCACTAGTCTTCCTAACTTCCTTTGCCTAGTATGTATTTGCACCTCTGGCTACCTTTTTTCTTGCTCATACCTTTCTCTTATAGGTTGCACTTGCACAACTACTACATATGGTATAATGGGAGTTTGTGCACATGGTTGTGCCACTACTACTCCTTCTAAAGGTCATGCTACTACCATAGGTATTGCTACTAACAATTTGAACTACTCACTAGCCTTCATTCTAGCACAATTCCCTTCAAATCATTGAATTCTTGTCTCGACGTGCTAGATTCCCTTAGTATGGAATCTATCTCCTTCTCTACTTTCTTCTTGCTCTCCTTGTTCTATATCTTAGAATCTAAAATCCTTAATATTTCATCATATATCCCCCATCTAGGACATTCTATGTCCTACTTAGACTTGAGTATGATCTGCACATACACTTTAATTAGTTTAGTGCTTATTTCATAGCCTATAGGCTCAATGAATTTCAATCTAGGTATCACTACTTCCATGCACGTGTTATCAATTTCCACCATGAAGCAAAAATCATGCTTATATTTCTCTACCATAGAGGGAGGTATCATACACCTCAATTTCATCTCAAACTAAAAATTCTTCATCATCCTATCAATGTCAATGTCTTTGACATTCTCAAGTTTAGATCTATAGCTTCGAGTTGCAATCTTCATTGCACACTTAGTGCTATCCCAATTAATTACTGTAGGAAACTTCTTTGTGACATAAAAGAACAAATGAGTTAATAGGGACTCAAATCTAAATAGTACACTCTTTGTTTTCTTTATCTTTGCAATATTGTCCAATAGCTACACTCTGATAATGTCACATGAATTTACTTTTCTATTTTCAGTGGCCATCACATATGTTGTATGAAGGAATCTATATAATACAAATTTTACCCTTAATCCATGGTTCAACTTGTACCCTAGGATTTTTCTAAACAATTTGACTCCTTTATCGTCAATAGGATCAACCCTCATATTCCTTCCATCAAACTTGATTCTCAAGTTTGTCTCCATTATTTTCCTGACAATTTTTTCATTAATAGGATTACAACCTTCATTGGTAAATCTTGTGCCCTTGTGGATTAGGTCATTTTCAATGAAAATCTATGCATCACCTAACAAAAACATATCATTATGTATTCTACTCAATATAATTTGGGTCCACTCATGATTGTCAAATTCTATGTAGAAAATATACTTCACCAAATTCAAATCTTCAAGGTGTGCATACTCTAACTTTAGGGATAAGTCATTATTACACATGACTCTTAAGTCCTTGTGAATCTCCTCATCACCTATATTCTCAATTTTATAATGTATATAACTCCTTATATCTTCTACATGTAATACATTTTTTGGAACTTGGGAAAATGCACCTATAGGACCATCTAATAAAGAAATAAATGGGTGTTTCTTGAAGTCATACCTTGGTCTATCACTAGCATCATACAATTTTTGACTAGCCATTCCTTTATGACTATAAATACTTTGAGAAAATAGATTCAAGAATCTATAAAGTACCAAATTCATGATATTAGGGTTGTTACAAATTTCATCTTCACAAGCTTTCTTTGCACTTCAATTGTTGTTAAACCGCTCTTCAATTTTCTCAAGACACATCACATGAACAAATGGTACATCAAATATTGTTTGCAATCCTCAAATCATCTCAAATCATAGTGCACAATAAATGTGTAGCATCTCTATTTACCAATGACCTTCATGTTACAATTCTTGCTTATTGTGATCACATCAAGACTTGCACACTAAACCATATCTTTCACTCTATGTCTTCTACCTTCTATCAACTATAGAATCTCTAACTAACTCTCTAACATCAGTTCTAACCATTGATGCTCTACTCCTTCTACAATGGCTTAATCTAGATAGGTTGAGCCACAAACAATCTGTGACTTCAAGCTTCCATCATGTGCATCAAAGAATTGCTCTTCCAATAGTGTATGTGAGCTTTCTAGATTACAAGCCTTCACAAATGCTTCTTTGAATTCCTCAGCATGTTCCTTGACTACTTCTTTCTGACTGTTGTTACCTCCATTTTCATTCCTTCTATGATTAGGGTTCTTGTTAAAGTTCCCTTTGTCCATTCTACAAAATCTTGTTGTGTATCCAAATTTATTGCATAACTGACATAGAGGTGGATTTCTCCTCTTATTCTTCCCATTCTGACTTTTAGGTGCTCTGCAATTCCTTGCAATATGTCTAGGATTGTTACATTTATAAAAACCAAATTTCTTTTTCTCACCATTAGGTTTCTCTCCATCATTAGATCTGCTCTACAATCTACTTTTTCTATTATCTATAGGGTTAGTATTCCTAAAAAATCTACTATTCTTATTATTATCAAAGATCTTAGGTTTCTTATATTCTATTTCCTTATGTCCATAACCATGACAATCATAACAATAGAAATTATTAATAGGTTTAAAAGACTTACCTATACAATCTCTCTTTATATGCTCAACTTCATTAGATATATAGAATCTACCTCTGAATTTATGTCTTACTTTTTTGGATGAATCATCTTACTTAGGTTTCTCAACTTGCTATGTTGTTCTAAGTTCATCAAATTTCTCTGTCAATTTAGTTTTCTCAACTTCATCAGACCACTTGAACTTTTTTTTTAAGGATCTCTTCTATAGAATTTGGTTCTATTTTAATCTCATCTTTCTTTCCTTACTTCTCTTCAAGAAGATATCCAAGGCTTGTTTGGTCATAAGAAGGTCTTTGATGAAATATTTGTTAATTAATTTTCTCAAAACTTGTGTAACATTTCTCTAACTACTATTTTTCTTGTGTTAATTCACCTTTCACAATGATGTTATATTTTTCCAACTCTTCATGCTCTATCTTAATAGAATCTAATTTAGATGTCACTCAACTCAACTGTGATCTAAGGTTTGCATTATTAGATTTTAGATTAGGTTCACTCTTATTACCATTAGTGTTAAGACTCAACTTCAGTTCAATAATTTTCAACTCATGTTTCAAGATCTCATTCTCTTTCCTAAGATTTATATATCATCATTGTCACTAGTCTATGCAAATGGTTCCTTGCTAGATTTCAAATCATCAATTTCATCTTTTAGTTTTCCAATTTAAACTTTTGCATCTTTGTATCTATCTTTCAAGTTGTCTCTCTCTTTAGTAAGAAGGTCAATATGTTCAAGGGCTTCTTCAGGATTCTTCTTCAACTATTCCATATTTATTGGAGTTTACTTAAGTTGTTAAGCCTCTTTAAAGTAACTATTCTCTAATACCAATTGTTAGAAATAGATAATACTGAGAGGGGAGTGGGTGTGAATCATTATTATAGAATGTTTTTCCCAAAACTGAATATTGTTAATTACTTTACAACTTGCATATGAAAGTAAACCAACAATGTTGAATAGTAAATATAAAAACACACATAAAGAACTCATAACACCATTATTTGTTAACTAGGGAAACTTTGGCCAAGGGAAAAACATGATGGGGATGATACCCACTTGATGATTCACTTAAAAATAGGATCCAATTAAGGATATTGATCCTGTTAGGAGTCTATGAAGTACATATAGTGTCTCGAGTCCTTATTAGAAGCCTCAACCATAGTAGAAGTTGCTACAACCCTGTTAGGAGTTGGTAGATCAATTACAATTTATGCAAGAAGAGCCCACTTTCCTAACATGCAATTATAAAATTTAGTTCCTTCATAGAATATATATACATACAATAATTGCTTGATATTGTAAGTCACACTTGCTCTAATCTAACATCAAATTTTGCATCACATAAGTCTAGTAGACAATTATCACAATAGTTCACATGCTACATCTAATCATGCAACTTCTGCAATATCTACACATTACACAAATTCATTGCACAATTCACATTCCCATTGTCTGCACAATATAAGATCTTAACTTATATCTTTCACATTCACAAATTGTGTTAGAAATAGGGACTACTAAGAGAGGGGTGAATCAATAATCTACAAAATTTAGTCACCAACTAGATATTATTACTTACTTTAAACCATGCACAACAAAGAAGTAAAGTAATGCTAAACAATAATAGTAACAATGCACGAAGATAACTCATAAGATGATATTTTGTTATCTAGGGAAACCCTGACCAAGGGAAAACCCCAGTGGGGATGATACCCACTAGATAATATACTGATATATAAGTTTTTTGTTAGAGGATGCACCCTATTAGGAGTCAATGAGAAAATTTAGTATAAGAAATCCCCATTAGGAGACTTTGAATTTCACTACTATTAACTACAAGAAGAGCTCACTACTCAAACAAGTAATTTACTATTATCTTTCTTCCTTGAATAATATCTAATCTTCAACTCAATCTCTGATTACAAGATAGCTCATATAAAACTCCACATATATCACTTTCACAAAAGTTCACTCATCACAATTCACAATTACAAAATATTACAAGATAACACTTGCAAACACACTTCTTATCACAAGAAGAACTTTGAATAAATACCATGCCTTTACACAAATTACTACTAGGTTGGCTAAGACCACAATTCACTTTTTCAAGCTAGAGTAGACATCTAGGATGTCAGCCCTAATTGGACAAGTAATTGTTTTGTAAACAAAACAATTCTATCCTTTCATTCCCCTATCCTACTTCATCAAAACATGATTATCTCTATTTTGTATAGTTTGTACAAATTTCTAGGGTTATACACATTATCACCAACATTTATACTATATCCATGTAATATTTCTATTCATAATATGACATTAGTAACATGTTATAAACAAAACAATACACTGTCTTAAACGAAATTCTATACTTAGACAATTTTCTGATTACCAAACAATAAGTATCTTTATTTTTGTGATTTCCTGTGAACATGTACATCATCTATTGCCATAAATGAGAATAATTACACATCACTATTAGCCAATTGTCAACAATCTCCCCCTTTGGCATTGATGGCAACAAAATAAGAAAAAATGGCTAAGTGACAATTTAACAAACATATAAACATTGCATCTATTACAACTTGTTCAACTTCACTTATATGCTCCCCCTTACAATATACTTTACACTTTTACAATTTCCATTGTATCTCTCCCAACAATCTCTCCTTTTGATATGTATACAATTTTCACATTGTATCTCTCCTCCTTTGACATCAATGAAAAAGGTCAAAATGTCAAAATATTGTCCAAAAATTGTCAAAATAGTTGTCTTTTCTTATGCTGATTTGATTTTCATACAATCATCAAAAATAGTAACTATCCATATCTTTGGACCATGTTTCCTTGGTAGACTCAGCTGAAGTGAGAATTGCACATAAAGCATATGATGCAATCTCAATTGCATTCTTGTCTAAATACAAAATTTTTGAATATGTGTCCTTGGCCTTGAAACATTCCTCTAACTACTTCTCAACAAAAGATAATTTTAGAGCAATGGATTCTATTGGCTCCTGATTTAATAGTTTTGAAAATGACCAAGAAACTAGACCAATGCATCTAAGGCTAGAAAATTCGTATGACAGATACACTTGACTGTAGTCTTGGGCCAACTATAAGGCTTGACCCTTCTACTTTAGGCTCTGTAAGACCTAGGCAGGTAGACCTCAGATTCAATTGATATCATACTAGTGAAAAAAATATTCCTAAATCCATCTACTATAGATGAAAACCCCTTATTTATCCTATTAACTCATGTAATAACATAGATCTACAATAGAAAAATGCAAATCTATGAATCTCATAAGCTGAGTGAGGGTTAAACTATTCTAGCTCTTCAACATAAAATTGTAAAGATGATTTGAATTTAATTTGATTTTATGTGGGTGGGGAAAGTGGATGAAAACCAAGTATAAACAACAAACTAATGATCTTGTAGCTGATCAGTGCCTGATTCATTGAGCAATTCATGAATCTCCCTCATGCATTTTGGATATCTGATACTTATTCATATAGTCAGATATATGATCTATCCATTCACCTTGTAAATAGACATAAAGGTTTGAGCTAATTCTCATTCTTACTTGATATCCTCCTCAATAAACCTACAAGCTTGTTGAATCTCTAAAGTATTTACATAATTCCTTGAATTACAAGGAACAATGAAGCAACATACAACCTTAAGGGACTGCACTTATGATCTAGGCTCTGTTAGAGTAATTAGTTGTTTTCACTTATTAATTAAATCACTTTGATTTAACTAAATAAGTTGCCTATTACTCTAGTTTGCTTAAGCTATCTTGTAGGTGCATGTAATTAATATTTTATTAATTATATTGTGCAAGCTAGTTTTTTTAGGCTTTAGGTTACCCTTTTCAGGTTTCGATCTCCTTTTATAAGGATTGATCTCTTTGTATTCTTTATTGTGAAGATTCGTTGAATAATATTTTCTTCGTCTGAGTTTTTTAGATCAAACCCTTGCCTCTTGTTGTCTTTTTCTTCTCCATGATAGGTTTTTTGCATGTAGGTTTTCTTAGGCTTCATAGATTTGTTGTGTGCTTTTGCTCAAATCCTACATGGTATCAGAGCCAAATCTTCTGTATCTTGTTTGGTATTTCAAGAAAAAGTGAGAACAAGGGTTTGGTAGACCAGATCTAGTTTTTTAAGGGTTTTTTCTTAGAAAATAGGGGGTTCATTGATTTTTAGAGTAGTTTGAGGCCAAACAGACCTCATAGATGGATTTAGAAGGTGTTAAAACCCCCATTTTGATATAAAATTTGTTTGATTTGGGAGGAAATTTTTTTTTTACCCAATAGGGTTGTATAGCCCCTGGCATGCAAATCAAGATGCAAAAAAAATATATTAAAAAAAAAACAATTTTTGGGTGCACCAGTGCGGCATTGTCCAGTGGCCATTGCAGGGCTGGCCCCACTCAGTTCATGCTCTGCCAGACGCTGGCGCACCACTCTTGCAATGCCCAAACCCTACCATAGCTACACCTCTTGTTCTCTCTACTGTAGCATCACCTTTCAAGCCACCTCCACTGGGATCTTGCCACTTGTGCTACTCTACCAAAAATCCTTTCCCCTTTGTTGCCTATCTACAGTGAACGCCCACATCAGTACCTATGTGGCATTTTTTGTAAAGTATCTAGTTTCTGGGGGTGACACATGGCATGAGTGCCACATTGGCACTTTTCCACATGGCCCCTACCATGTCAACTACCTAATTAGCTTCCAACCATGTGGATGCCACATGGCATTACCACTTTGCCCTTTTTTTGCTACAGCAACCCCTTGTCCATCAACTTTTTTTCCTTAAAATGCTGACATCAACATGATGTTAGCATTGCATCAGCACACCTGCAAGCTCTCTAGGGTCCCTTTTTGACCTACTCATGCTTTTTTATCCATATCTTGAGTATACAAAGGCATTTTTCTGATCTAAAAGAAGCACCAAAAAGTTGGTTCCAAGATGGAGAGTGTGGTACAAGAGTTTTGATGTTTTGATGTAGTTTAGTTTCCTATTTTTGTAGTTAAAGTTCAAAGTTCTATTTTTGACTCCGACGAGCATTTCTTTAGCATCCAATCTCTAATTTTGGACTTCTTTATATTGCTAGAAAACTCTTTCTATGCTCTTTTTAGTGATGCTAGTTGTTGTTCTAGATTCTACTTTAGGCACATTTTATTCAGCCTTCTACATTTTTGCATGCTAGTGGATATCCTGGTTGTTTCAGGTCCAAGGATCAATTTTGTTGCTTCAAATGCTATGTTTTGGGTTGTACCTTCTTTTGTATCAGCCTTATGCTTTTTTCTAATCATTGTTGATATTCATTGTAAGCATCTTTTTGCAAACACACTGAGATAAAGTAACACTCTTGCATTTTAGGATCCTTATCATCATTGTGATTTTTTGTACTTGCACTATTCTATAAAGTGCCATGGGGGGGATAGTTGATTGCTATTTTGGCTCTCTTCCTTTGTCAAGTGAGTGTCCCTTCCACGACATTAGCCCCATGGTGTGTCAATGACACGTGCCTTTATAGGTGTCTGTACCTCACTCTTGATGTGTTTGGTTCTTGTGTTGTATGAGATTTTTGACCCATCTTTTTAGTTGCTTATCACCTCACCCCACCTACATTAAGGGGGGTTTTATATTGTTGGTTCTAATGCTTCCTTGGTTCGATGGTTCATTAGTTTGAGCTATGTATTTAGTACCTGATCCTACATACTAGGCAATTGCAGTGGCTGGCTACCTATGCATTTCAGTGAGATGGATCAACTACCATATACACACACTTGGTTCGTTCCTTCTACTTCCATGGAGGTTCTACAGATTAGCACCTTTTGATAGAGTTTTACAGCTTTTCATGCTTTAGTGGTTCTCTTCATGATATCTCTTTGTTCCTTCTTCTAGAACATTCTTTGCTATCTCTTTTTGGAGAGGGGTTTTTTCCACTGGGTTTTCTCCTTTGTCTCTGGTTTACAAAGATTTCCTTGTATTGGGTACTAGATCAGGCCTTATTTCTGGGACCCACTTTTTTGCTTTCATAGTTGTGCTAGGTTAGTTTACCTCCTAAGCTTTGCTTAATGGGGGGGGGGGGGTGTTAGAGTAATTAGTTGTTTTGACTTATTAATTAAATTACTTTGATTTAATTAAATAAGTTGTCTATTACTCTAGTTTTCTTAAGCTATCTTGTAGGTGCATATAATTAATATTTTATTAATTATATTGTGCAACCTATTTTTTTTATGCTTTAGGTTACCCTTTTCAGGTTTCTATCTCATTTTATAAGGATTGATCTCTTTTTATTTTTTATTATGAAGATCCATTGAATAATATCTTCTTCATCTAAGTTTTTTAAATCAAACCCTTGCCTCTTCTTGTCTTTTTCTTCTCCATGATAGGTTTTCTGCATGTAGGTTTTCTTGGGCTTCGCAGATTTGTTGTGCACTTTTTCTCAAATCCTACAGGCTCTTTGTTCAAAGACCATAAAACATCACAACTCAACTGAGAAAGGAGACAAGATTTAAACTGAAACCAAACACTTGCTATTCCTTATATTGATTTCCTTGAAATAATACATAAAAATTTATGAACTTAACTCATAAAAAACCTAATAAACCAGACTATTTAAAGAAAAAATGATGTCATACAAGAGAGAAAATGGAAAGAATGAGAAACTAATGGGATGTGAAGGCGGTATCATAGCCAAAGCAAAGCTTCATGGTCTGGAACCAGCACATCCTAGATGTTCCATTCAGAGTTCATCAATTCTAGGGCTAACTCTACTAAATGCCTTCATTCCAGAGAAACTTTCCAAAATTTCCAACCCTTATAGTAGATGAAAGAAAGAAAGATATAGGAGGAAGTGAATTCTTAGATCTAATGTGAGATTGACATGTGTCCACTTGGAATCCAATCTTTTGCAACTGAATAACCTCTTTTTTCCTTCTCCCATTTTGATCTGATTTGGTTTCATCATTTCTGCAACTAATTTGAAAATATCTTCTATTCAATGATGAGAACCCTTTTGTTTCACCAAAATATTTTATTTGCCTTATGAAATTCTGGTGAAATTTGAGTTTTTACTAAGTGAATGGGTGACCAAATTTGACCCAAACTACATTTTTACTACCTTTTAACCACATTCAAGTCATTAACATGTCAAAAATTAGTTCTAAACTTTGATACCTAAATACAGTTGCAAATTGGAAACCTAATAGAAAACCTTGAATAACTCCAACAAACTACTTCCTATGTAGAAACTAACCTCAGAAATGGAAAGTTTGTTCTATCCTGATTCCAACGATATATAACATCACATATTTTGCCTCCCAGAAACCCCCTAATTCTTCATTTGAAAATGTCCCCCTTTAGTATGAAACTTAGGTCTATTTGCAACTTTGAATTAAAGTTTAAAATTTCAAAAATTTAAATTTTTCTAAAGTTCAAACTTTAGAAAATGAGCCCTTTTTCATTTAAAACAAAACTGACATCCATTTTGAGAAAGAATAATAAAAAATAATATTTTTTATTACTTTTCAAATTTCTCTTTACCCCTCAATGGGCCCACTAGGCACCACCTGGGCTGCCATGTGGCAGCCCGTGATTGGCTGACCTATGCTACATACTCCCCTTATAAGGCACCACATACTCACCCTTGGCCCAACCTTTTTACCACCTTAGAATGCATCCTGGGCCCACTGCCATGTGGCACCTAGGCACATTCTCTCATTGCTTATCCTCCTCGTAACTTGTTATTGTGGGGAAGCGCCAACTACAGGATGCCCCATGTGGCATAATCCTATGCCTCCACCTCCACCTCCACATTAGCATGACATCACTTTGGTCAAAATTATGCTCTATGTGACCCCGCCAACAGTCAATGACATGCATGCAAGTCCCTCCATACCTGCCTAGGCTTCAAAAACTACATGGCTTTGAGATACTTACCATCCAAGTGCCATAGTATTTAAATAGTTTCAAAGTTCCTCCCACAATGAATGTGGGATAAACTTTTTTGACTATGTTTCCTCGACTCTGACTTGTGTGCTTCTATGTACAAGCCATCCTCATCATGCCATATTATCTTCAAATGCTTCTAGATCTTCAGTTTCAACTTAATAAACATTCGCTTCAATGCCTTTTCCCTCTTTTTTATGTTGGCATATTTCACTATTTGGCATGAGCTTGTGCGGCTTTCTTTTTGAGTTACTTATTGCATTTAAGTGTGGGTCTTCCTTTTATATCCTATGTTTTGTAATTCTAAAAGAGAGCAGTTGATTTGCAATTGGCTTCCATCACATGTCGTGAGCTTGTCTTTAACATGTATGCTCCCTGTTTTATGCTTGCTAAGCCTTTGTCTTTCTTGGTCTACGTAGGGCCTTTGAAACCATCCCCTACATCTAAACTTGTTCTTTCTTCTTATGGCATGGCATCTCCTTTTGAAGGTGGGTAGCTCCTTTTATAATGCATGGGCAAAGTAGCATGCTTTAGCTTGGCATGAAATACTTTCTTATTCTTGTCCAACACCTACATGGAGCTCATTGTCTTTGATTTTTAAACCTCAAAGAGTCCCCCCCTTCATTGCATGTTCCTTTCCATAAGCTTTATCTTTAGCACTCACAATAACAATGCCATTAGCATCTATGTCAAACATGACTTCAATTTGGGACATAAAAGTTTGTTGTCTGAAGCCATCTCATGCTCACCTTGTAATACCCTAACTCCTACCTGATTTTGACCATCTGCAACAGTTGAAAAGACTTGACTATTCTTGATTGGAATTGTTGTATTTCTGCTAACAAGCCTTCTAAAAATTCCACCAAGATTTCTAATTCCTAAGTGTAGAGGTGTGACATCCAAGAGTAATAGTTCCTTTACATCACCATGGAGTATACCACCTTGAATACCAACTCCCATAGCAACAACCTCATCTGGGTTAACACCTTTGCTTTGCTATTTGCCATAGATCTTAGAAACAACTTCTTGAACCTTTGGAACTCTTTTCATTCCTCTTACAAGCAACACTTTGTCCACTTCCTTTATTTAGATGCCATCATCTTTCAAGCAATTCTTGTGAGGTTCTCTATTTTGATGGCGTCCTCTTTTTTAAATCTTCAAGGTCCCCTACTTGCAGCTTCTATCTAGTAAATCTATCCAAACTGTCTCATATTCTTCCTTTTCCTATGTTTTTGATCTTCAAATATATCAATGGAATTACTTATTTCCTTTTCAATAAAGGATTCATTCTCCTTATCTTGAGTTGCTTCCAAACTTTGATGAAAACAATTGTACTTTAGCTTAGGTGAAAAATTCTACGATGACCTACACAATATTTCCATTTGGAAAAAATTGATAAGTTGGTGGCATTCAATCTATCATTAAAAGTAACCTTTTGACTACTAATAGGTGTTTCATATCAATTACTTATAATAACTTTTAAAACAACTCCAATCCCGAATACTCTATCAGCTTGCTTAAGTCAGTTAGACCCCAAAGTGGGTCTGACTAAAAAAAATTTCATTTTCGGGTGACTGACATCTCAAATTGAGTTACTGAATGCCTAATTATAATTTGGATCAATATTCATCATTAATTCAACCTTTTAAAACTCAATTTCACCTCTTTATGCAAACTATCAATGTCATTCCAAGAGGTCCTTTGACTAGCCTTAAAAACTGATCCAAACCTCTAACCAAGCTCTGAAATGTAACCCACTGACTCTCTGTACCACACACTTGCACCCTGTCAAATCTTGTCTCATGATCAATTCCTAGTCAAAAGATATTGACCGTCAAATTTGCCTTCTTAAATTCACTTGCAAGTAAACATATTAGATAACCATAAATCGTGTACGGATTCAGCTTTGTAAACTAGGCAAATGGGCACCTAGGGAGACTGAAATGGGGGCACTAATTCATTGTCATGAGAAGAATATCAATCTAATATTTGGGCTCATGACGAATAACTAGGCGCAAATGGCGATTAGTCAAAGTGGGCTATTTGGATTTGCTAACTAGAAATAGTGTTAGAAAAGTGATTTTTGCAAATGGAATGGACCTGGAAAAGTGTGCATATTCAACTAATCACACTTAAAGTATTTTTAGAGTACTACACAATGGTACAATCCATTTGGTCTAGCCAATCATAGATTTCAAGTTATAACATCCCAAACAAGGGTACCAAACAATCTGCATGTGCTGACACTAGTAAAACTTTAGAAATTGCATTTGGAATCACATTTGAAAACTAATCAAACGGATTTTTCATAAGCTGAAACTTGAAACATAGCAAGCCTCTGATGTCTAAAATGCAACGCAAAAGGAATTTCAACATTCGGGTCAACTAGATCAAAGTTATAAATGTCGAACAGGGCCTCCTAGAATTATATGCAAAGTGCAAATGCATGAAAATAGTAACTGACCAACTTTGAGGGATTCAAAACCTAATCAAAAAATCTCAAAATTACTTGAAATCTAAAAAATAGGTTCTCGAGTATGGACACTAGATATTCCCAAAGTGGCAAATCACAAAACATTTCTGGGTGCAAGATATTTAGATGCAAACATGGTCTCCTATAGCTATTTGACAATTAGGTGAAAATGCAAATTTGACACTAGTCCAAAACAAGACCAAAAAAAATGGCTTAGAATCTCAATTTAACTTCATGGAACAAGTGGGCAAGCTGAATGGAAGGTTTTAGAAACATTAAACACATGTTTGGGCTCAAAAGTATAGCTGGGTATAATCTCATTTATGTGCTTATAGGGGGCTCAAAGTGATTCAAAATTTGAAATAGATGCTCAAAATGGGAACACAATTTTGAGTGCTAATAGATTCTCTAAAGTCAAATTTTCTCTTTAAGATCTTTTCTTTTCAAAGTTCTAGTTTCCTGATGTCACTGTGAATACTAGCAACTTGACTCTCAAAACTATCTACTTTGCAAGATGGATGTTGGATTTGGGTAGATAAAGCCTCTAGCTCATTCATCTTTAACTCTATCTAACTAACAATGTCTCTAGTCAGCTTTTATGATAAGGTACACTTAACATACAAAGTTTTCCCTTCCTATAGGCATTTTTGAAGTTCTTTTATACAAGTATCAAGATTGACTAAGTTGTTCTTGATATTCTAATAGATGGTTCTAAACAAGTTAGCACCATGAGAAATTTGTGCCTTCACCTTAGCAACTTTCAACAAATTTGTAAACTCTTCATCAAATGATTTTAGCACTACTTGTGCCCTCTATTTAGGATCAGATTCTATGCGTTGAAATACCAATGTGTTTTGTAGTCTATCTATTACTTCCATTAATGTCCTTTGTAAACTCTTCACTTTTTTGTTCTTCTCAATTAGTTTGGTCATGGATGAGATCGGATTTGTCTAATCATCATCATCAGTAGATAAATTGGAAAGAGAGAGTAGAGTAGATGAACTAGATGGTTTAGTCTCATCCTCCCTCTATTTCTTTATTATTTCTTTAGTCATTCTCTCTTCCTCTTCTTTCTTTTCTCTTTCCTCTCTTACTCTCTTCTGTTCTTCCCTAGTTTTCTTTTTCATTCTTCTTTCTGCAATTCTTCTCTTTTCTTCATCTTCCTTTCATTTCTTATCTTCCTCAAGCAAGCTCTTCTTGGCTTCTTCTATTTTCTTCTTTTCTACTTCTAGTAGCCTCTTCTCTTCCTCAATTTGTTTCAACTTAACCTTAATATCTTCAGTGTCTAGTTCATTTGGATTGGAACCACTAAAAGGATTGGTATCATAAATGTTAAGGGTAACATTGGTTTGATCAATCTGCATAGTGTCAACACTTTTGAGGTTCTAGGAGCTAGAGGAGATGCTTCCTATGACTCTAATTTCATTTGACTAATTGTTTCTATAGTCTCTCTTATCAACTTATCCTTTTCACAAATCATGAATAAAAATGACCTCAATTTATTTGTCAAGTATGGAGCAAGGTTATTAAATAGTCTTTTAATTTCATCTTCATCACTAGTCTTGCAAATGGTTCTGAGAATAGACTTCTAAAGTTTAAGGTCCTCTTCCCTTGTAGGAACCTTCTTCTCAATGAGTCTCTCATAGATTTTATGGTTTATGATTCTCTCAAGGTCTTTCAATTTTAGGTTATTTGATACAATATATCTCATAGTAGATATATCTATGTAATCTTTCTCAAAATTGTTGTGTAAATCATAAAACTTATTCATCTAAAAAATTTTATCTTTATTTGCAATCATTGTATTAATCTTCTCAATCTTTAGCTTCCAAGGTTGCTGAGCTTTTACTACTACTTGCTTATGTGGAATCACCTTTTTTGCTTGCTTGGTTTCTTGTTCCTCATCCTCTTCATCACTTGACTCAATTGTCAATAATGTTTTTTGTCTCTTTCCTAGTTATGTGACTAATTGTTTGACTCTCTTTTTCTTTGTAGACACTAATTCCACCAATCTTTTAGACTTTCTCTTTGGTTTACTAGGCTGAACATTAGAGACAACTGCATATGAAATGCGCTGTTTCAAAGATGTCTCAACAACTGATACTGAAAAAGGTTGTATGTTTAGTATATGTTTCTTCATTATTATTTTTATAGCCTCAGATTCACTTTCTATCATTACAACCTCTGATAGTGCCTTCTTCATTATTGATTCAACTTTCTTGTGAGATGCCTTCTCTAAGGTTGCTTGATGAGCTTGATGAGTGATTTCATCAAATGTTCCAAATCTATACTCTACTTTGTCTGTATATGAATTCAACAAAAAATCAATGTAACCAACTACTACATCATCATTCAACTGATAGCTCAATGGATCAAGAAACATCTCTTGAGGTTCCACTGCTTGAATGTATGTATGGTCTTTCTCAACTAAAATACAAATATCTTCCTTGAATCTATCCATAATTGCAGGTGCAATTCTAAATCTTTGTTTCAACTCATTCTAAAATGTCCTCATTATTAGATTGTCATTGTCTAATATTTTGTCTACAAGGTGCCTTTTGTATACCTTTGAAATCTTCTCCATAATGCATTTGTCACTACTCATTAGGTCTGTGACTGATAAGTAAGGAAATTTCTTAAGTACATGAAAGAATATGTGATTTATCAATGACTAGAATCTAAAAACACCATTCTTTGTTTTCTTAATCTTTTCAAGGTTTTCTAGGAGTTTCATTCTCAATATTTCACTTAGATTTACTTGTTCTTTCTCTACACATATCTTATATGCTACATATATGAATCCTATTGAAACTTCATCAATCTTAGAACTTGCACAAATTGAATAAGAAATAATTCTACTAAGAAATCTCACATCATCTTGCTTGATGGTTCTGATCACCATAGCCTTATAATTGTACACTACCTTAGTGTAGCTTTCAAATTTCTTCTTTACCAAATTCTCACCTATAGGTACACTAACATGTTTACTTAGACCAACTACCTAATGAACAAGGTCAACAAAAGTGTCAACTACATTATATTGCATCTATAGTTTACCATCATGTATCCTACTCAATATGATTTGAGTCCATTCATCTGTGTCTAACTAATGACAGAAATGATACTTAAACAAGTCTAATTCCCTTAGATGTTTAAATCTAGGCTTCATTGTCACGTCATGGTTAAAAAAAGGTTTCATAGCTTTGTTCATGAATTCACTACAAATTGACTCAAACTTGTAATTAAAATAACTTTCTAAATCTTCAAGATAAACTATGTTTTTTAGAGTGATAAACAATGCTAAGTTAGGGTTTCCTTCATTAGAATTTATAGAAAAATCTTAAAATTAGGTCTATCTTCATTCTCAACACCATGATCTTATCAATTATGATCTTTTACCAGACAAATTTGTAGAAAAATGATAAAATACATCTTTCTAAAAATAGGGTTTTCTTCAAAATCAATTTGCCAAGTTTCTTCTGAATGCTCTTCACTTTAGATGTGTTCGTAATGAGGTGAAAAATCAATTCTGCACTCAATTTATTCACCAACTTGAACTTGCATTAATTGCATACTTCACAAATATGAAAAAGTTGTTACTTGCATTTTGTAATCAATCAACTATCCAGGATCATCTATCTAATCTTGAAATGTCACTTGAGGTTTACTATAGCCTCCTTTCATCATGATAAACATCCTCAAGACTTCACATCATGAAATTCTCTAGAGAAAGATACTTTTCCTCTTCTAATGTAGAATTAACCTTTATTGTAATATCATAACTCTAAATTCCTTCATAACTTGTTTAGATGAGCTCCAAATTATAAGTGATCTTAGGTACCATATAAACATAACTAGATACACCTTTTTTCAACTTCACTACCTCTAATTTTGCTTTTGATTGGAGTTCTTAAATTTTGATATTTTCAACGAGCTTAATTCAACTTAATTGAGTAAAAATCAACAACTACCTTCAATCTTCTTATCTCATCATCATCTAACTTTTCTTTTGAGATGTCTATTCCTTTCATGAATGCTTCATTAAGTTCTTCTTCAAGTTCACTCACAATGTTTCTTTATTCTTAACTATTTCTGCTAGTTCCAAAGTTCCTTTCCTCATTTCTTCTATCATTCCTTTTGTTCCCAAAGTTTCTTCCATTTTTTCTTCTATCTACGAAGTTTTTGTCCATCCTACAATACTTTTCTATGTATCTAATGTTGTTACATAGATGACATATAGGTGCTCTACTTCTAGGGTTCTACGGATCATCAAGTGCATGAAAATTTTGAGCAATGTATCCTAAGTTCTTACACATATAACACATGATTTGTCTTCTATCTTCATAAGATCTTTCTTCTCTTGATGTCCTTTCCTTAGATTTTCTTCTATCTATAGGGTTATTATTTCTTGAAATTTTACTATTTCTTCTATCATTATCATACTTAGGTTTCCTACAATCAATTGCATTATGACTCATACCATCACAATTATGAAAATAAAAGTCCTCAACATGATTAAATGATACAATCTCTTTTCATATGACCTATTTAATTACATAAAAAGAACTTACCTCTAAATTAATACTTGGTTTCCTTAGGAGTTTCCACTTTCTTTGGTTCATCCAAGATTTCAACTTTCTTGTTTTTCTCAACTTCTTTAGGTTTATCAGAAGATTGACTAGATTCAATATTATCATCAACTTTGTCTTTTTCTTTTGGATTTGATCTAAATTAGAGTTTCTTTGTAGACATAATTAGATAACCAAGATTAGTCTTATCATAAGTAAGTCTTTGTATTGACATTGAATCATCAAGCTTATCTCTGCTAGAATAAAGTTTCTCAAGCTATTGTTTGCATTGTGTCAATTCACCTTTCACAATATTATTTTACTTATGGAATTCTTCATGATCTTATTTCAATATTTCAAACTTGAATGTTTTCATTTTTAGACTTGCTCTTAGATCTATATTTCCAGTCTTCAAATCAGATTCAACTTTGCTAGGATCATTTCTCAAAGTCAACGTCAGATTTGTAATCTTCAACTCATGCTTCAAGATCTTGTAGTTTGTCTTCAACTTTGAATATTCATCATCACTAGTTCTAGATTCAGTAGATTTAGGCTTGGATTTGAAATTTTCAATCTTTTCCTTCAATCAACCAATTGATGTATACTTTGAAGTCTTTATATCTGTCCTTTACCTTATCTCTTTCTTCACTAATGAGATCAATTTGTTCAAGAGCTTCTTCAAAGTTCTTCATCAAATGTTGCATATCCATAGCGACCCTCTTAGGAGTCAATGAGAAAATTTAGTATAAGCAATCCCTATTAGGAGACTTTGAATCCCTTTTAGGAGATTCCAACCCTATTAGGAGTTGTGCCAACCTTGTTAGGAGCTCTAGTATAATGTATGGAAGAAGATCCCACTACCCAAACATGTAATTTCAACTACAAGAAGAGATCACTACTCAAACATGTAATTTACTATTATCTTTCTTCCTTGACTAATCTGAAATCTTCAACTTGATCTTAGATCACTAGATATATCATATAAAAGTTCGCATATATCTCTTTCATAAAAGTTATCTCATCACAATTCACAATTCAAAATTACACAATCTTACAAGATATCACTTGCAAGCACACTTCTTATTACAAAAAGTCCTTTCCATAAATAATATGCCTTTACACAAATTACTATTGGGTTGGCTACGACCACAATTCACTTTTCCAAGTTAGAATAAACATCTAGGATGTCGGCCTTAATTAGAAAAGTAATTGGTTTGTAAACAAAACAATTCTTTCCTTCAATTTTATTGTCCTACTTCAACAAAACATAATTATCTCTATTCCATATAGTTTGTACAAGATTTCAAGGTTATACACATCATCATCAACCTGTATACTATCTCCATGTAACATCACTAGTCATAATATGACATCGACAACATGTTATAAACAAAACAATACACTGCTATAAACCAAATTCTATACTTAGACAATTTAATGATTACCATACACTAAGTATCTTTACCTCCAAGGTTTCCTATGAACATGTACATCATGTCTTGCCATAAATGGAAACAATTACATATCACTATTAGCTAATTGTCAACAAGTTATTGCTCAATTAGCTTCCATGTTTTCACATGATTGACATAATATAAAATAATTTCCACATAGTTGGCTTAACATGACAATAATTATTTTGAAACCAAAACAATTCCTAAAGCCATAAAGCTCTATTTTTTGCTATGCTCTATCCTGCACTAGTAAATACAAAGACAATTAAACTTACTGTAACTTGTGTTGTACTAACTATAAACACATGCACACTAGTACACATCATCATGAGAATGTCACCAACCTTTCCTCAACTGTGCATAAGCTAACTTTCTATGCATCATCTACACTATTAAGATCTATTTACTATACTGTTGTAAACTATCTAATACTCAAACAATTTTCTATATTTGAATGCATAAATGAAATGCTGAGTATATGTTACCATAAATGGAAAACATCAAGACATCTAACTGACCATATTTAAAACACAAAGGAACTCAAGTAATAGATAGTTCAAACTAAGTTGTAGACATAGGTAGTGCAACTTGAGTAAGAACTAGATCAGCCAAAAGTGTATGATAAAAATGCATAAGATCTTGGAGAACCAAGTGAACCAAATTCAAAATCAAGAAAGAAAGATCCATACTTACAAAATATGTTAGAAGACATCATGCACATGAAAAAATGATTGGAAGAGAGACAAAAGGCATATTGACAAGGAAAAATTTGAAAGGTACATGTTTGGTTATTGAATTTTAACTTAAATCTATAAAATATGCTTGAGAAAATAAAAGTTGGATAGAGGCAATGAATGATGAAATCAAGAAAATAGAAAATAATGAAACCTAGTAACTTGTACTTATACCTAAGGATAAGAATGTGATTGGTACAAAAATGGTTACTCATAAATAAGTCGAATGAGAAAGGAGAAGTCACAAGGAACATGGTAAGGCTTGTGTGAAAAGGTTATGCTCAAGAAGAAGGTATTGATTATGGGGAAACATTTTCCCTTATTGCAAGACTTGAAGGAGTCAATATAATTCTATCATATGGTACACAAAAGGTATTCAAAGTATATTAGATGGATGTAATATGATATTTCTTAAATGGAATCATAGAAGAAGAAGTCTATATTGTATATCCTAAAGGTTTCATTGATCCAAGGAAAATAGACATGGTATGTAAACTTCACAAAGCTTTATATGGATTGAAGCAAGCTCCTAGAGCATGGTATGAAAGACTACATGGATATTGTTAGAGTGGGGTTACCATTGTACCAAAAGACCAATTTTTCAATGCTTGATACAACCACTCAACTTATAGTACACTGGAGGTGGTTAAGCCCTTGTCACATATCTCAAGGGGAGCACTAAATAAATTCCAAAAATCTCCCCCTAAACATTATTTGAGGGTTTAAGAATTCAAACCTGTGACCAAGCTTTGATACCACTTCTTAGAGTAGGGTTGTTGTTGCACCAAAAGACCGATGTGTCAATGACTGATACAACCACTCAACTTATAATACACAAGATGTGTTAAGCCCTTGTCACAAATCCTAAGGGGAGCACTGAAAAAATTTCCAATAGATATATGGTAAGAATTGGTTTTGAAAAGACAAATGATAATAGTAATTTGTATATAGAGGAAGGACAAAAAGAAAAGATATTGCTTGCAAAAATATTTGTATATGATATGATATTTGGAGGACATGAAATGTTATGTAAGTCATTTGCTGAAAATTTGAGAAAAGAATTTGAAATTTCTATGTTTGGAGAAATTAAATTCTTTGTGGGTCTACAAGTTCATCAAATGAAGGATGGCATATTCATCACTTAATTAAAGTACACCAGGGAAACATTGAAAAGATTTGGAATGGAAGATTCTAAACCAATTGGAACACCTATGTCTACTAGACATAAACCCTCAAAGAATGATGATTCAAAGGAGGTAAACCATACTACCTATAGATCAATGATTTTGAAATTTCAGTATGTTACTAGACCTAATATTACACTGGTAGTTGGCATAGTTGCAAGGTTTTCAACTAATCATAAAGAAAATCACATGATGATAGTTAAAAGGATTCTAAGGTATATAAAAGGAATTGAAGAATATGATTTATGGTATAAGAAAGCAGGAAATCTTGACTTAAGAGCCTTTATTGATGTATATTGGGAAGGAAGTATTGATGACAAAAAGGAAGTATTGATGATAGAAAAAGTACCATTAGAGTAGTATTCTTTCTTAGAAAGAGATCAGTGTCTTGGATAAGCAAGAAATATAATTATATCTCTCAATCAACAATAGAGGCAGAGTATGTTGCTATAGTAATCAATTTTACTAACATAATATGGATCAAGACACTACTATCAGATATGAAGGAGGAAATTAAGAAACTAGTGGTTATATAGTGTGATAACACAAGTAGATTCAATATATCCAAAATTTCTATGATGCACACAAAAAAAAAACTTATTGTAATCAAGTATCATTCCTTAAGGGAATTGGTTCAAGATAAAGAGATGAGATTGGAATATGTGAACACCAAGGAGTAGATAGAAGATATATTTACTAAGGATTTACTTAAGGATGCATTTATGTATATAAGAGGTAAACTAGGGGTTATTCCCCTATCTGATGCTCACTAAAGTAGAAGATAGCAAGACATCAACCAAGTTCCATTGAACATCTATCAAGTTGATGTAGGTTGTCACACTTTAGCTATAAAATGTAGAGCATATTGCATATGAATTAGTAAAAAAGGTACATAACAACTTCAAAATTTTGTATCCTTTGGCATTTGATGTCAAAAAGGGAGAGTTTAGTGTCAACAAGGGAAAAATGATGTCAAAATGAAAGAGGGAGAGTTTTGTATCTTAGAAGTAATATATTTAGATAATGGAATTTACAACAAAGAGGAAGAGAATGATAGAAGACCACAACAAATTGATGATAGATGCAAGAGGGAGAATTAAATTTGAAAGAAACTAAGACAAATATAGGAAGAATCTTATAAAGAGTTGATATGGATGAGAATCAAAATGAAACTAAGGATACTATCTAATTGCTCATACTTTTATTAGTTTATGTTGACATGTTGTGTTGCGATCAATGCAAAAGAAGGAGTTTGTTGGAAAAAATTCTTCAATTGTATGGTGTCATTGATGTTACACAAATGTCTATATTAATTGAGAAATGAAGAGTTTGTAGTATTAACCTTGCATATGGGTATGTGCAGGATCATGGTCAACCAAATTATGCTTTTAAGTGGTAATTAAAAATTAGAAAATATGGGTTTTGTAAACTTGACATACAATTTGCAACTTGTTATAAAAATTATATCAAAAATTTGAGAGAAAATAATCTCTATTAAATTGAATTTATTTTTTAGACTACTAGGCCTTATCTAAAAAAAATAAGAATTAATTGTTCAAAATTTTAAATTTTAATACAATAGTACATAAATTTTAGGACAAAAATAATAAGTAGATGTGTGTTTGACCACTTTAATTAAAATCAAATGATAATACTTTTGAATAATATTATATATATAAGAAGTAGACTCATGTCTGGATGTTAAACATATTTTTGGGTATTTCTATTCTAAATAATTAATTAATTATGAATTTTCTACTATAGTACTTTTGGAATAAAAATTCTCATGCGTCTGACCACCTTAACTAATTCAAAACTCTACAAAACTTAATTTTCCTTCTTTTGCCTTATAGTAGAAGAATCATAGAATGTGATGCATCTTTTGGATTTCAAAAATGTTGTATCATTTGAAAGTTATAGTTGTTTTTCAATCAATGTGTCAATCAACACTTTATACTTAACTCCATTAAAAAAAAGTAATAATAACGTACTGACCTTGTAATTTTACATGGGGGGTTTGAATTAGAAGTAACTAATTATAACCTTTTCTAAACCCTTTAGCTGAAATCATTCACATCCATCTCATTCATCTAATAAACATGAAAGTAAAGACATGCATGAAAATGGATAACACAAGAATTTGGTATCCCAAAAACCCTCCAAAATGAGAAAGTAAAACTGGGGTGGGATGACACCCATAAAGTATTACTGCAACAATATGTAATTGTTTAAAGTTACAAAGTTTGACCACTTTCAATAGTCTGCCCTATGAAAGGCATATCTTGTTAAATACTTTACACCTTGTTAAAAGTGACCTAGTTAAAAGATTTACAAACACTCTCTTTGAATGTTACCCTGTTAAAGGATTTAGCACCTTATTGAAAGGCTTACAACATGGCTATTAAACCAACCTATCATCATAGGATTTTCATTCCTAATACAATGGCTAGAGAGTATTAGAAAGTCTTGACCTAATGACTTGCAATCTTCAATTGTTGATTCAAGATCCTTGTTCTACTTTATCTGCTCTGATCCTTGCTTGATCTGATATATCTCTGCTCAAAATATTGATTGCTCTATTCTACAATGGTGCTCTTCCTTCTAAGTCTTAAAACACCCCTCTGAACTTTGTTATAATTCACCCATACACTTCACACATGTGCATGAATAATGAGGTTCCATCCTCCTTATAAAGGCTTCAAAGACTTAGAGGTAGGTATGAATCTATGATCCATATTCATTTTTCATTTCCCATTCAATTCTTTCACTTTTCCTATTGGTTGCATGCTGATGACATAGGAAATAAAAAAGATTTGATCTTATCCTCAAGATCCTTTGAGATTCATCTTAAGTTGGCTTAAAAAATGATCTACATATGAGTTTGTGAAGGAAAAAACTCATATGCTGATTCTGTGTTACTCGACACTTCCTAGTTGCTGATGCTCGACACATATAGGAATTCTATCTCACTCGACTCATATAGCAACTCTATTTCACTCAACATCTGATGGGGACACAATGGGAAAAGGGAAATTGTATTAACTATAAAAATAAGCTAGTACATTTAGTACAGAGATAATAGACTTCAAAACATGCCCTAAGGGTTTACAATAGCACAAAATTGGAGATAATTTCTCCTTTTGGTACCTCCTCTCAAACTCCACTCCGAACTGCCTTTTACAATGCTAGTAATGTCCTTAAATAGACCCCAGAGGGTTAAGGACTAGGAGTACATTCTAGAAAGTGCTAGTAGGAATCCACCACAAAGTAGAAGGCTCCAGAATCTATGTTAGAAGTTGGTAAAAATCTAGAAGAATCCAAAAATGGTAACCAAACTTTTGGGAGGCATAACTTTTGAACCGTAGCTCCAATTGACAAACCGTTTACATTTTTGAAAAGCTCTCAAAGTGCTCTATAGCCCTATGGACCAGTTTCATTCATACCCCATTTTTTTGGCCCTTTTAAAGGTCATTTAATGCCCCTAACCTGACTTTGAAGCATTCTTAGGAAGTCTCTAAAAATTGAAAAACTCCAATAACTTTCAAACCATGGGGCCTTTTGACCTGATTCTTTTTCTGGAATGCTCTAAATTACAATTAAATTCATCGAGCCAATTTACACCTTCTAGTTCCAAAATGATGGCTCAATTACATACTCCTATTTTTTTTGCATTTACACGTATCCCAAGGTGTTCAAATACTCTATCCTAGAACACTAATAGTGGAACTATGAGAGTTCGAACCTTTATTTGACCCAAATGGGTATCCAGAAATGAAAACACATGAAACAAAAACTAAGTCTAAGTACATTTTTTTTTGGGTGACACAGGATTGCCCTTATACCTCTCGATGCTCCTGCATCAGCATCTATACTTTTCTCGACACTTATAGTGACTCAACATTACTTACCACTCAGCACTTGAATCTTTCTCAGCACCTAAAGTTCACTTGACATCTATTGAATCTCTAGCTCGACACGTACTATAGCTTGGCATATGTGTTATACTCAGCATCATCTTTGAGAATTGGTCAAGTCTATTGACACTCAATTATCAAAACCAATCTTAGACCAACAATCTCCCCCTTTGACATGAGTGGAAAAAATACTTAACTAAACATTATGGATCTTATCTCTATGAGTATAATACACATTCTATTCAGCATATGTACAAAACTTCAAAAACTTGTTCAAAATTTTGTAGATGATTATATACCTCAAAATTTTGTAACTCCCCCTTAGCTAATGTGCCATTTCTATATCCAAAATCTCTTGTGCTTAATTTGTCTCATGTTGATACTCTTTGCCTTGTCTACTTTGTGTTTAGTCTATATCTGGTCTATTTGTAGTCCCCCTTTGTTTCTACTCCCCCTTTCATACATCTCCTTGTAGTTTATCCTTCTGGCTATATCTCCTTATTTCTCATCAAAATTCAAAATTTTATATCTCATATCTCCCCTTTTGTTTACATAATGTATTATCTCCCCCATTCTTATTATATCTCCCCCTTTTTGATGCTTATGCCAAAGGGTCCTAAGAATGAATGGAATATTTAGCCAAAAATGTTTTCTTTACCTCCATTATCATCTTGAGAGAATCATCCCAATTTGCCAATGCCATTTCCAGTGCTTTGAGTAGAATGGTTTCTCTACTGCAAGATGTACAAGGCCTTCTAAGGTAGAAATATTAGGATCTTTGTTTAAATTTTTTTTTGCATAGGCCACTTCCTTATGTAGTACTTCCAGATGTGGGGTAATAGTAGATTGAATCTATATTAATTTTGCCTTGACATTGGCCTCTTCTGCTATCAATATAGCTAATTCCTTTTGAGTGTGAAACATAGGGTATAATTTAGTGGCTAATATTCGTAAATTGGCTAATTTTAGAATTTTTTGGCTAGTAATTTGGCTAATAATTTAAGATTTGATACAACTTAAATTGCCATAGTTTTATAAAATTCAGTTCTAGAATATTTAAAATCGCTCAATAATTTATTTTATTGAAAAATTTAAACTCAAATATTTGCCACAATATTCGTTACATGAATAGATTTGAGTTACTTAAATATAATATATTATTGGAGAAATTAAATTGAACTGACCAATAATTATCATAATTATTAGTTAATTTAGGGATATAGCACCAATATTTATTATTCACTATTGGTGCTATATTTAGGAATATTGGTGCTATATCCCTAAATTAACTAATAATTATGATAAGGTAAAAAAAATGTTCAATTTTGATTTGTAATATTCCATGGTGATTAATGAACTTTCTATTATTATTGAGATTTGTCAATATTTTATACAAAGAAAATTATGATTGAAAATTAATCATATTTAGAATAAAAAATTGAGAGTTTCGCCAATATAAATAATATTGTTTTTTCAAAATAATGAAAGATTCACCAATATTTTATATCTTTTTTTGGAGGCGGCTTTCTTAAAGTTTACCTTGGTGAAACATTGTTGCAAGATGCTTCTCACTTTGAGCTAGATCTTTATGTAGCTGTGTGCTAAATATCATAAGATTTCTCTTCAAGCTCAGTATTCTTTAGCTAGTTTCTTGTGTGAAAAATGATGAGTCACACAATTTGGATTACAATGAGAATATGTTCTCAAGTACTATTTTCACCTTTTCTATTTTCTTAGCCAATTCAACTTACGATAGTGCTATCTCAATAGATATCCTCTTAAATTACCTTCATCTTTTTAGACCATTCTAATAATTTGATGTTAGTATCAAGGTCTTTGTTTTGTACCTGGTCCACTATGTTGGATAGTTTCTCCATGATAGGCTTTGTTTCATCAAGTAAAAGCAAGCTAAATGCATCAAATAATATGTCTTTGATCTCTATTAATGCTTGTCTCTGTCTATACTCATTTCTAAGTATCTCTTGCTTCTTCTTCCTCTCAAGTGCCTCTTGCACTTCATTTATCTATGTCAGGTTCATTATTTTGTAGTCATAACTAGGTATGACTATTTCCTCATCAAGTGTAGGATCTCCATAGTGAACTACCCTTGCTACCTTGGTGGAGCTTGAGCCTACAGTTGAGATTTGTAGTGGTACTGCATCAGTGCTCGACTACTTGGTAGGAGTCCCCGAGGTAGGAAAATTTACCAATGTTTGTATTGCCTCTTTCTCTCTTTCCTTATCTTCTCCACTTATACCTTTATCAATGAAAATTATTTGAGGAGGTGCACCTTGGATTTGTGTTGTAGGAACATCTTGTACTATCTACTTCTTTGTTGGCTCCTTAGCAATTGTTGTTGCTATTACTGTGGGATCAAGCTTAGCAGTTGTGTCTTGTGTTGCTTGCTCTTATAGTTGATCATCTATAGCTATGGGAGGTTGTAAAGGTGGTTCTTGTGTGTTCACCTTCTCCTTGGTAATTTCTACTACAACTTTTTGCAACTCTTCCACACTCACCAAAATAGGATTTGTGCACAACTGTTATTGTAATGTTGTTTGATGAAGGATTATTTTGAGATCCTCTGCAGTTAGTGGATTGATGTTGTAACCTGATGTGTTAGGAAAATCCTTGACAATTATAGTTTCTATAGGTGTTGTATGTGGAGGACTTAATGGTGGTAATTGAGTTTGATGTACACTTTGTTCTTGCTGTTGCTCCTTAGTTGTTGCCTTTTCACCTTGTTGAGTCTTCTCCACCATTAACTCTTCTTTCTCTTTCTCTCCTTTGTCCTCTTTTTCATTTTCCTCTTCTTCTTCATCATTTCTCCCCTCAAAGGTATCTTCCTACCCTTCCTCAATAGTAATCAATCCATAAATTAATTTCCAAATTTGTCTAGCCTTTTGCACAACATCTTCAATTTGATTTTGTAAAATTCTAAAGGCTTTGTATTTAGGTGCAAATTTTCTCCCATGTTTCTTGTTAGTCTTTCTTATTTGACCTTTAGTTAGGTCAAGCATTACATGAGCCAATGTTGACTCCCTTATTTCCTTTTCTATCTTCAGGCAGTAATGCCATTTATTTTCAACTAATGAGCTTAACTCCTTAGACATAGAATTATCTAGTTCAAGTGGAGTAGTCTTGAACTTAGCCATCATAGTGTAGATGGATTCTTCCACTATGTTCTATTCTTCTCTTGACAATTTATTAAAATCAATGGTCTTTCAACCAGTTAGATCTGCATTATCTATAATGTTATTAAAAATATTTTCCAATTTAGACTTAGTAGAATGTCTTACCAATTTGAATTGATCATTGTTAGATTCTATCTTTTCTTCATCTAACTCTAGAGGTGCAACATATTTTCTTCTTTTCTTTTGTTTTGTAGGCCCTCCTTGCTCTATGGTTTTTTGCTTCCCTTATTCCTTAGCCACTTGTGTTTTTTCCCGTGTGTCTACCCTTGTAGTTGGCTTGGATGGGATCAGCTTTGTTACTTTCTTCTTCCCCTTAGGTTGTACAACTGGCTATTTCTGTGTCTTTCTCTTCTTAGGTTCAGCCTTGGCTGCTTCCTGCTTGACACCTTCCTTTTCTTCTACATCCTCATCCATGCCTTGGGTCAAAGAAAGTGTTTCATGTCCTTATTCTTCTTCTTCATTCTCAGCTTCTTCATCATCTTCTTCTCCTTCTATAGTTCCCTCACAAAATTTGGCCTTTAACTTCTTAACAAGTTTTTCCTTCTTCTTTAGTGTGGAGGCAGTCTTCAACTTCATGTCCACATTTGATCTCACCACATCAAAATTTCCAAAATGTGGTGCACTTTTGTCTATTTCCTTAGCTACTAATGCAATTATAGCTACAAATGCCTCATCTATATTTATTTCATATCCAAGAGCTCTTAATCATCTAACTCTATGTGTGGCTACTTTAATATAAGTGTAATTAATATCTACAAGAAATCATACATCATTTACATGTTGTTCAACCAATGAAACTAGTATTCTTAGCCTCTACTTCATGGTCTTCTTGAAGTCTTCAAAGTAACTTATCATAAGAGTTTCAAAATTAGCTCCCATTTGCTCTATATACTCATTGACTTGAGCTACTATGGACCTATTGGTCTTCTAGCTTACTTTTCCAAAGGATGAAAATTCATTCTGCACATAGAAAAATATGCAAATCAAAATTATAGTAAACTTGCACTATTCTCCCTTGGTTCTCCTTATTGCTACTAAAGTCTCATTGATTTGTTGCAATTGCAATTTTGCAAGATCATAAGTATGATCCTTCTTCACTAGTTTGTAACCCACATTCACAGCAATACATGGTACACTATTAAGTTTGCTAGATTGGTGAAATTTGTGTGCAATGTCTCTAACAGCAAAGTCAACAAGAGGGTTTAGCATAGTGTCTATTGTCATTCCTCTCTTGTTCCACTTGGCACCTGTGTTCTTTTCAATAGCTTCCTTATAATCACTCCTAAAGTTCTTTTTCCAATCTAGGGTTGGGTACCCTATTACTCTATGTACAATCCTTTTAGTTATTTTCACTAGACTATCCTCTAGCCACAAGCTTTCATCATGAATCCTACTCTACACTATCTTGATCCATTCAATTTTGAAAAATGTAGGGAACTCTTGGGCATGCATCAAACCCTTCTTCTCAACAATTTGATATTCCTCTTTCAATACTCCATTTTCGTACAATCTCTCATAGGCTTCCCTCATTTCCATATCTCCTATGGCTCAGATTTTGCAATTATAACATCTTCTAACATCTTAAACCATAACTACCTTAGGGGGTATAATAGATAGGGCTTCTATTGGGTCATTTTTGTATTCCACTTCTAGGATTGGTCATAAATATGGTTGTTTCACTTTGTTTGACACTAATTGTACCTCAAATGGTTCTTTCTCCTATGGTTTCCTAGAACTAGAGGCCATTTGTGCTAGCTAGGATTTTAACATAAAGAAATTTAAAACTGCTATATGCAAGAGAATTTGACCTGCTAGAAGCAAGAGTTAACAAAAAAAAATTAGTTGGACATAGATATTAAGATATTCAAGACAAAATGAAACACAACTAATATTATGCTTGAGTTTTGCAACTCCAAGAAACTAATAAATCAAGTCCTCATGCAACCTCAAATAGCTCAACAAAGACACCCATGAGAGGCCATGCTGGTGTGTTTTAGATTGGAGGGATGTGAGTGTGCTCTCTCCAAACACAACTATAAATCCCAAGATGATGAAATATGCAATAATGAATATGCAACTAAGCTAAGTGATGAAGAATACTTCAGGAGATGGCTATGGAAGCAACCATTCTTGAGAGCACTCAATGGATAATGGAAATGGATGTAGAAAAAAAATCTAAAAATGTAATACTATCATGAATATACAAAGAAATGAAAGAAATAAAAAACTACCAAAGGGTTAGTAACTATGCATAAAATCTCTATAAAGTTCTAACTCTAAATTGGCATGATAACAATGCATATGGAGGAGATGGATAATGCTTGAGACAAGGGCTCTATTTATAGGCTTGAGAGAGGCCTTGGGGAGGTGGCATCTATGTGGCATCCACATAGGTGCCCCAAGGGAGACACATGGGAAAAAGGACAAGCCATGCAAAAGTCAAAAAGAGCCTTTAATGTTTGAGAGGCTCAAGGTGTGCTCACACATGTGTGAACAACCTTGGGGGAAGGAGTAGGGGACAAAGGTGTAAGAGGTGTAAGAGATGGAAGCTTTTTTGGATCAAGAGCTTCTCACACATGTGTGAGAAAACTCTTAGGAGCTAAAAGGTGTTTATAAAGGGATTTAGGATAATAAAGTGGGTTTAAGTAGTGGGTAGGCTTAGAAGGATGAGAGTGATGGTTGTAGACTAGGTTTTAGGATAGGATTAGGATTAAATTACATAGGATTTAATTTAATCATGGGTTTAGAGGAATTAATAGGATGTGAGGATTAAATAAACAAAGTTTATTTTAAAAAGGGGATGATGGAGAATCATGTGTTAAATTAATTTAACACATTAAGGCTAGGAGTATTTAAATTAAATTTAAATACTTAGAAGAATGAACTCATTTAATTAAAATAATTTAATTAAATTAGTTGAAGAATGGGAGAAATATAATTAATTAATTAATAATTAATTACAATATCACAGGCAATATTAAAATTAATTAATATAGTGTTTAGGACAATTTTAAGTGTCTACATTTTGCCCCTCTTTGATGTGATGTCGAGATGGCATCATATCAAAGAAAAGAAAATATAGGTTGCTCCAGAGAAGGATAGGAGTCCTAGGAGTGGTGTCATAGTGATGACAAGGGAGGAGGGTGCCCCCTCAAAGAAATGGGGTGAAAAAGGAATATAGTTTGCCCCATTTTCTCGAAAAGAGACATAGGAAGGAAAATTGAAAGGAAAAAAGGCTTAAAAGATGACCTTGCATGACTTGTTGGTAAGATTAGAATGAAGTGGGGTGAATTGGCTAATGATTAATCTAAATGCAACTTAACTACATGAATGGATGAGATTTGGTTGTGTTCATATGGGATAGCACACCTTAGTTTGATTTTGGAAAAGGAGTTAGGCACCAAATGCTATAGTAGCATAGATGACAAGATTCCTTTGCATGGACTAGACCCTCAACACAATAGATGTAGGTTTCAAAGTTATGATGGAACAAATGACATATACACACTGGAGAGGTCTGGGCACACCTAAAATCTTGTAAGGGTTCTTGGTGGAAAGTGTGCTAACCCATTGCCCCTAGTGAGCAATGCATAATCATAACATGAAAACCAATTGAGATGTACTAAAGAATCATGAAAATAGATCATATTGCAAAATGACACATGTAATTAGGTTAAGCCATTCAAATGATACCAAAATAGTTAAGATCGAGGCACAGATGGAGAGGCCATTGCTGACACACAAAGATAAAATCATCAAAAATACTTTATGACCAAGTAGTCATTCAATCCATAGTTCTTGCCATGAACTTGATTCTGATAGTGAAATTGTTAAGCCTGTGTAGGAAGGATTCATTCTGTAAGGAAAAAATTGATTTTTTGATTGAATAGTATTAAAATTTTGTGATCGTTCATTGGAAATAGTGTGAAAGGAACAATGTTCTTAAATCATTTAGTCTAAGTGTGAATTTGTGTAAGTTTGTTTGCAATCACTATTTTGATAAGCTCAGTTTGATGGGTTGAAGCTCAGTGTCATGAGATAAATAGAAGAATTTGGATAAGATATGATAAGATAAGTGATGAATTGAATTGGAATGGAAGAGGAATGTGAGAGAGCAAGTGATAAATGTTCGATAGAGGAAATAATATTGAATGGAAGCCTATAAATTTGATCAAGGTATATGAAAATAGATAGAAAAATGAAGGAATTGATTATGGAAATGATTTGAATGAAATAATTAGAAGAAGGGAATATGATTAGATTAGAGGAGAAATGAATTGATTGAATGAATTGGAAGAAGTAAAAATTGATGGAAGGTGGACTAGAGTAGAACCAATGAAAAGGGATAACCAAGGAATGGTAAATGGATGGGAAGGGTGGAGATATTTGAATGGAGGAATAATATGGAGGACCAAAGGATATGGTATCAGATAATGGGGATCCAAGGACCCTGTTTCAAAGGAGTTCAAATGCCCCATATAGAGGATAGTAAAATGGAAGAAAATATGGTGGGTAAGGATGCATGAAAATGGAAAGATGGTGCAAAGGCTAGCATGTGGAGGATGGGAAGGCATGTCTTCTTCCAAAGCATGTATAATCATTTTGGTAGTGTGCCTCTAATAGTGATCACAAGTGTGGGTATGAAAGTGGAATGAACAAGGGATATAGGAGGGAGGGTGTGAAAAAGGGATAATTATATGAAGGATATGGAGGAAATGTGGGATATGAAATGGATGGGATAGATGGGCTAACCAAGATCAAGGACATATGAAAGGGGGATGGAAATATGTAGCAGTATGGATGGAAAATGGATGAGATGAACATGAAAAGGACTATGGGAGGCAAGATATGGATAGCATGTCAAGATCAAATATATGAAAGTGGATGGAAAGATGTAGGATAATGAATGTGCACGGAAAGTAAGCAAAAATGGATGGAATGAATAAGATAGTCAAGATCAAAGATGGAAATGGATAATGAACGCTGGATGGAAGCATGGAAGATATGTATGTAAGTGTAGTATGGCTGGAGCTTGCCCCCAGTGTAGAGTGCAAGTGGAAGAGGAAAAATGAATGGAGGGATAAGTGGAAGAGGGAGGCAATGAATACATGATAGGGAAATGAAGGGAGGACTCGAGCATCTATATATGTGGATGGTATCCCTTGATATATTTTTCCTTTCTTTAGTATTTTCAAGAAAGTTTTACTATTTTCTCATAGATGTTGGTAGGGTAGTGAAAATAAGGATGAAGCAAATTGGGGAATGGAGGACAATGACTTATGAATAGGTTTGGATTAAGGGGGTGGAGTGGGTGGGAGGAAGACATGGTTGATGGACACTAGGTTGGAAGACTTGTGAAGGAAGCAGAAAGATCATCATTGGCACACATCTTGAAGGGTGATGGAAAGGAGGAAATTTTGGAGGATATGGAATTGTGGATTTTGGGATATAGGCACCCAAAATGGATGAAGGAGATGATGGATTTGGGATGGTGGATTTGGGTATATAAGGACCCAAAATGGAGATGGAAGATGGAAGCTTGGATGGATTAGTAGAATTAGATGCCATT
Organism: Cupressus sempervirens; assembly: GCA_028749045.1. NCBI lineage: Eukaryota > Viridiplantae > Streptophyta > Pinopsida > Cupressales > Cupressaceae > Cupressus > Cupressus sempervirens. Next base: position 959,782,715 of record CM053792.1, on the reverse strand, counting down.
TGGAATCTTTCTTTGAGATTCATTGTGACATTAAGTAGCTTTGGTATCCACAAAATATTTGCAATTTTGATTTTAAGCCCTTGTGGTCTTTTGATTTTTATTTGGATCATATTTGTCTTTTCTCGAACATGTTGTTTAGAGGGCACATGTTGATCCTTGTTCTTTTGTGGATTTTTGGCTTTATTTTATTTTTCTTTGGCATCAAAATTTCTTTCATTGGCCATGGTATGGGTGCATGAAGAAGAGCATATGGATGGTGAACATTGGGAGGAATTCAAGGATGTGTGCCTTTGTTGATCTTTACTAGGAACATGAGGGGATGAGGAGGGAAACATGGCTATGGTGGATGGATGTATGTAAGGACCTAAAATGGATGGAAGGGATGAAGGGTTTGACGATGGAACATAAGGACCTAGAATGGATGGAAGATAAGGACCTATAATGGACGTGGAAGATGAATGATGAGAAGCTTTAGGCTTGGAAGGAGTAGCTTTGGATTTTGAAGGAGTCGAAGGTGTACCAAAATCTTGAGACATTATTTGTTCAATGGGATACTTATTATTTTCAATGCAAGATACAAGTCCATGTAGATGGGGTACATGAGGGGATTGGATAGGTGGGATAGGATCATGTGGAGGATTAGGATCATGAAGGGGATTATGAGGGATAATAGGATCGTGAGATGGAGTGGGGTCATGAAAGAAAAATGAAGGGGTGCTTTGATCATGACTTAAAAGAGGATCGTGTAGTGGCACAAGTGGATCATGAGATGGAATAGGATCATGAGATATAGTGATTTGATCTTGACATGGAGGAGTATGAGTGGATGGAGTGGAATGAATCTCTTCATGAAGTGGAGGATCTATGGAGGCTAACTCTTGAGATGGAATGGAAGTGGTAAGGTGTTTAGTACATGGAATGTCTTGATCTTGAGTAGGAAGGGGATCATGAGATTGACTAGGAGGGATAAATGGATCTTCAAGGATAGGGGAATGATAGGATGGAGAAATGCTCGGATCTAGAGGGGAAGAGGAACCTATAATGTCATGCTTTGGATGAAGATCATGATATGGAATTGGGGGTATGACTTGGGGTGATTGGGTCACTTCATTTTGTATTTTATAGTTAGCCAAGAGTGATGTGAAAAACCCCTTAGGAGGTGGGCATGATGTTTTTGGAGGATTAGGATTGTGTGAAGGTGGAACTATGGATAGGGGATTGCGTGGAGGGTTGGGGTTGGATGGGACATGAGGACTATGGTCTTTGAAACATGGGGGAAGATGACACATGGCATGGAAGGTGGCCTCTTTTTGTTGGCTTTCCAAGAGATAATTCTTTAGTTTCTCTATTTCCATGGCAAGGGAATTTGTGTTGGAGTCCAAGTGTGTGGGCTATGAATAGAAGTGTATGTAGTGTAAGGATAATGAGGTGGATTTCCCTTGTCAAAGGTAGAAGAATAATGAACATGAGATGGATTAGAGTTGGATGTGAAATGTTGAGGATGGATTTGATATGTAGGTTGAACGGGAGGTATAACTCCATATTGTCATGCAAGATCATCAACCCTTGGATGAAGAAAATTTAGATCCATGGATGCTAGATGAAGAGTGATGAAAGATGGATGGGATATGAACTCGGGACTAGGAGAAATTTGGAATTTTGTGTTGATTTACTTTGAAATGGAATGGACTTGATATGGATTGCACTTGATTTGATTTGATTGAATTTGATTTGATTTGATGTGATATGATATTGATATTGATTGGATAAGGGTTTGATTTGATTTGATAAAAACCCTAACCAAGTGAATGTGAGATTTGAATGAAAGTCCAATGGTGATGACAATGCTCCTATGTCCAAAGTAAAAGATGTAATGAAAAGTTGAATTAGAAGAAAACTTGAATGGAATGAGATTAGAAAGAATGATTATGGATGAAGATGTAAATGGATCGAATTAGAAATTGATTAGAAAAGAATAAATTTGACAAGGGATTGGATTAAGAATCACGAGGATGAATCATTAAATGAAGGAATTGGATCTTGATGCGGATTATGAACCATGATTAGGATGAAGATTAAGAAGATGAGGAAATGAATCAGATGGTTAGAGGTGAATAAGATTTTGAGCAATGATTTGAATGATTAAGAAGGTGATTAAGATAAGAGATGCATGAGGGTGATGATTATGATGGAAAGAGGAAGTGATGTGGAATTGATGTGGACCACTTGACTAAGAGGACTTCAACTAATACTTGTTTTTGTTGTTTTTGAAATTTTTGTTTTTTTTTTGAATTTTTGAAGTTTTACAATTTTTTTGGATTTTTATGCTTTATGATGTTTTTGAATTTTTAGGTTTAAGATGAAAAATAAAATAAGGAAACATATACAAGATAAGTTTAGATGGTGTTTTTCCCCTTCGAATGGGGAGGTTTTTGAACATTCAAGCACGTAGAACACACCAACAAACCTATAAGGTTGCAACTAGGATGTACAAGGATCAACTAGAGGGCATCCTCGATATATGCAAGGTACGTGAGGCCCAAATCTACAGATGAAAAAAACACTACCACATAGTCAAGGGGAGACGATAACCAAAATCTCCTCCTTCACTTCCCAAAGGTATAAAGTTCTTTGGGGCTTAGCTAAGAGTGACAATATTTTGCTTCCAAGAGAGGTGTCTTTCGATTCACCTCCCGCTATTTATACTCCACCAGAACACTGGAGTTGAGGTCATCCCAAGGGGTGATGAAATCCCCAAGAAGACCTCCTAAAAAGAGAAAAATAAGACCACTTATTTCTTGTGCACCCAAGATCACCTGAAGGCGCAAGGGGAGAGAATATGTAAGTGGCCTTGGGGTTTAAAAGACACTTTTTCTTTTCCCAATGAAGCTTTAAGATTTCTATCTACTTGAAGACACTCATGATTAAAACATGCAAGTTTCTTTCCAACTTGAAATAGTGCCAACATAAATGAAAATGCAGATTCGTCAACAAGAAAGTTAAGCAAGCGTGCATAAATGAAATTCTAAAAATGAAAGATGCTAAAAATAAAATCAATTTACTTTAGGGCATTCAAGAGTGTATAACTTCATTTTAAGCACCAAATCCAAATGTGATCTAGCCTAGGCATACATGTCAATTGTCCCTTAATGCATCCAAGATAGTGTGAGTTCATTTTATGCACCAAATCTAAATATTTTCTACCCTAAACATGCATTCGAAAAAAGGTGTGAGCATTCACAAAAGATTTCCTTTAGGCATTCAAGAGTGTGTTAATGGTTTACTTATTAACTTGCATCATACATTCAAATGAAAGTGATTAAACATACAAGTTAATTAACCCCTTAGTTTAAAGTGATAAGAATCACTACAAACTTCCTTAGTGATAAAAATCATTATTGTTTTTGTTTTAAGTCTTTAGAGGTTAATTCTCAAGAGCAATAAAATATTAAGAAAAACTTGCAAGAAAATATAGTTAGGTGTTTAAAATGCTCCCATCTGCAATGTTGCAATAAACAAGTTAATTAGCTTCAACAAAATCTCAAAAATCAAGGCTAACTGTGGGAAAAATTTATTTCAACTTTTTTTTGTAATTTTTTCTATACATAAATATGCTTAAAATGACCTAATTCCTATGAAACCACCAAAAATCAAAATTTGATTTATACTTAAAAAAAAAAAATCATAGACGATAGAATGCAGGCAGAGACGACAAAATGTGCAGATGACAAATTACGTAGATGATAGTTTAGATGCCGAAAAAGAAAAGACGACAAAATAAGAGATTTCCAAAAAAGCGTAGATGACAAAATAGAAGCACAGACGACAGTTTAGTGTGCCCACAATGAAGATGACAATCTTCAAAGCGGAGATGACAAAACAAAATTTGGAGATGATAGAATAGAATTTTTTTTTTAAAATTGAGAAAATGCAGAGACGCCAATATGTCATAGACATTAGTATATGAAGACGTCAATTTGTGGAGATGATAAAATGCAGAGGACACTACGTTTCGCACAGATGACAAAGCATAGTTTTACGAATGAACCAAGGTTGTTAGCAAATTTTTGAAATGAAATCAGGGACGTGGGTTTGATCGGGCATGCCAAAATGTATGCAAGAGAATTTGACCTATTAGAAGCAAGAGTTAACAAAAAAATATTAGTTGGACATAGATATTAAGATATTGAAGAAAAAATGAAACACAACTAATATTATGCTTGAGTTTTGCAACTCCAAGCAACTAATAAATCAAGTCCTCATGTAACCTCAAACAACTACACAAAAGCACCCATGAGAGGCCATTTTGGTGTGTTTCAGATTGGAGGGATGTGAGTGCTCTCTCCCCAAACACAACTATAAATCCCAAGATGATGAAAGATGCAATAATGAATATGCAACTAAGCTAAGTGATGAAGAATACTTCAGGAGATGGCTATGGAAGCAACCATTCTTGAGAGCACTCAATGGATAATGGAAATGGATGTAGAAAGAAAATCTAAAAATGTAATACTATCATGAATATACAAAGAAATGCAAGAAATAAACAACTACCAAAGGGTTAGTAACTATGCATAAAATCTCTAGAAACTTCTAACTCTAAACTGGCATGATAACAATGCATATGAAGGAGATGGATAATTCTTGAGACAAGGGTTCTATTTATAGGCTTGAGAGAGGCCTTGGGGAGGTGGCATCTATGTGGCATCCACATAGGTGCCACAAGGGAGACACATGAGCAAAAGGACAAGCCGTGCAAAAGTCAAAAAGAGCCTTTAATTTTTGAGAGGCTCAAGGTGTGCTCACACAGGTGTGAGCAACCTTGGGAGGAGTGGGGGACAAAGGTGTAAGAGGTGTAAGAGATAGAAGATTTATTGGATCAAGAGATTCTCACACATGTGTGAGAAAACTCTTAGGAGCTAAAAGGTGTTAAGAAAGGGATTTAGGATAATAAAGTGGGTTTAAGTAGTGGGTAGGCTTAGAAGGATGAGAGTGATGGTTGTAGACTAGGTTATAGGATAGGATTAGGATTAAATTAAATATGATTTAATTTAATCATATGTTTAGAGGAATTAATAGGATGTAAGGATTAAATAAACAAAAATTTATTTAAAAAGGGGATGATGGAGAATCATGTGTTAAATTAATTTAACACATTAAGGCTAGGAGTATTTAAATTAAATTTAAATACTTAGAAGAATGAACTCATTTAATTAAAATAGTGTTTAGGATAATTTTAAGTGTCTACAACTACATAGCTAAGCACAAATGTAAATACCTTGAATTCAATGAAACTATGATGAATTATTGTTGAAATTGGCTCAAATGCTAGATTTTGTGCTTTGAAGTCATTTTACACTCTTCTTCATCTTTTCTCTTCATTTGCAATGAAGAAAAATGACTCAAAATCCAATAATATACCCTATTTTCACAACATTTAATGCTTAGTGCATTTATAGCTATCCACTCAGCTTCTTAAGAATTTCTACATTACTCGGCTTCCATTGTCTTTCAAACACTTGACATCTACAAAAATATCCCTCACTCAGCTTCAACTGAAATTTCTCTTCACTTGGCTTCCACTACCATCTTGACTATATCTAGTCATTCAACTTCTATTATCTTTGGCAATCAACATGGCATGTATTGGAATTTTACTTGACATATGAGGGAAACTCGGCAACAATTATGAAATCTTGAAGTTTCAAATTTGCATCTCTATTCATGTTGATCTTTCCTTTTTAGTACTTGCTTGTTTTAGGAACTGATGTATGATAAAGCCTTATAAATAAATTCAATATGTCTTCTTGTGCTTAGTTTGATGAAGTGTGATAACTTGACCTTTTAGGTAAAGTGATCCCTTCATTTGATGTACTACTCCCATCTTTCTTCTTCCAAGTCATTCATTTCTCCTTTGATGTGTTCAACATCCACCTTCTCTTTTCCTTTTTTTTTCTTTGAGTTGGGAGCCTTTGACCTTGTTGGGAAATTTCTACTAATATGACTAGTCTTCAAACAACTGAAGCATGTAGTTTGGCTAAGCCATCTGCTATAGTTTCCACTAAAATGTTTTCTTATGTAGTTCTTAGGGATGTGTCCATATTCCTAACAATAATGATAGCTATACCTATTGTCACAAAATTTGCACCCTTGTCCAAAGTTTTTACCTAAGTACAACCTTGTGAAACATGGAAACAACCTCCAAGCTATGGGACTTGAACTGTGAGCTTGAGTCTCCGGAGAAGGCCGGCTTCCTTTACTATCTGGGTGCACCTAACTACTCTTGGAGAGGAAAAGGGAGAATGGATGCATGAAAGCAAATCTACCTATTCTAACCTAAGGGGGTGATGCACCAAAATAGAGTGTCCAAACCAATCTCTATCCATACATGCACTATTGAACCATCATGACACTAAAAGATATACACATCCAAATTTTCTTTAATCTAACAATCACATGAAGATCAAAAAACCCAAATGAATGATACAAGGAAAGAGAGGATTCACTTATATTTCATTCATAGGCCAAAAGAGATACAGTCATGCAAGATTGCAAATATCTACAACACACCAATGAGAGACAAATAGTTCTTGCACTTTACATCAATGGCTAAAGGAGATAAGGTAGAATGTCATACAGTTTAGAGGAAAAGTGGATTTACAGTGAAATTGTAGAGCAATATCATAGAAAATAGAGAAGAGTTGACATGAACAAAATCTACAAAAATTGCCTTTATAGCTCAAGGATAACTGAGATATTTTCTAATTGAAGTTACTCCACAAAAACTACCATTAAGTCTTGATAAAGATTTGGAGAAAATTTGATTTGGGTACAGATTCAAATATAATGAAACTTGATATTTGTTCAAATAGGGCCCTGACAGAAATGATTCCATTAACTATTCTGACCAAGTAGGTGGATAAATTGGGGTGGTGGAGTGTTCTCCTACTATTTACTAAGTTCAACATTCATTCAAGAGTAGTTGGAATTGATCATGAGGATCAAATATTGTAAGAAAACTTGATTTCCTTCATTTTTGTCTCATCAGCAGGTCAACTGAGTCTTACAACCCAAATGGGCCACGTGGCCCAATAGCCTTTTATTTTTCTACCACCTTGCAAGGTCTTCCTGAGTTTGACCACATCTTCATAACTAACTATGCAACCTTCCAACTCTGACCGCGATAGTCTCATAATTCCCAGCCCTCATCGCCAACGCTCTAGTTGTAACATATCTCCCCAAGCTTGTAAGGACACATGTCCTTTAGGTGCTTTCTTGCAATGTTTAACTTCTTCATATCTCCAGAATGCGGGAAAACACCGATTGTTGATCTCCATGAGATCAACGATCGTGAAAGATCTTATTATACTATGCTTGCCCCTCAAAATTCTTGGGCCCATGAACCACTTAGCATCTGACTCAGCCTGACCTAGCCCCATCTGGAATCACCCTGTGGGATATGGAACAAACTTGACCCCATGAGGACATGAGACAACAAGGTGCTTTCCCACATTACTTAAAATTCTTGCACTTTAATGATGTGGGGAAGCGCATGTCCTCGATCTCATTTGAATCTATGGCAATCAAAATCTTATATGACTGCATACCTAGTCAGCAGGACGGAAAATGAGATTCCTTCTTTATACTCTAACTCACTGAAAAACTACCTCGAAAGATGAACTATTATTACTTTCTGAGAAAGGTGGGCCCTTGATGTCACACTATGCCACGCATCAAAAAGGGGCTTGCCCGCATTCCTTAAAACTCATGTACTTTCATATTGTGGGAAAGCGCCAACCCTTGATATGTTCGAATCTAATGGTGGAAGGTACAACTAAAAAGATGTTGTTGGCCTAATTTTTCACTATGTAGAGGTTAAGGGGAAATCTTGTGAGAAATACTTTAAATCTTGAAAATTAGGGTTTTATTCCTTGTGTTTCCTCAAAATCATCAGATTGCCCTAGCTTTAGAATAACCTCAAAATTATTTTCAGAAAAATGTTTTCAAGAACATTTTTCCCCAAGGGAGGGCTTGCATAAGCATGAGGTCATTATATTTTTGTTTAATCTTACGTGACTGCACTTAGCATACAAATTGATTAATCATTTTGTTAGCAATTACCTCTAATGATGCAAAGTCTTTTTAATCGTTGATCCTATTCAGATCAACGAGTACCACATACTCACAATCTCAAGATGCAAGGCCTTTAAGTAATGTGGGCATGCGACTTGGTGACACTTAGCCTTTACATTCCTAAATTCCAATGAATCATAAATTGTCAGGAACTTTCGCAGGTTTGTCAATACTTTTGTGCATGTCCTGATTTTCCCATGATGTCATTGGTGGAATTGCAGAAGTTATCACATAGTGCAGAAGTGTGAATTTTGGGGGGTAAGTACTCTGTGGTTTTCTAAGTAAATTTAAAGTATCTTCTGTTGTGAAATTTCTAGGGTTCATTCAAAATGCCTCACCGAAAAGAGTTTACTAGGCAAACAGATTATTTGAAATGTTTTGTGCATGATGACTTTCCTGAACAATTCCCCTTATTAGTGCATGAAATAACTAAGGGGAGGGAACTCATCCCAAAACATCCCAGAATAGTTGTAGCAGAAGGTTTTTATGAAAAAGCTAATTGGGTAAGAGATGCCCAAGTTTCCATGGTAGGTCTAGAGTTATTTAAGAAATGGTTTTCAGAGCGAAAATTGGACACTCCTATGAGCAATGTTTGGAAGTTTGATATTGGTAAATTAATAGTCCCCACTATTTTCTTTGATAGTGATTTATTGATGGACCTGGCAAAGAAATATGATCCTATTACGGGATGGGTAAAAAATCAATCTAGAATCAATCTTTTTAGAGTTTTCCCTGAGCTGTTCAGTGAGGTTTTCAACCTTAACCCTAACCATGTTGTGCATAAAATCATTGATATGGATGATTTACAAGCCAAATATGATGTGCAACGAATTTACCTAAGAACAGGGCCACTACATGAGCATGTTGGCAAGGTTGGTAATTTGCTTGTGACTACAGCCAGTACCCCAGAGCCATTATTGAGAAGACATTTCAACTTGAGAGCTCAAGCACTGTATTTTTCTCTTTACAAGATTTTTGGGATAGATGAAGGTGATCAAATTCTAGGTTCTATTGTCCTTATAATGGCTCAAACCCTTCAATTTGGAATGAGTACCATTTTAGATTTTGCCACTTTTCTATCAAAAGAGATTCACAATGGTTTGGTTGGAATAGCAAGGGGAAAAGTAAACAAACCATTTTGTTGCTATTCATTGCTGATGCATGTATGCTTATACAAGGGATACACTTTCTTCTCCAAGGGAATTGATTAAGAAGGGCACTTTCTTTCCAATTGTTACTGTAGTGCATGATTTTGTCTTTGTCAAAAAATGGTGGAAGCAACTGAATTTGTTTTTGGATAGATATAACATGGCAGAGTCTCATGCCAGATTCATTGACCCTGAAGGATTCTATGACCTTTTAAAACAAAGGGTAAGAGCTTCCCATATGGTACATCAGCTTTACTATCAAGAAGATATAATCAAAAATATCTTCACATTGCAGGAACAAGAGTTGAGAAAAGAGAAATGGATAGTTTTCAGTAAAACTATGGAATTTATTAATGCTTTTGACCCCCAGTATGACCCATTGAAAGATAATAAATACTAGGGAGCTAAAATACAAGCATTAATGAGTAATTTTGACATAATAATTCAAACCATGAACGAAAAGAAAGCTATGTATGTTGAGACACATCCAAACAAGGTTGCAGAAGTACAAAGAAGAATAAGCAATAGAAATGTGGTAGCTCCTGGCCAATATACATTATGGAAGAGGGCAGGTTATGTCATGATTCAAAATGTGCAACAAGCACCCTCTCATCATAAGCCAAGGTCAAGAATCCCATTTGCAACCCGCTCTCCAAAAAGGAAAAAATTAGAGTAGGGGTCTTCTTCTTCTCAAAAGGAGCAATACTCCCCAAGCCAATCCCCAATCCATATAGATGATGAAGCATCTCTAAGGGAATAGCTTAGACAAATGGGTGGAGAAGGGGATGTGATTTTCACTTCTACAAACCTGGATGTTGGAGAGCCACAAGAACCTCCTACACCTTCCTTGGACCTAACCATTGCTGATTACCAAGGTAAGGAAATTGACCCAATATTTGCATAGGCTTCTAAAAGATTTATTAATGATGAAAATTTTGTAAGATCTAGGGCTTTTCCTCAGTTTTTGTGGAGATTAAATATGAGAAATTTTGAGAAAGGATCTGAAAAAATCAAGGCTAAGAAACTAGATAAACCTGACTCAGTTATTAAGGGAGAGGTGAAGTCAAATTTTTTTAATGATTTTTCCCAGTTTGCTCCTGAAGCTGGGAGGCAAATAGTTAGACAGTCAGGAGTCCTCCTTTTTCCAGAATGGGATATAGCAAATGCTATTGTTTTTTATTCAATCAGGAAGTAGAAAGATGTTCAACTAACAACTATTGAAGAAATATTATAGGCTCATAGAGGATTCAAATTTAGTGATGACCACCAAACCCTTGTTATATGGTCTATGGAAAAGATGGAAAATACTAGGATGCATGAGTTTCCCACTACAAAGCATACTGGTACATTGACAGTATACAGGGCTGGTGAAGTAAGTAGTAAGCAAATAATGGGAATGGCCTCAGAAGTGCTAACATTTGGTAGTGTTGTATTTGGCTAGGAAGAAGATAGATTTACCCAACTTAATGCTAGGTTTAAAGAATTTTTAAAAGCATATGAGGAAAGGGGTATACAGATATAGTCACTAGAAAACAAAGTGTCTCAAATGGAGAAGATACTTGGGAAGAGAAAGGTGGGGGAATCTAGTGCACCTAGAATTGCATACCCTCCACAATCATTTGATAGAGCAACCCTTATTGTTGAAATACCAGACACCCCTAAAAGGCCCCAATTCTATACTACGGACGACTTTGAAGAAGAAAAAACCAAATTACATGAATTGTAGGTAGAATTTAAAAAACAATATGAAGGAAAATTAATGCATGGTGTGATGTATTTAATGGATAAAATACAATGGTCAACCTTCTTTGATCAGTTGACAAGAATTGCAACCCTCATGGATGAGTTGAATAGAGATAGGGATAAATTGACTCCCCTTGCACAGAAGTGGAGGGAGAGGAATAATGATATCACAATTATGTGTATATCTACCATCGAAATGCCTTATCATCAAGTAGAGAATTTTTTTGATTTGTTAAATAAACTAGAAGATTTTGATGATAAAAGGGATTCTTTGCAGAAAAGATTAACACTTTGTTTTTCCCAATATATTGCTGAAAAATTCATTTTATTTCCTTGTGATTTAGAATCTGTTGATACAATAAAGGAAAAGGAAAAGTGTAAAAAAGAGTTGGATGAAATATTTTATGAAAGGATCAAGAACATCATGAGTGAAACTGGCCACTGGTTCTGGGCAAGGATAAACGAAGAGTTAGTAAAGATACAGTTATTTTATAATGCCAAGAGAAAAGAGTTTGATGATTTAGAGGAATTTGCAAATTCTTTAGTGATTATACAAAGAGAAGCTCTAAATTTTGATTGGCCAAATGATGCTACTTATAATAAATGGAAAAATCAACTTATAGAAAAAATGTTAGAAGATGATGAGGAGGAAGATGCAAAACTAAAAGTTAGCCTCATATTTAGTAATGAAGACATGGAAAATCCCCAGATTAAAGTAAGTGTACAGGTAGTTGAAGATGATACGTCACTTTTTAACCTCATGGCCACTTACTTCAAGGATGAAGAATAAATGAAGAATCAGATCATATTTTCTTGTCTCAACAATTGAGAAGCATAACAAAAAGGGACCCACCAAGGAATGTTCGATCTAATAGGCTTTCTATTATTTGCTTTTGTCTTTTATGATAGATTATGTCAGTATCTTTTAGAAGACACCTGTCACTTTCCTTTAGCCTGAAGCTTGTTGCATCTCACACTATTTAAGTGAGATTCAAAGGCTAAAGAATGGTATGAATTCTATTATTTTTAAGTGATATGCTTAGTTTGTCTTGGGTCCAAATTTTTGAAAGAAAATTTATGATGTATTTTCTCTGTCAATTCTCTGAGAATACATGAATATAGAATGAGCTATGTTTCTTTCTAAAGGTTATTATGAGTCTATTGTAAATGATATACAATTTTTAAAGAAAATGAATACATATTGTGAACTGTCCCCATATCAGTTCTTTATGAATCTTGTCTCCTTCTAATTACTTGGTTATCTTGATATTGTGTAAGTAAAGGCTTATGCAATTGAATGCAATCTAGTCAAGTTGTATATCTGTTTATCATTGTTGTTAATTCAATGGATTAAATAAAAGCTTTGGTGAATGTGATAAGGTTTCTTTAGTAATGGAAAGGGTTTTGAATGATAAATTCTTATAAGAATTGCTGATAGAATTTGTTGTAAGGCAACAAGTTAGATCTAAGAATTTGCTACAGACTCTGAACCCTAATGGATTAGGCACTCATCAAATTAATTCAGCTGAAGGAGAAGTATGTCACAAATGGTTGTCAAAAATGTAGAATTAAATCAATTTTACTTTTTTTTCTTGTAGATCTTCAAAGTTGGCTAGTACTTGTCTGCATGGAATGTTTTAGCTTAAGTTAGCCACTATTGTTAAGAACACCTGCAGGTCTATAGAAGAAATTTTGGCCATATCTATTATATGGGATGTGTTTATCAGGTTATTAAGAATTATGTATGTGTTTGAGGATTTTGAGATGAGAATCAGAATGAAACTAAAAATAACCCTCATATATTTTTCCCAGTCTTGAATCATCCCTAGGTATACCCACCTTGGTTTAGCTGAGCCAAAAGAGTAGAAAACCACCTTTGGTTTTGTTGAAGTTGGGTCCAAATTCTTTACACATGCAATTGATAAAAAGAATTGGTTGACCTTTAGATTGTATGAGTATTATCATCTTGGTATTAAGAATTTTGTTGCTTAGTAGTTTTAGTCCTTTTAAAACACCAACAAAATGGTGACTCTACTACGGAGTTGTCCAACACATCTATGAAGAGTACTGCAGTTTCTTTGGTCTTGCTGAGTACGTGTGTGTCATGTTATCCAAGTTTTTCCTATAGTTATAAGGGAATATTTTAGTGACAAACCTTTAAAATTTAAAGAAGATATAGCCCAAGTACCTTAGCTACACACTGATGTATCCAGCTTATCCAAGTGTCTTATCTAACAAGAAAGAGTTGTAGTCTTACAACATCAATGATTGATCTATCTGTGCTAGATATTTTTGCTCCTACTTGTGTGTTTTTTTCTTTGAGTCAGCATTAACTATCATTGTATATTTTCCCTAGAATAGGGTGGTGACTCAGTCAAGGTTTTGAAGCTAGTGCTTATTTTAACAAAAGGTGAATATGGCTGACAAGAGAAAGAACACAAGAGCTTACATGAAGGCAATCCTGATGTATCAATGTATACTAATCTACCCCAAGGTGGTAGGAAGAACCAAAATAAGAAAAATACATATCCAAATCCCACTTGGAAACCCAAAGGCAATGCATCTGTCAATTCTCAGTATCAACCAGTATTAGGAAGAGAATCTTCTTCACTTAGTTCTAAATCCAAAACTACAATATTCTTAGGAGGCATTTTTAGTACCACATTACCAGATGAGAGAGTATTTCAGGACAAAGATGTGTCCATGATATGAATTTTTTCATCAAGGCCAGATCCTATAGCAGAAATTAACTATAGGCTAGGATTTAGGAGTTCATTTGATAATCCTTTTAATCCCAGGGCAGCTCCATATGTGGAGCCCAACCTTATAGATCTGGATGATCCTACTGATTCAAAAGCTACTTCTACAGATCCTAAAGAAGTGCACTCTAAGATAGGATTTTTGAAGAAATGAATTGCTAAGGAAGAAGCTAAATACATTCATCTTAAAAAAGAGAAGGAGCAAGCTAGCTTGGATGCCATAATAGAAAGGGATGCTTTGCTAAGAAGGATGGTTGCTTTGAAGGAGCAAAATAAAAAGTTAGAAGAAAATACTACAACTCTCCATACTGATGTATTTGGGGATGTAGACAATCTAAGAGCTAAAGTATAGGAACAAGAAAAATGCCTGAATCAAAGGCAAGAACCAGTTATTGCTCAAGTCCAAGCCTATAAGCCTATATAAGTGGACCCTATAGAGCCCATCGCAAAAGCTCCAGATAAAGAGAAAGGCAAAGATGTAGGAATCCAAATAAATGAACCTCAAGCTCTACCAAGAAAACCCATACAACCCTCCATGTCAAAAATAGATTTAGATCTAGAGAAGGCTAGAAAAGAGAAGGAAGATCTTGCAAAAGAGCTTGAGAAGGTTGAGAATGAAGCTCAAGCTGCAGAAACTAGGAGAAAAATCCAATTCATAACATCTAATTCTGCATTGGCTTCATGGCCCAATTTGTCTATCCCACCTACAATTCTTGAACCAACTAGTAGTCCAATAATATTAACTCAGGGAGTACCCCAATCTGCTCCTACCTCATCTTCCACTATTGGCACCCAAGTCCCATTTGTCCCACCTCAATAATCCCAAGCTACTCCTCTGAGTCAAGCTAATATACCTAGTACCTCAAATGTTCCTAGTTTCTAGAAGAAACCTATATACCTGGAAAACTATAGACAAATATCATTTGTTGCTATTCTTGGTGCACCACATCCCATATCATTTGATTTAAGAGATAAAGTGGTTAAGTCCTCTAGGAATAATGTTGTTACTGGTGAAGAACATTTGAGAATTTTTATTGATATGTTGAATGATTATGAAGTTGAACATGAAGATATGGTAATGAAATTGTTTGTGCATTCACTAATTGAGGATGCAAGGGATTGGTTTAAGAGGTTGCCTAATGATAGTATTACCTCATGGAATGATTTGGAGAAATTGTTCAAAGAGAAATACGGAGACAACAGTAATGCAAGATTCATGTTGAATGAATTGAACAACATCAAGAAGAATCCAAATGAGTCCACATTTGATTTCAATGTAAGATTCCAAAAAGGTATGTACTGACTATTTCAAGTTATGAGGTTGAATGAAGATGTCTATCTCACAACATATTTCAATGCTTTTGATAGCAAAATAGCTTATCAATTGAGGGATAAGGATCCTAAGACTTTAAGGGATGCCTATAAAATTGTAGTAAATATAGAGAATAATAGGAAGGCATCTGGCAAACTTGGTAGGAGGGATGATCCAAAGCTTTTCAATCCTAAGAACAATAATAAAAGGGAAGCTGGTAAAACCCCTATAGGAAAGAAGCCAAAAGAACCCACTATAGGCCAGGTTTTGGAATTGCTCAAAAAGATGAATCCCACTAATTTTTAATAAGCCAAATGTTGCTAAGAGAACCCCTATAAATAACAACAATTTCAATAGGTAGCCTAGAATGCAAAATTACCCTTACACCACTCAGTGGAAAGATGGTAAGCCAGTTCCCAACTAGACCCACAATGTGAAGGATAAGGGTACTCATTCTGCTAATTATTGTGTTGTTGCTCAGTCATTTTCCCAAGATCAAGGTGTGCAACCTGAAGAAGAAAGTGAAGAGAAAATCCATGATGATATAAGTTGCAATATGGTAAGCATGTGTGATGATTTGATAGATTCTGATTTAGAAAAGCCTGAAAATGACATTACCAATAAGAGAATTGCTTATCATTTACATCATCAGCAAGTGCTTTCAGATGATGAAAGGTATGATATAGATAAGGTATGCATTACATCTTTTGATGTAGGTCTCACAAGCTTAAGAATGCCCTCCAAAGAGGAGATTGACAGAATTGGAGCAGAAATGATTTCACAAGTCCATAGTAACTACAATTTGAGAAGTAGAACAACAAATAATGATGCAGGAAAGCCATCTAGTGTATTCATCAAAGATATCACCCATAAGATGAATGATCAAAATAAGAGAGTCAATGAAGATGTGCCCAAGATCAAGGAAAATAAGGGTAAGAAATGGGAACCAAAAAAGAAGGTTCATTTTTAGACAAATGAAACAGCAAAAGTAGTTATGCAACCAAAGAAATTAGAACCTAATACTATCAAGCAAATAGTGGTGCCTGCTGCTCAAAAGACTCCAACTCTAGGTACTCTTGTAAAACCCACTATTGTTGAACCTATTGATATGATATCTATGTTGTCCCAAATTACTATAAAAGTGCCCTTGTCTAAACTTCTTAGAATTGAAGAGCATAAGAACAAGGCTTTATCATGGTTGGGTGGAATAGGAAACAATAATACTATTGTAGATCAAACTATATCCCAAAAAACCCCATTAGTAATAGAGGATAGTGGTATCATATCCCAGATTCCTCAAATGTTTTTAGATGATTCCTTAGTGGCATTTATAGAAGATATTTACCCTTTTTTCCTCAGTCTCATCATAAAAGGGAAGACCCTAAAAAACTGTATGATAGACTCAGGAGCTTCCAACACCATAATGCCTTTCAAAGTAATGGAAGCCTTAGGATTGAAAGTGGATACCAAACAGGGCAGATGTAGAGGAATGGATGCTACAGAAGTCCCAGTCATAGGCACCATAAATTCTTTACCATTCAAACTAGTTGCATATCCTGACGTAGAGTTAACCATGTCTATCTTGGTGGTGGATATACCTCCACACTATGGAATGTTGCTCTCCAGAAAATGGAGTGTTGCCATGGGGGTAAGCCTGCAGTGTGACTTAACCTATGCTACTTTCCACATTGGGGATAAAGCTATTAGGGTAAATATAGAACCAAGGGTTAGTCACATTTTAGGGGAAGAAATTGACAAAGATGCCACTTGTTTCTTAGATACTGGGGTAAATGCTTTCAGAGCTGAATTGATTATTCAAGAAGTTGAGAATTTACCTACTATAATTGAACATGAAGTTGAATGTTGTACAAACTCACCAAAATTATGGACAATGTTCTTTGATGGGGCTAGTTCTAAAGAGGGTGCAAGGGTAGGTGTAGTTTTTGTCTCCCCTGAGAATAATACCTTTAGATATTCATTCACACTAAATTTTTCCTACACAAATAATATTGCAGAATAAGAGGCATTGTTGCTAGGATTGAAAGTTTCCACACATCATGGGATTAAAAAGTTACATGTTATAGGGGATTCTGAGTTAGTTATCTCCTAGATAAAAGAAACTTATGCATCCAAGAATAAGAGACTAAAGCATTATAGAAATGCAGTTTGGGATCAGATAGAATCTTTTGATGCATTTGGTATCTCATGGAGAGATAGGACTCAAAATAAGATGGCTAATTTGTTAGCAAATGTAGCAATCAAGCCTAAGGAAATATCATTTGCAGGAATATCTCAAATTGAGATACAAAATAGGCATTCCATACTTGATAACATTGAAAATTAGCAAGTCTTTGAAGATGAAAAAGACATTACAAATTTTTTGTTAAATGAAGATAAGTACCATGGTTAGGAAATGGATTGTAGTGAACTGATTGAAACCATAGATGGTAAGGAAACCATTTTTGGCCAAGAGATCATGTAATTAAAAACCAATAAAGTGCCTAAGGGGCTAGTGGTCTTGGAAAACATTTTTGATAACTAGGACAGAGTAAAACTAGGAGTTAAGGATCTTAAACCTTAGGAATTAGAAGAGATAAACCTAGGTACTGATGAAGCCCCCAAAAGGGTTTATATTGGCCAAAATCTACCTGTTAAAATTAGACAAACATTGATTGACCTGCTTAGAAAGTATAGACATATTTTTGCATGGTCATATGATGACCTTAAGGCTTATAGGGAAGATCTGTTCCAACATGTCATACCCTTAAAAGATAATGTAAAACCTTTCAAACAGAAACAGAGACCAGTAAACCCTACCCTAGCTCCCAAAATGCAAGAAGAGTTGATCAAACTAAGGGATGGGGGAATAATTAAACCAATTAGGAATTCCACCTGGGTTTCAAATTTGGTACCTATCAGAATGAAAAATGGAGATATAAGATTGTGTGTCAATTTCAGGAACTTAAACATTGCATCTTTAAAAGACAATTATGGATTGCCCAATATGGAAGCCATGTTGCAACAAGTAACTAGTTCTAAGTTAATGTCAATGATGGATGGTTTCTTTGGATATAATCAAGTTCTAGTAAAGGAAAGTGAACAATTCAAGATAGCCTTCACAACCCAATGGGGAACATATGTATATGTAAGGATGCCATTTGGCCTGATTAATGTAGGAGCTACTTTCAAAAGAGCCATGGATGTGGCATTTCATGATTATATTGACAAATTTATGCTTGTATACTAGGATGATCTTACATTATATTCTAAGAAGGCCGAGGAGCATTATAAACACTTGAAAAGAATCTTTATCAAAGCTCTGGAATATGGAGTATCCTTGAACCCAAAGAAATGCACATTTGGGGTGACAGAAGGCAAATTACTATGACATATAGTGTCTAAGGATGGGGTGAAAATAGACCCTGAAAGTGTAGCAGCTATTGATAAAGTCCCCAAGACAAAAAATATAAAAGGAATTCAATCCTTCTTTGGTCAAGTCAATTTCCTTAGGAGATTTGTTACTAATTTTGCTGAGATCAGAAGACCTATCTCAAAGATGCTCAAGAAGGGAGCCACTATAGATTGGAATGGTGAACCTTCATGAGCATTCTAGGATATTAAAACTACAATAAAAAATGCTCCAGTACTGAGAACTCCAGATTACACAAAGCCTATTCATATCTTTTCTTTTGCATCTTTTCACAGTGTAGTTGATGTTTTATTGCAGAAAAATCAAGAAGGATATGAGCAACCCATTGCCTTTTTCAGTAACTCACTGCAGCCTACTAAATTAAAATATGAGATAAATGAAAAGTAGGCCAATGCTTTAGTAAAGGTTCTAAAAGCTTTTAGATGCTACCTAGTAGGTGCTACTAGCATTGCCTTTGTACCTAGTGCTGTAGTGAAAGCTATATTTTCTTAGTAGGAAGTATCAGGCAGAAGGTGTAGATGGATCAACAGGATCCAAGAATTCAATATTGACATATAGATAACTAAGTTGGTAAGAGGTCAAGGTTTGGCTAAACTCATGGTTGAATCTAATTTGGATGCAAATTAGATAAATATGGAGGTTGGTAACCTCAAATCTAACTTATGTGACATGGATCATTGTGATTGGTACACCAATGTTATATATTACCTACAACACGTGGAAGCTTCCCCTCACTTGCTTGAAAATGAAAAGAGAAGTACTAAATTGCAAGCCATTAGGTATACAATTGTCCAAGGTAATCTATGGTGGAGAAATTTTGAGGGATTATTGTTGAAATGTATTGATCAAGAAAAGGCAAAAGAAGTCTTGAAGGAAATGCATGTTGGAGTGTGTGGGGGACACTATATGGCCAAAACTACTGCACATAAAGTAATGAGGGCTGGATTTTGGTGGCCTTTCCTTTTCAAGGATGCTTAAAATATGATTAGAAAATATGACCCTTATCAAAGATTTGCTGGAAAACTGAAGTTCTCAGGTAATACTCCATTGAAGCCAGTAGAGGTTCAAGCACCCTTTCAACAATGGGGTCTGGATTTCATAGGATAAATATTGCCCAAGTGTAGCACTAGCTACTCTTGGATTCTAGTGGCTATTGATTACTTTACAAAGTGGGTAGAGGCTATCCCCACAAGAAATGCAACAAGTAGAGTTATCAATAATTTCCTACTTAATAATATTATCTCTAGATTTGGTTGTCCTTAGAAAATTGTAATAGACAATGCTATGTGCTTCAGGTCTGAGGAATTTATTAAATTTTGCGATAAATATGGAATAAAAAGGTCATCATCTTCTCCTTATCAACCACAAGGGAATGGACAAGCTAAATCCACAAATAAGAGCTTGTTGAATGTTATTAAGAGAACTTTGGATGATAACAAAAAGACATGGGATTCCAAGTCACAATTAGCAATATGGGCTGACAAGGTAACTGTGAAAAAATCCATTGGTGTAGCTCCATTTGATATGGTATATGGAATTCAAGCCAAAATGCCTCAGAACAACTTGATGGGACTCTACAATAACATTCAATTGTATGATGAAGATACTATAGATGAAATGCAAGAAAGGATGGATGAATTGGTAGGATTGATAGAAACCAGAAGAGAAGCATCTCTTAAGAACCAAAAGTTGCAACTGCAAGTTAAGACACTCTATGATAAAAGAACGATAAGTAGAAAGTTTGAAGATGGAGATCTAGTCTTAATGTGGAATGCTAGAATTGAAGAAAAAGGGAAACATGGCAAATTTGGTCCTATCTGGTTAGGTCCTTATTTGATTGAAACTACTTGGGGTGAGGATTCCTATATACTCAAAGATTTATTGGACAATATTCTTGAACTACTAGTTTAGGGATAGTTCATGAAGAGGTATTTTTCTTGAAAGATACTTATTTTCTCCATGAATAGTAGTGTTATAGTTTTCTAGTGTTTTGTACATTCTGTATATTCTGTAAGTCCTTGTAAATATCCCTGTATAGTCTGGTTTTTTCTTTCTATGTGTTGCTCTGTGCTTTCTGAAGAAGTTGCCACTTTGCACCAAGTATGTGGTCTACTCTCCCATAGATTCTGAATTCTTGCATAGACTCAGGTAGTCTATCATCCCCAAATAGAGCCACTGTTGGCCTGATTTTTCACTATGTAGAGGTTAAGGGGAAATCTCATGAAAAATCATTTAAATCTTCAAACTTTGAATATTAGGGTTTTATTCCTTGTGTTTTTTCAAAATCATCAGATTGCCCTAGATTTAGAATACCCTCAAAATTGTTTTTAGAAAAATGTTTTCAATAACATTTTTCCCCAAGGGAGGGCTTTCATAAGCATGAGGTCATTATATTTTTGTTTAATCTTACGTGACTACAATTAGCATACAAATTGATTAATCATTCTGTTGGCAATTACCTCTGATGGTGCAAAGTCTTTTTAATTGTTGATCCTATTTAGATCAACGAGTATCGCATAACCACAATTTCAAGATGCAAGACCTTTAAGTAATGCGGGCATGTGACTTGGTGACACGTAGCCTTTACATTCCTAAATTCTGGTGAATCATAAATTGTCAAGAACTTTTGTAGGTTTGTTAGTACTTTTGCGCATGTCTTGATTTTCCCATGATGTCATTGGTGGATTCGCCTACAAAGATATGTAGTTTATCACCAAGAAGCGTTAGCCATTGATTTCATCTCAATCAAGGGCTAGCACTTCCCTGCAAGAAGAATATGCTTGACAAATAAATAATGTGGGGAAGAAAAAGTTGGACAAGTGGCATGGGCTGATGAGATGGGCCTACTGTTAAAAGAAGAATGGTGGGATGTCCTCTATGGTGTGTGTCAGATGAGTTGGAATAGGTGGAGAAACATCATTCATCACTATTAGCCAATATGCTACTCAAATGGTGAAGTTTATATAACCGTTGATCTATTAGAGATCAAAGGCCAGTGCATGCCCACAATTTGAAACTACACAGGAAATAAGTGATGTGGGCAAGCAGATTTTTGACATGTGGCAAGGTGGGGTCAGGTATTTGCAATGCAGTATGCCACACTATAGATAATTGATGACATGTACTGCCAGATGTGCCACTAGAGGAGTTTGACTACTGGATGGAAATGAAGTCTTATCAACCATAGATCAAATGAAGATCTATGGTTAGCACAATCTCGCATTATAAACCTACTAGTTAGATAAGAAAAGTGGGAATGTGCCTTTACGACACGTGTCACAGTGGGACCAAACTATGAAGAATGCAGGCGTCATGCCATAGGATTTGCCAAATGTGCTTAGTTGGAGCTATTTATGATCTGGGCCAGAAAAATGTCAAAAATAAACACAATAGTTAGAACACGTAGGTTAAATGCAGTCATGTCATTGGCCCAAGTGGATAATACGAGCATAAAATGAAAAGTTGTTTCTGATCATTGATCTTTATCCTGATCAACGAAAGGTGCTTCCTTGCATTTTAAATTTGAGTGAAGTTTAAACAAAGTGGGAATGTGCCCTGCAGACACATGTCTGTGGTGACATCAAAAATTTTGTTTAGATTCCGTACAGGGTAAAATTAGTATCACCGTTGATCTTTCAAAGATCGACAACTAGCACAAGCTCACAATTTGAAGATGCTTGTTAGATAAGGAAAGCAGGAATGTGCCAGCATGACACGTGTACTAAATGATGCAGAGTACTTGCTCGCCCAGAAGAAGATATCAGATCTGCTGGCATGGAGTGTGGTCAGATGACATGAGCTCATATGGTGATTTCTTATTGGTCAGTATAGCTGATTGGTTTTGATTAGAAAGTGGATTAGTTTGATCGTCGATCTTGTCTTGATCGACGAATGACACTTCCCCTTAATTCTAAAATGAAAGAATTTTAAATAATGCAGGGAAGAAAAATTGTGACATGTAGCATTGTTTTAAAAGCCGTAATGCTTGTTACATTTTAAATCAGGACTGTCTGATCCAGTGAAAATCTATGGATGGGATTAAAACTTGGATGCAAATTGTGAGTAACGGTTACTGAGAGTAAATATGATTCAGACCTTATGCATGCAATTTTATTGTATGGTAAGAGCCCATGATTTCACCATTAATGAACCACTAAAGCATAGAGAGAATATCAGGGCATACAAAATTTTTAGATCTAGGGCACGAAATTTCTTGGTTAACAATCCAGTAAAATTGCAGAAGTTATCTCATAGTGCTGAAGTGTGAATTTTGGTAGGTAAGTACTCTGTGGTTTTCTAAGTAAATTTAAAGTATCTCTTGTTGTGAAATTTCTAAGGTTCATTCAAAATGCCTCTCCAAAAAGAGTTTACTAGGCAAAAAGATTATTTGAAATGTTCTATGCATGATGACTTTCTTGAAAAATTCCCCTTATTAGTGCATGAAATAACTAAGGGGAGGGAACTCATCTTGAAACATCCCAGAATAGTCATAGCAGAAGGTTTTTATGAAAAAGCTAATTGGGTAAGAGATGCCCAAGTTTCCATGGGAGGTATAGAGTTATTTAAGAAATGGATTTTAGAGCAAAAACTGGACACTCCCATGAGAAATGTTTGGGAGTTTGATATTGGTAAATTAACAGTCTCCATTTTTTTCTTTGATAGTGATTTATTGATGGACCTGATAAAGAAATATGATCCTATTACCCTAAAAAGATGGATGATTTTTGAACCATAGGATCATACTGAACCATGTTGTGCATGAAATCATTAATATGGATGATTTACAAGCTAGATATGATGCACAATGAATTTACCTAAGAAGAGGGCCACTATAGGAGCATGTTGCCAAAGTTGGTAATTTGCCTATGATTACAACTAGTACCCCAGAGCCATTGTTGAGAAGACATTTCAACTTGAGAGCTCAAGCACTGTATTTTTCTCTTTGCAAGATTTTTGGGATAGATGAAGGTGATCAAATTCCAAGTTCTATTGTCCTTATAATGGCTCAAACCCTTCAATTTGGAATAAGTACCATTCTGGATTTTGCGACTTTTC
Source organism: Cupressus sempervirens (assembly GCA_028749045.1). Taxonomy (NCBI): domain Eukaryota; kingdom Viridiplantae; phylum Streptophyta; class Pinopsida; order Cupressales; family Cupressaceae; genus Cupressus; species Cupressus sempervirens. The sequence continues at coordinate 959,759,135 of CM053792.1, read as the reverse complement.
TATCAAAAGATATTCATAATGGTTTGGTTGGAATAGCAAGCGAAAAAGTAAACAAATGATTCTATTGGTATTGATTGCTGATGCATGTATGCTTATACAAGGGACACACTTTCTTCTCCAAGTGTATGGAGTTGGAAACAACCAAGGATGGAGAAAGGAATCTAGTGTGGTTAAGGAGTGTGGATATGACTTCAGAAGCCACAGATGCTAGTTATGTAAGGTTTGACAAATTTTTTGCATCTAGGCTGAGATTGCTTTTGAGAGGGGACAGCCCTAGAATTCCACAAGCATTGTTGAAATTCGTTAGACCTAGAGATAATGCACAAGGTCTTTTGGTTAGTCATAATTGGGGGGATATAATCCCTTATAATGTTTCAACTGTGATATGGGTATATGGTTTTTTGGGAAAGCCATATGTGTTGCCTTTTCATGTGCCTTTGAAGATTGGGATTGCTGAGCTCTTATGGAAAATAGGCACTATATATGAGAGGGAATTGATTAAGAAGGGCACTTTATTTCCAATTGTTATTGTACTACATGATTTTTTCTTTGTCAGAAAAGGGTGGAAGCACCTAAATTTGTTTTTGGATAGATATAACATCGTAGAGTCTCACGCCAGATTCATTGACCCGGAAGGATTCTATGACCTTTTAAAACAAAGGGTAAGAGCTTCCCATATGGTACATCAGGTTTAATATCAAGAAGATATAATCAAAAATATCTTCACATTGCAAGAACAAGAGTTGAGAAAAGAGAAATGGATAGTTTTCAATAAGACCCTCGAATTTATTAATGCTTTTGACCCCCAGTATGACCCATTGAAAGATAAGAAATACTAGGGAGCTAAAATATAAGCACTAATGAATAATTTTTCCATAAGAATTCAAACCATGAATGAAAAGAAAGCAATGTATGTTGAGACACATCCAGACAAGGCTGCAGAAGTACAAAGAAGAATAAGTAGTAGAAATGTGGTAGCTCCTGGCCAATATACCTTGCAGAAGAGGGCAGGTTATGTCATGATTCAAAATGTGCAACAAACACCCTCTCATCAAAAGACAAGGTCAAGAAGCCCATCTGCAGCCCGCTCTCCAAAAAGGAAAAAATTAGAGCAGGGGTCTTCTTCTTCTCAAAAGGAGCAATACTCCCCAAGCCAATCCCCAATCCATATAGATGATGAAGCATCTCTAAGGGAATACCTTAGAAAAATGGGTGGAGAAGGGGATGTGATTGTCACTTCTACAGACCTGGATGTTGGAGAGCCACAAGAACCTCCTACACCTTCCTTGGACCTAACCATTGTTGATTACCAAGGTAAGGAAATTGACCCAATATTTTCACAGGCTTTTGAAAGATTTATTAATGATGAAAATTTTGTAAGATCTAGGGCTTTTGTTCAGTTTTTGTGGAGATTAAATATGGGAAATTTTGAGAAAGCCTATGAGAAAATCAAGGCTGAGCAACCAAATAAACCTAACTCAGTTATTAAGGGGGAGGTGAAGTCAAAAATTTTGAATGATTTTGCCCAGTTTACTCCTAAAGCTGGGAGGCAAATAGTTAGACAGTTAGGAGTCCTCCTTCTACCAGAATGGGATATAGCAAATGCTATTATTTTTTATTCAGTAAGGAAGGATAAAGATGTTCAACTAACAACTACTGAAGAAATATTACAGGCTCATAGAGGAGTCAAATTTAGTGATGACCACCAAGCCCTTGTTATATGGTCCATGGAAAAGAGGGAAAATACTAGGATACATTAGTTTCCCACTGTAGAGCATACTGGTACATTGATAGTATACAGGTTTGGTAAAGTAAGTAGTAAGAAAATAATGCAAATGGACTCAGAAGTGCTGAAATTTGATGGTGTTGTATCTAGCTAGGAAGAAGATAGATTTACCCAACTTAATGCTAGGTTTGAAGAATTTTTAAAAGCATATGAGGAAAGGGGTATATAGATATAGTCACTGGAAAAAAAAGTGTCTCAAATGGGGAAGATACTTGGGAAGAGAAAGGTGGGGGAATCCAATGCACCTAGAATTGCATACCCTCCACAGTCATTTAATAGAGCAACCCCTATTGTTGAAATACCAGACACCCCTAAAAGGCCCCAATTTTATACTATAGAGGACTTTGAAGAAGAAAAAACTAAATTACATGAATTGTAGGTAGAATTAAAAAATCAATATGAAGGAAAATTAAAGTAGGGTGTGATGCATTTAAGGGATAAAATACAATGGTCAACCTTCTTTGATCAGTTGACAAGAATTGCAACCCTCATGGATGAGTTGAATAGAGATAGGGATAAATTGACTCCCCTTGCACAGAAGTGGAGGGAGAGGAATAATGATATCACAAATATGTGTATATTTTCCGTCCAAATGCCTTATCATCAAGTAGAGAAATTTTTTGATTTGTTAAATAAACTAGAAGATTTTGATGATAAAAGGGATTCTTTGTAGAAAAGATTAACACTTTGTTTTTCCCAGTATATTGCTGAAAATTTCATTTTATTTCCTTGTGTTTTAGAATCTGTTGATACAATAAAGGAAAAGGAAAAGTGAAAAAAAGAGTTGGATGAAATATTTTATGAAAGGATCAAGAACATCATGAGTGAAACTGGCCATTGGTTCTAGGCAAGGACAAACGAAGAGTTAGTAAAGATACAGTTATTTTATAATGCCAAGAGAAAAGAGTTTGATGATTTAGAGGAATTTGCAAATTCTTTAGTGATTATACAAAGAGAGGCTCTAAATTTTGATTGGCCAAATGATGCTGCTTATAATAAATGGAAAAATTAGTTTATAGAACAAATGTGAGAAGATGATGAGGAGGAAGATGCAAAAGTAAGAGTTACCCTCATAGTTAGTAATGAAGACATGGAAAATCCCCAAATTAAAGTAAGTGTGTAGGTAGTTGAAGATGATATGTCACTTTTTAACCTCATGGCCACTTACTCCAAGGATGAAGAATAAATGAAGAATCAGATCATATTTTCTTGTCTCAACAATTGAGAAGCATAACAGATAGGGACCCACCAAGGAATGTTCGATGTAATAGCCTTTCTATTATTTTGTTTTTTCTTTTATGATAGATATATGTTAGTATCTTTTAGAAGACACCTGTCACTTTCTTTTAGCCTGAAGCTTGTTGCATCTCACACTATTTAAGTGAGATTCCAAGGCTAAAAAATGGTCTAAATTCTATTGTTTCTAATTGACATGCTTAGTCTGTCTTTGGTCCAAATTTTTGAAAGCAAATTTATGATGTATTTTCTTTGTTAATTCTCTGAGAATACATGAATATAGAATGAGCTGTGTTTCTTTCTAAAGGTCATTCTGAGTCTATTGTAAATGATATACAATTTTCAAAGAAAATGAATACATATTGTGAACTGTCCCCATATCAGTTTTTTATGAATCTTGTCTCCTTCTAATTACTTGTTATCTTGATATTGTGTAAGTAAAGGCTTGCATAATTGAATGCAATCTAGTCAGGTTGTATTTCTGTTTATCATTGTTGTTAATTCAATGGATTAAATAAAAGCTTTGGTGAATGTGATAAGGTTTCTTTAGTAATGGAAAGGGTTTTGAATGATAAATTCTGATAAGAATTGCTAATAGAATTTGTTGTAAGGCAACAAGTTAGATCTAAGAATTTGCTATAGAATTTGAAATCCAATGGATTAGGCACTGATCAAATTAATTTAGCTGAAGGAGAAGTATGTCAAAAATGGTTGTCAAAAATGGAGAATTAAATTAATTTTACTTTTGTTTCTTGTAGATCTTCAAAGTTGGCTAGTACTTGTCTGCATGGAATGTTTTAGCTTAAGTTAGCCACTATTGTTAAGAACACCTGCAGGTCTATAGAAAAAACTTTGGCCATATCTATTATATGGGATGTGTTTATCAAGTTATTAAGAATTATGTATGTGTTTGAGGATTTTGAGATGAGAATCAGAATGAAATTAAAGATAATCCTCATATAGTTTTCCCAATCTTGAATCATCAATGGGTATACCCACCCTAGTTTTCCAGAGCCAAAAGAGTAGAAACCCACCTTTGGTTTTGTTGAAGTTGGATCCAAATGCTTTACACATGCAATTGATAAAAAGAATTGGCTGACCTTTAGATTTTATGAGTATTATCATCTTGGTATTAAGAATTTTTTTTGTTAGTAGTTTTAGTCCTTTTAAAATACCAATAGATGTGACATGACTACAACTTTAGCTTTTATTCCTTTTGGTTTGTGAGGACACATGGTGACCTAGCACTTACCCACATTGTCAGGAAGTCTGACAAATCACAGAATGCAGGAAAGCGGGCACTAATCAAATTGCTAGCTAGACTAACCTTCTTCCTTTTTGCAGCCCATGCAAGAATAGTTTCCTCACTTACCATTCAATTCAAAGGGGCTTCCCCACATTTTTTAAAGGTAGTTTATCTTGAGAATACAAGAAAGCGCCCACAATGGATCGCGAAAGATCTAACAATGCAGAAAGTTTCGAGTAAGCAGAAACAAAATAGGAAAGAAAAGAAATACCATAAAGTTTTAAATGTTTTATTTATTTTTAAATATTTCCATTGCATTTAAATAATACTTATATATGGAAGATGACCATTGGGTGGGCCTACATTACAATTCAAATTTTTGGCAGGAGGCAAAAATAGATAACATTTCTGGTGACTCAAAGGGCACGCAAGCCAGCTATGCATATGACCAATGGCCTTATGCATCCATTGGGCTATAGAGTCATAAAAAATGTGCATCTAATGCATTATAAAACCCTAATCCTACCTCTACAGGAACAAAATCTTAAGAGCCCTATCTCTGCAACTGGAACTAGAGACTGAAACTTCTACAACCTTTAAAACACATGTTCTCATGCACTTCTTGGAAAGCTAGAAACCAACGGAAGAAAACTAAGCTACCTATGTACATGAAACCTCAACCCCTATCAAAAACATGTCTTGAGGTAGATCCCATTGACCGAGATAGGGAAAATTTCACCACCAGGCTTGCTTAATTGAAAAGCATTAGCCTGCTTGCAATTGACAATCACATAGGGACCACTCCATAGTGCATCAAATTTTTAATATCTTCCTAGTTTTGCCCTATGCACATCCCATTTCAAAACTAAATCACCTTCTCTGAAGATTCTAACCCTAGCCTTCTTGTCAAAGCTCCCTTTCACCTACTGCTAATATGTTTCTAGGGTTTGCTTGGCCTGACCTCTTTTCTCTTCTAGCTCCATCAACTCTTCCATTCTCACTATCATGGCATCATCTTCATTTAGCTCTAGCTGATGAGCTAGTTCTAGGGATGGGAATTCTAATAAAATTGAAAGCCTTGCTTCTCTATCATATACCAACATAAATGGTGAATTTCCTATTGACCTCTTAGGGGTTATTCTATCAGCCCATACTGCAGTCCTCAACTTTCGATGCCAACACCTCTGGTTATCCTCTATAGTTCTTTTCATAATCCTAATCAAGTTTTTGTTGGATGACTCAGCTAAACCATTGCCTTGAGGATAGTAGTTTGAGGATGTGCTCAAGTAGATATTATGGTCAACTACCCATGCATAAATCTAAGCTCCTACAAAATATTTTGCATTATTTGAAATAACGATTGAAGGGGCACCAAATCTGGTCACAATTCGATCAAGGAACTCAACAACTAAAGATTTTGTGGAATCCTTCATTGTAACTGCCTCTGTCCATCTAGTGAAGTAATTTATAGCAGCTAAAATCCATTTGTGACTAGAACTAGAAGAAGGATTGATAGGACCTAGGAAATCCAATCCCCATTGAGAAAAAGGCTGGTCCACCTAAATGGGAAGAAGAGGAAGAGCTGTAAGCTTTTTCTTACTAGAGAAGAAGGCACATTTTTCACACTTCCTCACATACCTATGAAAATCATAGAATAGGGATGGATAGTAGTAACCAGCCCTCATGATCTTCATTGCAGTTTTCCATGCTTAGAAGTGGCCACCATCAGGACCATCGTGAAGATCTTTGATCATTCTTTTAGCTTGGTCTATGTCAATGCATCTTAATAGGGCCCCATTAAAATCTTTCCTGGAAAGGATATCATCAACTATGACATAAGAAATTGATTGTAATCTATACTGTCTCCTTTTAGTTCTATCTAATCCTTGAGAATATCCATTGCCTAATAAGAAATTCTTCATATCATCTATCCAATTCCTTGGGTCATCATTTCTTGTCTCTTGTTGTTTTGTTAGTATCATAGCGACTTCCTCATCCAGTTCTTGATATGATATCATCTGTTTACACAACCCCCTCCCTCTTACTAGCTTGGTGATCTAGATGTCAACAACATATTCCATTACTTTCGTAATCCAACCAGGGCTTTTCTCACTAATATCTTTGCTCAAAAGGAAATCCTTCACACTCACATGGGGTACTAACAAATGACTCTTATTATGAGATAGGAGGTGTCTAAATTTCTTTAAAGCTCTGATGACTGCAAGGGTTTTCTTCTCTACATAGCTATATTTGTCTTCATACTCTTTAAGCCCTTCACTAAAGAAGGCTATGGGTTGCTCTACATCTTTATCATTTGTTTGAGTCAAGATAGCGAAAATTCTTGACTCACCACCAAGGGTATAAAGGATGAAAACCTTTTCAAAAATTGGATTAATGAGAGTAGGGGCTAAGGCTATGGCTACCTTGATTTCTTCAAAACTTTCCTTCCCTTCCTTGGTCCATATAAAGACCATACTTTTCTTGAGCATAGTCGTAATGGGTTTTACCATGTTAGCAAGATTAGGGATAAATCTTCTCACAAAATTTATCCTACCAAGGAAACTTTACAACCCTTTCTTATGTTTAGGAAGAGGGAGAGAAAGTATTTCTTTTGTTCTTTCTAGATCAATGGTTAAACCATCCTCAGATACAATGTGTCCTAATAATTTTCCTTTATTGGTAGCAAAGACACACTTGCTTGGGTTAAAGGGTTTAAAGGGTTTATTGGTTTAGATACTCCATATCTCACTCACATCTTCTTTAGTCTCCATAAGATTGGGAACTAGAGAATCTTTCTCTAATATACAATATGTACTGAGGCCTATCTCAAGGATTTCTATCATAGGATCAAATTGATATGCATTAGCCCATTCATCTATGATAAAATTAGGTATCTCTGCTAGGGAAGTGGTAGGCTCATTCATTATGTCATTCTCATCCATTTCTAGGATAGTGCAATTCATGTTGATGAGATTAGGGGTGTAGGGTTCAATATGATGGATGGCTTGAGGCTCTACTCTGATTGAAGCTTTGGTCCTTTATCTTGTTCTAAAAGACATATATGACCATTTAGAAGATATGTAACCACATATTTGGGCAATGATATCTCTTGATAGATAGATGGCAAAATGTGGCTTGACTTTAGCAACGAATATATCTTAAGTTATAGCACAACTAGGGCATGCATGTAGGGCCATTTCTACATTCCTAATGATCCCTATACTCTTGACAATTGTACCATCCAACTGTAATACATCCTTAATAGTGGACTCATATTTCATTTCCAAGGCATTAGCAACACACCTAGGCATCACTAAACTACTAGCCCCTAAATCAATCATGCAATTTTGGACTAGTTTGCCCCCTATAATTAGAGAGACATAAAATGGAGGGGGTCCAGCCTTTTTATTTTTATCTTCCTCCCTTGATGGTTTTACTAGCCTTGTGGCACTTTCCATGCTGGGTGGCTGATCCTTTGGTTCAATACTTTCCAATTCTTGCTATAGCAACCTCTTTTGCATGGGTATAGTAGCAACAACATCCCACATTGAAATATTCACATTTGTCTTCTTCATTTGTTCTACCACACTAAATGGTGTAGTAGTTACTTTGGTAGAAGCCTTGGGAGCTAAATTTGTAGGAGGTTGAGATGGAACAACCTGAGGATCACTTACATCCTTTCTGCCATTATTTCACCTTTTCTATTGAAAGTTATTTGATTGATCATTTATTGCTTGTTCATGAGGTATTGCATTTGAAGTTGAGGCCTAATTGGGAAGAGGAGGGGTAGCATCTTCAATAGCTCTTCTTTTGCTCCTAGTGTTGTGAGCAACAGAATCCTAGTTTACATTACAATGTTCCTCCACTTGATGATTCATAAAGGAGCAATCACTTTGTCCTTGTATGATTGTCTTGTTGCAAGCTCTTGGATGGTCAAAGCCAAATAAAATTCATCCTTTTGACACATGCAATAGGCATAGGAGTAGTTATAGGAGGGACAAAAATCCTGATCTTGGGCCATGTTATTTTGAGGAACTATGGCTGTACTTTGGTTTACATTTGAGATTGAAGCATGTCTATTTTTCCTATTCTAATCAAAAGAAACATTCCCATGATTATGATTTGGAGGCCTACCACTATTCAGAGTTTGATATTGCAATTGATGAGCCTTACTACCTTGAGCTTGCTATCTCTCTAAAGTCACCAACTCGTTGCTCACTTTCTACATCATAGAGAAGTTGTTCTCCATCTTCTTCTCTTGGCCCTGCAATCTTTTATCTACATTCTCTATGTTCAGCATCATAGATTGTATCATCTCCTTGATTTCATCTATTCCATTTGAAGATGTGGAAGCTTGAGGGACTAAGGCAAGGGATTCTAATGTGGAAGTTATGGGAAGAGGAGCCATTGCTAGTTGGTGATTTGGAATGTTAGGAAAGAAAGGCATAGGAGGCCTTGGAGCTAGCTTACCTCTTTGTATTAGGATGTTTTCTAACTTTATTGCTATGTCATAAGCATTAGGCAAGGTATCTCCTCCCATAGTTTGGATTGTAGTGGCAATGTTGCTGTCAAAAGCTCTGAGGTAATGCAAGAAGGCATTACCAGGGGTAGGTTTTACTGAAGTAGGTATTCTATTCCATGTCTTTTTAAATCTATAGTTGAAATCAGTCATACATTTATGGGGGGCTCTTTTTATAGTAGTCAACTATTCTAAAAGTGACAAATGGTCATTTTTTTCCTCAAAGTGTTTGCATAGTCCTACTCCTAATCCATTCCAATCTGCTATGGAACCATGAGCCAAACCTCTATACCATTGTAGTGCTTTTCCTTTCAAGGATGAGGCTATAAGTCCAACTCCAACGTCATCCTCTGTAATACCATGGATATTGTAGACATTTATAACTTCTCAGATGTGTTCTAAGGTAGAGATAGAAGTTTCACTAGTAAACTCTAGTATACTTTTGAGTGTAGCTATTGGTATGTCATGTCATTGGGCCAATAAAAGAGTACTTCCACCATTAAAGGTGGCAAAAGCATGAGCCCTAGGTTGTGCCATATAGACAAGTGATCTATTAATATATGGTGATGAAAATCTAAGCTAAGATCTAACAATAGGAGGAGTAGAGATGGATCTTGTAGGTATATTTGTTACTATTGCACTCCTAACTAGCGATAAAGATACTCTAGCCTTCCTTCTTCTAGGATTTGAAAATGAAAGCTCTTGGTAATTATATTTACCTCTAGAAGATGCCCTTGTTTTAGCTTTGGGCATGAATTATTGCAACTTTAGTTTGGAACCCGATTTATTTGAAGCTTAGAGTCACCAAGTACTTGAAGAATGAATATCTTTAAGGCTTGACCATCAAAGCTAGTAATATCTCCTCAGTATTAATCTTGAAATCTTCCTTTTTACACTAGTAGACTTGAATTTTTTTGAATATTGTCCCACCAGGCATGCCAAAAATTGTTGTCACAAAATTTTGCACACTTGTCCAAATTTTTTACCTAAGGAAAACCTTGTGAAACATGGAAAGAACCTCCAAGATGTGGGACTTGAGCTATGAGGTTGAGTCTTTGGAGAAGGCCACCTTCCTTTACTATCAGGGTGCACCTAACTACTCTTGGAGAGGAAAAGGGAGAAGGAATGCATGAAAGAAAATCTACTTATTCTGACCTAAGGGGGTGATGCACCAAAATAGAGTGTTCAAACCAATCTCTACCAATACATGCACTATTGAACCATCATGACACCAAAAGATATACACATCTAGACTTTCTTTAATCTAACAATCAGATGTAGATTAGAAAACCCAAATGAATGACACAAGGAAAGAGAGGATTCACTTATATACCATTCATAGGCCAAAAGAGATACAGTCATGCAAGATTGTAGATATCTATGACACACTAATGAGAGGCAAATAGTTCTTGCACTTCACATCAATGGCTGAAGGAGATAAGGTAGAATGTCACATAGTTTAGAGGCAATGGAGATTTACATTGAAATTGCAGAGCAATATTAGAGAAAACAGAGAAGAGTTGACACGAACAAAATCTACAAAAATTGCCTTTATAGCTCATGCATAACTAAGATATTTTATAACTAAAGTTACTCCAAAACCATTGCCATTAAGTCTTGATAAAGATCTGGAGAAAATCTAATCTAGGTACAAATTTAGATACAATGAAATTTGATATTTGTTGAAATAGGGCCCTAACAAAAATGACGCCATTAACCATTATGACCAAGTAGGTGGATAAATTGGGGTGGTGGAGTGTTCTACTACTATTTATTAGATTTAGCATTCATTCAAGAGTAGTTGGAATTGATCATGAGGATCAAATCATGTAAGAAAACTTGATTTCCTTTGTTTCTGGCTCATCAGTCAGCAAAATCAGCAGGTCAACTGAGTCTTACAACCCAAATGGGCCACATGAGTCAATAGCCTTTTATTTTTCTACCACCTCGCAAGGTCTTTCCAAGTTTGACCACATCTGCATAACTAACTATGCCACCTCCCAACTCTGACCGTGACAGTCTCATAACTGCCAGCCTTCACCGCCAACACTCTAGCCATAACATATCTCCTCAGGCTCGTAAGGACACATGTCCTTGAGGTGCTTTCCTACAATGTTTAACTTCCTCACATCTCTAGAATGTGGGGAAGCACCAATTGTTGATCTCCATGAGATCAATGATTATGAAAGATCTTATCATACTATGCTTGCCCCTCAAAATTCCTGGGCCCATGAACCACTCATCATCTAACTCAACCTGACTTGGCCCCATTTGGCATCACCTTATGGAATATGGATCAAACTTGACCCCATAAGGACATGTGACAGTGAGGCACTTGCCCACATTACTTAACATGCTTGCACCTTCATGATGCGGGGAAGCACTAGCCCTTGATCTCATTTGAATCTACGGTGATCAAAATCTTATATGACTGCATACCTAGTCAGTTGGATGGACCAATGAGATTCTTTCTTTGTACTCTAACTCACTTGACAACTACCATAAAAGATGAACTATTATTACCTTTCGAGAAAGGTGGGCCCATGATGTCACACTATGCCACATGTCACAAAGGGGCTTGCCCACATTCCTTAAAACTCATGTACTTTCATATTGAAGGCAAGTGCCAGCCCTTGATCTATTTGAATCTAACGATGGAAGGTAAAACTAAGAAGATTTGATGTCACTACAACTTTAGATTTTATTCCTTTGGGCCCGCGAGGACACGTGGTGACCTAGCACTTGCCCACATTGTTAGGAAGTTTGACAAAACAAAGAATGTGAGAAAGTGGGCACCATTCAAATTGCTAGTTGGATAGACCTTCTTCCTTTCTGTGGCCCATGCAAGAATATTTGCCTCACCTACCACATGTCACAAAGGGGCTTCCCCGCATTGTTTAAAGGTAGTTCATCTTGAGAATTCGAGAAAGCACCCACCATGGATTGCCAAAGATCTGACAGTGCAAAAAGTTGCAGGTAAGTAGAAACAAAATAGGAAAGAAAAGAAATACCATAAAGTTTTAAATGTTTTATTTTATTTTTATATTTCCATGTCATTTAAGTAATACTTAAATATGGAAGATGCCTATTGGGTGGGCCTGCATTAAAATTCAAACTTTTGGTAGGAGGAAAAAATAGGTAACAATACTTAGTGTTGTAGTCCCAATTGTAGTGATGTCCATGATTATTTCCCCTTGGTAGCTAATTAGGTGTCCACATAGACTTTTATCTACATTCGAAATATCTATATCCATACTTCTTGAAATTGTAGTAGTGACCTTCAAATCTTGGTGTTCTAATAGTCTCAGTTCTATAGTTATGTGCTTGATGTCCTTGCTTGTTGCATTTATGATAGTAACTCACATTTTTAGGTTTGTCATGATGATGGACATTTTTGTTCCTGCATAAATTAGAGGTATGTCCTTTTTTACCACAAAAATGACCAGTAGGTTTAGTATTCTTACCTTTATTACTTCTTTCTTCTATAGTCTTCAATGACTCTCCTTGTTCAGTGCTGGTGTATACTAGTTTTGAAGTGTCATTTCTAGACCTTGGTGATTTTAGTAGCTACTCAAAGTACTTAATGGCCTTGTTTGGTTTGTTGAAGCTCATTGCAATTTCATTCCCTCTTTTCAAGTCATTTTCCAGTTGTTCATTTTGCATCTTTAGTGTAGAGATCTCAATGTCTTTGACATTTAGTTCATGATGTGCATTCATCATCTAGCTTAGAGTGTCTAGCTGCATGTTTGAAATTCTTGCAAGCTCAATTGAATTTTCTTCTAGTTTGTTGGGAATATTTCTCTTGTCTTCTTCTAGCATAGCCTTGTCTTCAATGGCTCTTTTGTTATGTTCAATCACTTCAGAAATCATCATGGCTTGTGATTCTTGTTCAAGCTTGAGTATTCAAATTTCTTCTACTTGAACTCTCTTTTCTTCTCCATTAGGTCTACTATTGCTGCATCAAACTCTTTGGAATCTCCATTTGAAAACAATTTTGAGGTGTCAATCTCCTTGTATTGTGTATCATTCTTAGCTATGGTGATGTCTCTTCTTCTCTTTAAGGATTTTCTCAGTTCTTCTCTAGCTTCTTCCAAAGTGTGTAGACCATGTTGTATATCAATTACGTGATTCTCTATGATCTTCCCAACTTTGTAGACTTCCATTTCTAGATCTTTTCTCCAAGTTGTAAGGCTCTTAAAATCATTCACATGCATCAAAGTCATCTAATAAACATGAAAGTAAAGACATGCATGAAAATGGATAACACAAGAATTTGGTAACCCAGAAACCCTCCAAAATAAGAAGGTAAAATTGGGGTGTGATGACACCCACAAAGTATTACTACAACAATATGTAACTATTTAAGGTTACAAAGCTTGACCACTTCCAATAGTTTTCCCTATAAAAGGCTTGTCTTGTTAAATACTTTACACCCTATTAAAAGTGACCTAGTTAAAGGATTTACAAACACTCACTTGGAATGTTACCCTGTTAAAGGATTTAGCACCTTATTGAAAGGTTTACAACATGGCTATTAAACCAACCTATCATTATAGGATTTTCATTACTAATACAATGGTTAGAGATTATTAGAAAATCTTGAACTAATGACTTGTAATCTTTAATTAATGATTCCAAATCCTTGTTCTGCTCTGTCTACTCTAAACCTTGCTTGATCTGATATACCTCTCCTCAAAATCCTAATTTCTCTATTCAAATAAACTAAATTCTACAATGCTTCTCTTCCTTCTAAGTCTTAAAAAACCCCTCTAAATGTTGCTATAATTCACCCATACACTTCACAGATGCACACGAATAATGAGATTTTTCCCTCCTTATAAATGGTTCGAAGACTTAGGGTTAGGTATGAATCCATGATCCATATTCATTCTTCATTTTCCTTTTGGTTGCATGCCTTCTCCATTTTTTCTTATTGGTTGCATGATAGTTACATAGGAAATACAAAAGATTCGATCTTATCTTCAAGATCCTTTGAGATTCATCTTAAGTCAACTTCAAAAATGGTTTGCATATGAGTTTGTGAAGGCACAAACTCATATGTTGATTCTATGTTGCTCGAGACTTACTAGTTGCTGATGCTCGACACATATAGGAATTATGTCTCGCTTGACTCCTATAGTAAATCTATTTCACTCAGCATCTATACTTTTCTCAACACCTATAGTGAGTCGACATCACTTGTCACTCAGCACTTGAAACTTGCTTGGCACTTGAAGTTCACTCGACACCTATTCAGTCTCTAGCTTGACACATACTATAACTTGGCATTTGTGTTATACTTGGCATCATCTTTGATAATTGGTTAAGTGTGTTGACACTCAATTATAAAAACCAATCTAATACCAATAGAACATTCTTAAGAAATCCTTTTCATTTCATAAAATTGGGTGGAAAAAAAATTGTCAGCTACATGTTTGAAGTAAAAAATACATAAGAATATACCAAAAACACATTTTTGGGACATTTTTAAAGTTGAACATGTAGGGTTGGTATCCAAAGATATAGTAGGCCTTATAAAGGTATTATGTTTTTGGTTTGATAATAGGATGGGTGGGAAAAAAGTTGGAATAGATTTTGAAATTCTTTAAGGCATTTTAGAGCTACATACTTTTCAAATTGCCACTTTTTGGTACACCATGATCCTACACATACTCATATCTCAATATTGAACAAGTAGTTGGGTAAAGAAGAAATTTCAATATTAACCAAGTAGTTGGTTAGTGAAGGATATCCTTCTTGCAGTATTAACCAAGTGGTCAGGCATGAAAGGAATCACAGTGCAAACTAAACATTCAATCCTAGTATTGAACAAGTGACAACAAAATGCAATTATCTAATAATTAATTGTTTGAGGCTGACTATTTGGATGATTATTATTTATTTGGAATGGTATTCAAGATGAATTGATAGATCCTATGATATATAAGAAAGATCAAGTTGTCAGGATAGAATGTAGGAGTGAAATATGAAATAAGATGGACATGTGAGAGAAAGAAAAGGCAAAGGACAAAAGTGTGGAAGATAAGATGCAATGAACATCTGATCATTAAGGATCCAGAGATCAAGCCAAAAAAAAGATTTGAATCTACAAAGACAATTGCTTCATAAATTAGGTCAAATTGATGTTACCTTATAATCATTGTAGCAATAAATAAATCTATTAATAGAGTTGAATTAACAACCATTTTATAAATCCTCTAATAAGGTGACATTTCAAGCTTGAAGTGTTTGAAGACCTCAAACCAAGCCACTCCTAGCAAGGTGATATAAATCCTCTAACAAGGTCATACTTAACAGTATGTTTTGTACCCTTTAACAAGGTTGGCTCCTAATGGGGCTCACTTTAGAAGAGTGGAAAATATAATGACTAGTTGCAAGGTGGTTTTTCCCAATTGGGTTTCCACTTTGAATATTAGTGTCATATGTTTCAATGTTATTTTTCCAATACTTTATGTTTCTACAAATAAGTTACTAAAGGATAAAAAAAAGGATTAATAATCATAACAATTCTTTGTTAACTGAGTAATAGTAATATTCTAGTGTTAATCGACATGGACAATATTGCATGACCAATGCAAGTTTGAATTGACATAGATAGGGATGGGGGAATTTTTTTGAGGTAAATCATTCACCCCTCCCCTCTTAGTTACACTTTTTATTTCCAACAAAGAAAACCCATTACATGTATGTTTTCTATATTAAAAATAATTAAAAATAAAAGCCTCAAAACTTATTAAGGATAAAAATCTACTCAATTTTTAACCATTAAAATTATACTTTGTTCATGAATAGAATTCTATTGGAAGATTGGGGAGATTATTGAATGATTGGTTGGAAGCATGAATACTGATGATACATTAAATTCATGACTGAGTTTTTCATTGATGTCAACATAGCAGTTTTTTATGTTATTTGATAGAAGAACAACATAAAGATAAAGTTGGTATGGATGGCTAGTTGAGCATGATAACCACCCAAGGCTATGGGAGATACTTTTGAGTATATGGTATATCTAGTTAATGTTGGAAGTAGAAAGGACAAGCCTAGAAGAAGCTATGTAGGTTTTGGTGATGTTTGTTCTGAGATAGAGTTTATAGAGGCATGTTTTGGTAAACTTGTTATATCTCCTACCATAGTTGATATCTTGAGGATTGAGGTTGAGGAAATGGAAAAGACATGTTGAGGATGACATGGATAATCTTTCTCATCATAATATTGCATGTATGGAAAGTTATTTAAGTTGCAAGGCATAAGATTAAGGTTATTGCTAAGTGTAACATTTTCTTAATCTAGTCCTATAATAATTAATTGAGAATAACTAACAACTAACTCAAGGAATTTTTTTATGGACTTGATATAAAGGGAAGAAATTTTCCTTTATCATGGTATTGGTGAATGTGAATTGAAAATTTTCAAAAACTAACAGAGAGTGCAGACTGAAAAGTTGAGTAGAATAGTGTAGAAGTGAAGGAAACTTCATTGTCAAGGTTTTGCTGAGTGATTTGAGTTTTCATATTTAGATTTGAGGTTCATGACCTAGTCTACAAGGTTTGATAGTTATTGGTGTAGTTGATAGGATAGAGGAAAGAACAAAGGAAACAAGAAGATAAAAGTTTAATGGAACAAACTATGACAACTGGAAAAAAAAGATGAAGACACAATTGTTGTATATGGGTCTAAGATATTGGATCTTGACAAAATCAGCAAAGAAATTCATTGAAGAAAAGGATTTGGAAATTTTCACTAAGGAAGAAAAAGATCTTTTCATGTGTGACATAAGAGCTAGAGAAGCACCATTGACTACACTTCCAGAAATTGAGTACAATCGTGTAAAATCACTTGCTACTTCACATTTGATTTGGAAAGCTCTGGAAAATAGTTTTGAAGGTGATGAAAATTCTAAGAATTTGAGGCTACCAAAGTTGGATTTTTGAATTTCAAGATACTAAAATGATGCAAGATAAATCTATAAGAACATATATAGGGAGGATATTAGAAATTACAGTAGAGATTAAAGCTCAAGGAGGAACCGAAGAAGATGATGAGGTTATATGGAAGACATTGGAGAATCTAACACCACCATTCAAGTAAGAAGTTTAGATGATATAGTTGTTGATATCATGTACCAAATATTTCACAAAGTAGATAATGCATGGAAGACTTGAAGCACTTGAGAATGAACTTAGACAATCCAAAGAATTAACCTAAATAGAGATAGCTTTCAGAGCCTTGAATATTCAACCAAACTTATTAAGAAGCACAAGTTGTAGAGAAGATTTTGCTAATATAAATAGATCTGAGGAAGACAAAAATATTGAAGAAGGAGTAGCCCTTCTAGTAAGAAGAGATAAAGGAGGTAAGAAAATATTTCAATGTTGGACTTGTGATGAATATGGTCATTATGCATCTAAGTTTCCTAGTAGGGAGAAAAAGTATAAGGGAAATTATAAGCCTTGAAAAGATAGAGAATGCTTGTATGCAAATGAAGAAAATGATTCTGATGAGCAAGCATTAAGTGCTAGTGATGATGAAATTGGATTTTTGGCAATTGAAGAAGAAATTTTAAAGAAGATAGCTTTGGTATCATAGGTTGAGAAGAAATCTAATCAGATGATTGATAGTGGTTTTTCACATCATGTGACTAGTGATATGAACAAGTTTGTTGACTTCAAAATTCAAGATGGAGGAATTGTTAGAGTTGGAAACAATACAACATGCCAAGTAAAAGGTATTGGATCTATAACTCTTGATGGTAAAACTAATACTGAGGATGTATACTTTTTTGATGGTTTAAAGCACAATATTTTGAGTGTTGGAAAACTATAGACAAAGATTATTAGTTGCAATTCATAGAAAAGACATGCATGATCAAAGATAAAGTTGGAAAGGTAATTGGAACATGAACTAGATCTAGAGGTAATGTATTTTAGTTGAATCCTACTGAAATGACATGCCTGGTTGCAAAGGTAGATGAAAATTGGTTATGGAATAAGATATTCTATCATATAAAATTTGATAATATTGTGAGGACTAGTAGAGTATTTTCTGTTAGAGATTTGCTAAAGATTGAAAGCCTACTAAAATAGTTTGCAAGGAATGTGTTTTGGAAAAGCATAATAGAACTTCTTTTCCCACCAAGAAGTTTATGACTATAGAAAATTCAGATATTGTACACACATATCTCATTGGTCCCTCAAATACTAAAGGATTCTTTGGTGAAAGGTATTTTATGATTCTAGTTGATGATTTTTCTAGACTGATGTGTGTTGTATTTCTTAAAGAGAAATTTGACCCATTTGATAGGTTTAAGATACTCAAGAATAGACTTGAGAATAAATATGGTATGAATATTAAATGTTTAAGATTAGATAGAGGAGGAGAATTTACTTCAAATTATTTTAACATGTTTTGTGAAGAAATTGGAATTAAAAGACAACTATCAGCTCCGAGAATCCCTAAATAGAATGACATTACAGAAAGAAGGAACAAGTCTATTATAGAATCTACAAGAGCTATGTTAGTAGAAAATGATGTATCTAAGAGAAGATTTGAATACACCAATCTACACTATGAATATAGTACAAGTCAAAAAGGACACAAAAAGGAAACCTTATGAACTATGGTTTGGTCACTCACCTACAATTGAGTATTTCAGAATATTTGGAAGTAAGTGTTCCATAAAGAGAGATGAATATATTGGTAAGTTTGATACTATAAGTGATGAAGGAATGTTTCTTGGTTGTTTATTGAAAAGAAAGGCTTATAGATATTATAATCAAAGAACTATGACTATTATGGAAAGTGAAAATGTGAGAATTGATGAGAAATTCATAATACAAGAGAGAAAAGGTTGATTACAATTCAAATGATGATGTTGTTACTAAGCCAAGCAATGATGAGGTATTTATTGAGACTAATAATGATTTTTAGAATGAAGGAGAGCCAAGGCTTGAACAAAGCTCAAACCCTTTAATAGAGCTAAGAGTTGAGATAACAACTCGTACTTCAGGAAAGAACATGATAACCAATCACCCATCTGAACAAATCATCAAAAGAAAAGACAAAGGTATAATGAAAGAAAGAAGAATAAATGAAGAATTATGCTTGATATCTCAAGTTGAGACTAAGAATGTAGATGAAGCATGTAAATATAACTATTGGAAGCAAGTTCTGAAGAGGATTTGGATCAGATAGAAAAGAATGAAACATGGGAATTGATCCCTAGACCAACAGACAAGAATGTGATAGGAACCAAATGAGTATTTAGGAACAAGATGAATAAGCAAGGAGAAGTTGTAAGAAGCCAAGCAAGATTGGTATGTAAAGGTTACGCATAGCAAGAAGGAATAGATTATGAGGAGACATATGGTCCAGTGAATAGAATAGAAGGAGTAAGATTATTCTTAGCCTATACAACACAGAAGAAATTAAAAGTATATCAAATGGATGTCAAGTTAGCATTTTTGAATGGAAAACTTAAAGAAGAGGTATACATTGAGTAGCCTAAAGGATGTCATTTGATAGATAAAACACACATAGTATGGGGACTAATGAAAGCATTGTATGGATTGAAGCAAGCACCCAAAACCTGGTATGCAAGGTTGGAAAAGCATTTGACAAATCTTAGTTATAGAAAAGGTGTGGTAGATAGTAATCTATATTGGAAAGAAAATGATGATGCCTTGATGATTTTAGTAATATTTGTTGATGACATCATATTTGGAGGAAATAATGAAGAAAGTAAGAAGTTTTTAGAAGAGATGAAGAAGGGATTTGAAATGAGTATTGATAGGAGAAATAAAATATTTCCTAGGATTTTAGATTGTACAGAATAAAGAAGGAATCTTTATTTATTAGACTAATAACTTGAAGGATTTACTAAAAATATTTGGTTCGAAAAAATATAAAGCTATTAGAACCACCTATGGTAATTGGACACAAGTTATTTACAAAGGATGAGACACCTACTATTGAGTAGAAGAAGTAAAGATCTATGATTAGAGGATTGAAATATTTAACTCACATAGGGTCATATATAGAAAATGTAGTTGGAATTGTTATAATATTCAAGGCTGATCATAGAGAAGCAAATTAGATAGTAGTGAAAAGGATATTTAGATTTTAGAAGGGAACATCTGAGTTTGGATTATGGTATGACAGATCTAATGATTATACTCTAATTTCTTATACTGATGTAGATTGGGTAGGCAGTATCGATGATAGAAAGAGTACCAGTGGAGGAGCTTTCTTTCTTGGAGGAAGATTGGTTTCTTGGTTAAGCAAGAAGTAGGATTGTACATCTCAAAGTAAAGTAGAAGCAAGAGTATGTTGCAACAATAAATAATTGCAATCAATTCATTTGGATGAAGTAGTTTCTAAAGTATATAAGGATAAAAATCAGTGAGCATGTTGTTATACATTGTAACAACACAAGCATGGTAAATATGTCTAAGAATCTAGTATTGCATTGGAGGACTAAGCACATTTCTATTAAGTATCATATGTTGAGAGAAAAAGTTGTAGAAAAGGAAAACAAATTGGAGTATGTGAGCACTAAAGAGAAGATTGTAGATATATTCACTAAGCCTCTTCTCAAAAAGACTTTTGAGTATTTGTGAGGTATTATTGGGGTTATGCCCCTTCCTACATTAGATTAGAAGATGCAAGAGTGCATCAGTCTAGTTTAACAAAGCACCATTGTTTGTCTAGACTAGATGTTGATGCTTCCTATATGGGGGAGTATCTATGATAGATAGAGTCATCTAGGACTCTTGTTTATATTTTTCTGAGTAGTGTCTTTTGACAATAAATCTAGTAAGTTGTTGCTGAGTTTGATGTAGAGATGTTGGTTGCAGAAACCTTCGAAATTAATGTCAATGTGGGAGAAGTTTGGCATGAAAAACATTAAACTAAGGGAAAAGGTTGGAAATATGCTAAGGGAGAATTTTTGTGTAAGCACAGTATGTGGCATAATAGTTTAGTATAGAGCATATTGAGGTATATCAATGGGGGAGTACGATTGATGAAGAGGATTTGAAGATTGATAGTCTTTTGTTGGTATTCTTGGAACTAGATTTTTTCATCTATGTTGCCATCAACACCAAAAGGGGAGATTGTTGGAAGATTAGTTGGAAGCATGAATATTGATGATATGTTACATTCATGAATAAGTTTGTCATTGATATCAACATAACATGTTTGATGTCTACAAAGCAGTTTTATGTGCAATCTGATAGAAGTACAATGGAAAGCTCAAGTTGGTACAGATAGCTAGCTGAGCATGATAACCACCTAAGGTTATGGGAGATATTTCTGAGTATATGGTATATGTAGTTAATGTTGGAAGTGGAAAGGACAAGCCTAGAAGAAGCTATGTAAGTTTTGGTGATGTTTTTTCTGAGATAGAGTTTACAAAGGCAAGTTTTGGTAAACTTGTTATATCTCCTAGCAGAGTTGTTATCTTGAGGATTGAGGTTGAGGACAAGGAGAAGACATGTTGAGAATAACATGGCTAAGCTCTCTCATCATAATATTGTGTATATGAAAAGTTATTCAAGATGCAAGGTAGAAGATTAAGGTTATCACTTAGTGTAATGTATTCTTAATGTGGTCCTATAATAATTAATTGAGAAGTACTAATAGTCAACTTAGGGAATTTTTAATGGACTTAATATAAAGGCAGGACATTTTTCTTTATCATGGTATGGATGAATGTAAATTGTGAATATTCAAAAAGCAATAGAGAGTGCAGAATGAAAAGTTGAGAAAAGTAGTACAAAAGTGTAGGAAACTGCATTGCTGAGGTTTTGCTAAATGATCCAAGGTTTGGTATTTAGATCCAAGATTCGTGACCTGGTCTACAAGATCTGATAGTGATTAGTCTGAATGACAGTATAGAGGAAAGAAAAAAGGAAAGAAGAAGATAACTATAAATTACTTATTTGAGTGGTGAGCTATTCTTGTAGTTGAAATTGCATGTTTGGGAAGTGGGCTCATCTTGAATACATTATATTACAACTCTTAATAGGGTTGGCACAACTCCTAACAGGGTCCATACTCTAAAAAGGAATATTTATATTAGAACATCATCTTGTGGGCATCATTCTCATCAGAGTTTTCCCTTTGATCCTAAGGGTTTCCCTAGTCAACATATCTAGTGTAATTTTCTATATGCACTTTATTATGGTTGATGTTTAGTTTGGTTGAATTGTTAAGTTTATTTAATGAAGATCAATGTTTTAATTATTGGATAACTAATTCACCCCCCTCGGCCCCTCAAATGTCTTGGTGGACTATTATTTCTAACAAGTTCTACAATGTTCATTTATATATTTGTAACCATTTATTTATACACTACTTAATTGCACTTTATCTTAATTTTATTCCCTAAGCTTATTTCAAAATATCATAAATCTTACATAATGGTTAGACCAACCCCAACATCATTTACCATTTTTGACACTTAATTTACTAAGTATAGATATTTAGAATAAATTATATGTAATAACATCATTAAAAATCCAATTCTCAACATATCCATGTTATTATTCCTGTAATTGAACCTTAATTGATGAAGAGCACAAAGCCCAATTCTACCACTTGGTTCCTAGACCCCTAGTGGTACCCAAATCCACTTCAATATGATGTTGTGGTTTATCAACCTTTGCCAAATGAGGACCTCTACCTCTCCAAGTGGACTCCACTTTCCTACTTGGTCCTTCCCCTTTGCTAGGCCTCAAGGCAAACTTGGACCAATTTAAGGCTTTAGGGAAACTTGCCCTCAACGAGGCCAAATAAGGAAAAATAAGAAAAAAGGTTTCAAGACTTCAAAATTGTGCTATTTTTAGACCACGAGGATTCATGCACTTTTAGGGCTCCAAAACCTTCCAAGAGTCAATTTTCCAAACTTAGGCCTAGAAATGCTAGTAGGTCAAAATTTAGTGTTCCTTGGAAAAATTGCAAAGTTTCCAAAGGATGATACCAAATCATCACCTTTTCAAATGACCTTTACCTAGTTCTTGAATAATCCAAAGGATCAAGGGTTGACTCCATTCCAAAATGTCCAAACTCCACTTTAGTCTGTAGACCTAATAGGCATAATTAGGCTAGGTGTCCAAAGCAAGTGCTTCAAGATGGGTTCATAAAATCAACTCAACCCCATGGAACACTCAATTTCCTTCCTAAAAATCCATTTCACCCTTCACCTAGGTTTAAATAACTATTTTGGAAGCTTGAATGCCACTTCTTCTTCTATTCTTGGTTGAACACATAAGGATCTTCAGGCTAGGGCATACTGGTAAAAATATAAAACCAACTCCTCTAGGTCTAATATTTTACCATCTAAAATTAAACTCCCCTAACTTTAATCTACCAAAGAGGCATTAAATTCCAACCATGGGTTTGCAAGTTAGGTGCACATGTTTGCCAAAACCCTTGAATTCAGGCCCAAACAAGCAACCTTCACTACATCTACAATCACTTAAGCAAATGAAAAGATATAACCTTAAAACCAAATTTAAATGAGACCTAGTTCCTTAGGGTATAAAAAAATTCTAGTTGATCACCTTCACCAATCCGTACATGTTCGTACAACTCAAAAAATAGAGAAAATGACAAAAAATTAGAGATTTATTCATATAAATCTTCACCAATCTGTACAACTATGTTGTTGTCTCCATGTAAAACATTTTAAAACATGTATTCCTTACCTCCAATGGTCATAACCATCATTCAAATGGTTATGCCAATGTTCAACAACCTTTTTAATAATTTAGCAAGAAAAGTTGTCATTTTGCATTTTTTGCATGATAACATTGACCTTTTTGCTTTAATAACCTCCTAGACACCTAAATATTTGCCCAATGACCCCAAGGGCATTTAAATCTATCTAAAGACCTAAATAATCCTTATTGCATACAAAATAACTCAAATTCCTCAAATTTAACCTTTGGTTCAATTTGGTGCCCTGACTTATAATGACACCAAGGATCCAATTGACCTTACGTATGGTCTTGTTTCAAAAACCTTATTCAAATGACTAATCCATGTACCTATTGCACTTCTTTGCCTTGGTGCTCTGTACAATTAATCCTAATAATTTGTACTAATTTATTAGAAACTGAGATTGAAATATTGTTAGTACATTGTGGTGAAGGGTCTATAATTAAGCAATGATTAATTATATTTTGTTCGCCCAAATAAATTATTGTGATTCTTTGAAAATATATTGCTTCCTAAATTTATTATGTACTATTGGAATATTTTTACATGCTATATTGATATAAACTATTATTTTTGTTTCCTATTCATATTGTAGATGGTTGGTTGATACGTGTGTTATAGATTATTAGATTCCCATGAATAAGGCAATGGAATCAAGGAAAGGTAAAACCTATACATGTTTGGATTGTTAAGTTATTTGTTTTAATACCCTTTTTGTATATCAAGCATGTTCAAGTCTATCACCAACTTGTTGTAATACCCCAAAATTGGTACATTGCCATATTAACCAATTTTGGTTTATTCAATCATTCCTACATCCTATTTTACTAGGAAATTCTAATTTTGATAATTGCTACTTGACCTAGGTGTCAAATGTAGAAAACTTTAATCTACATTAATCACACTACTTATTTAATTCATAAATATTGACTCAAATTAGCTATAATAAACTTATTGATTTAATATAATTATAAGTGTTCATACTTTAATTAAATTAAAATAACCTCTTTAGCTCATGTACAAAAGAATTAAATACATTTGATTTAATAAGATATCTCCTCTTTTTAATTATTGAATTTAATTATTCAACTAGTTAAATTTTATCCATTTATGAGGTCATATTCTATTTTATTAGATTAAATATTGTCTCCAAAATCTTCTCTTCAATTCAAAAATGGAAACTTTGGGTGAAGTAAAATCGAAAAAGGATGTAAATCAGTTAACTCCTTTTATCACTCAAATTGAATTAGTTAACTCCTTTAATCACTAAAATTAAATCAGTTAATTACTTGTATCACTCAAAGGCAACTAGTTAACTCCCTTTTCATGAGGAAATTTCCATTATGACCAAGTCTCCTCTTCAATCTTGATCGTCCATTCCAATTAATCTCAACCCTTGATCACCTCTTGGATTCTATTTAAGAAGCTCTTCATTCCTTATTATGGAGGTTGAAAATTGGAATTTGTGTTGAACTTATGTTGAAATATCTACTCATTTGCTCTTGCATTCTTAGCTTAATATTCTTGCATATCAATTTCATACTAGTTTAATATGCATCGATTTAGCATGATATGTTTCTTCATTTCTTAGCTTAACAATGCATTCTCATCTAGATTAATCTTGCATATCTCATATAGCTTAAAATCCTTCATTCTAGAGGTCTAGTTGCTTGCTTCTCATTCTAAGAGAAAAAGAAAAATCCTTCTAGTTAGAAGGCAACAGGTTACACTATTGGATTTTCTTGGGTGAATAATCTCATATTCATTCTCAGATGATCTTGTGGATAATGACCATGTTGAAGTGTATGTGAGGAACTGAGGCCCGAATTTCATGTATACATTTTTGCACCCACTGTGGGGCTGAGAAATCAAATTTTTTGGCCTCAATTTCTTTATTTTCTACATTTTTATGATTCTATCATGTTTGTCCATACAGTTATCTAGATTTTCATGCAAGAAATCTCATTTTCCCATGAAGAACTAAAGATTTTTCATTTTCCTCTACACTTCCTTGCACAAAAATGTACATAATCATGTGGACTCTCATGTGGTGCACATCATTTCTTTGCGCAGGTCTATACATGATTTTGCACAGAATTTTACAACAATAATACAAAGTATAGTTTTTCAGATTTTGGTTTATTTTGATGTTTTACTAATAGTTTTCTCTGAAGCATTTTCTTTTGAATTTCTATTTTTTTGTAGCTGAACAGTGATTTGTAGGATATTTTAATTTTTTTTTAAAAAGAGTATAAATTTTTTTTTGACTTGTGATGTTTTCACAGGTTTTGACATTTTCTAATCTATTCTATGGGTATAAAAAAGAATAGAAAAAGTTAACTTTTGTTTTCCCATAGTTAAGCTTTCATTTGACTAACGGTGTTTTCAGAAGCATTTTATTTCTAATTTTTGGTTTTCAAATAGCTTGACAGTGGTTTGCAAGACGCATGTCAAAGATACCTTATTAAAAAACTTGAAACAAGTACTAATTGTGTAATTTTAGGATGCTTTATCAAAGATACACATGTCAAAGACTCATTCCAAACACACTTAAAATGTTGTGTTTTTTTTAATGCTTTCCACACATAGTATAAATAGGGCTTGTGAAATTTGTAGGTTGCAAGATAGGGGAATAGGGGTCTATGCTCTTTACCACTCAGAAGTGATGCCCAAGGTTAAATAAAAAACCTAGAAGCCTCAAAAAGATGGTACCTAGGGGAGGCAAGCAAGTTAGTGGTTCTCCAAAATGGAGCCTTTAATGAAGAGATGATCATTTCCTTTTAGGGAATCAAAGTCTTGGAATAGGACAAGGTGGGATCAATACACTAACTTGGTGATTAACATGTCTTGCATGCTTGGGTAAGATGATAAGGAAGAGAAGTTTGCTCTTTCCCTTGAGGGAAATCAGAAACTTGGACCCTTAGATTTGAACCACTAGTCTGAGTCAACATTTAGATGGCCTATCGAGTGATCCAACCTTTGGGAATGACCCAAGTGAGTAGAATCCTTTCACTTTGTTGAGCAAAATACTTTAAAGCAATATTAATTTCCTCTTCTTCATTTTGATATCACATATCAAGAAGAGGCTCTATAAACTGCACTAGTCGGCACCGGCCCCAGTCTTGCTAGTCAAGTGTGTGCACTTATAGATGCTAGTGTGGGCTACTAGCCTCAACTTTTCTTGCAAAGCCAGTGGGGATTTATATAAATGGAAGCCAAGTAAAAATCTCTTAGATAGTTGCTACTTGGTTCACCTCTGAAAGGGGGCATAATCTTTGTACAAGGAGGGGGAAGAATCTCTCCTGTAGAACTCACCATGGGCATGTACCTAGGTGTTGGAAGGTGGTATACATGCTTGACCCCTACCACAAGGGTTTTCATTTAGTTTATATGTTATTGAGCTCTTGGAATTCACCAAAAACATGGGCACCTTTTAGTGGGGTGACATGGCTATGTGAGGTGAATGCATGCACATAAGTTGTGGGACAAAGGTTTTTCCTTCTCTACCATTTTTTTTATAGGGATAAAAGTGTGTTTGTTATTGGGTCTTAAACTTGTCCAAACCTATACAAGAAATGAAAAGGTCAATACTTCCCTATCCCTCCGAGTTCCTTTGCCCTTGGTTGGATTGTTTGCGACTATTGCTTGCTTTCTGTGTTACCTAAAAACAAACTATCTTTTTTAAACCAAAATGTTGTTCAAAAATTCAAAAACCATATTTCTATCTACCTAAAATCTATCAAACAACCAACAATCTTGTCCAAAAACTATCAAACTATCTAGTAGAGCTATTTGCACTCTAAGTTTGGTCTATTACCTGCAATAGTTCACCTCATTTTTATCTGAAAACAATGCCAAACAATGACTTCTTTCTTAGCTAACAACTTGTGACCTACACACAAATTAGTCTTGTCTCTTATTTATTTTGTCCTTTGTCTCTTTTTCTTGTCATACTTTGTGTCATGATAGCCATAATCTTTGGCTATTCTAGCCACTACTCAAATAACTCATACCTTAGTATATAGTACACTTATCTTACTTTTTTGAGACTACGTTCTAGTGTGGTCCCTATTTAAGCTTTCACTTTTTGTTCTTGTCTATGGCTATAGCAACAAGAAGTGGAAACATGTTTTATCCCCTTAGACCTAGATGAGGTAGAGCTGCGAGTCATAATCATGGTAGAGGTTTCCTTTTAGTTCCCACACAGTCTATCTCTAGTTCATCTAGTTAGGAATCTTCATGATCTCTCACACTTGTTAGATCATCCTATGTTTAGAGAACGTTCTCTATAAACTTACAACAAACTAGGAATCCCTTGTATCAAGAGGATCCTAAAACTAGCAAAGGTCATACATCTCCAAACAATATAGTTGAAATCTTATTCAAACAACCTTTTTAACCAAAACACATTGAACCTTGTCACATTCCTATATTGGTTGCTTAAGAAACCAAACATGAAGAACAAAGTAGAGACTAAGATCAACATAGGAATGAATGACATAAGGAACCTCTCTTTACTGATGAGAAAGAAGAAGAGGAAGAAATACTCCCTAATCATATTGAGAAATTTTGTAAGGAAAAAAACTTCCAAAAGGTCATGGAAATATTTCTTAATAAAGAGAAAGAGAAATAATTTCTCAAACTTGACCAAGAGGGAGCCAAGCTGCCTTATCACTTTAACATTGAAACTATCATTACACCTAAATAGAAAACTAAAACTTCCAAATTGCAAAAGAAATTAAAAATTATACAAGAATAGTTAGCTCAAATGATGCATGATAAAGAAAAACCTACAAAAACATACACCTTAGATGTTGTTTGTCCATTTCCTTTTGATAAGAGCATGGACATGCCTCCTTTTCTAAAAGGAGTTGAGTTACCTAAGTATGATAAATACTTTGGAACTATCGATCACCAAGATCATTTGTGAGAATCTAGTGCCTTCTCTATGGAATTCATGCATAATTAGACATATCTCATTCATCTATTCCCAAGAAGTCTAGGTCGTCAAGCTATGGAGTGGTTCTCACACATGCCTATTGGTATCAAAACATTTGATAAGATTGCTAACCTATTTTTCCAACATTACTCTCACAATATACAACACCCAGTTAACATTTGAGATTTGTGCAACCTTAAATAGAGAGTTTGGGAACCTTTCCTAACATTCCTTGAGACATATAGACAAGTTTACACCAAATACTCATGTAAACTCTTAGAAATGTAGAAACTTGACATCTTTATAGATAATCTCCTACCTGATTTTGGGTAAAAATTTCAACTTCAAGGTCCATGTACCTTCAAAGACATGGTCACACAAGCTATCTAGATAGATGAATTCATGGTCAAAAAGGGTGAGCTAACATTTTAGAAGGACACTAAATAAGGGTCAACCTCTTATAAGGACAAGTCCAAATATGTGAACTATATGACTAGAAGATACTATATGAGAATTATTTTAGTTTCATTCTTATTTTCATCTCAAATCCTCAAATACATGCATGGTTCAAACATTTTGAATAAACACATCCCATATAGCAAATTTGGCCATATTTCTTCTATAGATTTGAAAATGTTCCCAACAATAGTGGCTAACTAAGGCTAAAACATTCCATGCAAACAAGTGTTGACCATCATTTAAGATCTTCAAAAAATGTAAATTAAAACTTATTGTGATTTTAGAATTGATGCTCCTTCATAATATATCTATTTTGCATACTAAGTAAAATTTGATCAGTGCCTATTCCATTTGGATTCAGGAGTGTACTTCAATTTATGAATCTAATCTATTGCTTTACAAAAAGAATTATCAACAATTCTTACTAAATTTCATTTTTATAGATGTCCTTTCTATTACCATGATAACCCCATCAAATTCATCAAAATCATTTACTTAATTCATTGAATTAATAGCAGTAATGAATTGACATACAAACTAAATTAATTGCATTCAACTCACACAATCTCAAAATAACTAGGTAATAGCTCAGAAGACAAGATTCAATAAAAAATGATATGTGGACAGCTCATAACTTATATTAATTTTCTTTGAAAATTGTATACCACTGTCATACACTCAAAATGACCTTAAGAAAATATACAAAGATCAATCCATATTGACATATTCTTACAAAACATGTAGAGAAAATACATCATAAAGTTCTGCTCATAATTGGATCGAAAACATCCTAAGTGTAATACTAAAATGCATTGGAAGTTAGACCATTCTCTAACCCTAGGATCTCACTTATATACTATGAGATGCAACAAGCTTTAGGCATAGAGAATTTATAGGTGCCCTCTACAAGAGATATTTACATACACCTATCACAAAAAGACAAAATTGTGAGTAACAAGAAGATTTCTAGATCAAACATTCCTTTTGGTGGGTCCCTTTCTGTTACGTCCTCTTAGGTTGTTGATTTGACTACTAATATAATTCCTCTATGTATGTAATTGCGAAGCTAGCCAATGATGAAAGGTGCTCTAATGATTTCAAGTTAATCTTTACCCAAGGGTTCTCTTTATCTTCATCTTGTATCATCAGAGTTACTTTTACTCTCTCTCTCTATCCTTGGTTGTGTCAGCATCTTGAGATTGTGGGTCTGCAACTAAAATTGATTGGTCACTTTTATCCTCTTCTTCATGTTATCCTTGTGTAGTGGCATCAATGATTTGATTCTCATCATCCTACACCTCATCACTATCAGTTTTAACTTCCTCAAACTATTCATTAGGAGCTATATCAACCATCCATTTGTCAAACTGTGTGTCATCCACCCAATCAAACTACAAAATATCCTGTTTCTTTTTTATAACATATTCTACCTCCTTGTCAATATCAACAAATTATTGTTTCAAAGAATCAAAGAATATTTGGGCTTTCACTATTTCTTTAGTTGTGGTAGCTCACCATGCATGCCCTGTTTCATTGATAGTTATATTCATCCTTAAATAGAATAGATCATCAAGTTATTTTTCCCATTCATCTTTATTTTTAGAATTATTTCTCCTATCTAGGGCATGAGGAAACAAACTAAAATTTTGGCTCTTGTACTTGTTCAAGTAGACTACTATTATTCTTTGTAAATGAATTCTCTTATTGTAAAAATTAGAAAAATCAGAAACAATATCAAAGGTTTTCTCAATTTGATCATAAGATTTTTTTATGATAGAATAACATTAAAATGTCATTTCTTTACTCCTTCTCACCCACTTATTCACAATAGGCTTCAAATCCTTATCATTGGCTTTCAATTCCTCCCATATATTGATCACCTAAGCCAATTGATCATAGACTAGTGGCCATTCAATTTTGTCCCCCAAATATGTGAGATCATTTCTTAAATTATTTTCATATTTTGCCTCCAACTCCACATGTAATGCCCACAACTTTCTTTTTTCTTCTTGAAAATCTTTTGTTATGTAGTATTCCAGCCTTTGGGGTGTATCTAGTATTTCTATGAGGGTGCTGGATTTGGAAGGTTCAACTGAGGGGCAAGCGTATGTTATTCTTGGGGCTGTAGACCTTCCCATTAATTTATTCTCAAGCTCAATTATCTTTTTCACCTCTTTATTGTAGGCCTCCAGAATTGTTTCATATTTACTCTATATTTCAAACATAGCCTATTATTCTTTCTTAGCAATAGCCAAAAGAAATTGGGATGAATCCACATTCCAATGTGTTGCTTGCACATGAAAGGTATCATACACCCTCCTCACAATGATGTTTCCTATCGACCTAGATTCATCTGGCTATGATGAAATAGCCCTAGATCCTCTTCTGATTGACCACATTATTGGAGTAGCTTGATCTTCACTAAATGAAGTCCCTAGAAACTCCTTTTTATCAGGGTCTTGTAATTCCAATTTATTAGAAATAGAATTAAAAATTAGTGCATTTGCAATATCCCAATTGGGCAACAATAATATATTAGAATCCTTTACCATTTGCCTCCCCTCTCTAGTGGTTATGTTTTGGAACTCTTGCATCATTTGTTCCTTTATTTGGTTTTTTATAGAGGCTTCATCTATTTTTGGATGCTCTACTATCAATTTTTTGCATCTTTCCTCAAAATTGCTCATATTTTCCCTCCATGCAAATTGATGGAAAGCCCTAGACTTGACAAAGCTATCATCAGACAAATTTTTTTGACTAGCTTGTTCCAAAATAGGATCCAATTCCCTTCCTCTATAATCTAGAACTGTTAATTCAAAACTTGGCATTGGAGGCTCTTGGGGTTCTCCTTCATTTATTTCTGATTGTGTGACCAAGATTTCCCTTTGTGATCCCATCTGTTCAATTTTCTCTTTAGTGAACTGTTCCTCTTCAATTCTTAAGGGGGTCTATGAGGGTGAGTATTCCTCAACATGAGGATCCTCCTCCCTTATTATCTTTATCCTCTTTAGAGAGGGTTTAGAAGGCCTCTCTTCCATAATAGCACTAGTGGATATCATTATTTGTTTTCCTTTGTCGACAATGGCCCCTTTATTCTGAATAAGAGTGTACCCTAGCCGTTTCTAGATAGTTGATTGACCTACCCCTATATTGGGAGTAAAACCCAATCTTCTCATTACTTCCTTGGCCTTGTCCAGGTAAAATCTAATAAAGAATTATGTCTTTTCATTCATTGCCTCTATTATTTTAGGAAAAGTATTCATAAGTTTCCTTATCTTATCTACATATGTAACTACATCGTCCAAAGGACTATAATCTAGATCAAAACAATGAATGAAGTCCAAAATTTTAGAAAAGACTCTCCATTTTTCTTTCCTAGCTTCCTGCTCTTGTAGGATGTACTCATTTTTTATTATATCTTCTGGGAAGTAAAATTCATGCTCAATTTGTCCCAGCTTAATTCTATGCCTTAGGGAGAAATTGAAAAATCCCTTGGAATCAAAAAATCAGGGTGAGAAATAGCCATTTTTTGGGGTCCAAAATTTTGTTCAAAGAAAGCCAAACCCCTTTTGTGATTACAAAATGATGGGCTACTATGCAAGTGGGGAAAATTGACCCTGTTGATCTTTTCAACAAAAATGTTTCCTCTACTCCTCCCAACTACCACAAAAACTCAACTACTCCTACCTTCAAGGGAACTTGGTAGGGTAATACATGAGGACTTCCCTTAAAACCATAAATTCTAAAAATAGTAGAAACAAAGTATGGGATGATATCCCCCCAATTATGTGAAACTTTCAAACCACTAGGGTTATCCATAGGCCTAATGAGACCCATTAATGCCTTGGGGATTCTGGGATTGTCACTTAATAAAAGGCATCTCATCTTGGAAGTGAAATACCTGTCAAACCTGGCAAAACTAGCATTGTTTGCATCCCAAGTCATATTTGCACTCCATAATTGGACTGACAGTGCTTCCCCATTCTCCTCTCTATTTAATTTCATCTCTTTATCAAAATAAAAATCTCCCTTAAAAAGAACATATTCATCAACAAAGAATAATAACCAAAAGTTTTTTCTAGCTTACTCTTGGCAATCCCAATTAATCCATTGTGAATTTCTTCAGCTAAATAAGAAGAAAAATAAAAAATGATGTCCATACCAAAAGATGAAATCTGAACAACCATATACATGAAATCCACAGGCATAAACTATTCTTCATCTCTCCCAAAAACTCTGCACAGGGTCCTATATATCTCTATAGCCCTTGAATTGAAAATGACCTTTTGAAAGGTTCCCTATATGTTTTTGTTATTGCTGGTAGGGTTCCAATTTTACCTATATGTTCCTTCAATGCACCTTGTCTAATGATATCATTCTTGGATTTGTATTCCTTTTCTAATCCTTCCAAATCAATGGGCACATGATAATCAGTGATAGGTCCTAAACCAAAAACTTCCCTAATCTCATCTAGGCTGACTGTAATTAGGACCTGGCCATTAGTTCTTCTCACAACCCTAATGGCTTGTTCATAGCTCTTGGCCACATCTTCAAGAAGATCATAGTCCATGAAAACACTAGGAACCAACAGTTTCCCTAGATCATAATTCTAGATATTGGCATGTGGGCACAAAGGTTCCTCTCTAAAAACCATTTTTTAAACAATTCTAGGCCAGTTTGAGAGGTACTGGCATCCCAAACCCAATTACCCTTATCATATAATCCATCTGCTATTTTCAACTAGGGTTTAATGTAGTGAGCTTTTTTACTTGCACAGTTTCACTAGTGGAATTGGGAAGCAACTCAAGTAAATCATCATGGACATTCCTATCCAAGTAATTCCCTTGACTAGAAAATCCCTTCTTTGGAGGAATTTTGAATTTTAATTTGTACAATTAAGATACTATAGAAATTATAGTGTAAAAACTTACTTGATTCTTTTCTTATTTCTTTCTATAACTCAACAATCTTTTCGCAAACACTGGAAATTTGCTTCACGTTCTTGTGTAACTCACAACCTTCTTAGTAATGGATTCTTCTTAGGAAAAGCTCAAAATTTTTATTTTTGTAGGATGAGACTAAGGAAATATTCTATATTATACTTTTTTTTCTTTCACATGCAAAGCTTTCAAGCTTCATAAATGCATAGAGTGGCACCACCTTCTATGTTCAAATTTACACTGTAGATTTTTGAAAAATCCTACGATCTAGGGATGCAAGAAAAAATGAATCATGTTCAACTTGACATGTTGGTAGTCAACCCAATGAAATTTAGCCATGTGTGTAATTCCTTCCTTGTTGGTGTTTCAGACTGGACCCACTGATGACTAGGGACATGTGTCATCCAGTCGCTACCTCACTATACATAACATTCGAGCATCTTTCTATAACGAACTAGCAACAACCATTGATCCTACTTTGATTATGTGGAAGACATTTAATACAACTCTTAAGAGAAATATGGTGGGTCCCATATTCGCTATGTCTCATAGAGTAAACAACACACATCTTTCTATAATGAGATAGTGAGAATCGTTGATCTTAGTTTGATTTGATGATCAAAATCCCTCATGTGTTTTATGAAGGGGGCATAGGTCTAGGATACTAATGACATGATAAATCTTGCATAGCTAGCATAATAAAACTATATTTTAATCCTAGTCACCTTTCTACATTACTTGAGGTCCCACCATGTGTTCATTTCACAAAAGCTCACCATGTCACTAATGACAAGATGCTTAAATTGTTTGATAGCGACTTAGCGAGCTTTGGTTTCTTAACAAAACTCAGTGATAGAAGAATAAAGGTAAGTCAAGTCACCATCACCCATATTAAATGCTTCTAACAATAATAGTTATTACTCACCACACCACTTGGAAAATATTATGGTCACCAGGAAATTTGGAGGCCATCATGTAACATATTTCCCGGTTACTCGCTATGTCACTATTGGTGAGATGCTTTGATTTTTTAATAGCGAAGGAGCGACTCATTGGAGAAATCATTATTCTAGTGATTTATTTTGCCTACTTTTTAAAGGGTTCCTTTTCTAGCTCTAATAGTACTAACAAAGTGCATGTGACTAAAACTTCAGCTGCAACAGAATCTTTGACCATCGCATCTTCATTTTATGGTCTTGTCTTTAAATTTTGTGGTATTCGCTA
Source organism: Cupressus sempervirens (assembly GCA_028749045.1). Classification (NCBI taxonomy): domain Eukaryota; kingdom Viridiplantae; phylum Streptophyta; class Pinopsida; order Cupressales; family Cupressaceae; genus Cupressus; species Cupressus sempervirens. The sequence continues at coordinate 959,724,044 of CM053792.1, read as the reverse complement.
CCTTGCTATACATAAAAAGTGCACAACACACCATAGTAAAGTAGCGATTGCCATAAATCTCATTAGAATCAAATGGTGAGAGACATAAAAAGAACAAGACCACTTGGAGGCATGGAAATTTTAAAATGAAATAGAATATTCACAAAAATTTAAAAAGATTTCGCACCCAAAACTTTTAAAAGGAATGACACATAGGGTTTTAACAAGTTTTTTCAAAGGCAAACAAAATATGGAAGACTAAAACATAAACCCTATTCACCATTAATGGATCCAATTTGATTTTTTTTACCTAGGAAAGGGAAATTTTATCATATGAAAAATCAAACTAACACCTACCAAGGCATCGTTCAATCATACAAATAATCTCAATGCATCGAAGAATGTTGAGAAACCTCCTTCTAACAATAAGGCATCTAGAAACAAACTAAGGAACTCATGGGATACAAACCCTAAATGAGATTTACAACAACTTGTTAGAAAAAAAGATCATTTATCCATTGGATAATTCTCATCCTTATGATCCACAACCACAATTACCATGGTGGAATGAGACTTCATTTTGTGAATACCACCAAAACAAAGGTCATAAAAGCAGAAACTGTATCAACTTGCATCACAAAATCCAAGGCCTAATTGACGATGGTGACATTTTTTTGGATGGACATAACGAGAACTTGGATCACAAGGCTTTCAACTAGCCATTCCCTCAATAAAAAAAAAGGAGAAAACTTGAAACCAAAACCTAACAACAAGGTCAACTATATGTACCCTAATGGTGATGATGAGATAGTCCACATGGTGGAACCAATAGGTGTTGATGCAGGAGAATCTTGGGTTTTCTCGGTGACTACTTTGGAGTTCATGGGAGGAGACTTAGTAGTTGCTTTAGAGGGTGCTTGGATTTGAACTTAGTCAAAGAAGGACTAGTTCTTGGCATGCTTTAGAGCTCAGCATGGTCTATGGAGCTTGACATGGTCTTGGAGCTTGGCATGGTCTATGGAGCTTAACATGGGCTTTGAGCTTAGCATGGTCTATGGTTTCTCGGCATGGTCTAGGAACTCAGCATGGTCTATAGAGCTTGGCATGGTCTGGGAACTTGGCATTGCTTGTGGTTCTACTGATGCTCGGCTTGGTCTCTCTGGCACTCAGCTTGGTTTTGGTCCCTATTGATTTCAAGTTGTCTATGAGCCAATGTTTGACATTTAATTTATGTATGCGTATTTAATTTATGTTTTGGTCAACTTGTGGCTTAGTTGGGTATAAGTAGGGGGTCTTGTGGAGTTTTTTAGGATTATTCATTTAGAGGAGGAGTGAATGTGGGAGTAGCTAAAGAAAAAGTTTTCCTAATTCTATGGACAGAGTGCTGAATGTGAGGTAGTTTACAGTAGGACTGTGATGGAGTTGTGAATGTCTGGATAGAGTGCCAAATTTGAGGCAATTTAAACTTATATTTCTGGGGGCTAGGACATCTCCTTTAGGGATACTCCTACCCTACATTGCATCAGATGGTATCAGAGTGAAGGTTGTTCTTGAGCATGTAAATAGATCACTGAAGTTGAGGTAGTTTGCACCAAGACTTGGGTTGGAGAAGTAGATCTGATTTGATCTTGATCTGGTGGTGGATTTTCTATTTGGAGTCATAGATCCCTTGGTTGCAAGGTGGTAGATCATGGTTCTAACTTTCAATTGCAAAGGATATGTAGATGGATCGATCGATGTGAAGATGGAAGACTGATCTTGTTGAGGTATGATTGTAGAGAGTTGTGGATTGTAGATCCATGGTCTTAGACTTGTGATGCAGTTCTTGATTATTCATGCGAGGTGGTAGGTTTTGATATGACTTGAAAAAAATTTAAGGTTGTCACAAGGAGCAGGGGAAGGATTTTTTGTAGAGAGTTTACAAAGATCTTGGGAGATGGCTCCAAGAGGATTAGACTCGGAGATGGTTGTGAATCTTCATGATTTGGTGGAGAGGAATTTTTCTAGGATGTCTACTTGGTTTGAAGCTAGTTTGGCCAATTGAGATAACGAGGTAGTTGCTCAATTTGAAACTAGTTTGCCTGATCAAGATAAGGACAAGATGAGGAAGGTATTTCATAGATGTTTGTGGAGCTAGAGTCTACTAATCCAAAAGAGAGTTGTTTGGTTGGTTAAGAGACTTCTTTGTGAGAGAAGATGGCATAGCAAGGTTGAGGTGGAAGAGTTTGGTTTTGTTGATCAGTTTGTGAAGTCTGACATAGAACCTATGGAGCAACTAGAGGTTTTTGTTGAGAGTATTCCTATCCTTGTTGATGCTAAGATAGAGGTTGGTTTTCATGATTAATTGGCTGAGTTTGACATGGAAACTATAGAGCACTTGGTCATGGATGATCCAGTTTCTATTGGTGGTGAGTTATGTATTGCAAAGCATCTTATTGTGAGCAATGAGATTATTGGTATTGTGAGTTTGGAATGTGTTGATGTGGATTTTGTTGCTACTAATGTGGAATTTTTGGTTGCTAGTGTAGATTCACTAGTTGTTGATCTGGACAAGGATTTATTATTGAAGCATTATGTTCAGTTTGTTCCTAGGAGTGAGCATGTTGATTATATGGTTGAGATTCTAGTGTTTGATAGAATGATATAGGTGTGGATGATATGAAAATTGGTTTTCTTGTCCCTATTAGAGTGGAAGCCTTTGGTAAAGATAAATTTGGTTGTTGATCTTTCTTTCGGCATCAAAGTGTCAGACACACTTTTTATTTACCTAGGGAGTCTGATGTAGGCGCATCTTGGGTTTTGTCAGTGACTACTTTGGAGTTCATGGGAGGAGACTCAATAGTTTCTTTGGAGGGTTCTTGGATTAGTACTCAATCAAATAAGGACTACTACTTGGCATGCTTTGGAGCTCAACATGGATTATGGAGCTCAACATGGTCTATGGAGCTAGGCATGGTCTTTGAGCTTAGCATGGTCTATGGAGCTTGGCATGGTCTTAGAACTCGGTATGGTCTATAGAACTTGGCATGTTCTATGAACTCGATATTGCTTGTGGTTCTACTGATGCTTGGCTTGCTCTCTCTAGCACTTGACTTGGTAATTGTCCCTATTGGTGTCAAGTTGCTTGTGAGATGACTTTTGGCATTTAATTTATGTATGGGTATTTAGTTTGTGTTGTGGCCAACTTGTGGCTTAACATATATTTAATGTAAGGGATTTAATTTAGCTTGTTATGCACTAGGCTGGCTTGTGGCTTAGTTGGGTATAAGTAGGGGGTCTTGTGGAGTCTTTTAGGATTATTCATTCATGATCGAGTGAATATTCATATAGAGGAGGAGTGAATGTGGGAGCAGCTAAAGAGTGAGTTTTTATGAGTCTATGGACAAACTGTCAAATGTGAGGTAGTTTACAGTAGGATTGTGATGGAGTTGTGAATGTGTGGATAGAGCACCAAATGTGAGGCAATTTACACTTGGATCTTAGATGAAGCTGGAGTAGAGCTAGTAGATACAACTTGGAAAATAAGGAGATTACTTGGTGGGCTTGCAAGCACAAGTTGAGATCTTCCTTGGGGGCTTCTACCAAAGTGTGGATCTAGACTAGCTAGGGTTTGGATTGGACTTGAGGGATTTTGCAGAACTATTATTGTAATTTCTATTGTATTTGGTCATAACGTGGAAGGCCTTACAACCCGATACATTGCATGTAACAATTATTTTATAAATAAAGATTTGTGATTTGGTATCAAATCTTGCATTATTGCTTCTTTCTATTGTGTTTCCACTGTGTGGTTATATTGCTGGTGGCTAGGACATCTACTTTGGAGATTCTATTGCCTTGTGCTACATAAAGTGTTGAGCATTGTGATGTTATCACCATCAAGGGTAAACAAGAAAAAACTAAACCTATGACACCATTTCTCTTAAGGGGTCCTACTTCCAACACATCTAACAATGAGTCATCACAAACTTGTGTCAACACACTTACATGTTCTCATGCCAAATTAGTACTCAAAGGCCCTACGCCTTCTACTCTTAAGATAGAACAACACAAAGAAAAACTTCTTGCTGGTCCATCTGGAAAAGGAACAAAACTCATGACTGCTAGCTATAGTATCCTCAATTAGTTACAACAAACAAATTCTCAAATCACAATCTTTGAACTACTTAAAATCTCGCTTGCTCATAGGTAGATTCTTGACAAAGCCCTCACTGAGGTAAATTTTCCCTCAAGATCTTGATCTTGAGAGGTTCCAATCTATGGTAGTCATCTAACTTCACCTTACTCTATGTCCTTCTCTAATAAGGATGACAATTCACTGAATCATCCACATAATCAAGCTCTACATATTGAGGTCATGATACACTAGAAATGTGTCTGACGTGTGCTTATCAATAATGGAGCTAGTTTAAATATTGTCTTTGCTACTTTACTTAAACAATTAGAATATTTTGAAGAGTCTATAGACCCTCATTGTATGATAACTATCAAAGCATATGATGAAGTCAAGCACAAATCTTTGGTCTTGTTGTGTTACCTCTTTGGGTTGGTCCTGTCAAATGGGATGTCACTTGCCAAGTCCTAGACATTCCCTTAGCTTACAATATTCTTCTAGGAAGACAATGGATACATGAGATGTGGGTTGTACCTTCCACTTATCATCAATGTGTAAAGTTCCCATTTCATGGCTTTGAAGTCACTATACCTACAAGTACTAGCTATACCTCTAACATGTTGAAATCTTCTACAAACTTCATATTTACTAATAAAGAGTCTATACATTATCATGATAAAAAGTTGAAGCAAATTGAATAGTCACTCAAGAAAAAAAAAATTGGAATGGGTGAATACCACATAGAACTAGTTCTATCTTTGATATCTCTTCCTGAGCCTCCTCATCATTATGGGATACCCTTTGAGTCAAAGAGACCATTTGTGTTAACATCTCAAACTAAGCATGATGGTACCTTTTTCAAAGCTACTATACCTCTTGAGGAGGACTTTGAAAATAGAGCTATTACTACATGGATCTACAAAGAAGAAACTCTAGTTGACCTCATAAAATAGGCTCGTGAAATTACTCTTGAAAAATATGGTCTCAATCTTAAATTCATGAAAAAATTTGGCTACAAGGGGACTGGTCCTATTGGATGTAAAAAAAAATGGTTTGGTTGACCCCATCAAGGCAATAGCTAGAAGGAATCAAGAAACATCTGGTCTAGGCTTCAAGAAGATTCCCTTCTATTTAGGGATCAAAAAATTTGTACTAGAACCTAAAAATTCATCTAAAAATGAGGCACAAGTTGAGTTTGATGACCTCCTAGACAATGTTGACCACAAGAAACCTTATCCTTATCTCATTCCTAATGATCTTGCTAAATTCTTTGTTGAACCTAATCATTTTGTACCACATATCAACACCATAGATGGTGATACTATTTCTTCTGATGATACTACTAATTCACATCATACTCAAAAACAACAAGGAGAGTCTAGTCATTCTTTACACATTGAGTATCTTTGGAAAAATTCAAATGATGAAGGAGAGTTTGTCCCTATCATTGTTGGGGAATTTTACTATCTGTCGCCATGTAGCATAGGTTCTCAGGAATATAAATTCAACTCTCTCTCAGGAGCAACTACATACAAAGATATAGATCAAGTTCATGACTATGAAAACCTCCTCAAAGTAGGTGAAGTGTCTAGGTTTAGGTCAGATGATTCTTATCCAACTGGTGTCATTGAGTCCTTGATTAATGGTGTCAAAGCTTAGAGATATTCAAACAAACTTATGGATGAAGCTGCTCTAGGTCTCAAATTACTTGTCCAAGCATTTAATGATTATACCATGAATTCAATCAAACCCATTACATCTCTTTTAATCACCAATCCTAAGCTCATAGACTGGAATTCAAATGCATCTAGTGAAGTCCCTACATTCCATAATGATTATGGTCTTGCCTACTACTTAGATACTATCAAACTAGTAATGTCTTCCAGCAGTGAGTAAAGTGTCAACATAATTGAAGCTAACATCAAATATCTTAGTCATAAAATAAAAAAGAAAAGAAATAAAAGGTTTGATGGTGAAAAGCACATTTTGGCAATATTAGAAACTAAAAAAGTAAAAATAAAAGGAGTATCGAAGGGTGAAAACCTCTCCGAGGCACCCACAGATGAGATATTTGACACACTTCCTAGTCATTTCCAAGAAAGATCATTAGTGTTGATAGAACAAATGCATCTGATAAACTTGGGAGTAGAGGAACAACCTCACATGATACATCTTTCACAATTGCTATCTCCAAAAGAAAAAAAGGAATTCATTGCTTTCCTCCAAGAGAAAAACATAAACTTTGCATGGACATACTCAAACATGCCAAATCTCATTATGCATCACTTGTCTATCACACCAGGAGTTAAACTAGTCAAATAGAAACTTTGAAAAATGAATCCTCATGTTGCATTGCTTGTCAAAGCTAAATTGGAGAAGCTTCTAAAAGTTAGTTTCATCCATGCTATTGATTACATTGAACGGATATCAAATAGTGTTCCAATCCCTGAGCATGACAAATCTATCAGAGTCTGTATAGATTTCCAAGATCTAAACTTAGAATGTTTGAAAGATGATTTTCCACAACCTAACATTGATATGATAGTGGACATGATAGCAAGATATGAAATGTACTCACTCATGGATGGATTTTCTAGTTATAATTAGATCAAAATTACACAAGAAGATCAGGAAAAGACTGCTTTCACTTGTGCATGGGGAACTTTCTATTGGAATGTGATGCCATTTGTCTTGAAAAATGCTAGTGATACATATTAGAGGGCCATTACTACAATTTTTCATGACATAATGCATAAAACAATGTAGGACTATGTTGATGATACCCTAGTTAAGAGCACAAAATGCAATACTCACCTTCAAGATTTGGGACCTATCCTAGATCACATGTAGAAATTCAATCTGAGACTTAACCCCAAGAAATGTGCATTTGTGGTAACATATGGGAAATTACTTTCTTACATTGTGTTTGCAAAGAATCAAGGTTGATCCAAAGAAAGTTCAAGCAATCATGGATATGCCTCCACCTCATAATATTAGTCAGATGAGGGGCTTGGGTGACCACAAGAAGTTAGGTCACAATTTTACAGAAGTCAAATCCACAAAAATGTACTTCTCATAAATAGATACCCAATTTTGCTAGAATCGGGTACCCATTTCTAATTTCATGGTTTGGACACCCGAGCCAGGATTTAAAAATTAGGTACCCAATTTTTAAAACTCTAATCAGGTGCTCGAGGTAGTTAAAAATTGGGCACCCGATTGCTTTATAAATTGGGTACCCAATTTGCTTCAAATTAGGTACCCGATTTCAAAAACTAATATAACCCTCGATTTTGGCATTTTTGAAGTCATTTTCATGACTTCAAAAATGGGAGCTCGATTAGAGATAGATATGGGAGCTCGATTTTCAGCTTTACTAACCACCCCTATTGCTAGTCTTCAATATACCAGGTATTTTAATATGTTTTGTACTATTTTACTTTATTTTTTTTCATTTTTACATTTTATATGTACGTTATTTTTTTTTCAGTTTTAATATATGTAAAATTGTAAATTTACATTGTTAGTGAGTATATGTGTAGATTATTATATTTGTTAATTAAAATATAGTTTCGTAAATGTTCATTTAAAAAATTATTATTTTAGATGTTTTGAAATGTATTTATTTTATGTATTTATTACAATGTTGAATGATTCTGATTAGATGTAAATTCATTGTTTAAACATGTAATTACGAACCATATAACCTCAACCTAAATTCATCATTTAAACTATAACCTCGACCTAACCATATAGTTATGTACAAAAAAACTATAAACATATATAACTAAGTACTTAATCACGTAACACCCTACAAAGGGATCCAAACACAAAACTTAGTATTTAATGATTTTACTTAAACTGTATTGTACTTTGTTTCATGGATTAAAAATGGATGATCTAAACTATTTTATAAATGTATATTCTTTTAGCCTTTCATACCTTGTGACATGTACAGTGAATGGTTGTTCATTCCAAATTAATTTGCCAAGTGGAATTCAGAACAAATGTATATTATTTAAATGGATTGAAATCAAGTAGTTATTATTTCATGTGGACGTGTTATTTAAATTTTACTTTTAGTACTTATAATTGTTCAAAAATGAAATGTAAATGTGCTTGTTAAGGAATGTAATCTCTTATGTTTTTTATAAATGTAAATATTGTATGTATGTTATTGCTTTCTTAGTAAAACTTTTTATTAGTTCTTTGGATCCCTTGGTTGGGTGTCATTTAGGATTAACTATAATCTCAATTTTAATCAAAACTCTAATCATAACCCTTACTGTCATCCTAACCATAATCTTAATTTGCTAAAACCTACACTAGGTAATATATAAATAATTAAATAACTAGATCCTAAGAACCAAGTACTAATTTTATAAATGTCAAACCATAATCGTGAACTTATTTATGATAAACTAAATTATCCTAGAGGAGCATCATATCTACATTTACATATCTAATCACATCATTTATTGCATAGGAAGGATTTAAAAATTTCATTGTATTATCCATGCATATCATATCAAAAGAATCATATAGAGATATGTCATTTACTACATCCACCATAGATAATCAAGAAGGGTACTTAGGTGAATTTATATATAACACTATATTATAAGAAAAGAAAAATACCACATAGGGGCATCTCATGTATAAACTAAAAAAAATTACCATGACACATGTAATGAGATCAAATAATAATTGTAAGATTCATCACATATACTATTAATGTATGGGGGTGATATAATCAAAATATCAAAAAATGAGTGATTTAGAAGCATCATATATTAATTTATCACTAAATAAACTAACCCTTGGGTAACCCTAAACCAAATTGAATATCAAAATAGATTGAAAGCTAACCCTAGCCCTTAACTAATTAATATTATACTTATAAACCAAATTAAATTAAACAATGATCATAAACCTAATTATATATCCCAACTTAATGGTACAAACCAAATTTAACCTTGAATCCTTTCCCCAACCATCAACCAAATTGAACCCTTACCCTAAGATTTAACCAAGTTAAACGTTGACCTTAAGACTAAACCAAATCACCCTAAACTTAAAGCTAACTCAATAATATATACGACACTTTAAAACACAATTTAAACCTAATATTTTTGAATTTAATGTAAAAGCTCTAACTATATTCTATATCTAAAACCAAATTTAGCACTTTAAAACTTAATTCAATTTATTAACTCTTGTCCTAAGAGAAAATAGTAAACCAAATTGAACCCTAATCCTAAAACTAATTAAAGATTGATATCAAGGTCTCAAAATGATACATCATAAAAAAAAAATAGAAGAGAAGAATGAATCAAACATCTAATTAAATAACCCTCCCTCACCATCAAGAGGTGGAGGTGGAACATCAGTGCAAGTAGGAGGGACTACACCCTTGGATGCCTAAGAATATATCTAGAGAAGTGAATAACTTGTCTTTCCACTAGATGCCTAAACCTTTATATCCTAAGTGAGTATTCATCATAATAGTAAACCTTGCTAGCTCAGACGACCACCTATGTCTAGACTATCACCTAGTACTATGCTACTCTCAATATTCTCTAGAGTCCCCTAATGACATCTTATGTGGGCTCTCCTTTGGATTCCTACTCTAGAGGTCCATGACAAAACATCAATAATTTAATATATTAAAAAAATAAAAATAAAAAGGGGCATTGATTCATTAATTAATCCTAACATAATTAATCAAATCAAATTTTTAAATCCTATGGCTAGAACTATTAATTAAATGCATTAATTAAAATGATCAATTATCCATATCATCAGTAATGGAAAATGAAATTAATTCCCACCAATAATGCTTAATCATGTATTGATCAATCAAGGATTCAACCTCCACCACTCATGGAGAATGAATCCAAACTATTGAACTCCTAGGGATTTCTATAAATGTGCAATCAACTCAAGCTTTTGAGATATCTATATTTTTTGTAATAAGGTTATGCAAATCATTCTAGGTGATTTGCAAGTGCTTCTAAATAACTTGTAACTAAGTTATCCTAAATGGTAAACCTTTATCCTAAAAATAATCATAAATGGTAAGCCCTTCTCCTAATTCTAAATAAAAATATTAAGCTTGGATGTTAAACCCTAATCTTTACCTTAACTATAATTTACATGTATAAGGTTAGGTTTTAACATTTAACACTTAAGATTAGGATCTAGTATTAGGATTTGTATTCAATTCTAGAATATAAATAGGATCTAAACTATTATAATTTAGATTTTATAAGTATATTTAGATTTATGATTAAGGTTTATAATTAAGGTTTATATCCAGCAACTCATTAAAACACCTTAAGAAGAATGATAATTTATGAAGTTTAAGTATTTATGATTAGAATTAGAATTATTATATGGTTAGGGATAGGGTTCATGTATTAGCTCATTAAGACATGATCTAGACTTATAGTTTGCATTAAAAAGCAGATAATATTTAGGATTCAAACTATAATCATAAATAATTTTAAAATCAAATCATAATTCTATCTCTAAGCTTTCATTCTAATTGTAACCTTAACTCTCATCCTAATGCCATCTATTATATATTCTTTAAACAATGGGACCATAATAAATATCTAAAACCTAAATATAATTCTAACTAAAACCACAATCCTAGGTAAGATCCCTAACATTAAAGGACCATAATCATTATAATAATCTTAAGCTTAGCCATCATGAAAACCATAAACATAACAAAATTGTAAACCATAACCTTGCCATAATCTTAACTTTGTTTGATCCTAAGATGAACATATAATCCATAATGAGAATACAATCCCCCAATGTCACAAAATAAGTGTACATGAAAGAAAAATTAGTTAGGTGGCTCTTGTTTTAAGAAAAGAAACCTTGAATTAACCTAGATATAGTTTTTTGGAGTATTATTTTATGATTAGACTTAAATTCAGTATTTAATGTTCAATTTGACTAAACTGTTTAACTTTATTTATTTAATTGATATGATTTTAACAAAGATATGCACATTTATATCTAGTTGATATTTTAGATATAAATTTTATTAAATAGTAATTTTGTCATTTTTTATATTGTTTAAACATATATTCAGATGATATTTGATGGACCCATCGCCAGCCCCTCCCCCTCCACCTCCACCTCCACCCCCACCCCCACCCCCACCCCCACCACCTACCACAGATGACCTTCATGAGAGCATGAGGTGTAACCTTAATGACCTCATGTGTGATATAGAGGCTATCTGACATGAGACCCACCCCCCTCCTCACCTACTACATCTTCCAAATAGTATGCAAGGCATGATTCACTCCATACATCATTTAGATTCTGACATTGATTCATTTAGATCATGGAGGGAAAGTATGTGTGCCTTCTATTCTGATGGCTTATCATAAAAATAGGTTCATAACCTCAATATAGGTAAAGGGAATTTTAAAAGTTATTTTTTAAACCCTAGGATAGGTGAGGAAATTAATGAGAAGAAGCCTCACATTTCCATTAGATGGTGTACACATCCACGTATAGCAGCACATTTTTGGGAGTAGTGTTGGATAGTATTTGACCATCCACCACATGCTTACCATGAGGTTTCCATGTACTTCCTTAAGGAGCTATGGACTGAGTTTGAATTGGGTTTGAAACCCAATTATTTTGATATGAAAGAATTTCAGGGGGTTGGTAGAGGGATGCCTCAGGATATGCCTAGGGAAAAGTTGAGTGATGGAATGAGAAATTGCAGGCAAGCTCAACCCCGTGTACCTCTTCCTGCACATGTTGTGCCTACTCACCATCATCAAATAGTTTCATCTGCTTTTACCCATTTGAGTGCCCTTTTTTACAATTTAGTACATCAGTGGATGCATGTGACACATGCTTCTCCACTTGGACATATTTTTACGAGCTTTGGAGGCTTATGCATAGGCCCCCAAGGAGATGTTGATTCAACACAGGATGACCATTGTGCTAAGGGTGTTGATTTTGATGATGATGTATACATTGCTGATGGTGATGGTAGTGATGAGATAGATGTATCATCATTTGTTGACCTCATGCAACATGAAGAGCCTAGAGAGAGTCAAGAGCAGCACGTAAATTTTTAATTTTAATTTAAATATAAAGTACACAATTATTTTCTTTCTACATACATGTCTAATAGTATTAACCATATTAATTTGTACTTTTGAAATAACAGAGCATTGATGATATTATTCCTCCTAGGAGATAGTATAGTCTTTTTCGAGACCTACAAACATTGGTATCCCTTATATGGTATGCACTCTGAATTACACTATAAAAATGTACATTCAAATTTGAATTTAATAGCATGTGCTCATATTTTCTTTTTATCTAATTTTGTAGGCATTGTCCATAGCTACATAGTTTGATGTAAGTACAGGTCCTACTCTAGTTACCACTGAGGCATAGCCTCAAATACATAGGGTATGAACTTTTGACTGAAGACAAATAATTTGTACTATTTTTAGGTATGTATATTGTTATTAACTTATAATCTGAATAAAATTGACTCACATGTACATATATATTTTATGTGTTTTGATTTTATGAACAGGAGCCATGTCATACTCATCCATACAAGCCTCGATATAGTCTATTTTTTACTCCATCTTATGATCATCGTGTTAGCATACCTATAGGCACATCTATGACATTGGCTACTACTCAGGTATCATATATATACATGTTAAATTTATAGTGTATAAAAAATATAGTGTACAAATTATGTACTTTTTAGTTTGCATACTTTGTAATCATTCATGTATATATAATTTTGACTAAATGTTTATGTATCCATAATTTTAGGACTATGTCACCATGGGTGTTTCTAAAAGCACATGACTTAGCTAGATGGAGGTACCTACATCATCCTTTGAGGTTAGTATTGTGATTTATGCACATAATGTATAGTTAATTATGCTCTAAAATCAAATTTTAAAAATGTATGTATTGTAAATTGCAGGACCTCACCACTATTGCATTTGTTAGTGTTCATAGTGCACCTTTTCCCACTTGAGGGACACCCATCTCATGTGGTATTTATTTTATTATGTAGTGAATATTTAATTTATTTACAAGCTAGATTTTGAAACCCATTTCAATTAAGCATGTACATGATGAGACATGTCTCATGTTACATAGGGTGATCCATCTACCTCATAGAGTGTCCCACATAACACAACAGCTCATATTACACATGATGATCCATCTAAGTCCTCTTCGTATGGAGTAAAGAGGACATTCAATCAAATAGATTAGGTCTTGTTGGCACCTATAGATTGTGTTTTTATGATGTATACACTTTGTGTTAGGACAATTCAAACTGTATTATATATGTATTTTTTAACTTCATAATCATGTTATGATGTATGTTATACCATGTACTATTTTTTCATGAATTCTTATCATGTTTGTGCATGTAGTATATATTATGATGTTTCATCATGTTTTAAGTATTCAAACAATTTTCTTTATTTTGACATATTTTATTCATGAACATATGACACATTTTGTAAGTATATATGCTAGATGAACAATAATTTTAACTATTTATAGAGCATTAGTACCAATATGAAAATGATTATAGGATAAATATCACATCAAATTTATGCTTTGAGATTCATACAAATAAAATTGACATACTAGATTTAAAAATGTATGAATAACGTACCTAAAAAATGTATCATAAGTGATCTTAATATGTTGTTTGGTAATGTAAGACTCATTATCACCTAACAATACCTATTATGTGCTAGTAAACATATCAATACCTATAATAACCTATAATACACATAATGACCTATTAGGACTCCTATATCCCCTTAAGACACACATGTATGGATAACATACCTAACAATGTATCATAAGTGATCTTAATGTGTTGTTTGGTAATGTGAGACTGATTATTACCTAACAATGCCTGTTATGTTCTATTAAACATATCAATACCTATCAGAACCTATAATAGACATAATAACCTACTAGGACACTCATGTCACCTTAAGACACACATGTATGGATAACATACCTAACAATGTATCATAAGTGATCTTAATGTGTTTTTTGGTAATGTAAGACTCATTATTACCTAACAATACCTATTATATTCTAGTAAACATATCAATACCTATTAGAACCTACAATAGACATAATGACCTACTAGGACTCCTATGTCCCCTTAAGACACACATGTATGGATAATGTACGCAAAAATGTATCATAAGTGATCTTAATGTGTTGTTTGATAATGTAAGACTCATTATTACCTAATAAGACCTATTATATCCTAATAATACATATTAAGACTTATTAGAACCTATTAAAATTATTATGACTTATTAGGACTCCTATGTCCCCTTAAGACACACATGTATGGATAACGTACCTAACAATGTATCATAAGTGATCTTAATGTGTTGTTTGGTAATGTAAGGCTCATTATTACCTAACAATACCCATTATGTGCTAGTAAACATATCAATACCTATCATAACCTATAATAGACATAATGACCTATTAGGACTCCTATGTCCCCTTAAGACACACATGTATGGATAACGTACCTAAAAATGTATCATAGGTGATCTTAATGTGTTATTTGGTAATGTAAGACTCATTATTACCTAAAATAACCTATTATGCTCTAGTAAATATATCAATACCTATCAGAACCTATAATAGACATAATGACCTATTAGGACTCCCTAGGTCCCCTTAACATATATATGGATAAAAATATCCAGAAATGTATCATAAGAGGTCCTTATGTGTCATTTGGTAATGTAAGACACATTATTACCTAATAAGGCATCTTTATTACATAACACACATTATTACCTAGTAAGACTCACTATTACATAACACACATTATGACTTGGTAGGAATCCCTATCTCCCCTTAAGACCTGTTAGGAACCCTTATAATCCATCAAAACCTCTTGGACTCTCTCACTATCTTCATCCTTCCCTCCCTCTCACTTAACATGGTTAACATGGTTAAACATACATGTCAATTATCAACATAACAATAACATATAATCAATACAATGAATAACAATCTTTAAATTATGATGTACAAGTGACTTGTTTTTAATATTACAATCAATAGTAATTTGAAATTTCAAACCAACATAAATTTAAACATGCTTGAATGTAAAAGTAATGGAACAAAATAGGAGGTCATTACTTAAATTGACAATTAATTTATAATTTATCAAGTGCATACCTTTAACTTTGAAATAGAAGTAAACTCTCATTTTAAAATTAGTTTGTACAACATATTTCACAATATATGTAAGACAATGTCAATGATATATTTATAGAAGTGAACTCAAAATACAAAATTGGTTCAACACATCTCTTCAAATGAGATCCTATAAAATAAAATTGTAAAACAAAAACACATAAGTTAATATGAGGTATCTGAACCATGTAAATATGTGTGTAATTTGTATGTACTTACTATGTGAAATTGCACAAGATGTTGATGTTCAATCCACTTTAACATTTAAATTTGCATAAATTGTAATTGAGACCTAAATAAGAGGTATATATAAGTTCTCTAAATTGGTATTGACAATACAAACATACATGTAATTAAATTATATAAGTACATATATATAAAAATAATACAATAAAGGAAAAACTTACATGTGTTTGATTTAAATGTAGTCATCCCACTATACCATCTACATCCTCTCTCTTTTGTAATGCATCTATTATTGTCTTGTGCTCATCCATTGAAATTGTCCATAATACCTTATTGGTGAGTCTCCATTTGTATCTTTCTAATTTGATATTTGTTGCCACAACCAAATGAGAATAGTGTAAAATCTCCTTTTCAGTTTGGTAGTCTTCAAATGCTGGCAAATAATTTCTTCTTGTTAGGTATCTACATAGCTAGCTGCCAGCTACAATGATAGACCCAATTAGATACTCAAAAGCATCATCATCTACTTGATGACATGTCAATTTTTTCTTAGGTTCCACACATCTAGCTAGCCAATACTCAATCTGATCATCATTATCACTAGGTGCAATAACAACATAAACATGTCCTTCAAGATAAGGTAAAGTACATAAACACTTTAATCACATTAGTGTACATATGCAGATTATATAAATTGAAGCATGAGATCACAAAATAATTAAATTAAATTGTGCATACCAGGTTCTATGAGGTCTAAAATACGATCATAGTCTTATGATGCAAAAGTAACATTCTAGCCTTCATTTACTATATCATCTTCAAAATGTGTGTCAGTAGGTGCTAATGATCTTTGTTACCAATCTTCAACCCATTCTATATTCTCACATTCTTCCCATTCACCTGCAAGACAAAATTGATAAAAATAAGCAAGCTCCCTAGTCCATATAGTCCAAGTGTTAGAATTTGAACTCCTAAATGAATGCCATTTAGCTGACTCACTAACTATATCATAGTCATATCTTGAAAGGATATTCTTTTCTTCAACTAGGTAGAAGAAATGTTTGATTGTAGAGTTCTAACTTGATCCCGTGTATAAATATTTGTTACACCATTTGACAATCTCATGTGCAATTTTGAATTTAGCTTTTCTCTCAAATTTCAATTGCTCTCTACTATGGGCTCTCTTCATGCATGCATAGCACCATCATGTTCTCCTTTACCATGTCCAGCCTCAAAAAAACTCCACACATGTTGGATGTTAGTTTGCCTATGTGTCCTACACAACCAATAGAACATTCTAGCATTATTGAATTGTCCTATACAATTATCTGACCATATCCAATGTTATGTCATTTGAATTTGTCTCTCTTTTAAATTATCATAAAAAACCTTGAAACAATATTGGACAAACTCAAATGAATGGAGTTTATTATCACTCATATAAAAATGGTGCTCTCTCAATAAATTTTGATCCTCCTTTGTACTATCAAGTGCATGCCTATAAACTATATGAACATAAATTGTTACTCACACTAAATTGTAATATTGTGGTTGTACCTCTTCTTGCAGTGCAAGCATGTAGTTATCTACAAAGTCAACAACTAAAAGTATAGTACCAATTAGAAATGTATTCTTACATATGTGAAATTGGCCATCAAGCCATCTAGAATATTGAGAGTGTTTAACATATTGTGGTATGATCACACTCTTAAACTCATCCATAAATGTATGACAAATAACTTTATCTATAACTAGATAACACCTTCTTCCTATCTTCCCATCCTTTAATGGATATTCAATAGTTTTGAATCTTTTTACCTCAACTAATTGTTGTCCAAAAGTAGTCAAAGCATTTTCATGCAAACATTCATCTAACAAAGAAAGATTGCAACACATATCACATGTATCGGAAAGACATGCATTGAAAAGAAAGTATTGATCATTAGGTGGCTTACAAAACAAACTTGATATGAAATCTATTATAGTTTGAGGTGGTATTTTTATAACACGTTCTAGCAATATTTCTTTACTATGCATGTTACCATGTATAGATCAAAATACATCATAATGTGTTAGAAGTTGTAATCTTTCCTTGGTGTGTTTATAAACCAAGGTTAGACCTCCTTTATTTAGTATTATAATATATTAGGATGTAAGCCAAGGTATCCTAATATAGTTATTTTTTGTCCTTTTTCCACATCATCTTATTTTGTCATCTAGTGGAATATGTGAGGATAAATATTTATTATAATTTGTAATTTAGACTATTCCTCCTTAAGAGGAATCTCACACTTGGCCTCACACACTTATGAATAGTGGCATTCATAGACATGGGAGTTACATTCTAACTCCTTTCTCTCATCTCTATTTAATAGATTTCTAATGAGGTTTCTTCCTCTTCACGATTATTGTATGAGCAATTGCTCTCTTGCTCTCTCTTTCTTTCTTCTTAGGCTTTTCATGCCTCATTCATAATGTCACAAGGGGTTTTCTTTGCTTTCCCCTTTCCAAATATCTTGTCTCATGGTGTTGGATCTTGAAGATTTCTCTCTCCTATCTTGTGGTAATATCTTTTCATGAATTAACTCTCTTAGATTCTTTCCTGGTATTGCTTATCATGAGGAACTAATAGAGATGAGAATAAATGAATGTGTTCACCAACATGCAATGGAGTTAACATGATATCTAAAATAAGTCATAAGCTCAAAATGATCATAATATGGGTCAAAATGACCAATCTTTATGCAATAAATCTCTCATGAAAGAAACATACTAATGCACAAATGACCACAGACAAGGCCAACTAATGAAACCTACATCAACATTGCATCAATCACATGGATATAGACAGTCCACTAATGAGTCATCCCACTACAAGTGAATGGGTTGCGACTCCATCACCTACATGACCCATGATCTAGGCAGTAAAGAATGTAGAACATTATCACATTGTATATTTATCAAAGGAATATAAGAGAGACAATAATAAATAAGTAGAACATGTGCCTCAAGCACCAAATAATTCAAGTTATAGGTTTTCCAAGAATTATAGCTAAAGTGGACCAACAGAAGAGTTTATGAGGAGTAACAACATATTGCTTTCAAATAAGAAATCCATCATGGACAAGCAACATCATTTCCATGAGGAAAAAGATCAACATGGGTCAAAACAACTTTCTCAAATAAAGTCTCCAAAATAGGAGTGCTCCAAGATATGGTAGCCTCATCAACTATACACTCAAAAAATGAGCAAAGTGTAGGAAGTCATACCATGACCAAATCAAAACTAGGAGCATACACCAAGGAGATAAAGAGATTGAAATGGGAAATCCCCATAAAATATCATC
The DNA here is from genome assembly GCA_028749045.1 of Cupressus sempervirens. Classification (NCBI taxonomy): domain Eukaryota; kingdom Viridiplantae; phylum Streptophyta; class Pinopsida; order Cupressales; family Cupressaceae; genus Cupressus; species Cupressus sempervirens. The sequence goes on along the minus strand of CM053792.1, from coordinate 959,705,144 downwards.
CTCGCATTGAGGAAGAAAGTGGAACAAATGGAGGGAAACTCCATTGAAGTAAGTGCACACCAATTATAGGTTGGAGGGATACTCCATAGGCCAGATAAGGCAACTATGAGTCAGTTTAAAACTGTCAGGTCCACCATAGTTAACCTTGATAAATTGGCTCCCGACGAAACTTACAAAAAAATATCATATAAATCAATGGTATAAAACCATAAAGTGCCAACACGGGCATAGAACGATGCTATAGAAGCATAAAACTGCAACCATGTGCAGATAGATCAATTAACTCAAATCATTAAATAATGAAGGCAATAGTGTAAGATACTCATAAACCTAAATAATTTGAGATAAATAAGGAGTATTTGGAAGAGCAATAAGCATAAATTATTAGATATCAGTTAAAATCTTCATGCAAGGTGAACACAAGTGAGAAGATATCACCAACAAAGACAAGAATCCTCCTAGATTATGGCAAGAAAAGGAATTATAAATGAGGATATTTATTTATTTATTTTTAAAAAAACATAAAAACTCTTAAGTTTTTATGTAAAAATAATAATAAAACTTAATTAGTTTTAATACTAAGAAAACTTCTCAAAAAAAATTATCCTACAACTTCCCCCTTTTTTTTTTGAAAAACTTAAAACCACGTAATTTTAGATTCTTTTCAATGGAAGAGATTTAATTAGTTTAAACTTATATTGAAAAGAATCTCAACAAAGGAGTAAGAGAGATTTGAAGTAAAATATTGCACATGTGTTTGCAATTGCATATTGAGCTGTCTGACAAATAAATGATAATATGCCAAAATTAGGTTGACAAAAGGCAATGGTAAAAAATAAATGATGCCTCTGTCAAGAGCTAAAAAAAGAAGAAAGAATCTTGCAAGAAAAGACAAGAAAATGTTACCTCCAGTTTGAACAATAATCCCCTCGGCCCCCACTTGACCGGATGAGCACCACGTGTCAGTGGACAGTCCCTGTAGTGGGCACAGCCTATTTGAATTGGGATGGTATTCTTTGGACTGGGAAATGCAATGTCTCGAGTTTGAAACTCCGTCATAACATGGCCGGCCACTTAAATTCACTTTCCTATCCAGCAGAATGACTGTATCATAATGCGTGACTACAGTGTGCATGGAAGAAATCCCTGCATCTTTTATTAAAGGCACTTGCAGAAACCCTACGAAGACAAGTAAGGGAAGACAGATTGCAATGGCAGAAAAGGCCATGGTTTTAAATTACTAGTAGGAAATGATTATGCTGGAGATATAACAGCCACATTCCAGTTAATTGCAGAGCTGTGCCACTCTCTACTTATTGAAATCTAAAATCGCAGACCATGCAGATTGCCCCAATGACCACATTGTCTTTCTTCTTATTCTAAGAATCACAAGCATAGGTCATTCTCTTCATAAAACCCCAGCCCATCACCCATCGCACAAATTTTTAATTGCAAGGGTTTCATTGCTCTCCTTCACACTCTCTAGGCTCTAGGGGGATCGAACCTACTATCGCTGTCGTTATCTTGCGCAGCCCCTAACCTTTAACAAGTAATTATTATCCTCCCCAAAATGGGAGGGGGAGAAGGAGAAGGGGAGAAGGGAAGTGGTGATGCTCAAATTCACATTTTTTGCTCGAATGGATCCAAGTTTATGGTGGAGGCAGATATTGTTGGCACCATCGCAGCATTTAAATAGCTCTTGGCTCCGCGATGTGATATTCCCACAGACCAAGAATGGTTAATTTATAAGGGCTGCATTTTGAAGGATGATAATTCACTTCTGAGTTATGGTTTGCAAAGTGATCATACCATTCATTTAGTGTGTGGATCAGCACCGTCCGTATCTCTAGTTGTTGCAAACACAGATACTGCAACCACAAACACTACAGGGACATTACCTGTACAAGGAGTTCCTTCAAGTAACAATGAGGGGTTAGGTGGGCCTGGTCTTGGAAGCCTACTTTTTCCTAGATTGGGGGGAAATGGCCTTAATGGAAATGGGTTGACTGGTGCATTTGGTGCAGGAATCCCTAAATTTCAATAGGTTCAGCAACAACTGACACAGAATCCCAACATGATCAGAGAGATGATGAACATGCCCACCATCCAGAATCTCATGAACAATCTTGATCTGATGCGAAACTTGATTATGAGTAATCCACAAATGCGAGAAATTATTGATAGGAACCCAGATCTTGGTCATATACTTAATGATCCTGCCACTCTCACCTTTCCATATTGCTCACTAAAGAGCCCCATTCTTCTTGCAAGGGATGCAATTTCAGTCTGACACACAATCATGGATTTCATGCGAATGGGCATGAGAGAGAGATCCATTAGAATGAGAACAGCTACCGCCACCATGGGCACGATGGTGCTCCTCCTGAAAAAAACACCAACCCCACAATATTTACCAGAAGCCCTCCAACAGAAACAAACAACAAGCTTTCTATAGAAATTTCTTGCGGATGGTTGAAATAAATTTTTAAATTTTAAAAGAGATATTTTCTAAATTCCAAGAAGAGATGATGATTAGAATATAATGCACAAGTGAGCTTAGTGCTTCCTCCAAATTGATAAAACCAGCATCCAGTTGAGTAGTTCATGGGAAAAAAGACAAAAAACCATAGAAGCATGATATATAGTTAGAGAGCCATTCACTTGTAGTGGGATGACTCATCAGTGTACTATATATATCCATGTGATTGACACAATGTTGATGCAGGTTTCATTAGTTGGCCTTGTTTGTGGTCATTTGTGCATTAGTATGTTTCTTTCATGAGAGATTTATTGCATAAAGATTGGTCATTTTGACCCATATTATGATCATTTTGAGCTTATGACTTATTTTAGATATTATGTTAACTCCATTGCATGTTGGTGAACACATTCATTTATTCTCATCTCTCTTAGTTCCTCCTTGATTAAATTATTACAACTTCATTTTTTTACTAACTTGACCATTCGATGTAATTCTACTTTGGATAGTTGTCTTGTTTTTTTGTTCTCTAGTTTTTTTTTCTTCCAAGTGATCCATCAAGGAACCTTCTCAATTTTTCACATATGAAGATGTGTCTATGCTTCCACATTGAAAGGACTCATGTACTTCTCTTGGATCTACAAATGTACCATATGGCTTGAAGTCAATCAAATTACTTCATTTTGGAGATTAAGTTGCAGATTTTTGTAAATTATGGGTTTAATACCCATTGATGTAATTACCCCAAGTAAAGATTAAAGGGGGGTGTTAGAAGTTGTAATCTTTCCTTGGTGTGTTTATAAACCAAGGTTAGAACTCCTTTATTTATTGTTATAATATATTAGGATATAAGCCAAGGTATCCTAATATATTTCTTTTTTGTCCTTTTTCCACTACATCTTATTTTGTCATCTAGTGGAATATGTGAGGACAAATATTTATTATAATTTGTAATTTAGATTATTCATCCTTAAGAGGAATCTCACACTTGGCCTCACACACTTATGAATGGTGGCATTCATAGACATGGGAGTTACATTTTAACTCCTTTCTCTCATCTCTATTTAAGAGATGACCCTCCTCTCTCATTTCTAATGAGGTTTCTTCCTCTTCACGATTATTGTATGAGCAATTTCTCTCTTTCTCTCTCTTTCTTTCTTCTTAGGCTTTTCATGCCTCATTCATAATGTCACAAGGGGTTTTCTTTGCTTTCCCCTTTCCAAATATCTTGTCTCATGGTGTTCGATCTTAAAGCTTTCTCTCTCCTATCTTATGGTAATATCTTTTCATGCATTAACTCTCTTAGATTCTTTCCTGGTATTGCTTATTTTCATATTTATTTTTCCATTTTTAACATAATGGTAACAAAATTGAATATGATTTTTACAACAACATGTGATTCTTTCCTTGTTAATCCTTACATAGCATGGTTTACACTTTTCAAAAGATCTTTGACTAATGGTAATATTTAATAGCTTACCATCTACAATTTTTTAAAACAATTTAGTTAAGTCATGTCCAAAAGGTGTTTAGGATGTGGATCATGTATTTTTTACCCAATTCTCAATTATAGAACATCTCTTGAATTAGGTGATACTCTTGTATTATCTTGCCAAAAATTTTAAATTAAACTTTTGACTTCACTAGTAAGTTTCATATCACATCTTGGGAGTCTACCACTAGAAGTCCATAAAATATTTGCTAGATCACATTCAAAGTTAACCCTTCTCTTTATAGCTCTTTCTAAATTCTTACCATTCACATTAAGATATCCACTTATGTTGCTAATTAATCTTTTGTTAGATGTCGATTTGTTAACTAAAGCTATTGTTATTGCTTGTCATACTACATTATTATCTTTAGACTAACTTCTCTGTATGATAACATCAAAGGCACTAGTAATAGTGGACACAACTTGTTTTAAAGACTCATTTTTATGCTTGGGCTTCACATACATTCCCAACCTTCTCATTACTTTTTGCATTTTAGACATTTTAATTAGTTGCAACATTAGCTGACATTGAAACCCAAATTTCTTATTATAAAACAAATGCCTATACAATATATTAACATGTGTCCTAATTTGTCTCCATTAAACCAATCCCTCAAGATTATCTGACACATCATTAGGAATATGGAAATTATGTTCAGACACTTTACTATCATTCTGACATGTTTTTTCAATGGTTGGTGTTTCTATGTCTACATTCATGCAACAACTTTACTATTTTCACTATTATTTGGGATTTGAATATCATTTTGAATTTTTCTTGGTATTTCTTTTGGGGCATGCATTTCAATTGGAATTTTTTTGTGCATGATCATTTGACAATTGCTTCTCATAAAGAAAATCTAAATCATTTAAATTGTAACTTGCTTCTAAATAATCACCAATTTCATCATGAGAGAAAATTTGAGGGTGTTTGGAGACACACCTGTATTGAATGCATGATTAGAATGTGCACCTGAATTTTTTTGTGTTGGGTTCTCTTCTTTGACCTCTTCATCCATCGTGGTATTCTCAATTTCTTTCTCCTTTGAAACATTATTGAAGTCTCTAATTCTTTTTCTTCTCTCTTGTTGATGTCGTGCTTCATTCTCTTTATTTGCTACAATCTCCTCATCTATCAGAACTTTTTCTTTCTTCTTTCTTAATTGTTTTGATCCTATGTTTGCACTACTTTTGAATTTGAATTAGTAGCTTGAAAATTGTATAAGAGGAAAAGAAAATAGAATAACTATGATAGAATTCACTATTGTAGATCAAAACTAATATTCAATCATTTCAATAATTGAAAGTCGATATGTGGGGTAAATTTTGGGGCCTAACAAGTACATTAGAAATGGGTACCCAATTGCTTAAAAATTAGGTACCCAATTTTTTAAAAATTGGGTGCCTGTTTACAAATTGGGTACTCGAATTTAAAAATAATTGGGTACCTAATTTTGAAATAATTAGGTACAATGGTTGAAAGCAATCAAGCACCTAATTTTTGAATTACAAATTAGGTGCTTGATTCTTGAGACATGAGCAATAATTTGGTACAGCACCCAACTTTTGCATGGGGTTTTGCCTTGGGGAAAGGCATGGCATAGGCTTGGTCCCACCAAGCCATGCCGTTATGATCTATTTTTTTTCTAAGGCATTTAATCAACAATTTTTGGTATTGTCATAATTTTTTTATAGTCATCCCTATTGAATTTTTTGATGAAACAAAAACCCATTATAGGTCTTACTATTTTGATTCCAAAAATGTAAATTTTATAGTGTTATTAGTTTATTTGCTATTTTTCCATTATTTATTAATCAAAACTATCTCCTAAACATTAAAATGTGACATTCACTAAAACTTTAATAACTTTTTTATTTTATAATTTTTCTTGAATTAATTTATATGTCATCAATCTAGATACAATTCTTTTGAGGTTAATTTTTTTTTTTTTTGAAAAAAGTGAAATTTTGATCAAATTATGTAGTCTATACACAAGAGGTTTTAAAATTTACCTTTATAGCCAATCAATAATTAATAATAATAAAATATTCAATAAAAAATTAAGGAAAAATATTGTCATCAGTGTTAGGTGTATTAGGTAACTCCCTTTAAAAGGATTTGTGAAAATTTATTTATTTGTGTCAAATTATGGTGTCCATACACAAGCATGGTATGGTCTTAAAATAAGCATTTTGAAAAAGTGGTTTTGAAAGATCCATACCAAAAAAATAATCTATCATATGGGTACACAACTAAATTACATATTCAAAAAATAGATTCCAAACACTAAATTTTTTATTTCTAGAGTTTTTTATATTCAATCTCTAAATACGTCAAATTTTGACATCAATTCACAAAAATATTTAAAAACAGGAAAAACACTTCCACTTTTTGGCCAAAAGTGAGACCCAACTTCTTGCCATTGATGGACACTTGGAAACAAACATCATGGTAGCAAAAATAGAATTTCTGCCAAGAAGGTGAAAACCAAGTAAACAAGCGCCTCTTGTTCCCAATGCTATATCTTTTAGTGCATCTTTAGGCTCATGTATAGTTTCTTTCCTACTTTAGTTTGTTCCTTTTGCTCATGTATCCATGGAATGAATCTTGTCATAACTCAACGGCAACACCTTATAGTGTCATAGGAATCTCTTGTGATAGTCACCAATTTTTCTATGTATGCCTATTGTTGCTAGTGTCACCTTTTGAGATTTCTCTCATGGAAGATCTCTTTCGCATTAGTCACCAATTATTCTAACTGCATCTACCTACTATCGCTCATGTCACTTTTGAGATTCCTCTCATTGAAGATCTCTCTCATGTCAGTCACTAGTTGTTCTAACTACGTCTACTTACTGTCACAAGTGTCACTTTTTGATATTCCTCTCATGGAAGATCTCTCTCGCATCAATCACCAATTGTTCTAATTGTGTCTTCCTACTATTTTGAGTGCCTCTCATGTTTATAGTTTGTACCTTGTCTATTTTGATTCAAGAGATACTTGATACTCTTGTTATTTGTATTTTGAGATGACCTGAGAGTTAGATGTGTAGACATCTAAATTTGATTACACTGCTTCGGTAATCCTATTTAGTTATCTCTAAAGGCATCATTAATTAAATTCTTATTTAATTATTCCTTTGCCATCCCCTAGCTAATTAATTTAATTAATTATCTATAGTCCTAATTGATAAATCAAATAACCTATTATTTATCAATTAAATCCTATTCTTCTATCTAATTCCAAAATCCCCATTTATTAAATAAATCTATTTGATAAATAAAATCCTCAAATCTAAAAGCTCCTTACTTATTCCTAAACCCTCTTTTTAGCCTAATCCACCCCATCCACCCATACTAACTAAGCTTAGTCACTAACTCACCCACCCTCATGAATGCCATCCACTTTCAAATCTCTAACATCCCTAATCTAATCCTAAACCCAAGCCTAATCCACCCCCTAATGTTGTCACATTAACTAAGCAAGCTTAAGACTTTCCTAAGCCAAGGAAAGTCAACAATCTCAACTCCCCTCAAAATATTCCAACCACTTAGCAATGAATGATCTTACAAAAGCCATAAAGACTATTACAAGCTCTTACAAGCCATAATGAAAGGTATTTATGAAGATATTATCCCTTGAGCCTCCTTTGTTGACTCATCCATCCCCTTTCCTCCATCCACTCACCCTATGACATGTTTCACTCCCTGATTGGTGCTAAACAAGCACAATCCATGTGCTCTCCTCTTATGCAATCTCAACCCTCCTTAAGCTTTTCCCCATCCTTGCATCTTAGCCCTACATCCCTCAAGACCTTAGCCTATAAATTGAATCCCCTCCCAAGCCATATCAATCACAATCCATCAAGTAAAGTTATAATGCCATTTTGAAGCCAAATCCATACTTTTGCATTCATCCACACCAAAAATCCTAAAAATCTCCATTGAAGCTAGTTTGAAGCTTGAGCATACATCCCAAATCCTATCAAATAGACTCATCCCTAAATCAAGTGACCATCCTCATTGGAAGAGCCATTCCATGGCTCATATTCTCATTTGAGGGTTTCACTTTGTCTCTCATATATGTTATGTCTTTTATGCTAGTTAATGCTTTTGTTCTTTTAATAGATTAGTGTTACTTGCTAACATATTTCTCATATACATTTTGGCATGCTCGGTGGGACCCCACTATGGGTCATTTAATCATCAATTTCTATCTATATGTTGTTTGTCTAACAATCTAATATTTCTTGTTGTTTGAGTGAGTTGTAGGGTGTTTTTCTTATTTTTGCAAGTTAAAGAACACACTTAGGAAGAAGACATACCCTCAAAAATCCAAAAATAACAAAAAATCAAAAAAATTTTGGAAAAAAATTTGCATTTTTTTAGCTTTTTTCGCACAGTGTCATCTTCACAATTTGGCGTTTGCGCCTGCAAACTGTCATCTCTGCCAGCTACTCTGTCATCTTCGCAACCAAATTGTCATCTCCAAAATTTGGCATCTTTGACTATCATCTATGCATCTTGGACTGCTGTCTCCATAGATCAGCACCTCCGCCGGCTACTCTATTGTCTCCGCAACCTGAACTATTGTCTCTGCCACTGCCAACCTGAACTGTTGTCTCCACCATTGCAAACCTAGACCTTCATCTCCGCAAATCAGCATCTTCGCTTGTCTCCTATTTTTTTTTGCACTACAAAACTAACCTGTTGTCTCTGCTTCTTTGTTTGTCATCTCCGCAGATTGGCGTCTCTGCAGATCAGCGTCTCCACAGTTTGGTGTCTGCGCCTGATGAACTGTCATCTTCGCCTGTCTCTGTTGCACTTTTGTTTTAAAATTTTGTTTCAAAATTTAACTTTTAGTGGTTCCATAGGATTTAGACCATTCTAAGCATTTTTATGCGTAGAAAAAATAGCAAAAAAAGTTTTAAATTTTTTTTCCATAGTTAAGCTTTCATTTTTGAAGATTTTGGGCGACTAACTAAATTGCTTTTTTTTGTCTCATTGCAGGTTGGAGCACATATGAAACCATTAAACATGTTTCTTGTAGGTTTTCATGTTGCTAAAAAATGAACTTGAATTTTTAATCATTTGTCTTTGAATGCATGTTGCTAAAATGAACTTGAATGGTTAAACACATTTTTCATTGAATGAATGTTGCTCAAAACACACTCTTGAATGCCATGGATTAAAATCAATTTTTCTTGGAATGCATGCTTAAAACAATAAATCCAATCTTGAATGCCAAGGATCAATTAACCATTGCAATATCAAACACTTCATTTCGAGCTTCTAAAAAAGAACAAACAAATCTCTCTTTTGCATGCAATTTAGGCAAAGTTTGATTTTTGGACAATTAAGAAACTTTGTTAAGTTAAATACAAATTTGCAAAACTCAATTTGAGTAGTTCTTTGGACTCACCTCTTTTCTAATCGCCCATCAATTCAACCATTGGTTGCAATCTTAGCACCATTTATGGGGATGGGTCTACTTGAAAAATGTGTTAAATGTTCCACAATCTAACTAACTCACTTGGTCTTTGAACGTTTGCTTTAACTTTATCAAAATTATTAAATGACCAAAACTCTAGATTAAATCAGTCACACTTCAAGTTTGGGCACTAAAATTGAACAACAACTGAGGTGGAGAGCCTTCAGGCACGCGCTTGAAATTGAATCTCACACACTTTTATTTTGGGCTTAAAACAAACTCACACTCAAACTTGAATGCCTTAAAGAAAATTAATCGATACTTGACATGGAGGGCCTCCGGGCACGCGAGTTTGCTTTTGTTGACCCTAACTCTTCTTATTGTTTGCATTCTTCGATCGATTTACTTTTGTTGGTGCTTCAAATTGGAATTGAAAATTGTCTCTTAAACATGAGTGCTTGCAAAGTCTAGATTAGCACACATAAGAGTCAGTTGGTAAAAGAACAAGCGTGTTTTTTAGCCCAAGGTCATCCAAGTCTTCTCTCCCCTTTTCATCTTTCAAGGCCATCTTGGGTGCATAAGATTAGGATCCAAAACCTTGATTCTTTTTAGGAGGCCTGCTTGGAGATTTCATCACCCCTTGGATGACCTCAACTCTAGTATTCCGACGAAGTATAAGAATCGGGAGGTGAATCGAAAGACACCTCTCTTGGGATCAAGATTTTGTCACTCGGGCTAAGCCTCAAGGAAATTTATACCCTTGAGAAGTGAAAGAGGATATGTGGGTTACCACTCCTCTCAGTTGTGTGACATCTTTTTGGTCTCATCTACGAATTTGGGCCTCACGTACCTTGCGTATATCAAGGACTCCCTAGCTAAACCAACTGTTAGCCTTGCAAAAAACCATTTACGGTGTTAATGTGTTTGGAGTGACTAATCAAAACATTTGTAGAACATACACACTCCTCGGCGCAAGTATCACATTCTGAGAACCACAAACTTCTATCTGGGTGTTTCTATCTATTGTTTGATTTTATTTTACTTGTTGAATGAATGTTTGCCAAACTTGGTCAATCCTAGCTTAGGGTACACTTAGCATAGTCACTGTCTATTTTAGAAGTTGAACAAGTTGAAGAAAAACAACTAGAATCTCTCAAAGCCAAGAAAATTTAAGAATTTATGTCAAAACAACCCAAACCCAAACAGAAGTTTCACAAAGTCAAACTCAAGCCATCTCTAGCATACCAAGAACTTTCAGCCAAGAAAATAAATAATACCAAGCCCGTGAGTTGCCAAACTCCACAAAACAGAGGATAAAGCTACTGATGAAGCACTTCAAGAGGCCTAGTTAGAGTGCACCATCAAATTCAGCCAACACCCAGGAGTTAATCCTACTTATGCCTTACCAACTAGGCATGATTTCTATGATTAGACACCCTTGTTTCTCCACATCTTCTTGGATAAGCTTCACTTTAGAGTCATCTTTGTAGAAAAGCCAACCATCTTAGGTTATCCCCTTAAGCATAATTAGCTCATCCATCTCATTTAGGACTAAACCATCTAGCCAGCAATCCAAAATCTGCACATCTAAGCTTTCAAAATTGTTGTCACCTTGCCAAAAGTTTGCCATTCCTAAAATCTTTCAAATCCACCAATCTCACCAAGGTTATCCCTTTGAAAAAGCTTTGTCTAGGGTAATCCAGCTTTGTCACTTGTGATCCCTCATCATCTTGAGCTAAAGGTTAGGATCCATAAGTGGTCAATCTCATGTTCTTCCTAAAGGATCATCAGTCTATCCTTAAGTTGACACAATCACCACCAAGCTTGCACATAGGAAAGTAGACCTTTTGTGCTTTGGCAACATATCTTTGAAGTTAGAATCCCCAACCCAATCCTCTTTAGGTTTTTTCATATAGCTTTGCCTCAACCTAGGAAATCATTTGCATAGAAAAGCCTTCCCCCTGTTTTGCATCCATCAGCATTATTGCATCTCATCCCTAGGAGCATTTTCCATGCCACCCATCACTCACTTAGCCAAGAAGAAAGAAACAATGGAGCCCTATCATTTGGATCAAATAGCACCACCTCCCTTGAGCGCCCAGCCATCCTTCAGCCCAAAAAAAGCTATGCCATCACCTACTGACATTGAAGGTTTCATGAACCAACTAGGAAATGCAGTATTGGTAAACACCATTATAGACAAGAATAAAGAGACGATCATGGCTAATTTTTGAAGGGACAATGTAGGAACCTTTGACTTTGGAAGACCCCCCCCATTATCATATCCATCTCACCCATTGTTTGGGTAGCTGCCACCACCCATAGGCTCTTATGATCTAGATTTTCCTCAATATATGCCAAAAGAAGAGCCTCCAGCCAATCCATATGATCCAATACACCCAAACATACCATCATCCACCCAAGTTTAAATCTCCATGCCGCAAGCCAACCCAGCCACCACCTCTCCATCCTTGGTTCATACCTCTCTGCTCCAAACCCCCTTTACCCAAAACACCTCACCGTTCACCCCCTTCACTATTGTTGCTATTGCTCCCCAACCCAGCCTTCCAAATCCACCCATCTCCCAAATTAGTGCTAGCATCTTTGGCAAACCTCAGCAATATACAATAGGGATGCCACCCATGGGGCCAAGTAATCAACCTTTCATCACCCCTAGCTTGTTCACCATAGCCCAAAGCACAATTCCATCATTTCCATTAGGTCTTGGGAGCTCAATACCATCAGCCACAAATCCACAAGCTACTACCTTCACTCCACAAAGCTATCAAATACCACAAGCTACTGCCAATTTTTTTCCAAGCTCCCAAGTGACCCCATCTCCTGCCACCACTCTACCGAGCTTCCAAATCTAGCCACCAAGCCATCAAACCACATCAATTCCATTCCCAAGCTTTCAATTTCCACCACCTCCACCACCAACTAATCCATTAGCTCCTATTACCAACTACTTTTCAATGCCACTTCTAGGAGGTAATCCACCACCCCAGCCAACCACCAATTATTTGCAGATAGCATCCCAAATGGGGGCACAACCCACATATATTGGTCAAACCCCACAAGCCCCCTAATCCTTTCCCCAAGCCTCACAACCATCTTATACCTTACCGCCACAAAGCAATCTATTTATCCCATAGCCAGCTTATGTTTCTCAATCCCAACCTCAAATCCCATATCAACAGCAAGCCTCGTAGCACATGTAGAAATATGCACCACCTCCCCCTTAGTAACCCATCATCCACTATTCAGCTGCCCAAACAATATACAATCCCTATCAGAAAATCCCTCATAGCCATCCATATTTAGTGGCCCCATCTAGTGCATACCTACCTCAAGGCACTCCTACATTGGGGGCACCCCAGCCATCACTTATCAATTCAGAATGGGAGCAAATGAAGACAACTCTGAAAGCCATCCAAGAAGGGAATGATCCGAAGACATTCAAGTTTGAGAATGTGTGTCCTTACCCATTTGATAGAGCCATTACCATGACACCATTTCCCAAACACTTTGAGGTACCCAAATTTGACAAATTCAGAGGAAAAGGAGACCCTGTTACACATATCAAAGAATTTTACATGCACTACCAAGACGTGGCATACAATGATGTCTTCCTCTTGCACCTTTTTCCCAAAAGCTTGGTTGGACCAACTCTTGAATGGTTTTACGAAATCCCCTATGGCACAATTAAAAACTTTGCTGAATTATCTGAGGCATTTGTAGCCCAATATGTGCATCTTGTTGAAATAGAGCTATCAATAGTTGACCTTGTCCACACTAAGAAAAAAGGTCGAGAAAGCCTTGCTGAATACTTGCAAAGATGGAAAACCCTTACCACCCGCATATCCTGCACCTTGCCAGAACACCATGTGGTGAAAATATTTATTGATAATGCCCATCCCAGCTTGGCTCACCACATGACCATGAACTATTTGTAGACCTATAAGGATACCAAAGAGAAAGGAATGATCCTTGAGCAAGGACTCATTAAAGATGGTGTGGTCAAGATTTACAAGGAAACTAACCAAAATAAATCACATTCCAATGACAAGTCTAGGTATTGGAAAAAAAACAAGCATGTTGCAACAGATGGGGTTACTGACACCAGACATGTGAATATTGTTGGTCCTTCTCAAAACCAGTCTAACCCACCATATCAACCAAGCAACCAATGAGCTATCAATTACCAACAACAGAATAACCAAAACTATCAAAACCATAATCCAAGACCCAACTTCCAAGGGTCTAACAATCAAGCTAATGCCATCAATGTAGCTATAGGGCAAAAACCCAGATTCCAACCTGCACCTAGAAACTATACACCCCTTGGTGAGCCATTGGATGTCATTTTTGAGAAATTGGCTAAGGAAAACCTCATCAAATTTTCTCCTACCCAGCAAATTGATCCAAGCCAATCCAAAGCTGCATGGTACAAAGATAATGAGTATTGCAAGTTCCATAGGGTAAATGGTCACACCACCCTCAGATGCATGAAACTAAAGGATTATGTGTAGGACCTCATTGATCGGAAAGAAATCACTGTTGGTGCCCAAACCTCTCCCAATGCAGGCTTACAGATTTATCAACATGCTTTTCCTCCACACAACAACCAAAATCCTAGAAAAGCACCTATCCAAAACAACACCAACAACTGCCATCCAAACCAATAGCATGGGAAGAAAAATGACCACACTTCATCCTATATAGACTATGGTAGTCTTATAGGTTGTATATCCGAGAAAGAGCCTTCTCTCAATGTTATCAATATCCGAGGACCAGATAATGAGTGTGCAGTCACCACTCAAAGAGCGCAATTTAACATCGCAGGCCCACCAGTTTCATCAACACCATCAGCTCCATCTAAAAGCTGGTACAATATCTTGGAACACCTTGGGAACATGCCAGCCCAAATCTCCATTTTAGACCTTCTCCGCACTAGTTCTCTGTACAAAGACATCCTTGACAGTGCCCTCATAGAATCCCATGTCCCTTCTGATATCAACACTACTGACTTTTGTAATCTCGTCGGACACCTTTCATCCTCATGTGCCCTATCTTTCAAACCCACCGACATACCCATGGTCAAGCCAGATCACACCCTTCCACTTCGCATAGCCATCATGGTATCCAACTTTGCCGTGAAAAGAGTAATGATAGATAATGGATCAGCCTTGAACATTTGCAACCTAAAATTCATAAAACAAGCTGGGTATACTAAGGCAAATATGATCAGTGAAGTTATCACCATCAAAGCTTATGACAACTTGGAAAGAACCACAGAAGGAACTATTTTGCTACCAATCAAGGTTGGGCCAGTCATCCAAGAGATAGTTTTCCATGTTTTTGATCTAAACCTACCATTTAACATCCTCCTTGGTCGCCTATGGATTCACACTATGAAGGTCATTCCATCCACCTACCATCAGTGCATCAAATTTCTGCATCAGGGCACTGAGGTGATCATCCATGCCGATCCAGAACCCTTTGCTTATTGCAATGTAGTTGAAGCCTCATATATGTTAGAATCTGAAAAGATTAATAACCTAGAAAACTAGTGCAAAGAGTAAATATCTAAACTATGAATGCAAATGATACAAAATCAAAATAGCATCATAGAGTTAGTCTCCAAGAGAGTAATGCAAATGCTGGAAGCAAAATAGCATTAAGAGGATGCAAAAATAAGAGATACAAATACAAGCCAGGTAGCATGCTTATATAGGCTAAGAAGAGGGAGGAGGTGGCAACACCAACCAATGAGGAGCAACCATCTATCGGACTAAAGATAGCAAAGTATCTTCCCAAGATAGCTAATGGATACTCACATGTAGGAAGGGGACACCTCACAACCATTCACGTAATAAGACATGCTTTATTAACCTAAGCGAGATTATTAAAAGTGTAGGAAAAACCTAGCAAAATAGAAAAAATAAAAAACTACACTAACACCCCCCCATAAGCGAAGCTTAGGTGGATGTAGAAATGGGTCCCGGCAACGAGGCCATGTTAGGTACCCAAGTACAATGCAAGAAGATGCAACCTCTGAAAGCGGGGAAAGAGAGAAAATCACAAGGGAAAAACCCTCCCCCAAAAAGAGGTAAGAACCTAGTGAAGAACTGAAGAAGTCTCCCGCTAGGGAAATTGTCCCCTAAAATAGGAACAAGGAGTGATCATGAAGAAGCGGCATCACTGAAGCATGAAGAACCGCAAAACTCTGTCAAAATGCTGATCTATAGAACCCCCATGGAAATAGAAGGCACGAACCATCAACCAAAGGAACCTCCATGGAAATAGAAGGCACGAACCATCAACCAAAGGAACCTCGATGGAAATAGAAGGCACGAACCATCAACCAAAGGAACCTCCATGGAAATAGAAGGCATGAACCATCAACCAAAGGAACCTCGATGGAAATAGAAGGCACAAACCATCAACCAAAGAAACCTCCATGGAAGAAGAAGGCACAAACCGAGCATGTCTATATGGTAGATGATCCATCTCACCGAAATGCATAGGTAGCCAGCCACTGCAATCGCCTTGTATGTAGGATCAACCACTGAATACATAGTTCACACTATCGAACCATCGAACCACGGATGCATTAGAACACAGCATAATCCCCCCTTAATCAACTAAAGGAACCTCGATGGAAATAGAAGGCACGAACCATCAACCAAAGGAACCTCCATGGAAATAGAAGGCATGAACCATCAACCAAAGAAGCATAGAACAACAATATAACCTCCCCTTAAGGTAGGTGAGGTGACAGACAGCTGAAAATATGGGCCAAAAAATCTCCTACAACACAGGAGCCAAACTCATCGAGAGTGAGGTACAAACACAAATAAAGGCATGTGTCGTCGACACTGCATGAGGAATTAGAGAAAGAGAGCCTATAAGCGGCAAACAACTATCCCCCCCATGGCACTTTATATAATAGTGCGAGTACAACGAATCACAATGATGAAAAGGATCCCGAATTGCAAGAGTGACACTTTATCTCAGTGCGTTGCATAAAGATGCTTACAGTGAATATCAACAATGATCAGAAAAAACATAAATCTGAAACAACAGAAGGTAAAGCCCAAAACGAAGCAACTGAAGGAACAAAATTGATCTTCGGACCTAAAACAAACAGAATATCCACCAAAATGCTAAAATGCAAAAGACTAAATAGGATGTGTCTGGAACAGAATCTGGAACAACAACCAACATCACTGGAAAGAGCACCAAAAGAGCTTTCCAGCGATATAAAGAAGTCCAAAAATGGAGATCGGAAGCTCAAGATACGCCTCCCGGAGTGCAAAATAGAACATCTGACTTTTATTGCCATAATAGGCAACCAAACTATATCAAAACTCAAAAAAACCTATACCAGTATCTCTGTCTCAGAACCAGCTTTTCGACGCTTCTTTCAGACCGGAAAAATACCTCCATATGCAAAAGTTATGGCCAAAAAACCACAAGTAGGTTTTGATTTCAATGCATTACAAACCCTCATGAAGAGCATATGTTAAAAGTGAAACTTGGGCACAATAATCAAGGAAACGAATAGCACCACTGCGATCTACTCAAAAAATCATGCACTTTCAAAAAAAGAATCGCCTCGATATGAGGTCGTATGAGAAAGTTATGATCCTTCGAAGTTTCCAAAACAAGAACTGTGCACAGTCACGGCTGATAATCTGCAATTTCTGAAGAATTCATGCATGAAAATCAAAAAATAACTCCAATAGTGGATAGAGCACAAAAAAATAGCCAAGTTCATAACAAGAATCATCAAAATCGGAGTCCGTATGAGCAAGAACGAGACATTTGAAAACTGCATTCAAATCTGCGGCTGCCAACGGAGAGGGGTATGGCTGTAGCTTTGCATGCTCGATTATGAAAAATATATAGCTTGCATGCAAAATCTAAAAGATACCCAGATGGTTTTTCGGGGCTGCGAACAAAACTCAGAAAGCGTTTTTCTTGCTGATGAACAAAAGATGTTGCTGTAGTGTAAATCAGACGCCTTTAACAGAAAAAAAGGGCTCCAAAAATCAAAAAATGACCCCAGCAACCAAAATTTGACATGCAAATGCTGGATCAGCTTCTCAAGTCCATCAATGGCATGCTGGAACCTGCAAAACTGATTGAAAACTCCAAATATGCAAGTTGGTTGTCAGATTTGAGATTGAAACCCCAGAGAAAAACTGTTTTTGTCAAAACTTTTCTGATTCTCAAGATCATCCAAAGATGCAAGAGAAGAGCATACTTCTTTTTTCAAAAAACTAGAATAAACTTTATTTGCCCCCCCCGAATCTCTCAAATAAGGAAACTAAAATCTACTCTTGCACATAGAAAAGCTCTGATA
Organism: Cupressus sempervirens; assembly: GCA_028749045.1. Classification (NCBI taxonomy): domain Eukaryota; kingdom Viridiplantae; phylum Streptophyta; class Pinopsida; order Cupressales; family Cupressaceae; genus Cupressus; species Cupressus sempervirens. Next base: position 959,687,370 of record CM053792.1, on the reverse strand, counting down.
CCATGTTAGAATCTGAAAAGATTAATAACCCAGAAAACTAGTGCAAAGAGTAAATATCTAAACTATGAATGCAAATGATACAAAATCAAAATAGCATCATAGAGTTAGTCTCCAAGAGAGTAATGCAAATGCTGGAAGCAAAATAGCATTAAGAGGATGCAAAAATAAGAGATACAAATACAAGCCAGGTAGCATGCTTATATAGGCTAAGAAGAGGGAGGAGGTGGCAACACCAACCAATGAGGAGCAACCATCTATCGGACTAAAGATAGCAAAGTATCTTCCCAAGATAGCTAATGGATGCTCACATGTAGGAAGGGGACACCTCACAACCATTCACCTAATAAGACATGCTTTATTAACCTAAGCGAGATTATTAAAAGTGTAGGAAAAACCTAGCAAAATAGAAAAAATAAAAAACTACACTAACAATATACAAATCATTGCCCTGGAATTGATATCAACACAGCCATCGCCAGCTCATCCCACACTTGTAATGACCCAAAAACCATCCTCGCCTCCACCCTATCTACCGTAAAGATAAAAAACAAATGCTGTGGAGAGTATAGTCTATCAGATGCATTTTTTGTCGGAGCAATCCCACTTGATCCACATACCCATGGACGACCGACATATCACAAAGCTAAGGAGATTTCACCTCCTCGATACAAATAGTTTGGCCCAACCACCTTTATATCCTCAAAAACCCCTCTTCATGAGGAGCTCACTCCAGATATCAACAATTGGTTATATAAGGATGCACCTCCAAGAAATCAAGCACGCCTTGACCACTTCAGCCAGAAGTATCCCAAAGAACATAAGCTCATCACTAAAAAATGGAACTATCAAGGGGGTGGTCTAAGACCAGAAGAAAGGGGCATGCAATGTCCCATCGAAGCACACAAGTGGGAAATGAAGTCAGGTCTTGGCTTTGCCATACCCACAACTGGGGGTACCAATGAGAACGATCATGCTTTTTTGAACATCCATCGCGACCTTGTCAAAATTGAAGACATTCCTGAGGAAGTTGAAAAGAGAGCCTACGATGATATCCTAGACCAAATTTAGTGCGCCCAGAGGCCCTCCACGTCAAGAGTTGTTCAATTTTAGTGCCCAAATGAAGTGTTAGCGAACCTAATGTGCATTCAAGGAATTTTCTAAGTTAGAAAAACTAATAAAAACACAAGTAAGTGAAGTTTGATCTTTGTGGAGCACTTAACACCCTCTTAGGTGTACCCATCCCCATAGATGGCACTGAGATTGCAACCAATTGTTGAATTGATGGGTGATTAAAGAGGGTGAGTCCAACTACAAACTCACTAAAAGCGTCTTTATTTGGTTTTTATAATTTAGAAAGTTTCTAGAATGTAGATTCTTTTTATGCCCAAAAATTGAAGTGTGAGATATTGCAATGGTTAATTGATCTTTTGCATTCAAGATTGAGTTTGTTTGTTTTAAGCATACATTCCAAGAAAGATTGATTTTAATCCATGGCATTCAAGATTGATTTAAGCGACATACATTCAAAGACAAGTGTTTAAACATTCAAGTTCATTTTAGCAACATGCATTCAAAGACAAGTGTTTAAATTTTCAAGTTCACTTTCCAAGAGCATTAAACCATGTAAGGAGAACCTGCAAGAAATGTGATTAGTGGTTTCATAGAAGTCTTCAACCGATAATGCATGAGTTAGCAAATATCCCTGCAAAAACCATCAAAGTTCAGTCATTGATAGTGAAAATAAGTATTTAAAAGGCTGTAAAATATGATAGAAACCAATACCATCATGACGGGCTCTGAACCAACTTTTCGAGGATATTTCATTTTCTGAAAACAGAGTCCAGATGCTCAAGTTATGAGCAAAACACCAAATGTTGCTTCTCAAGGCTTAAAAGGGCATGTAGAAATGATGTCGTGCTGACATCATCAAAGTGCAAGTTTAAATTTCATGGCCACGTATTTTAGACTTTTTTGAAATTTTTTTTTTTTACAACACATATATATGAATATGCATATTTTTACCAAACTTTCACAAAAAAAAGGTGTACCCAAATTTTTTTTTTTTTTAAATGTTTTTTAAATTTTTTTTTTTTTAAAGAAAATTTGAAGAAGAGAGAAGATGAGATTTTTTTTAAAAAAATAAAATTAAATTAAAAATGGCCAAGATCCCACAAGAAGAAGTAGATGGAATAGAAGAAGAATATAGACAAGAAGAGGAAGAAGAATTCAAAGTGCTCCGTCCACCAATAAGCTTAAAAAATCTGAAAACACTCTAAATCACATTAGCATGTTTGCAAAGAACCCGTGAAGTGGGTCCCATCGGGCATACCAAAATGTATCACCTATTTTAGTAGAGTAAAATGAACACTAATCTATAAAAGGCATTCTCAATACTAAAAACAAATAAACACTTAAGATAGGACCAAAGAAGACAAAATTGAGGAAAGTAGACCAAAGATGGTAAACTCCTCAAGTGCTTCTCATGATGATGAAGCTATGTCCCTGATGGATAGTGGATGTATGCTCACGATGTGCTCAAGCTCCAAATGAATGAGTGATAATCAAATATGAGTGTGGATGAATGATTCAACAATGAAGGTATGGAGGGTTTTCAGCATTATAATAGTATTTTGGTAGTTTTTAGGCTCTCAAAATAGCATTATAAGTTTGCTTCAAAAGTGGATGATTTTAGTGAAGGGAGAGGCTTCTATTTATAGGCCAAGGGGTGGAAGGATGGACAGTCAGGATGCAAGGATGGCAAGATGGTAAGGGAGGGCTAGGATGCACTCAAAGGGGAGCACATGGATTGTGCTTGTTTAAAGCCAATTAGGAGGTGACACATGTCACAAGGTGATTGGATGTGAGAGGGTAGGATATGGGTTGGTCAAAGGAGTAATGAGGGAGGTTGAGCCATAAATGGGAATGGTTGGGTCAAATAGAGATGGTTGGGTCATAAATAAAGATGGTTGGAAGGAGGATGGGATTGTTGACTTTGGCTTAGAGGTGGTTGGGAGGAGGATGAGATTATTGACTTTGGCTTGGGTTAGCAAGTCTTAACCCTTGCTTAAGTTGTGCACATGATTAGAAGAGGGATTAGGATTAGCTTAGGAGTTGGCTAACCTTGTTTAGGGAATGTGACAAGGTTAGAGGGGGGTTTAGGATTAGAATTGACATCTTCTAGAAGAGTCTAGGCTTTTAGGATGAGGATAAATAAGATTTTTTAAAAAATAAATAAATTTTTATTTATTTGAAGAGTTTAGGTTGAGGAAATATTTATTACAATATTTTTAATAAATATGAGGATTAATATTTAATCTTAATTAAATATTTTGAGTTGGGATTAGGGGTAGGAAATGATGGGATTAGCCTTTAATCAAAATTAAAGAAGGATTTAGAAGATTTTGGAAGAGGTTAGTGGTCTTAAGGAAATTGGCCAAGTTTTGGACAAAAAATAAATAAATTATTTATTTTGAGATTTTTGGTCAATTTATTAATTAAATAATTAATAAATAAGGAAATAATGTTTAAATAAGATTTAAACATTTTTGGGAGGGATTCCTTAATTAAATATTTTTAATTAAGATAAAGGGATTTAATGGCATAAAAATAAATAAATAAATTAAATAATTAATTAATTAATAAATGATGATGTCATCAGGGATTTTTTTCAGAAAATAAAAATACTTTATTTTCTAAAGGATTTTTACGTGTCTACAATACCATCCAACTAGTCTTGAAAATTGATCCTCTCAAGTATATGCTCTTTAGAACAACACTCACAGGTCAGCTAGCAAAATGGGTTATGCTACTAAGTGAGTTTGACATCCAGTATGTGGATAGAAAGGCAATCAAATGACAAGCTATAGCAGATCACCTAACTAATGCACCTCTAGTAGATGCATATCCTTTGCTCACTAAATTTCTAGATGAGCATATCTGCCTAATTGAAGAACAACCCCCATGGAAAATTTATTTTGATGGCTCATACACATCTCATTGATCAGGGGCAGGAATATTGTTGGTTACACCTCAAGGAGATTACATTCCAAAAGCCTTCAAGCTACAATTCCCTAGCACCAACAATATAGCTGAATA